>OY735200.1:51397621-51487621 GCA_963457665.1 Thysanoteuthis rhombus | reverse complement strand
TATATGTTTTTTTTGGGAGGAGTCAATTTACAAATCTGTATCAGCTTTTAAGAAAACGACAATAAAAACTGTCAACATCAGTTTCTTTTGTTTATAAGCTGGTCTGAGGGGATTGGAGGATTGAAAACATTTGAAATATTTGTCTAGAAAAAACGTTCATTTGTTTCTTTCAACAACTGTTTCCACCCGGATTGTTTTTTTAATGGGAGAGGGGGCTGAGGTCATCTTTCTATGTAAGATTATGCTATATTGGTCGCTCAGTTTATGTATAGCTGCACTCACGCTATTTGATTGAAAATATTTGCTTTCTCTCAAGATCACTGTTCAACAAAACGCTATCTATCTATCTATCTATTTATCTATCTATCTATCATCCACTTTTTCTCTTTCTATCTCTCTCTCTCTATATATGTATATAGAAAGAGAGGTAGAGAAAGAGGAGAAAGGGAGGGAGAGAGGGAGATACTTATCAAGCTGAGATGGAGCCACTTAGCGTTGGCTTAGATATGGATTTCCTGCTTGTCTTGGAGTCGTCATTTGTGATATTAGCTCTTACTTGTAATGCAACTGTGGAATACGCATGTGTTTTAACTACCAAGTCGGACTATATATATATATATATATATATATATATATATATATATATATATAGTCCAGATAGCTTTACTGCTTTAAACTCTGAACACATTAAAAAAAACTTTTTCAAACATATCTTTGTGTCACTTCAGTCACTTATTTTCCAGAATATGTTAGTACATCTATGTAATTTTCTTCAGAGTTCTCTTTCATGTTTTACACATATTTTGACATTATGGCACTATGTGCAAATTTTCTTCTGCTTGGATCATCAGTTGTCTGGCATGTAACCGTTTCTGAGATTTAAAAACAAAACAGTTTTATCGACATGATACACCACCAAATACCACTCCCCTTTCGGCTCTGATTGTATACATAAATTATACCTCACTACTTATAGTTTGTTATCTTATATAGGGTATAATCATAATGTATTGTATATGGATGTGGCTTTATACTACGTATCATTTGATCTTTTTGAAATACTTAGCTTACTTACGTGTGTTCAACAAAAACGTATTTGGCGATGAGGGATCAGTAAGTATAACAACAGATGTGACTCGTTGACATCTATATGTCTGTGAATGTGTGTATGTAGGTGTGTGAGTGCGTGTGCGAATCTATGCGTGTATATATGATATTTTTAGTATCAGTGATTGAATTTTCGGAGGAGACGTAGAAAAACTTATGACACTGACTACTTTATACGAATGAGTAATGTTCAACTTCACATTGTGTATCGAGGAGGGAGTGTCATTTTCACCAACTGAACGGCATTGGCACATTATTTCCATCAGAGTCCTCTACGCACAGATTGATACACACGGGGACAGAAAGAAAATAACACGAGTACATACACACAAACACAAGCGTGCACACATACACACACGCTTTATCTCTTTTTCCTTTCTTCCACTAATTCGATAATCGAAAACACATTACAATCAGAGTTATACGCTTACACATGCTTGTACAAGCTTGGCAGTCGATCTCTCCGACCGACAAAGGCTTTGTATGGTAATTGTTGAAATCAAATCATGTCTGTTGATGGTATTAACAATATCAAAGTCCGTGAAAGAGTGCCCAGGGTTTGGTCAGAGGGGAGACAACCGGTGGCTGGAAACTGAGAAATGCAAAACTAACTGTGTTAGACAGCAAGAGGTTGGGAAGGAAGGAGGAAGGATGAAAGACAAGGGAGGCAACTCGGAGATACTACTCAAGAGATTAGGAAAAGGAAGTGCATGGAATACATGGGAGGAAATAGAAGAGACGGCAAAGAAAAAGGGAGGAAGAGTGAGAGAAGAAGAAGAAGAAGAAGAAGAAGAAGAAGAAGAAGAAGAAGAAGAAGAAGAAGAAGAAAAAGGAGAAAAAGAAGAAGAGAAAGAAAGGACGAGAATGATGACTTGAAAGGATTAAAAAGAGAAAATCTTTTGAATGAGAGAAGAGACACAGCAGTGTACTGAGTTTGATGCTCACTAGTGCTCACACTCATGGCCTTATGCCAGGCAAAGCATTGTCGATAAAGCATACACACACACACACACACACATATATATATGCATATATATATTAAGAAATCCTTAATAGGAAATCAATGCTCCCATCTTTTAAATTTGTGGATTCTGCTGGCTTGAAAATCAGCATTCAAATTTATAATTAGAGGAATGTTCTGATTGCCAGTTGGCATATATACTGCAAGGCATCATAACTATCCAGAAAGGCTGGCATTTGAGAAGAATATTCGAAAGGAAAACCATTAAATGAACTTGAACACCGTCAAATAGAGCTGGAAGTGAATTCGTTTCAGACTCCTGGCAAATCGATCGGTTGGTGTAAAGAGAAACAAATATCTATTGATCTCTGAACACATATTTTTACCTACATTGATGAAAAATTATACATACATACATACATACATACATACATACATACATACATAGACAAGTAAAGGTGGGCATAGAGAGAGGAATAGTGACTTAAAGGGCTGGTCTGTTTTGCATTTCCAATCAATACCTGTGGTCGGTGTTCGAACCTTGGTAAAACAACATATCTTGATATACACGACAGCCTAGCGCATCAAGTTTGGAATATTGGCGCAGCATAATCTTCCTAATTCCTTATTTTCATTATCCTGCTTCGCTTTTCAATTAAGCTATATATATATATGTATATGTATATGTATATGTATATATATATATATATATATATATATATATATATATATATATATATATATATATATATATATATATATATATATATATATATATATTAGTAGATAGACCCATCTATGGAAAGCCTGTGGCGTGCAGCGCAGTCCCAGAACTGTAAGAACAAGCCTGGTTTTCATGCTTTTTCTGTCACTTTTGTTTTTATGCCTTCGGACCTCGGAAGGAGATTTGACCAAGAGAGCCTTTGAAGAAAAAAAAAGGCTTGCTTGGTGAAAGATCCATCAACACTGACAATCTAAGGGCTGGAAGATGCTAATAATCGATAGTTTTGCATAAATATGTTTATAAATCAAAATTAATACGTTCAATTTTAAGTTTTTACTATAAGACATCAATTTTGACATCAACTTGAAAAATAACGTATACATTATCACTCATGAATATTCTCATTTTTGTTTCCCTAAGGTGAAGTCAAGTACTTTTTTAAAGGCCTCTTGCACTAAAGTGAATTCTACAGTTTCGTCCTTCCATAGATTTGCCAAGTCTTTAGATGATGTTGATTGTTGTTTTCTGCCAAGAGCAACTAACATTCTGTCTTGTTAGAAACACTTGAAACACGCTTTCGTCCTCACTTTCTAACAAGCCCCGTTGACATACCTTTCTTTTTCCAGTTCATTCTTAATTGTGAATGCACGTTTTCTTGATTTTCGAACTTATTGAGTATTTCATCACAACTTAAACAGGTATGTTTCAAATAAACCTCCATTTGGACATGTTTTATTAGGCTCAAATTTTCACCGTTCTGATGATGGCAATTCTAGACAAGAGTGCATCGTAATTACAACTACAAGAGTAACATGTCAGATATGAGACCTGCTATTATAAATGGGGCCATATGGACACTGAACAGGAAACAGGGACTCTCAGAAAGGTATATATATACACACACACACATATCTATCTATCTATCTATCTATCTATCTATATCTATATATATATATATATATATATATATATATATATATATATATATATATATCTGCTGGGGTATCCGGCATTGCCTGGTGAAAATAATTTCATATATTTCTTTGTACACAACACAACAAATTCGACAACACAGTTGAATAAATCTGCAGTAATACTTTTTTTTACTCAATATCAGTAGGTTGAGAAGGGTTGGTGCGAGCCAAGAATGGTTCATGAGATTAAGAGTTCTAACAGGCAGGTTGTGAGATCGAATCATGTCTTGGGTTTGGTTTGCTGACTGACCTGCCCTTACCCGCACACACTGTCTGGCTAATGAGCATAGTCTGCGCTGCTTTTCATATTGATTATCATCATGAAAACGTGTGAAAGCGGAAGATTGGGTTTAAGATTCCAAAAACATAAAATTAGAAAAAAAATTTTTATTTCTACCGAAAACGATTTTTCAACCAAAAGAAAGTAACCAGAATCAGCTAAAAGTAATCGAATAATTTGAAGATGTATTTCCTTGCAACGCAAGGAAAGTAACGGCCTAGTTTAACGTAATAATTACAATTCAAATTGATGTACCTCCCAATGGCTTAACATTTTTCAAATCTTTACAGAGAACAGATGAAATTCAAATATTCGTTTTCAAAGATTTGAACTAAATGTAATGACCTTCTCTAACCACCTACATTATCTCGCAATATCTTTTATTATTTATTTGTTTTGACAGCGGGAATACTTTTTAGATATCGTAAATGTAAACAAAGTGTAGTCAACGGCTCTTGATTAGAAGCTATCTTTAAATTGTATCTAATTAGCATGAATGTCTTCGTAACTCAGTGGTTAGTGTGTCTACATACTGTCAGGGAGAATTTTGAATTTTGATTCGGATCTTTTGTGCGCAAAAACATGATTACAGGCAACCAATTTTTAATATATGAGGATATACATGCAGTATTACTTATGAGTATTTTATCAAACAGAAATGTTAGTTACAAGTTAGATTTTTTCTTATAATCAGCAATGCTTTCTAACATGTTTTGTGATTCTGAATGCAAAATTTTCTTTTTCAAATATGATCAAATAATCTAATGAATCAAACCAAGTATTTTCTTATCCTGCTAAGATCTTGTTCAGAATTTATAAATGATATCGAAAAAGCTAATTAATATTGGTATTTAGAACAGTTGCCAAACGAGATGTATTACTTTCAACTACACCAACACCCATTTGGGAAAAATGAATCATAGTGCCAGCTGAACATTCTATATAAACGATGGTTTGTTCACATAATAAGTACTGCTCATAACAATCTCTACCCCTTTCTCTTATATATATATATATATATATATATATATATATATATATATATATGTATGTATGTGTATGTGTGCATGTGTGTGTATGAACTAAATTGCTATTTTATATCAATATAAAGCACATTCATGGGCAAAATAACTATTCTATATCAATACACAACACTGGTAAACCAACCAAATAATCATCTTATCGTAGACAATTCTTTTATCGATCACTGTGCAACAATAGTCATGTGAAGTAACACATCCATCGATCACCACTTTGTCCAGTGCTTAAATTGATCATCCCCAACATAGCACGCTGCCAGAATGAATTGGTCATTTGACAGTTTCTAGTCTCCAGACCTGATCTCTTATTGATTTACTTATATACTTCGAAACTTTCATAACTTGCATTTTCCAGACAGTCCCACCTGATGTCCTTTTTCTATTCATCATTCTCTCATTGCATCTTTTCTCTTACAATCCATGTGTCTATTTATCCTGCGTTGATTACAGGGAACGGATTACATTTATTGGTGTTGGATAGGCGTACTTCTTTCTCCCCTGTTTCGGATGGCCATCTCCCCGTCGACACAAGCCAACATTGCCATTCCGGCCCAAGATCCGGCGAGCTGACAACAGGATATTAAAATTTTTCTCTCGGAAAGCGACCACAAGTAGAATCAGAAGGGATTCACGATATCATGGCGCTTTACCTTGTTCACAACTACACAACTGAATTAAGCAATTCTACATTGTAAACAATCTCCGATCGTTGCAAGGATTCTGTGGAGCGACGTGTTGGATATCTGCGATTCGGCAAATACTGTTATTCCCCGTTTTTCGATAGTTCACTTCACGCCACTTGTCCGTTTTGACTCGGAGCAAAAATAGCGCTCAGCATTTATTTTGTTGCAAACCGTTACATAGACTGTGCACATCCTCCGCATACTCCCCCTGTGCGCCAGTCCTGTATCTCCTACTATCCCAATCTCTAACGACTTGGCCTAACTACCCGTCATCATCATTTTAGGATCTGGGATTGCTTAATATTTTTCCCGTATGAATTAATGATTTTTACTTCTTCGCTTTACACCATTCCTATTTACGAAAGGTTCTCATCAACACTTCATCTTCAAATATGCCAGTAACCGTAGCCATGAAGCCTCACGTAATTTCCTTCCCTTTGTCTGCCAATTTGGCCAACCGTACAAATGAATCTTCTTCATTACGTCCTATGTGGTATCATTGATATATAAATCCTTATCTGTGGTACAGAAACAATCAACTGAACTTCTGACATTCCATCTGAGATCCAACCTAGAGCAGTTATCCGAAAAATATCCGTCAATACGGATAGCTCCGAAAATTTTCACGTTTTACCCTTCACAGCGTACGATGAAATTTGGAGGAAAAGTATGAGCTCTTGATGTCTTGAAGTTTACGTATTAGATAATTATTTATTTGTCGTTTCGTTGAATGCGTTGCAATAGAAAAAAACAATCATTGAAAACCGAGACGGGAACTCCACTGTAAAATCCTAACCACAAATCCAATATGAACCTTTTTTTTATTACAATGGAAATGTCTTTATTAGATTAGCCATAGCTATCATTGAATAAGCTGTTCCCTTGTATTCTATGAGCTTTTGTTGGTTTCATCTAATCTATGCCTCGATAATATTGCAATCTTAAACGCGAGGAATGCCTCTTGCCGTGAGTGTTATTATCAAGACTTGTTAACATCCGTTTGGGTGCGACACACTTTTACGATTTTAATCAGTTTACTTTCACGATAAATGATTCATCAAGGCCGCTACAAGAATAACATGGACGCTAAAAGAAAGGAAATTTAATCTGCCAAGGAAAACCCTGAACATTGAATTTATATTCCTTCTCCTTCAAACTCCTATCTTCCCTTTCGTTTGCTCACACGCAAAAGGACTCATCTGTGGATACAAAACAGCATCTAGGCAATTTTCCCTGCACCCTGCTGTCAAAAGTGCGTAGCACAGAAATTAGGCCTTTTGATGAAAGAATCAAAACAAATTCGATTCTGCTATTAAATTTTGGTTGGTGTTTTTCTTTACATTATTGATGCTACTTTATCATAACTCTTTAGAGCGAATAATCTCCAACCTTTGAAGTGAGTAGCGTGTAGTAAGAATAGAGAAGAAGCTTCTGTCGGAACCTGAACTCATATTGGATACACACCGGGAAAATGACTGTATTCAAAATTGAATTTGTAGTCATTCTGTAAATATATATATATATCTATATACACATTTATATAGTGTATCATAGGGAGAAAAGAGGAAGAAGAAGAAGAAGAAGAAGAAGAAGAAGAAGAAGAAGAAGAAGAAGAAGAAGAAGAAGAAGGAGAGAGAGAGAGAGAGAGAGAAAAGGGGTCAATACATGGAAGATGAATCTTTGTATGTATAAAGAGAGAGACGAAGAGATAGAGACAGAGAGAGAGACAGACAGAAGCAGGGACAGACAAACAGAGGAAGCGAGAGGGAGGTAGAAAGTTGGATGTATGTAGAGAGAAAGAAAGGAAGAAAGATTAGAGAAAAGTTGAATATTATACCCTCTCTCTCTTTCTCTCACACACACACACTCTCTTTCTTTCTTTCTCTCTCTCTCTCTCTCTCTCTCTCTCTCTCTCTCTCTCTCTCAATAGAGCGAGGTTTCAAATAATTGGTTTCGAGAAAAAGTCTGAAGGGTTCATCGGGGAGCTCCATTTACAATGTTACAATATTGCCAAAGTTAAACCTTACTTACCATAACATGTAGAGCTCTTCTTATTTTTCATTTTCATATACAATTCTCTAAGTGGCCTGAGGTGGGGGCACCCTACCCTTTTCTCCCCTTTTACGGTGCCAAAGATGACAGTAACTTTTTTGTCCTTTCAAGGCGTCAAAACTGACGGGGGACTTTTCTTACTTCTAAGGAATCATAAAAAAGGGAGACTTCTCCCCGCATGGGACAAAGATGGAGGGAGATCCTTCCTCCAATGTAAGGGGTCTAGATTGAACTGCAGACTTTTTCCCTCTTCTAAACGGTCAAATGCGAAGGGGAATCTTTTCTTCAATTCAAGGGATCAGTAGTAATGAGGAACTTCCCCCCTGAAGGAATCAAAAGTTAAAATAAACTGTTTCCCCTCCATTAAATTGTCAGAAGTGACCCATAAGCCTTTTCAATAGTAATTCATCTATTCCATTTCGACCGATATTATGCACTATTATCTCTCACTAAATGTTGAAACCCCGAGGGGCCGAGCCTTCTGGGCCCCTAAATCTCTAGCTATGGCCCTGGGTGAAACGTAACTTGTTTTTACATGTCTGTCATCTTTATTCCTATATTTACTCCTCAAATGCTTCACCCGGCGTAGACGAGTATTCCACTAGTATATTGTGTGTTTGAGTGTGTATTTGTGTGTGTCTGTGTGTGCTTATGTGTGTGTGTTTGTGTGCATGTGTATCTATGCGTTTGTACACGCGTGCAAGAATGAAATATTATTAAGTACAAAACTTAAAATTTACGATCATGTTATAGAAAAATGCAAAGCATAGATAAAGCCAGTAAATTGTTAGCCATTCCACGATACTCTCATCTTTCATGTTGAAATCACATCATTTGGAATGGCTAAAACGAAACGTGTGAATATAAAGGTATTTAACAAACCCTTCTCGAGGTACCGCTTCAGTATTAGTGTTATTGATGAGAATCGAGCTCACTGACATCCTTCAAGACACGGTAGATGCCCCTATAAACATTTAACGAAGAACGTGCGAATGAGAAAATCATGCTCTACCTTACACGGAGAGATCACAAGACAGCACAATATATAAGGATGAAAATAGGTGTCCGTGACATCATAGAAACTATTAAAAAAAACTCAAATGGCAATGGGCAGGCCATGTTGCAAGAATGAAAGACAACCGATGGACATCATGTCTCAGAACATAGATCCCCAGAGTTCGCATAAGGAACTGATGCCCATAAAACACGAGATGGAGAGATGAACTTGATAGATACAGGAAATAATGGCTCGTGACGCCCATGATAGAGAATTGTGGTGAATCCCGGGGAAGGTTTATGTCCAACGACAGAGGTTGAAAGACTGATGATGATGATGATGATGATGGTGATGATGAATGGCACAAGACCACAATAATGGAACATTCAGTGGGAATTGAGCTTCACTCGGTGAAAGTTGTACTACAGTTTCATCATAATCATCAACCTTCTGACGTCCACCGTTTGACCTATCTATCGTTGGCGACGCGGTGCTAATATCCTCTAAACCTGTTAAAATAGTCACGCCAACTAGGAAGCAACGAATCGATCATTGGTCATTTCCATTCGGCGAATCGATTTAAAAAGCAGGCAGCAGAATACAACAAATGCAAAACTATAAAACCCTTGTAACTGTTTTACGGAACTTTGTCTATTGTGATAAAAGACTGCAATAGTGGGGTAGTTAATGAAAAGTTAACTAACTGCAGTAGAAAATTAGCCACCGAGATTCATAAGAGGTGTTCAAAAAAGGGTATGATAGTTAAACGTTTAGCTTCGTTCGTACAGGATTCAACCACAACTGTTTGAAACTATCAACCAAAATGGTCAACAAAAGTTTCCTTAGTTTTCAAGTTGATCTGGCTGGCTGACCGGCTATAAATGTATCACGTAGACAGACCGTAACAATGGTACTGGAGGCCTGAAAATTTAAACGTGCACTCCTTATTATGTTTACAAAAAATATTTTTTAACCCTGAAACCCATCGCTGAATAAGCTTTTTGTCTGGGTTTCAAGTTGCAATGGAAACTTACGCTAAAATGATCGGCAGCATCGTGCTGATTTTTAAATTCAGACCTTTTGCGTGATCACGGACCAATAAAAGTGAGGGCAGTAATTTACTTATTGATCACCGCTTTTTCGAATTTTTTGATTCATTAACTATACTTATTTACGTATTTATAAACAAAAAAACAAACAAACAAAATTTATGTCCTGGTTGTTTCCACCAAAAGACTGATGACCGAATT
Organism: Thysanoteuthis rhombus; assembly: GCA_963457665.1. Lineage (NCBI taxonomy): Eukaryota > Metazoa > Mollusca > Cephalopoda > Oegopsida > Thysanoteuthidae > Thysanoteuthis > Thysanoteuthis major. The sequence goes on along the minus strand of OY735200.1, from coordinate 51,477,553 downwards.
AAAGAACGTTTCTCTCGATATTTATGGGACATTCGATCTGGGGTCTTTTCCCCACTATCAGAGCTATAGGTTTGCTGGGTCGTTAGATTATTATAAGGTCCATAGTGATAAGGAATTGGAAAGAAAACTTTATTAGCAGAGCAGGAGTGATATGTTAGGACTGGTGTAACAGTATGAAATACACAGCGTGATAATGATGATATTAAAGTCATAGGGAGAGTTCTGTGAAAAAAATGGAGAGGGGCGTGGTTTATGGCAGTTTTTTGGTGGGGATGGACGGTAGCGATGATGTTATTAGGCTAGTAGGTCGCCTAGGGTGGTAAGGTTTGCAAGTGGTTTAGATTATAAAGGGTAACATTGACGCTGATGCAAGCTGTAACTCTGCTTGGTCTGTTGATGACCAGATGAAGAGATTGATTAAATGAATAGGAGAACATATACATACATACATACATACATACATATATATATATATATATATATATATATATATATATAGATAGATAGATAGATAGATAGATAGATAGATATGTGTGTGTGTGTATGCATGTGTGTGAGAGTGTATATATATATATATATATATATATATATATATATATATATATATATATATATATGATCTAGAAAGCTTTACAGCTTTAAACACTGAACATTAAAAAAAGTTTCCAAAAGATGTTTTGTGTCACTTCAGTTACCTATTACCTAAAATCTGTCAAAGCAATTTATGCAACTTTCTTCAGTGTTTTTTTCCCCTGTTTTGTATATACTTTGTTTTTCCAGTACAATGTTGGGATCATCAATCGTTCGTCATGTAACCGTTTCGGGGATTTTAAAAAACAAAACGGTTGTATTAACATGGCATTCCAACAGTGCTGACCGAAGACCACCTCCCTATCTTATAATGTAGTTTATGTCACAAATATAATTTTTCATTTTTATAAGGTGTTTGTGAGTATTGTATATTGATATCATTTCATACTACACATCTACTTTCTGAAACAGAGCTTACTTACGTTGGTTATCCAACAAATGTTATTGACGATTTGGGATCAGTTAGTATAACAACAGACATAACTCGCTCTCTGTGTCATATATAAGGTTAATTCTTCATCTCTCTGTCTCTGTCTCTGTCTCTGAAGGTTAGTATCCCTGTGTGTATGTGAATATAGTATGATATCAACTTTTGGAATTACGAAGTCAAGTTCTTCTAGTCTTTTTCAATGTTCGTCCTATTTTAATCCACTTTTCAATTTGTAACTCTTTGAAGTCAGTTATCTTCTTTTCTAAATAGGGTTAATGCAATATTGAACTTATTCGGAAATACTAAAACTAAATTTGTTTTGTTTTTTCTATTACAGTTTTTCAAGGAATTCGTTCAATTTAGATACAATGGAATAATTTTCGTGGCTTCAACTTTGGTTTATATTGAAATCTCTGTTGGTAAATATTTGAACAAGCACACGATTTGTTTTGTATGGCCAAGAATTACTCGCGGCATTAAAGATTTTGAGTTGGAAGATCCAAACTAGCGATGTCAGTTTTCCTTCTCTATCTCCTTGATTCTGAACAAGATTCTTACGGTAGGCCAAACAGGAAAAAATAATTACAGTTTTATCAGTGATTGCATTCTAACTTAGTATACAACTTAGTGTACAACTTAGTATACGTAGGTACGTCTTCAGCTCATATTATCGACGCACACTGATTTCCACAATAGTCAACGACCTTCCCACCTTGCTTTAGTCAATTTCTGTCTGAGCAAAGTAAATTTTTGGTGGCGGGGAAAATAAATCTGATGATTAATCACCGTCAGTTTCAACTATAGACTTGAAATTCGTTCCAACAAATTCCGGCAGTCAATCTATATTGATATGCTGTGCATCGAAAATCAGGAAGAAAGGAATTATCAGTGCTGAGAAATAGATACAAAAGTTAATAAGTGGCATCTCGAGGGCACTAAGTATATATATATATATATATATATATATATATATATATATATATATATATATATATATATATATATATATATATATATATATATATATATATATATATATATATATATATATATATATATACGTGCGCCTTTGAGTATGAGTGTATGTGCAGGTATGTGTTACTACAGGAAGTGTGAGAATGTTGGGTCTTTTTTTTTTGAATACACAAAACAAGCCCTGGGTTGTTCGCTAAAGTAATTCACATATCTGACCACCTGCTCATCACCGATATGTCTGGTAGATCACTGAAATTTTATGTACGGCCAAAAATCAACGGAAAGAACACGTTTTCTTTTTATGATGCGAGAAACGGTCGTATATGTTAATAGATAGTGGATATCTTTCTCGGCAACGCCTTTGCCAGTAGAGTGAATTCCTTAGCTGGAGAGTGAAGGGATGGGGGCAGGTGACGGGAATTATGGTCAGAGAATGAGGGACGTTGTCCTTTATTCACTAAGTGGGCTGCCGAACTGCACCCGGCGTCTTGCTTCGCAAAGAAACCGGGGGGAAAAATCGGCCAGACATATTGATCAGTCATTTCTCATACTTTTGTATCAGCGCCTTTTTTTTTCCCCCGTTTCCTTGTCTCTCTTATTATTTTTCCTATTTCGCATTTATTCATTTTTATTTTCTTAAACTTTAATTTATCAAGATACTGATTGGAAGGGTAATGCTGGAAACACATATAATTATTATCATCATCATCATCTACGTTTCTTTCTGTGATACGATGCATGGCCTCAAACGCTAAAAATATATACCTAATCTAGCTCAGCATGGTACCGTATTTAACAAACGTGGCTTAGTATGGCACAAGACTAAATGGATTGTAGAGGGTGAGACGGCTGGATTGTAAATGCAAGTTTTCCAAATGGTTACAGCATACGTAGTCTTAGAATTAACAATCGAAATTATGATTTTAGCGGGGCTTGATCACAGCTATCTTACCCTCGGTGCACTCCCTAGAGGACAATGGGACGGGCAGCGATAGAAAAAGGAATCAACATGGATCCAAGAGAGGACCCGGAGAGAGGATATTTTACTAGTAATAAAGTAAAGAAAATGGTATTTCTGGGGACTGTGTTCTGTGCAAGTTTAACCATATTTCTTTCTACTTTCCCAGTTTAGATTGCTCAACATGCTTTGTAACTTATCCGGTGCGTTTGATGTCATTGAAACGTCAACAGCAAATGGTTCGATATTCTCCATTTATGTTTACTCCCATTCTCTCACGGTCAGTTTCCTGGATGGAACTTTCTAGTCATGCTGAATCTCTTTTGTCTCCACCCCTTCCCTAAATCTTCTTTTTTTTTGTATCCTCATGTTGTCTCATTATTACAGTGCCATTTTCGTATGCATTCTTGGTGACTTGTATGTAACTCCTTGTCTTTGCTTTGAGCTGGAAACTACCACGTGTTCTACCTAATCAAATATACTTTCATCATCATAATCATCATCATCATCAACAACAAAAGAGGTTTGTTCTATTGTAATGTTCTTTTAATCAGATTATTGTGCATAGGTGGACTATTGCTGAATAGCCAATCCTGAAGTTTGTGATGTTGATTTTTTTTATCTAGGATGCATGTTAGTCAATTCGTGAGTGTTTCTGTCGGTATTTATATATGTTAGATAGTCGCGTAAAAGCATGATAGTTCCTGAAGATCCTTCTTCACGAGAAAGGATATCACCAAGACCTTGGCAATTTGATTATTATATATTATACTATATTGTGATCATAGTACAAGGCCTCTCAAGTTGAAATAGTACTTAGGAGAAGCATGTCGGTTGGATATTGATTCGGGTCATCCATATACCATAATCAGGTATTCACTGGACGTTATCCGAACAACGATTGCAGCCATCTTCACAATACAAAAAAAAAGGACCATTCACTTCTTACAAGACCAAGCAAAACATGTACATAACAATCCGGACACCAGCAAACCATAGATGACAAGCATAAAGAACACCCGACAAAAAACAACTACTTAATGAACATTATATCAGCAGCTGCTACCGGTGAACGCACGAGCCTTACTTACACTATCATACGTGGAGATGTGACGGAAAAGATTCAGAAAAGATGCCGTCTGCACAGCATCAGAATAATATTCAAAAGTGGTTCACCGCTATACAGATACCTTTCCAAAATGAAAAAGAAATCCCGCTCGGAGAAAACATGACTAAGGTGTGTATAATATTTCATTCAGATGTGTTGGAGTGTAATAGGGTGAGACCAGCTGCCCCTTCTAAAAAAGGATTAATGAACACCGAAAATCTGTGATACATGAGACCATTTAAAGTCTTATATGGTTGACCATGCTTGGTGAGAGTGAGAGGGAGCACGCAAACTTTTATGGAACAAAGTTGAAATATTTGACGGAGAGAAGCATTGATGAATAAGAAAGTTCAAGGAATCAGCCTACATACTATGCTCTGATAACTCTATCAGCATTATCGATATTGATAGCTAGTTGGAAACATTGATCAGAGAGAAGAGCGGATGATGAACTTAGGATCCTGTGAGCACGTCCTGAGAGTTCGACAGGATGGTCACAAGGTCAGCGAAGAGATCAGGGGGTGGGGACATTGAAAAGAACACAGACGCAAAAACTGGTCATGACGTGTATGAAAATGGATGTGTAACAAAATTCGAAGATCAAACACACATTTTTGATCACAATAGACATCTGAGTAAGATTAGGAGACACTAGGTCGATATATATTATTCAATTTCTTTTTATCTCAAATCATCAGACCACGTCCATCGATGTGTTTTTAACGCAAAACCCAACACACCCATAGCAGTGGATCTATTCTATACTATTTCTAATCTGATCATTATATGAATATGTGCAGGCGAAGTTGGTGCGATCCAGGGCTGGGCACCCTACTATCATCTGTTGGAGAACCCGAACATACCACTGAAACTCACCGGTTCTGATGTAAAAGACAAACTGAAAGACGAAAAGATGAAGCTCAAGCGTAGTAGACCCGTAGTTGAAATATGGATGCAGTATATCTTTATGCGCACACAACTCACTGAAGGTGAGGTCGTCAGGATTGGTTTCAATGTATGCATCATATGCCATCTGATGCAAAAGGCTCAATGTTGTTTCAGTGACCTGATAGGCATAACTGGGACGTACCAGATGAGGGCGATTGACTAGATGTTGCCACCTCTACCCACACAGGGGTTATTGTCCGCTTACTACCAGTAAGCTAGCCTTCAATTTACAAACTTCTTGCCATCATGACCAAAATCTTACCATGTGCTTCAGGGAGCTTCCATCGCAGATATTTTGTTATGGCAAACATTGGCTGGTCAAAAAGTAACGGCAGGGGCTTGTTTTGGATTTAAATGTTTCATGGTCATTACAATCATATTCATAGCGTGTAACACCATCACTTCCGTACGTTTTCATGAGCGAAGGGCATCAGAGCCGAAGTATTCACTATAGACTTTTCTGTGGCCTCAAACGCAGCTCATGAAATAAATTCATCCTCTTGATGAGAATCCTTTTCTAAGAAGACTTTAACCTCACAAACCCATTCAATCAGCTAGTCTCTTGGATTAGTCAAGAAATCATCACCTGTGCTGATTAAAAACTAGGATGGAGGTACTTTTGCTTCTGATACGTTTGCTTCTGATACAGCTGAAAGAGGTTTTATCTGTGTATAGAGTTTGAATCGTGTTATATCGTTCTTAGCCATCGGTCTTGAAGTGTCATTCATACAATCCAAAATAAAATATTATTTTTACCTAAAATCAATTGAAAAGAGATAATCCCTATAAACCTTTCTTTGTAGCAACGTTCTTACTAACTTTCTTTTAAATAAATATAATTTTAAAAATGTAATAAAAGAAGAAGTATATATCTAAGATGTTTGAATTTAATACTTCAAATTGAAGTTCTATAAATTTGAGAAAATCTGTCGCTTGTTCAATGCATGTTTACAGAAAAATGATTGACGCCCATCAAGTAGGGGAGGAATGCAGCAGATCTGATGTCTCTTCATCTTATTTTCATCTCCACATACCATGGTTCATCGGCTAAATCTTTCACAATCTTATCGCATTTTGTATGGTACTAATGATATGTGACCCATAACAGCTGGACTAATATGCGTTCTATGGTCAAAGCCACACTAGCATTTGACGAGTAGTTGTTTGTCCAAGATTCACGATGTATTCTTTCGGAGAGAAGAATGAAAGAAGCACAGAAGAAAGAATGAGCAGAAGAAAAATATAATGAGGACGTGGAAAAATGAAGAAATAAAGTAAGTTATTGCAAAAAAAAAAAAGAAAAAACTTGAAAAAAAGAAAGAAAGACGGACTGAGAGAAAGAAATGAAGAAAGAAAGAAAGAAAGGGAGAGAAAATAAAAAAATAAGGGAAGGAAGCAAAAAAGAAAGGAAACGAATAGGAGCAAAAAAAAGGAACATCCCAAGTGGAAAAAGAGAGAAAGAAAAATAGGAAGACATGAGTGGAAAAAAAGGAATATAGGAAGAGGGACAGGGACAGAAAGACAGAGAGATATATAGAAGGGGGAAAGACTAACAAAGAACATAAGTTCAGAAGGAAAACAAGAAAGAAAAGAAGCAAGCAAAACAAAACAAAACAAAAAAAACAAGCAAGCCAGACAGAAAGAGAGAAAAAGATGTTAGAATAGAATGGAGAAAAAAAAAAGAATGGAAATAAGTTATAATAAGGAAGAGATAGGGAAAAAAAGAGAAGAAAAACAGAAACTAAGTTGAGATAATCAAAGGAAAGGCAAATTAAAAGACGTAAGGAAGAAAGAATCTCGTGAAATTGAAAAGTAAAGTAAAAACTCTGTCTAATAAAAATGAAGAAAAAAAGGATAGAAAAAATAGAATTAAAAAAAAGACATTATGTAGAATGGAGAGATCGATAATAATTGGCACCGAGACATGATGAAGTAGCATCAACAATATGAATTGTAGGCTAAAACAATGGGAAAAAATAAACCATAACGTGTCCATTTAATTTACAACAATATATCTGCTCCATATTGTTGCAGATGTTCCAATCAATCCAACATTTAAATTGTTTAAGGAATTGCATTTAATAATTTGATTCAATATCAATTTGGGAAAATTACAATAATTAAATTGGAAATATAAATAATTACAAGAAATGTCTACACTAGATTCACTCCTCCTCCATTAGCTTCTTACTCTCTGTGTGGGAGCCGGTGCGTTTACGTGTGTATATATTTACGCCCAGACATTTGTTTATAATTTGTTATGCAGGTGCATATGAAAGTAATGTGTCTACTCTAAAATAGATATGTTGAAACTGCAAAAAGATATGTACTGTATAAAAAAAAATTGAACGTTCATCAATTTCCAAAAATAAAGGAAGAGGAATGGTTTGGGGGGAAGACAGAGGAAGATGAATATATTGATTTATATACAAAACCCAATTTTGCAAACATACATTGCTTTTCAAATTAAATGCAAACAGTTTAGAAAATTAAGTCGTTGATCAACATGCCCTCATATCTTAACAACATCGTTGACGTATCCTTCACCTATAAAGTTAAAGAAAGACTGTCTCAACAGAAAACCCGGATAACTCCTTAATATGCTCATTTAACTCCGTGAATGAATAGAGACCCCGACCCATGTATTGAAAAAAAAAGCTTGTTAGCCATCACTCACTCCGAAGTCAACTGAAAACCAAAATGTCTGCCACGAACAAACAAGTTATTTACAATTTTGCCTTTTGCAAATTATCAACTTTTATTTATTCAGTTACTTTTTTCTTTTTTAAATCGTCTTAGTTTGCGTTCTATGAAATGTTTACACAATAACGTTATCTCCGATCGTCTTCGGGTGTCATATTCACCAATTTCCGGTAATTCAGTCATTGAACTGAGTCCAGAACTTCGGTTTGAGGGCGACGATGTAACTTCAACGCAGACAATGGACGATGGAGAACGAAGCTTCCTTCTTAGAAAAAGACTGAAGGGTTGATTTTTTATGATTCATCACTGGGACAACAATCTGGTCGGAAATCGTGGAGTTCGTCCTTTTTTGTGCGTCAATTCGTTATCCCCCACTTTTTTTTCTATGTTCAGTTCATTTTGAAGTTACTAAGGTTGAACATGAACAATTTGGAGAAATCTGTTAGAGCATTGATGAGATAAAATCATTTGGTTTAGGCAAAATTTTCCAGCATTTTTTTTTTGAGAGAAAAACCCTCTTAAACCTGTTGGAACCGCAGGGCAGAAATAGACAGAAGCAGACTATACTGTGAAGCTGATAGGTCAGGACAATTTACTGGATGAGGAGAGACTTTCTATGACCATCGTCGTATTTGCAACAATAAAACGGGTGTTGTTATGCACCGATGTTACCGATCGTCTTCCATTCAAAGAAAAACTTTCCTTCATTCAAATTAGCCGATCACTTACTGTAGAGTCACTAAGAATCATTTTGCATAAACTCCATCGACACAAAAATTTCATTAGAATTCCACTGAACCCCCCCTCCCCCAAAAAAAAATTCTTTTCACTCAATTCCATTTAGGATTAGATGCAGAAAACTGTCATGGGTCTAAACACGATTTTCTCCGTTTGGGATTCTTTCATATATGTCCATTTTTTATCAACATTGACTATTGTATTGGGAAATTTCTTTTTTTCTTTGTCGGCCAAGGAGAAGAACTCAAGTATATGAACGCTGAACAATATAAAGTTTCTGTAAGTTCATGTCGAACCCATATTCTTAGTTTCCCAATGTTTTCTTGGGCCCCCAAAAGTACTATTACATCTGACTGATTACTCCGGTAATAAGGAAGTGAGTAAACCTCCATACTACTTACAAGAACCAGTTGAAAAATAACTCCATCATCATCAGTCTGTTGGTGTCTGTCGTTGGACATAGATCTTCCCCAAGATTCAACTGATCTCTTCATCATGGGCATCACTGAGCCAATATTTTCTGAATTTATCCAGCTCGTCACGCCATCTTACTCTCTGTCGTTCACAGCCTCGCATCTGATCTCTGGTGATCACTGTTGTGGGATGTAATGTCAAGCAGTTGTCTGACATTTTTACAATACGTTCAACCCATTGCCATTCAAGTTTTCTAACAGTTTTCATGATGTCTCAGAATCCTGACTTTTCTCTGATATACTGTTGCTCTCTTATGATCTCTCCATGTGAGGCCGAGCATGATTCTCTCAAGTGCACTTTGCGTGCTTCTCAGTTTGAGGGTCAGTCTTTTGGTTAGGTTCCATGTTCCAGCTCCATATGTGACTATCAGTAGGATACACTTGTATCACCCTTCTTTTCAGGAGTAGAAGGGTTTTGTTTCTTGTTTTTTGTTTTTGATAGTCAAGATTGTTCTAACGACAGCCAACTTAGTATAATTCTTTCTTTCTTCTCCTTTTGATGATTTCATGGACACTCATTGTCCTTGGCAGATACAATGATATACTTTTTCCAGCTCAGCAATTTTGATTTTGATCGTTGTGTTGTTGACCACAACACGTTTGTTGAACATAACATTCGTTTTGCTGAAGTGTGGAGGCAAACTTTCTTGTTTGTTTTATTTAGTTCGTCTAACCTTATTTGGAAATTGTCAATTTTCTTATCAAAGAGGACGACGTTGTCAACAAATCTGAGTTTACTTAGGTATTCTTCGTCTATTTTTATTCCTTTGTGTTCCCATTTTAAGTTTTGGACGATCATCTTGTAGTAGGCTGTGAAGAGTTTGGGTGAGGTGGTATATCATGCTTTTTTCAGGCTGAAAGAGCTAAGAGTCTTTATATAGCTTGGTGTGTCGGTAGATTTGTAGCAATACTCTGACTTATACAGGGTCTACGCCTTGTATTGTTGCTTTAATGACTTTTGAGATTTTCACTAAGTCGAAGGCCTTTTTAAAGTCAACATATGCAATAGCAAGTGGCATTCTATATTCCATTGCTCTTTCTTTTTGTTGGTTTACTGAATTGAGATGGTCGATGGCTGAGAAGCTTTTTCTGTAACCAGGTTGTTCCCGTGACTGGTTTTCATCTAGCGTTTTGCTGATTCAGTTGGTGATCACTTTGGTAAAGAGATTGTAGAAGTAGTTGTGTAGGCTTATGGGCTTGTTGTTGTTGAGGTCTGTTGGGTTTCTTTCTATAAATAACAGCATTTATTCTACGATAAAAAGAAACAACTGAATTAGTTTCTGTGGGAAATTCCATTGTTTGAGTTCGGGAGTGCGAGATATTTTGATCTGGAAAATTGTTACTTTTTCTATGGAAGAGTCAACTGTTACAGAAAGAGGAACAGAAAAACTGTACTCTCAATTAGATAAGTAGATTTACTTGTCAAGCCACGAGGGAAGGACCTGACACAAGTTTTTCAATGCCAAGTACACACATACTACTCCAGATAGCATTGTGAGTTATCTAGTAATTCCACTGATTCGGCTGCTGTTGCATCAGATCTTGCTCCTGTCGCTTTCAATCCAATGGGGAGGAGCAGCATGATAAATGGGCCCCAGTGTACTAAGTTTCAATTAGCAAGGGTTTGAAACAGGGGAATGAGTATTTGTATAGTACTTGTCATAAGAATTTGACAAGCAGACATTTAGTTTTGATATTTTGCCTCTGATCGCTTCAAATACTTATGATTAGTGATTTTTAGATAAACAATGATTTACATCACTGAAAAGTTCTGTTCATGAGTATTTGAACAAACAAAGTCTGTTAATCCATGATTGAAAGCATGCTTCGTTATTTCGGTTGCAACGAAATTTGGTTTTTCTTACGCAATGTTTCTGTTTCATCATCATCATCATCATCATCATCATCATCATCATCATCATCATCATCATCATCATCATCATCATCATCAGTATTTCAACATCTCTCGTTGGGCATAGACCTTCCCCAGTATTCGCCACACTTCTCTATCATGGGCGTCGTAGAACCCGTGCTTTCAGAATTTGTCTAGCTTGCCTCTCCATCTAATATTCTGCCGGCTTCGGTTGTGCATGTAATCTCAGGGGATCCATGTTGTGAGTCACGATGTCCATCGCTTGTCTGCCATTTTTGTGACTTGGCCACCCCACTGCCATTTGAGATTTTTAATGGATTCTATGATGTCCCTGACTCTTGTCTTTTCCTGATGTACTGTGATGTCTTGTGAGGCCCAGCATAATTCTTTCATGCGCACGTTGCATGGTTCTCAATTTGTAGGTCTGTCTCTCGTTTACGTTCCATGTTTCAGCTCCATGTGACTATTGGGAGGATCCATTGGTTATATAACCCTTCTTTTTTGTCATAAATGAGATCTTCTTATTCTTGGAGGTTGAGCTTACTCTGTCAAAAGCTTGCCATTTTAGTGTGATTCTTCGCTTGATTTCTTTTTCTTTTGAGGGTCTCATAGAGATCAAGAGATTAGTAGCAAAATATTTGTTTGTTCAAATACTCATGATACGCACTGTGTACACACAGACGGACAGAAACATACACACATCAATATCACAAAGTACTAACGTATGTGAGTCTGAAATGTTGATAACCACACATCAAAGACACATCAGAAATCAGCAGGTCTCAGATTACCTAGACCAAAAAGCTTGTATAATTTTGCAAAAGTAAAAAATCTCAGGAACCAAGTCTATCCGAGATTTTTTTACTCTGCGTTGTTTTGTTTTTTTAAATTTAGGATTAAAAAAAAAAAAAACTATGTGAGTTAGATGTATAAGATCAAACTGTACGTATATTTTGAATCAGAGCAAAAACAATAGCCTCAATCTGACCCTAAACCAAATCCAAACATGACAATAAGACATAAGAAGAATTTTCTCAGTAAAAATCTTTAACGTGAATCCCCAGAGATCATATGCCGAATTTTAGTTGACAGAAAGTAAGATGTGACGAGCTAGACAAATTCAGAAAGTACTGGCTCTGTGCCGCCCATGATAGAGAGGTCTGGCGAATCTTTGGAAAGTTTTGTGCCTTAGGACAGGTGTTGAAAGGCTGCTGATGAAGTTGATGGTCTATTTATAAAGATGTAAACCAGAACTGTCAAGATTGGTTGGTTCAGTTTCCAAGTCGGTCCAAGCTGGCTACGTATGTATGCATTACGCGTACACACCGCCCCAAATGGAGCCAGGGGGCTAAAAATTCAAACATTTCCTTCTTATTATGTCTGCAAGAAAACATTTCTGTTTTTTATCCCTCCACCCCAAAGTTTTCAGTGGGGAAGGGGGTTCATGCTGCATGAGATTGTATGTAAGTTGAATTAGTCCCTAGCTCTGTGTGGAAGAATCCTCACAAGGACAAATTTCCCTGTGCACTCAGAAGCTAATTGAGTACATTCTAAGCTGTGTGATTGGTGTCGAGGTATCCTAACATGATAGTATCCTTGAAATCCTGGTGTCAACCAGATTTGAGACTTGCAAGGATCACTAAGCTGATATATGTAACAGAAACAAAGACTTCATCACTGTCATACTCCATTGATGGTTGCCTCTTGAGAAACGAGATGTTTAATCTTTCATATACAAAACCGATCTTAGAAATTGAATAAAGATCCTCAAAAGGGACATCAAAGGTATCAGCGAAATGAGAACACCCGGAAAAGAACTAATCGAACTAACTATCAAACATCTTCTATACAACTACAGAAAAGAAGAATGGAAACAAAGCGTATTCGTATTTATCATCCATTAAAAAACCCTCAAAGACGATGTTGTAAGATTCAGAGCCATTTCAGACTGTATCACCAATGTTATTGTACAGTCCCAATGAGGTAAAAACTGAACATCATTTAAGTTTATGATCTCTGTCATCTAAAAGAGAGATGGACAACTTCTATATCGATACAAATACCATACTCCAAGAAATAAAACAACGTGGGAGATGCCCTAGTAGTATGAGGTAATGGAAAATGCGTTAGCAACTTCGTATACAAGATACGGAACAAGAGGGTTGAAGATCTAGTTGATTTTATAACAGCAAACGGGTTCAAGATCATGAACACCTTCTTCAAGAAGAAAGCCAATAGAAAGTGGACCTAGAAGAGCCTCAATCACGACACCAAGAACGGAAATGACTACATCCTAGCGGACAAAAGCGACACCGTCAGTGATATTCAGGCTCTAAATCAAGTCAATGAAGAAATCGACCACACAATGATAAGGTGCAAAATTCAAATTACCACCGGGATAGAAAGTTCATATTCTTCATCAAAATGTAACCGCTAGGCATAAAGAAGGGGGCTCACCCAGCCAATAAGCTTGGACTGGAAAACCGATATGAACCCTTCAACGAACCTGAAGGGAACATCAACGAGCTCAGTAACAATATAACAACCCTCTTTTTTTCAAATTTATGTCGCCAGTATGTTTAACCCAAAGAGCACATTCACCATCAGTAAACTCGCAGAGGAAACCAGAAATCTTATGGAATAACGTTAGAAACTCGAGACACCGACGATTACAATATTAAAAGATTCGACGCAGATGAACTTTACAAACCCATCTGAAATAATCAGGGAGAAAAGGAAAGAAGATTCACGACAACAGTCATCGTGTTACCCAGGAACTTTACAAAAAACTCTATCCCACCAAACAATAGATGCAGACAATCGAAAAGGACACACAAGTCTATAGCAATCAGTTCGATTATTTCCCCGGAAGCGGAGCAAAAAATCAAACAGAATAAAAAAAAGGCTCCTTGACCCGATACCATCCCCGTGAACATACTAAAAAAAAAAATGGAAAAGTCATCACTTGGAAACTAGCTATTCTATTCAGCTTATACAAAGGAAAGCCCCAGAAAATTAGAGCTCTGCAATCATAATCTTATTTATGAATATAAAATAACTACATCTAAGAAGTCTTTACCCAAGTGATCATCAACTGAATCAGAGAAACTCTAGATGAAAACCAACTTCACGAATAATCTGTTTTCAGAAAAAAACCCTACTTAACCATCGTTCATCTCTGTTCAGTGAACCTACTAAAAGACAAAGCAGCAGAATATAGAATGACACCCACTGTAGCTTTGATGCCTTTAAAGTCTTCGATTCAGTTGAAACCCCTTAATCATTGACGCTATTGTACAAGGCGCATACCCCATATATGTGTAAGAGAGATATCAGCAGACACAGAAGATCTTTCATCAGGCTATGTAAAAACTTTTTCTTCTACAAAAGGAGTGAGACAATGTGATACCAGCCCACCAAAACTCTTCGCTACCAGCCTTGAAATGATCTTCTAAAACTCAGACCGAGAAAACAAAGGAATCAGAGTAAACAGTGGATAACTAACCTAATATTAGCAGACGACATTGTCTTTTTTACGATAAGACCTTCATGATCTTCAAATAATGCTTTACGAACTAGAGGGAGATAACAAGAAAATTGGTCTCCACATGAACTTCAGTAAAACAAACATGTGAAGGACAAGAATATAACAATCAAAGTCGAAACGCAGAGCTAAAGAAACAGAACCACTATATCTACATAGGACAGCAAGTCTCCGTGAAGTCCTCAAAGGCAGGAGAAATGAAACGAAGAATCACACGAGGTTGGCAAGCTTTCGGTAGAGCAAGTTGATTTCAAGAACGAAAATCCCACGTCCTAAAAAGAAGGTCCTACGACCAATGCATCTCACGATAGTCACCTATGGATCTAAAACTTGGAATCTAACCAAAAGATTGACTGAGAAACATGCAACTTGCACAAGAGAGAATCATGCTTGATAACACATAGACGGATTATAAAACGGCACAGTATTTTTGAGAAAATACAGTAAGAGATGTATAAATAATTAGAAAACTAAACTAGCAATGGGCTGGTCATATTGCGAGAGTGTCAGACAACCTGTAGACATCATCACTCACAACACGGATCCCTAGATATCACCTGTGAACTTCTGTCTGAAACAGAAAGTAAGATGACGTGACGAACTTGGCAAAATCAGAAAGTATTGGTAAGGTGAGAAATAGGTTACAGAAGAAATCATCACAATTTGAAGTGGATCCATGTGCACTTACCTCCCATGTGGTGCATTTAAGTCCACATCACATAATATCGTCAGCCATCTGTTTTTCCGTCCGTCCACAAAATATCTCCTAAAGTTCACGATGAATCTAAATTTGTGTGTAAATGATATATAAATGTTTAATTGGATGCATTTCCGGTGATTGAAATATTCTTTTGATTTGTATGCACGGATTGTGCTATTTCACTTTCTGTACTTTGTCATGTCTTATCACTGTTTTTGTCTTCGTTTGTCACTATGAGTTGCCACTGTCTCCTCTGTCCCAGCCATAAACGTAGAATTAAAGACGAATATAATACAACATATTTTAGAGGTATTGTGCGTTGTCATGTGTGTATACATGAATGAAAAGATCTCCCTATCAGAATATAATCCCTTAACCCTCCCCAAGATTCAACCAACTCTTCCTGGTGTCATTTCCCAACCTTCAACAGAATTTAATTGTAATCTGTTGACACCTTTCGGAAAAATCTTGTGAAGGATCAGGAGTGTGTGCCTGTATGGAAATAGAACGGGAAAATATCTCTCAATCAGATAATATTTTTGGATCCCCTCTGAGATTCCACCCACCTTTCTTGGATCCCCTCTGAAATTCTACCCACTCTTTATGCTTCCACCGTTCCAAGAAATGTCATTGAATTTCATCGTGAGCTTTGGGAGATATTGTATGGACAGTTAGATGTGTACACATGTAGGAAACACAAAGAAACCATGAAAATATCTTTCAATCAATGAGTAATTTCTGGATCCTCGAGCAGTACCCACATACGTGGGTTACACTGTCTCCTTTGAAGTTCTCCTTCGATGAAGAAAATTCGTTGATGGGTCATGTAAAATCTCAATTATGAATTACCCAAGCATCTGGCTAAGACTTCATATATATAAATATATACATGTATATAATGTGTAAAACAATGATATTCATCTGACAATTTGATAGACAATATAGAAACACGAAAGTTTGGAACATGGATTGAATTCATTTCCGTTACATATCAAATGCTGGCAACGAGAGCAAACAGTTTCTCGAAAAGTTGAACTGCCGGCAGTAATGCAAAGGCCCAAATAACTGTTTTAATTCCAAATTCTTATTTTGTTCATTCGCTGTCTATATCTGCTCTATTTTTTTCTTTCAACGCGGGGAAGTCATCTCATTAAGAAATGGATGTATGATCTGATAGAAATGAAAATGAATTGTGTTATTTTGTTTTTAAACTCTATTTGAAATGATTTTCCGTTACGAGTGAATAAATGGCAAGGAGATTTCGGGTTGCATTTTCAACGATTATGGGATCTATGGACGGCGGGGCTATGCGAGCGAAATAACCGTCCAGCCTGTGCAATGGAATTTCAAGGTCAGGTGCGACGTGTTTGTGTGTGTGTGTGTGTGTGTGTGTGTGTGTGTGAAAGAGAGAGAGGGAGATCAAGAGAAAGACAATGATAAAAAGGGTGGAACAGACAGACAGGTAGATAGATAGATGTTGGGTAGATACATGAAAGTATCGGCCAAACCATATCAACTATCGTCTGTTGCCCTTAAAGCGTCCACTCCAACCCAATCCGTACACCTGAGCACACGCCCTTCAGCAACGTCAGACCAGTTGAAACTCTGGCAATGATGCATTTCAATAACTTCGTATCACAGTGTAAAAATCATGCAGGTGGTGGGGAGAGCGCCAGCCATTGCTGACGTAAATGCCAGACGAAACTCTCTTTACAATGATGACGTCAGTTTCATCATCTCCTCTTCTCGCCTTACGCTCTTTGCTGTCTCTTTCACTTGCTACTCCTACACATATCCCAACTGAGTAGTGTGCGCTGGTCTCTTTTCCATTGTGTTCGCTGACCATTCGATAGTTCTGGTCTGCTTTTACGCAGATGTGACTGGTGGGTTAGTTTAGGAGGTGGCACGTAGCTATGAAAGAATTAGAGTTCTGTACTTTTTCACTATTTCCTATTACCTATCTTCTTTTTTTTCTTTTCTTTTCTTCGTATCTTTCTCTCTCCCACTTATTCTTCACCTTCTTTTCAATTTTCCCTAAATGTATCTCTTTCTATTTTTTTATCCTCTTCCCCTTCTTCTTCGTCTTCTTCTTATTCTTCAACTTCTTCTTCTTCTAATTATTATTATTATTATTATCATTATTATTATTATTATTATTATTATTATTATTATTATTATTATTATTATTATTATTATTTTTATTCATTCCCTTCTTTTTTCCTACTTTCATTTTTACATTCTTCTGCATCATCTCTTCTCCTTCATTCTTTCCTCTTTCACTTTTTCTTTTTTCAATTCTTCTCTGATATCTCTTTGTCTTTTCCATTTCTTTTTTCTTTCGCTCCTTCTTTTTATTCTTCGCCATATTTTTCAATTTTCTTTCATCATCCCTTTTCTTTTTTACCCCTTTATTTTCCTCTTCTTATGCTTCACATCTCCGTTACCCTTTCTTTCCTGTCCCTGTCCATCTCTATATTTCTTACTTCAGTCCATTATCTATTTTTTCTCTTTCAATTCTCTCCCTGTCCCTTTCCTTTTTCCTTCCACTTTCTCTATTTCTTTGTCTACATTATTTGTCTTCTTTTTTTTTCTTCCTAATCCTTCATCAATTCTTTACACTTTCTGATTCTTTTTTTTTTTAATCCTCCTTTCAATTTAGAAAAAAAAAATTCTGACTCTGCAGCATCAGGTTTTTCCTTCTCCTTATTCACAACACTCCCGTCTTCGCTCCTTCTTTTTTATTCTTGTTATTATTATTCATTAATTCCATTAATTTAACATTTCATTCACACTCTTCGTGATATCCTCCTTCATCCTGCATTATTTATTTATTTCTTCTTCTTCTTCTTCTTCTTCTTCTTCTTCTTCTTCTTCTTCTTCTTCTTCTTCTTCTTTTGGTTTTTCTCTTTTATTTCCCTTATTGAAAGCTATGAGAGAGTAGAAAATCATTATCTTCACCTTGTCTTTCTGTACTTCATCGTCCTTCTTCATCTCAATTCTTCCTTCTTCTTTACCTTCTCCCTTTTGCTTCTTCTATATATGTTTTTGTGTTCGTACTGGTTATTGTTGATATTTGGTCGTAGTGTCCGAAGGCAGTGGTCAAGCTCTATATTGAGCCAAGCTTCGCATAGACTTGCTGGTGTTAGCTATTCATTCTCTGGCTGCTAATGTTGGTCGAGTAGTGGACGGGGGGCGACTCAAGAGAGTGGACACGATATCCAGTATCACTGGTCAATGGTAGACTCCATTGTCCACTCTCGTGTCTACTGTTACAATAAAAAGCTTTTGAAGACTTTGCTGCTGTTGGTGAAGGTGGGGGTTGTGATGGAGGTAACAGAGCAGAAGATAACCACTGTACTGGTCCCCACTCACACTTTCTCTCTATTCAAATTTCTTACTCTTATTCCTCTCTCTATCTTCCGCTCTCTCTTGCATTTTGTCTTTTTATCTCTTACTACCTATCGCTATTTTTAAATCTCTTTCTTTTTCTCTATTTATTTCCATATTTCCATCTCTGTTACTTTATCTCTTTGTCAGTCTTTTCTCTCTTAATGACTCTCTCTCTCTCTCTCTCTCTCTCTTCATGCTTTTTAGTATCTTTCCTTTAAATCTTTCTCTATTTTTAGTTTCTCTCTTACCAAGCCTCATTCTGTTTGTATCTCTTTATCTCATGACTCTTTTTCTATATGTCCTTCCCGCTTTACTTTAATTTCATCTCCTCAGTCTTTTTCTGTCTTTCAGTATTATTCTCTCTGCATTTTCTGTATTTCACTCTCTCGCCTTGTCTTTCATGTTCTCTCTCAACCTCTCATCCACAAAATCCTCTATCGCAACCCCTCTCCCTCTCTATCTCTGTCTCTGTCTCTGTCTCTATCTCTTTCTCTCACACGTACACACCCATGCACACACACATCACTTTACTTCTCTTTCGCCCTCTGAATCTCGCTCTGACTCTTTATTCTGTACAACTACTTACCAATAATTTCAATATCCCCTTCTCTCTTTCTCTCTCTCTCTCTGGTTATTTTTCTCTCTCTTTCAATCCTTTGATCATTATACCTGTCTTTCTATCTAAAAGCATCTTTTGCTCATTCTCTACTTCTTCCATTTACAAAATCAGTCATTAATTTCAAATCCTATCTTATGTATCCTGCTCCTCTCTCTCTCTCTTTCTCAATATCTCGTTTTTCGTAGTTTCTTCCTCTCAGATCGTTTTTAAAGTCCTTCAGCTTTGATCACTCTCTCTCTCTCTTTCTATCAACTCCGTTGTCTCTTTCCCTTTTCTCTCTCTCTCACTCTCCATTTTCTTATATCTTCCTTTTTCTCTCTACACATTTCTATCTTTTTTCCCCCTTGCATATCATTATGTGTCTTTCTTCATTTCTATCCACATCTTTCTCTCCTCTCTACATTTTTCGATCAATCTTTTTGATAAGCCCCATCTCTCTCTCTCTTCTTTCTCTTGTTTTCCCTAGCTAATCGTTTTCCTAACATTTTCTTTATCGTCTTTCGCTTTTTCTTCACATTTACTCCTATTTTTCACCCTTCATGTCTCTCTCTCTCTCTCTGTCTCTCTTGTTCTGCCAATCTTTCTTTCCATTTTCATTATCTCCGCTACCTTCCCCTCTTACGATCTCGCTGTTTATCTTCTCTCCTATCATTATCCATCTCTCTTCTTCCCCACCAACTTTCTGGCTCATTATTCATTATTCCCACTCTCTCCCCCTCTTTTTCTCTCAAATTCTCTTTGTCAATCATTTATCATCATTTTTCTCCCACCTCCCTCCCTGTCTCTGTCTGTCAATCTATCTATCTCTTTCTCTCTCTCTCTCTCTCGCTCTCTTTCTCTCCTTTTATCCTTCTATCAACCTCTTCCTCTACATTTCCATCCTTCTCTTCTATTCCGTATCATTTCACCTCTCTCCCTACCATTTTTTCTATCTATTTATCTTTTCTTTTCTCTTTCCTTCTATCCTTCTAACTAGCTTTGATTATCGTTCTCCCCTATTTTTTGTCTATTTTTTTTCCTTGTGTTCTTTTGCCAGCTCTTTCTCCCTTCCTGCATTTTTTCTTTCTGCTCCTCCCTCTCCTTCTCTCTCCCCGTCTCTCCGTCTCCGTTTCTATCTCTCTCCTTTTATCCCTTCTCGCGGCACAAGAACGACTGACAAACGAAAGGACCCACAACCAGTGTCCGTGATCGTAGACCCTACGATTGGTTCCTAGAAGCCGAAATCGCTTCCTGATCTGTTGCTACACAACTTCTAGTACCACTGCTTCTACGACGGCTACTGTAGAAGGAGTGCAAATGCCGTTGCTTATTTGATAATGACGTAGAATCTTTTTTTTCTTTCCTGACGGTCTAGCTTTTAGATGCTTTTAATCCAGAAACTCGTTTCACCTAACTCTGTTGTTTCCAAACCAATGGCCGTGACCCAAATGAAGGTCGCAAGGATTTTATCGACAGCAGCGAGGTGGTTTGATGAAAAAGTAATAAGAAAATCTTTTTAAAAAAATGAAAGAAAAAAAAATATTGAAAGAATGTTGAACGTGAAAAATAAATATAATTACCTCATAATTTTGGCAAATAAAACAGGAAAATATTATAGCATCAACGAATATATAAATGCTCCTGACTCATTCGGTCTATTTACATCCAATACTTGATTATCAAATTGAAGTGAAATCCAGTAAAATGTATAAAAAAAAAAAAGATTAAAAAAACTGTAGAGGGTAACACAAAATTGTGTTCAAGCCCTCGGAGTCTCCTGTTTAGGGTTGTGGTCAAAAAGGTCTTTGAAAAACTAACTTGAATCAATTGCTACTGCGGAATTATTCAATGAAAGAGTGAAAGAGTTGTTTTATCGGTTTAATAAAAGGAACGTTGAACATCCCTACGAAAAAGTTCACAATCTCGGCTTCCCATTGCAAATATCATGTATAATAGGCTGTATCTTGTGATAGTAGACCAACTCAATTGTATCGAAATCAATCTTTGATATCTGCCCAACTGCTTCGTCCTTGTGCCAGACAACATAATTATCCCAGCGTCCCGTCTACATTTAGAAATAGTCCACAGGGTTCTCCTTCAGAATCGCCATCGTATTATCATTAATCTCATCTACAGTCTAAAATCTTTCTTGCAAAAGCTAGTGGTCTCTCAGAGCCAAAAATGGCCTTAACTGGATGGGAGCTAAAAGACTTTGGTTATGCAATTTTTTTTCAAGAAAACCCTATAAGGGATCTGAAGAATTGTAATTGTAGATGTGACGACCACAAAATGGTATTTCATTGCCAGCTGAGTAATTTCTTATGAGATCGTGTGTTCCTGCATGCGCAGTAATATCCACTCTGAATGATTGTCGGATTATATCGAGGCCCTGCAATCTCATCTCAAAACTGTTACCAAGCTGTTATCGTAAACGGCTGGATACTCTTCAGAGAGGGGTCGTAAATCCGTGGAGGGATTGCTGTAAAGCAATACAGACCTTCATCTTGAGAAAAATATATTCTAGGAAGTATATTAATAATTGTCAGGATGGCCGTCTAGCCTCAGGGCATTATTTAGTAAGCTTGTCTCACAGACAATTACGACTGTAGTGAGTTGAATGGTCATTGGATGTTCCATACTTGTTGTCTTGTGACAATCAAAGCTAAGATTAGACCTGATCAGTGTGAGTACCTGAAACAATGTGGTAAGTTAATCTTGTAGACGACGGTGGTGTGTTCAATCATCAATGAGCGCCAATATCCGTTGCTTTATGCCATAAAAAGCTAAGCTAATTAAAAATAAAGTATGTTTAATTACATGTTTAATAATTTGTCACCGTATGGAGTGTTTGTTTCCTAAAAATTGTTCTAATAATATATCTGCATGACTGTAACAGCCGAGAGACTAAAGAAGAATACTTGAAGGATTACCACTGAAAGATACACTGCTGGACAGAAATTCTGGTGGATGTACTTTCGTATATGAGGATATGGAAAAGATTTGTTGGTTGTTTTTGCCTGGCTCAGCGTTGATGTAAATTCCCCTTACCGAACCTAATCAACTTGTTTTATTTACGCTACCGCTAGACGTCGATTTTCGTCCAGTTCCTGGTTGTCTCCAAGGAACTCGGGCGATTTCGTTTGCACCCCAGAGATGCAATAGTTTGACGACTAAAAGAAGTGTCAAATATTGTGGTGGCGTGCAGAAAATAATGGTCATTTCACAAGTATCATATATAGCGAAAAAAAAGGAAAACTCTCTCTCTCTATCTATCTATATATATCTATACACACACACACACATACACACACACACACACACACATACACACACACATACATATACATATATATATATATATATATATATATATATATATATATATATATATACATATATATATATATATATATTACTATCATTATTATCTGCAATCTCACACCAGTTGCCTGGTGGTTACCGCTAGCGGTTGAGTGACTGCAAGTCTCCTCAAGTCACCAGCCCTTCTCTTCTCGTTCTCATAGGCCATAGTAATACTGCAGTTTACAATTTCACACCGGTTGCCCAATGGTGATTGCTGAAGGCTGGGTGACATCATCATCATCATCATTATTATTATTATTATTATTATTATTATTATTATTATTATTATTATTATTATTATTATTAAGAAATGGATATATGATCTGACGGAAGGATTTCAAATTGCATTATACTATACTGAAACTCTCTGAAATGATCTCCCGTTATAACACGGTGAGAGTATAATTCGGCCAGGACAGCGTAAGTAGAATAAATAATCAAAGGAAATTGGGCCGCTGCAGAAATCGAACCTGCCATCTACGTTGTCTGTTTCCTCACAGAGCATAATGGTGATGACACTTCTTGAGATAATGACGAAAAAAATCCCCCGCCGTCCATTGATATTAAGCCCAATTCCAGCTCTTGCGTGTCCAGTTCGAGACGTTTTCGATGATGGACATTGCTTGGCATAGGTATAATGATGAGCCTGTAGCTACGCAGCCCCATACGCGAAAAAGATGGATGCACCGTGTGGTGCTATACACTCCTCATTCACCTTGATTAAATCTATCAACAATGCGTATCACAGTAGCCCTTATTTTGCTTTGCACTTGTTGAAAAGTCTCAGTACTCTTTTTCCACCGATATAACTATGGCTGCAGAATGCGTTATCGGCTGTTGGTGATTTCCTCTCCTCAGAACACTGCCGATAGGTACACACAACAATTGAAAGGTAGCACCGTACAAGCCGTGTCCTTCCGGAAATGCTTTGAGCTAGTCTTCGGGCCATAACAATTTGGCCTTAAATGAAGTCACTCCAAAATGTCTTCTTGCTGTGGCATTAAACAAAACAAAATGAAATACTCAAGGCCAGCATAACTGCTTGATCTTGTGATCCTGACATATGCATTTGTTACAAGACAGTGACTTCCATTCTTGCCACATGTCACTATCCATAATGCTTTTACTCATCGGTATATATATATATATATATATATATATATATATATATATATATATATATATATATATATACATATATACACACACACACATATACATATATATATATATATATATATATATATATATATATATATATATATATATATATTATACATGTGGTACAGATCAGGCTAGCAGTATAACATAATATAATAATATATTGATAATATAGAGCCACTTCTAATATGTAATGGATTTATTACATAGAGTGCTCAATACATGCTCTTCTGATGAGGCCTGGAGAAGGCGGAAACATATGGTAGTTTGTGTAGCGAATCCACATTCTACCATATATATATATATATATATATATGCGATTGAGTGGTGGCCAGATGACCAATAGATAATATATTGCATATAATATATGAGCGTATGTAATAGTATATGATAAGCAATGGATATTAGTATCTGACTATGTAAATAAGGAAAGGCAGTTTTAGGAACTATATTTTACTCAGACCGAATCATCCACGACAATGACTGAAACAATGGCGACGACCGGAAAAAACAACAGTTCCTCCTTGGTGATGCTGGATACTAATATCATACTGTTGACATAGGAACAATAATATACGCATAGAAATACGTATACACTGTAGTTTTGAGACCAACAGAACATAACCAGAATCGGTCAACGTTTGGAAAAGAGAAGGAATGAGTCAAAAGTGTTACGTCGATATACTTGACTACCATCGGGGTCCCAGTGGCTCAATCTGTCATTGCAGTACTGGGCCACAGGGAGGCACAAATAGTGCATGGGTGAGGGTTCAGATCCTACCCGGGGCTCATTTCTTTGTTTTCCGATCATCACCGTTGTTTTGCTTACTGCCATGGGTGATTCGGTTCGCGTAGAATTTAACTCCTAAAACTGTCTTCCCCTATTCACAATTGTACATATACAAACTTGATATGTTATATATATATATATATATATATATATATATATATATATATAATCTTTATATGCAAGTATAAATATCATTCATATATTCAATATGTTTAAAACACTATACATAGATAATGTAATATCTATATATGCCTTTCATAAACAATACATATGAATATGATTTTTTTTATTCAATATGCATATAGTTTTGACATATAATTTTTGTTTGTGAGGATATGAAGTGACCCAACAGAATGTTGATGGGAATGACTATTGAAAGATGAGGTACACATGCAATATATATATATATATATATATATATATATATATATATATATATTCAAACCCAATGTGCAATTGTGCAATACACATAGATATGCATATATATATATATATATATATATATATATATATATATATATATATATATATATATATATATATATGTATATGTGTGTGTGTGTGTATCAATTATAGATTCTTTTTTTATCTTTTTTTTTTATCTGAACCAACATCCCGTTTACACGATGAATATGTCAGATGGCATAGACAGCGGGGAGAGAATAAAAGCTTAAAGAAATAGGCAGCTGCAGAAACATACAGAGCAGATATGGACAGCAAATGAATAAGGTAAGAGTTGAGTATAAAGCAGTTTGGCGGCTCGCTGCCTTTTCAGATGGTAAGAGCATTATCATGCTAGGACCCCCTCCTTCCGGACGCAGGTTCCATTCCTGCAGTATTCCATTTCTCTGATTGTAAATTCAATTTGTATATTCACCACTTACAGCATTTAAACAGAGTTTCAAATTAAAAATAACACGTTTGTTATTATTCAATCGGAATATATATATATATATATATATATATATATATATATATATATATATATATATATATATATTGATAGATAAGATAAACAAATAATTCATATTGGTTTCATGTAAAGAAACAAATAGGTTGAAATTTAAAAAAATACAATTTGGTTGTGGTTATGAATAAGTATCTAATATCTTACGATAATGTCTGTCCGTCTGTAAGGGATCACATAGCTCGTAGATAGCCTGAGGTATGGCCGTCAGATTTTTCTGTGGTTCCTGATGGTATTACATGACTTATTTTTAACACATCAATTTTTAAAAATTCAAATGTCTTAAAATAGTGTGCTAACATTTCACTTGGGGTTTTCTACATTTTTTTTACTGTGTCTTTTATTTCTATCTTTGTTTTTATCTCATTCTCTTTTCTCACCTTTTCTCTCTTCATATTCCTCTCTCGACCCATTCCCTTGGCTTTTTACCCTTTGGGTTTTCTTTCTTTCTCTTTTTCTTGCTGATCACCTTTTTTCAACTGTTTCTTTGTTCCTTCTTTCTTTCTTATTAATACTTCTCTTTCCTTTCAATACTTTTTTTTTTATTATTATACTTTTTTTTCTTATTCCTTATCTCCAATCTTTCTTTTTGAGCTCTGCATTCATTCTTTTTTTCCTTATTGATAAATGCAAATTTAGTTTTGTCCAACACAAGACCAACTGTACAGAGAAATGCAGTTGGACCTATTTCCTTTTATCGATCGTCTTGCTTTGAAAATCAGGATTCGAAATCCTGGTTTTTACCCAAGATCGAACAGTGATCACTGCAAATACCTCAAATAGCTGATTCAAATATTTGAGCTAGTCATCATGATTAACTCAGTCAGCAATTGGACAACAGTGATGAAGTGCTTAGTGCGTATCGAACTCACTAGCTATGGCCAGTTAGATTTATTTGTTTACCGTCATTCTGTATCAGGCGCCAAATCTATATTTCCTCTCTCTCTCTTCTGTTCTTTCTTCTTCAAGTTCATTTATTTGCGTAAATTCTTATCAAATTTTTCTACTCGTAGCGACTCACCCCCATTTTCCATCTTCATATTGATCAATACGTTCAAATCATCGGTGTATCGATTTGACTATAGATTTGATCACAACATATAATGTTGGTTTCATATCGTCATGACAATCTCTGTGTCCACACCAAAATCGATTGCAAATATTTGCTTAGACATCGATTTGTGATAGGGGAAAAATACACAGATCAGCCAATTGATCTATCGCAAGGACGAAAAAAAAAAACACACGTTCATACATTAGACAAAAAAGAAATTAGCAGTAAAGTTGGCATGTACGAGTAAATACTTCCTATTTTTAAGTATATTCGAGCCAGGATATATAGGGTCTTTTAGAGCCCCTGTTGACAACCTTACGATCTCTCTCTCTCTCTCTCTCTCTCTCTCTCTCTCTCTCTCTCTCTGGATTGTTTGTCATTTTCTTCTATTCTTTTTTTGCGTCTTTTTTCCACAGCTCTCACGCAGAGGCATCTCATCGTCAAACTTGCACACCAAAACAAAATTATAAAAACGAAAGCTTTGTATAAAAAAACTCAATTTCCGGAGAGTCTGGCCAGTATTGAACTAGGAATCAATTACATGTATGATCAAAATGCTAACAATTGTACAATGAGTAGATATCATGTCACAAATAAGGGAAAACTTCGTTGGTATGGGAAAAAAAGATGGTCATCATTCTCATATCCGATTTATTCCGCGCCATATTGTTTATTTACATCCAGTTGTAGTATGAGACGTAATAGTCTTGAGTTTATCGAATTTCTTGGGTGAATCATTGTTATTATTAGCTGTTTTGAACAACATTTTTCATCTTATTTTTGTTGCTTGTTTACACATAATAGTAATAGACGTAATAGTGTAAGTAATCCCTAATTCTAAGATGGAGCATTGTTATTAATTATCCTTGACAAGTATACATTTGTCATCTTATTTTTAGTGCATTCATTCATACAAGTACAAGAAAAATGAGATGAAGATCAAACTAGACCAAAATCAATAACAATGACAAGGCTCCATCTCAGAAATTAGGACAACTTGAGACTATTAGACCTGTTACTATTACGCACAAAAAGGCAACAAAAATATGATGAAAGTAAAACTAGCGAAGAATAAGTAATAAAAAGTATGTTTCATCTAAGAAATTCGGACAACTCAATACATGTACGTCTATAACGTATTAGGTGAACAAAAAATGAGATGGAAAAATAGCTGGTGAAAATGAATAAGAACCACAATGCTTCGTCTGAGTAATTTTAAAAAACTTATAGTCTTCCAAATTGCTTTCACACTGACTTAATCTCACTCTTGCTGATTTAAATTCTGACATTTTTGTACTATATTGTTAAATCTAGGTATTTTTTCAATGTTAAATTCTCTCTATTTTACCCTGATGCAGTTGGTAATTAGAAAGCACTTAGATAGCACACAACTCCGCCAAAATTTAATCAGTTATTTCTCAGCCAATTGCTTACCCTTCCGCAAAATTTCATTGAAATCCATTGAGCTTTTTGTGATATCGTATGGACAGACATGAAGTTTCGTAGATAATACGTTCACAGGACGTATAACTACGACGAAGGGGAGGCAATTATACATGAATCTGCCCCAAAATACAATTAGTCCCTCTCCTCTGTAACAACCAAACATTACGTAGAACACAAAATTCAACTGAAATTCATTGAGAATGTATGGAGATATTGTACTTTGTACATATATAGCTACGGTTCAGGAGAAGTGACGATTAAAAAAATTCTTGGATCCACCCCAAAATGTGAACGGTTTTTCCATAAGGCATTGCATACTCTTGAAAAACATTTGATCGAGAACTTTTGGAGTTATTGTACTGCGTAAGTATAGCTAAGATTCAGGGGAAGTTACTAGGAAAGAGTCCTAAATCTGTCTTTAGATATAAACAGTTTTTTCTGTGCAGTTTTAATGTGCTTTGTACATACAACTACGATGTAAGGGGGGGGGTCAGTGTAAATTTCATTGATCTGCTCCAAAATCTAGAGTTTGGAGATACGATGCTGGAAAGATTTTTCGTATCAATCGCAGTTGGGGCGAATGTCATTTTTCCATCGCTGCACAATAGACACCTATCCTTAATATCTGAAAAAAAAATCCTTTTGTTTCTGGAGTTGGTATTCTTTCAGATATTCAGTAACAAAGACAAACATTTTTTTAACCGATGATGTCAAATACGCAAAGCTCGCAAACTCTTGTTAACCATGGAGAAGTGAGATAAGTCGGCATGGGTTCTGCTATGTATTCTCTTTTCATTTAGTATTCTCACGCATTCACATACATATAGGCACACACACAGACACACACATACGTGCACACACACGCACATACACACTCACAAACGAGTGCATACATCAGTTTTTTTTAATATTATGCACATGTGATATTTTTAACTATTATTATTAAAACTGAAATGTAATTAGTGCAGTGTGTCACCGATTAAGTAAATCTCATCTGCGTTAAAGATCATCGTCCTAGACTGAATGCAAAGATTTGCCATAGTTTGAAAAGCCTTCCTGAAACTATTTCAGACGCCAGGCACCCTTCAAACATGAGTGCTGAGCCATCTTTTGGTTATAGAATGAATTCCAAAACTTGTTTTTAAATTTGTTTTAATCCATTGATTCTTCAAAGTTTCATTTTGATCGACTCTATGAGGTGCACTGTTGAAAATCATTCTCTAAAGGGGGTTGGAAATCCGAAAAATGATTTGAAAATACAGCTAATACATTAGATTATCGATGTGTTGTAATTGGTCATTCACGGATTTTCATGGGACAATGCGTTACTTTAGGATCTCAATTCCTTTCCGAGTAAAATTGAACTTGATAAAGCAGACGGGCGTAATCTCTGGCCTGAATTAGATGTGAAACGAACAGAAACTACTTCACCTGAAATTTGAACGTGGGTTTTTCAATTCAGCTTTCAGTGTTGAATACCGGTGGTCAACTCAGCACATCCACAAATAATGCTGATTGATGATTAATATACTTTCTTCCGTTGTACCAATTAATTATGCATTTTTATATTAATTCCCAATTTTTGTTGTGTGAGTATATAAACACTCAAAAAAAACACACACTCACACACACAATATATATATATATATATATATATATATATATATATATATATATATATATATATATATATATATATATATATATATATATATATATATATATATATATATATATATATATATATGTAGGGAGAGAGGGAGAAAAGAAAGGGAACAACAAAGAAAGAGAGAGAAAGAGAAAGAGAAAGAAAGGGATGTCTGCTCGACAAGTTGTCCAACACGCATCCGTGAATTAATTTTTCAGTCTATAGGGAGAAAAAGCAAAATCAGCATATATTTCCATGTGTATACTTTTGTATATATGTATACTTTTTTTAAAATGCTGCACACACACACACACACACACACACACACACACACACACACACACACACACACACATATATATATATATATATATATATATATATATATATATATATATATATGGTACTATACGCATATCACAATTTGTAATTTTTGTAAAATTATTTACCTGGACTAATGATGCATGGACACAACACACACACACACACACACACACACAAGCATATATATATATATATAATTTCGCTTAGCTGTTTGTTAGACACTCTTTCGCTCAGCTAATGCTTTCCTAACTGCTACATTTTAACACCACCCTGTTTATCAGTTCCAGCTTTATTAGATACTAACAGTCATCACTGATAGTCGCTGGGCGTTACTTTGAGTGGAAGCCATCCTCCTGCAAATGTAACCATTGCAACTACCATCACTGCTACTCTCACTTTTCATTACTGACCCAGCATCTATACTTGCAAAAAAAACGGTCTCTCTAATAGCGACGATATTGGCCAGGACTTCGATGGGAGACCACTTCGGAACATTACCTACTGGAAGTATCTCGTAGCCCTTGTGCTGTACTCGACAAAACTTGAATGCTTTTGTGAAATACTTGGTGTCGCTCCATTTACAGTACATACATTCTTCCCTCTAGGTATGAATCAATCATTTTGTTTGTCGAACGTATAAGTTGCTGAGGACTTGAAATTTAATGCGTCCCACTTTTGATATTTACCTGTATATCATTGCATATATACTTTTACATATATATACAGTAATATGTTACACTTGTGCGCGTGCGCGCACACACACACACATACTTACAAATATGTATGTATGAACTTGTTCCTCAAGTTATAGATGGCGTAAAGAATCTGGTTGACCCTTGTGAAATGTATATCTTTTTGTTTTCACCACACACTCTTTGCCCCGAACGTGCAGTACCAAATTTTTCTGAATTTTATCTAGTTTTCAATATGAACACGTTTTTTGTCAATGCTCTTAATTTAACGATGAATACAATTCAAATAGATCGAACATTAATAGCGAAATTTTCAAATCGAAATTCTGCTATTTATAGGGTCAGTCTACGGACTTTATTGAGCCACTCTGTCACTGAAATTCAATGACAAACAAGTCTTGATTATCAAGTTAAATAAATGTTGTGAAAGTGTTTAGTTAATTTTTAAAGTACAAGATATTTACCAAGCCTAAAACAGTACAAGTCCAAATGAGGTGGAAGAAATTGTTTATCGCACATCTCCGAAGTGGTGAAAGTGCAACTCCGTAAGAAATCAGCATTTTTCAGCAAGCAGGCTCTCCCCGCACTCTGTTCCAGGAATTGTGACGAATATCTTTGTATTCAGTCCCACAAATCTCGACAAAATGCCAACAAGAGTAGAGGGTGGAAGAACGATCATTTGGGTAAATCACTCTCATGGCTACCTTGTCCGCTCAAGCAATAACAGCCTGTGGGGAACCTCTGCTGGTTTGCTCAGATTTGCCAAGACTGAAGTAAGGATATAAGTCACTTACACTTCCTTTCACCTCCCACCTGGAAGAAGTAGACCACAACATCTACCTAGGACAACGAATCTCCATGAGACCCTCAAAAGAAGAAGAAATCAAGCGAAGAATCACACTAGAATGGTAAGCCTTTGGCAGAGCTAGCTCAACCTTCAGAAATAATAAGATCCCATTAATCCTAAAGAGAAGGGTGTATAACCAATGCATCCTCCCAATAGTCACTTATGGAGCTGAAACATGGAACCTAACCAAGAGACAGACCCGTAAATTGAGAACCATGCAACGTGCACATGAAAGAATAATGCTGGGCCTCACATGGAGAGACCACAAGACAGCACAGTACATCCGAGAAAAGACAAGAGTTAGGGACATCATAGAATCCATTAAAAATCTCAAATGGCGGTGGGCTGGCCGTGTTGCAAGAATGGCAGACAATCGATGGACATCGCGACTCACAACATGGATCCCCCAAGACCACATGCGCAACCGAGGCCGGCACAATGTTAGATAGAGAGACGAGCTAGACAAATTCAAGAAGTACTGGCTCCGTGACGCCCATGATAGGGAAGTGTAGTAAATCCTGGGGAAGGTCGATGTCCAACGACGGACGCTAAAAGACTGATGATGATGATGATGATGATTACTCTTCCTTATTTTCATAAGTAGACACTCATGTAAGTTCTGATCCAGTTCGACATTGCTTAGCTTCAATGATTTGACGATGACCGAGTGCTTTCAGTGAGATTTGACCGTAAGTTATCAAACTATGGCAAGATCCAAGCGCTGGTAATAAACAAAAGAGAGAAATCTAAAATAGAAAAAGCCGATGTGGTCGTTTGATAATTACAAAATTCCATATTTGATTCTTTTCTTTTACTTTCGTCCCGGCACCCTCTGTTTTAATTGCAAACATAATGTGTGATGAATTTTCGCTAACTTATACCAATTCTTCTGACGACTTTTCGAAGTAACGTTGTCCGAGTAGCAATAACAGAGGAGACTAAGGAAGATTTTTTCTAAAGATTTCGACCATTTATTCTCTATATTCAAATGGACAATGCTGGATTTGATGGACTGACAACCTGTCCTAGCTGCTTTCCTGCATATCCCTACCGAACCCCTGTCCCTCCTCTGCTTTTCTCTACGAACTAACGTCTTCACATTTATCTGCTGCTACTCTGATAACCCCTTCGTTTCCACGGTTATTTTCCCTCTTTTGTGCAATGTCTTCCTTGGCATTAGTTAACTCTATCCGATTTCCATCAAAATCACGTCTCTTTTTACTTTATCTTCTTCCTCGCCGTCATTATATCCCCTCCTTTTCTATCTTTACATAACCTTTCCCGCTTGTTTTTTTTTCCTAACATTTTCATTATAGCTCAGTTATATACAAGGTATGTTCAGAAAGTATTCCTCCATTAGATATTAGCAAAAATAGCCTACCCAGGGCAATGGCGCCTTGAGAGTGACCCTGTTGGGGCCTCACACACTTATACCAACTTTCCTTTCCATTTTTCAAAACATTTTGCTAGGTCTCCTTTTGGGATAACCATTAGATCTCTACCCTTTCAACAGTGAAAAGGGAAGCTAGACAAACTTGGATGATCCGATATTTCGCCCCCCATTCCCCTCCCCCCAAAATCAGAACGACATGAGAGGTATGGGCAGGAATTGTAATGCAACGGTCCCACAGTATATAGTTTCACTCAATGGCTTCTAACTTCTGACCGAGTAACCCCACACAAGACTATCTGTTCACGCATGCCCAGTACAGTTTTGTTTGATTGGTTGTCAGTAGAGTCGTGGCAAAGACTTGACAAAACTTTGACATCAGATTTCTTCCTGGGCAATTAATCTCACCTAATAGAATGGCTACAGCTCCAGATTTTTCCTTCATTCGAATTCTATACATCCAGTAGAAGTTCCCTTGCTGTAAAAATCAGCATTCGAAATCCTAAGCATATCTCAGTTCAACAAAAAGGCTAAATTAGTAGAATGATCGTGGAAGATGACGTGGTGCTAATATACCATGTGCAAAGAGCCTGTTTACAAGATCAGCATTTATAATCTTGAATTTTTACCTAGGTTAGACAATTACTAAGCATAGCTTGCTATGACCAAATGGAAAAATTTGGAGAATGAGAGAATTCTGACAAAAAGATGACCCTGCCTTGAAATTCTCTCTTTTAACTTAGGTTCGAACTACAAACTCTTTGTGTGAAATCACAAAATCACGGATTTCGAATAACGATCTTCAAAGCAGGTCACCCTTGATCGGAAAATTAGTATTACATGAGCTTCTTGCTCTTAATTTTCCATCATATGGGTGTGTGCCTGATTAGGATAAGCTGACTGTACTCCTACATATCTTCTCAACATGCACTTCTTTATTCTCTCTCTCCCTTTTCTATGTAACTTTATTTATCTCCATTTTAGAAGGCCTTCTTTCCTTTCTTTTTGCGTGTACCTCAACACTCATTACCTTACGCATGTCTTTTTGATGTTTCCACTTTTCTTCCTTAATGTCCGAATTACTTTTTCTTTGTACATAAATGAATATAGATAGATAAATAAGTAAAGATGAGTATAGATGTATGCCTGCATATCTTCTGCATCTAGACTGAAATGTAAAGATCAGCATGCTGTCTTGTAATACATAGTGAGCTCGTTTCTGACTGGGTGTCCCGTACTATTGTGTGCTTGATCCAAATAAAGTTAAGCTTAGTCCTCTTTCGGAATAACCATCAGATGACTTGTCATTTCGTTCACGATCTGAAATATATTCCTTTTCAACTGCGAAAAAAGAAGCTGAATCTTGTCTATAGGGGCTGAAAAACTTGGGTGATTCGATGTTTTGCCCCCACCCCACCACCACCAAACAGAACAAGGCGATAGGCGATAGGTACTGTAATGTCAAGGTTACACAGTATTGTTTGTGAATGGAAATCGAGAAAAAACGTATATATGAGTTTTTCTGAAGAATATGCCCTCGAAATTGTTTCGTTAGCCATCAATACTGTCAAACCACAGAAGCACGATATATCAATTGAAATCAACGTTTTCTTCATAAATCGAGGAAATCCTTTTTCAAATGAGAATCTCGCCAATCCATATTTCATTGGTTTGATTGCAATTTCACTGGGATTGACTGATTATATCTTGCTTAACATACCACCTTTCTTCATGAGTTTCCAAGTACTTTCCCTCACTGAATCATTTCCCAATTAGACTTTGTGAACGACTTCACTGTTTGCCGTATTCCATTGTGTTAATTTCAGTTGTTTGATTGTGTAAGTGGAGTGTTCATCTAAATCGTGACCAAACCGGACAGACAGATGTTTCCAGTAATGCAATATATATATATATATATATATATATATAGAGAGAGAGAGAGAGAGAGAGAGAGAGAGAGAGTTTATGAGTAATAGAACACATTTAGAATTATACTTATAATTCTAAATGCCTTATGTTAGCTCTCGTTGTTGAATATGCAATTAAGCTTACACTGTGTAAATAGATTAAACAATCAAATACATGGGCTGGTGCAGGAATCGAACCCTTGACCGACAGGAAGCTGACTTAACTCGGCACTACTCTTAGAATTGAGCTCAACAGCCTGCTGGTAAGCTGGACGTTCAAATAACTGATCAATATACTATTAGGAGATGGGTAAATCATCGGATAATCATACTATCGAGAAGTAGATATATAATTCGGCAGAACAGTTATAAATGCATCGTATTATTCCGAACTTTATTTGGAATTACGTCTTGTTGTTACACGATGGATATTTCCCTGTAAAAAATACATAACATCTATCATTTCCTGTTATTTTATTCCGTCGGATGATATATCCATTTCTTCTCCCTGACCTCGTCTAAAAACTTCGTTCAATATTGGGTTCTTCTCTTGAATAACCAAAGCTTTCAAAAGTGTGAGTCTTCTTTTTTTCACTTAATTTAGTGTAATATATGGTTGTTATCTACAAATAAATCCCTTATACGGGTTTCCAAAGGCATGTGCCGATTCACATATTGTCTTTTGACATTTTCGTCCATTTTATCCAGACGTTGAATTTGCCACATATCGGACGAAAGAGCCATAAGACATCATATGTTTTAGGATTTCATTTCCGAGCATTCTTTTGGATTTGCAACACAGATTAGGATTTAGATCAGGTGATTGCAACACGATAGCAAAACTTGGATCTTTCAATCTATTGAATCACCAGTTTTGACCAATTTTTGTGATTATTGTCGTGTTGAAAAAAACAAGTTCATCTCATACGGAGATTCTGAGCCAAACTTTTCGTATTATCTTTCAGAATATCTCGATAGTTTTTGTTTTTCGTGGTCCAGAAAAGTTGGCCGACACCGTTTGCATTTATGGAACATCTTCCAGGTTCCTACAGTTTTTTCTTTGACAAATAACTATCGTTCTTTCTGTGCCACTCATATTGCTTGATTGAAAGTTTCAGCTTCTACTCATTAGACCATAGGACTTCATCCCCAAATGCTTTATTTCTGTTCAGCAAAATTTGATCTCGTTGCCAAGTGCATCGGGTGCAATCAACTTGTTCATTAATCTATGGTGTCCTCGAAATTGTTCTGTTAACCACCAAAGCTGTCAGGCGAAAGAAGCGCGGTACATCATTTGAAATCAACAGTATACTCTGACTAACGTTCACTTTGTATGATTTCAAATCATTAATCACATCTCGCCCATGTAATCCGTTGATTTCTACTGATGTCCTTGACTCTCGTGTGCACGAGACTTGGTGAAATTTCATAAGGACGGACAACTTGCAGAAGATCTTCACGTCACCAGCCATATTGAATTTCTTTATTATGGACTGAACCGTCGAACTAGCGACACCCGGCCCTTATCATTATCAATTAATTGCCTCAAAT
Organism: Thysanoteuthis rhombus; assembly: GCA_963457665.1. Lineage (NCBI taxonomy): Eukaryota > Metazoa > Mollusca > Cephalopoda > Oegopsida > Thysanoteuthidae > Thysanoteuthis > Thysanoteuthis major. The sequence continues at coordinate 51,441,384 of OY735200.1, read as the reverse complement.
CGATACTGAAATCCTTTGACTTCGTGAGAAGAACATATTCAAGAAAATTGATCTATGAATAATATGATACTTTGAAGAAGATATTGCCCAAAATATCGATCTAATATATTATACGAATTCGTCGAATGGTTTTATGAAGATTGAAAATGAATTATCTCAAATATTCACCCAATTTATAATGATTTATCTCAACGGCACGAATACTTTTCTTTCAAATATTGTTACATAAATCTTTAAATAATAAACACATCTATTTGATTTCGCGTGTCCTTAAATAATAAACGTATTTGCTATTGGGTGTGCATCATCGTCTCTGCAGTAGCTTACTGTTGTGTAAATTGAACTTAGTGGGGCACGTATAAAGCAATGACAGGGTGAAACGTTTAATTTTTCCACTCATATGTTTAGTTGTTTTGTCTCTACTTCATCTATGTAATGCTCATTTGCAAATAAGTATTTAAAACAAGCATAGACTCTGTGTAGATTACTTATGATTACATATGTGTATGTATGTGGGTTAGTGTATGTTTTGATGTATATGTGTACATCACACGTGTGCGTTAGTTTATGTGTGTGAATATTCATCATGTGTCTACATATATACGTATGTGTTTATATTGCATTTGTATGGACGTATGTATCAGGATATGTATGATTTGTGTATATGCATTTGTGGTATATGCGAATGTGTGTATCTATTATGCGTGTATATGTGTGTGTATGTTGCATATGTGTCTATAAGTATGTTTGTGTACATGTATATAGCATATCTATATATCATATGTGAATACACACGTATAATGCATGCGTATAAGTATGTAGGGCGTATGTGCATTGTATATGTATATGCATTTAGTAAGTGTATATGTCTATGTTTGTGTGTATATGACATATGTGTATGCAATTACATACGTACAGTGCGTGTGCAGGTATACATGCATGTATATAAAATGTCTGTGGTATGTGCATATATATGTATACAGTATGTATATGTTTATACATGTGTATGTTTGGCAATGTGTATGTAAGTGTTTGTAAGATTTATGTATACGTGTATGCACATGTGCATTTGCACCATTTATGTATATGGTCTTTGTATGAATCTGTATACGATGATTGTATCTATGTGTGTACGTTGTATGTGTGTGGAATGTATGTGCATGTGATGTGTATACATGTGAGTATGTGGTATGAATGTTTGTTAAAGGTGCGAATACACTAATTGTATATGTGTATGTTCATGTGTACACGTGTACATATATGGCGTATATGCATGTATCATGTGTTTATGTCACATACTTGTGCATGAGTGTAAGTGGCATTTCTATATCTGGGTGTATGTAGTACAGATGTGGCACGCATATGAATGTAGTGCATGTGTATATGCATGTATTTGTATATGACATGTATGTAAGTATATGTTTATATGACATGTATGTATGCACGTGTAAATGTGAGTATATAGAATATGTCTACGTGGTATGTATGTTTGAATTTATTAATTGGACCTTTTTTGCATTGGACCTTTTTTGTATTGGACCTCCTGGATCTTTTAATTCGGGACAATTTTACATTTTGGACGGTTTGCCACTTGAAGAAGAAGAAGAAGAAGAAGAAGAAGAAGAAGAAGAAGAAGAAGAAGAAGAAGAAGAAGAAGAAGAAGAAGAAGAAGAAGAAGAAGAAGAAGAAGAAGAAGAAGAAGAAGAAGAAGAAGAAGAAGAAGAAGAAGAAGAAGAAGAAGAAGAAGAAGAAGAAGAAGAAGAAGAAGAAGAAGAAGAAGAAGAAGAAGAAGAAGAAGAAGAAGAAGAAGAAGAAGAAGAAGAAGAAGAAGAAGAAGAAGAAGAAGAAGAAGAAGAAGAAGAAGAAGAAGAAGAAGAAGAAGAAGAAGAAGAAGAAGAAGAAGAAGAAGAAGAAGAAGAAGAAGAAGAAGAAGAAGAAGAAGAAGAAGAAGAAGAAGAAGAAGAAGAAGAAGAAGAAGAAGAAGAAGAAGAAGAAGAAGAAGAAGAAGAAGAAGAAGAAGAAGAAGAAGAAGAAGAAGAAGAAGAAGAAGAAGAAGAAGAAGAAGAAGAAGAAGAAGAAGAAGAAGAAGAAGAAGAAGAAGAAGAAGAAGAAGAGTAGGATCTCTGTTTTGCTTTTTGTTTTTTGTTTTTTGTTTTTTTGTTGGTTTTCTTTTTTAGATCAGCGTCCAAGTCCAGGGAAGTTGCTAAATTTCGATTTTTAACGCAAGTGAATCCCGCTTATAATGGAAATTTTGAAGCTGCATAATCTTTCTCTTACACCCATTCATCCTTGTGTCGTACTAAGCTTAGAAATATCAAGAAGAAGAAGAAGAAGAAGAAGAAGAAGAAGAAGAAGAAGGGATAGAAGTAAGAAATAGAAGAAGAGAAAGGAGAAAAAAAAGGATCATAAGAAAGAGAAACTCATGCCAGGAGAAGCTCTCCTAATCTTGAATATGCCTATAAAGACAACTCTATGTAATATTTTTTCTTTCATTCATTTCGTTTTTACGGCCGTCGCTAACGTTGCGATAAATTGGTTGAACACCGGACGGGCGTGTTTGTCAAGCGAAAACACGGAACAAAAGAGTCTCGCACCGTTAAATCATAGAATACTCTAAAACCCTACCATTTTACGACGATATAAAACTCTGCTGCTCAACCACCAGAATCTATTACCATATTAGACATATTTTCTAACATCAAGATATGGAGATCAGAACAAGACGTGGTGAGCAAGAGTTGTAAAATAAAATAAAAATGTTACTTCAATCTACAGAGGACACAATAGATGAGTCCTTTCCATAGGAGTAGTGATTAGCATGCAAGCTACTATAGTGAGTTCAATCCATACTGAGCACCCGATGCTTTGAAGAAATGAAAGCAGTGGGTACATTACTGTTGGATAATGGTTAGCAATCTCGTCTAGCATATCTTTACTACTGTGTAGTGGGTACCATCCTCACTGGGAGCTCCACGTTCGTGACACGTGTCAACGTACGCTAACTGTAGAAAAAGCGGGGATGCTTCGTTGTAGCGTGATGGTCAGCAAAGATGTCTCAAAGATCATTAGTAGTTAATCTATGTTTGTGGCCTTTTACCCTACTTGACTTATTCTTGTAACATCAAGATGTAAAGTTCCGAAGAACAAAGGTGAAGGAAGATTCTTAAAAAGCCCAAGCCGATTTCTGTCTCTACAACTTGAGACACACCTTGCCATTGAGTAATGTTTAGCGAGCTAGCAACTATTCAATTTTCTTTTGGTCCCCAATTATTATTGGCTTGGAGCCAGACGAAACTAGTGCAACTGCTAAAACCTAGTGGGTCATCTGAAGAGGAATGGATAGCAAGCTGCTTCTGGAAACAGTTGCGCGATTCTTCCTGTGTGTCCCACTCTTGTATGCCTAGTGCCAGATTTAGTGAATATCTATTCACTCAAAAATATTTGCTCACTTTTAGAAATAGCCGTTAGCATTCTCAGTAGAAAGGAAATAAACCCGAAGAAGATCTACAGTTAACCCCTACAACTTGAAGCCAAAGGCTAGATGTGCACTGGAGATTCACCCTAATTTTATCATTAAAACTAATAGAAGACTCTTTACCGAAGGATATAAGGTGCAGATGTGATAATGTCTATTCCTAAGATGACGCCGTACGTAAATCGTCTTTTTTTAGCCTGTTGGTCGCTAATTGGTATTAGATCAGCTAATGAAGAAGTTAGCCTGATCACTTTCTGACGTCATTTTCTTCTTTCCTTCCATCTCTTCGTTTTTCTTATATATATATGCTCAATGTACTTTCTCATCCACATCCTTCCTTTCTTTCTGTCTTCATTCATTTCTCAGATCTCGCTTGTTTTACTCACTTTACCGCATTCCTTCGTTCTTTCTTTTTTTCTTTCGTTATATTTTTCGCTCCTTTCCTTTTCCATATTTTTCATATTTTACACCCTTATCCCTTTATCTTCCTTTCGCTCTTTATTCCTATCTGGTTATCGATACTTGATAATAACCTTGCTGGCGTGTAAAGCTATAATTCTTTGAATACGGAGAAATGGTCTGGGAGATTTATCGACTCTAATGAAAATAAACAAACCTATGCATTTTTGTTTCTCCCTTCTCGATCAAATCAATAACAGGTTTTTCTAACGGGGCTCTTGCAATGATTGTGAACCTTTGATCTGTTGGTGTTTATCTATATGTGTATAAGTGAACACATACATTTGTGTATATATGGTTGCATGATGCATACCACCACGGTCTCAGGTACTAGCGGTTAGATGATTAGTCGGTAAGTATAGGAAGAAAAAAAATCAGTATTTCTTGCGATGAAGAAAAAAAATTCGGTAGGAGAGATAAGCTGGTGCGGAGGCACCCTACCGTGGTGTGAGATAATCTCGCAGATGATTATAGTGAACCCTCGCTAAAACTAACCTCTATAAAGCGAATTTCGGCTTCAACGAACTTGAGGATCTATCCAAACTGACTTTGGATTTACCGAACGAATTTCAATAGATGGCGAACACGTGGACCATAACAAACCTCTCCATTATTTTCTTATTTTTTTGATACTAGCCAAAAACAACCAACTATGTGGAGCCTACGGCCGTAAATCATTGGATCATTACTCAACTCGGGGGTTCATAGCTACGGATAACCTCCAGCAGTGTTATAAAAAAAAAATCTAAAGTAGATGTTGCTTTCAAGTGAATAGTAGCCACTTCTTACAGAATGTCCACTACAGTTTACAGTTTAATATACGAGTAACAAACTAAAGATTAGATTTTAATGAAAAGTGTTTCGTTTTAAAATTTTTAGTTTTTATTTACAGTTGATAAATTGAAAAGGTTGATGAAATTTACGAAAATATCATTACGATAGTAACTTTTGATTCTTACAAAAATAACGATGACTATTCGTTTTAAACCTAATCTGCGTTTGGCAATTCTTAAATGACAGGTGTTCTGATATGTCAATTGCAAATAAGTAATTTATGTGTTTCATTAAGGTGAATAGTGGTTAATTTCATACAATGGGTTTTGGTCAAAAATTGAATTAATCTGCATCGCAGTTTTTGTGGGAAAACTTTTTATTCGCCATTTAATATTATATGAATACTAAAATCAAAACTGAAGCCCGATCGAAACAAATATAGAAAGTGTAAAAAAAAATAGCATAATTTAATCTCTCTTAGTCTTAGTTATGTAAACGAAATACAAAAACGATAGCAGGGTTTGAACCTTCTGTACATTAAAATTCTAAACGTTACCTTTTGTTAAACTCTTAAAAAGTGTTTCTTCTAATTCAAGAGAAATCATGATTTCCATTCAGAAATTATAGTCTAAAATTATAAGCAAAGAAGTGCCATATAGCTGTTTATTGAGGGTGTGTGGAAGCATTTGTCAGGGAGAAACGTCGTGACAAAGAGCTTAAGCCAATATTAACAATACGTAAATGAGATATTTTTTTATAGAACTATACATAACATCAGTCATTAGCGTGAAGAGGTAAAGTCGAAAACGGAGGAGAATCTAACTGTCTTCTGATTAACCGTACAACGTTCGTTAAATACGGTGAACTATATAACTTATTCGTATCTACCGATCGGGAAGCAACAATCGGGTATAACGAACTTTCAACTCAAACGAGAACCACTTCCACTTAGTTAATCATAGCGAGGTCTTACTGTACCATCGTAGTCACTTTGATTCATAGTGGGTGTCCGACACTTGTGACCATTTGCCAGTCTAAGTTAGGTTTAACAAATACCTAATAGGGGGATTGATCGATAGATGCTAAACAAATAGTACGTATTCATCAAGAAAGTTCTGTGTTAAACCGTAGGTGGCTGCCAGTTTAAATACATCGGTGGGTTAGCAATATCTGAAATAGTAGTTTACCCTATTCTGGTTGTATTTGAATAAATTGGCAATTATTTAACTCTACATTTTCATTTTATGCTCAACCAGAATGAACCTGGCTCTTTTACGCATTCATAAAAATAGAAAATAATAAGTAGAATAAATACACGAAAAAGATGAAGAAGATGACTATAATTAGCTTTCGATGGTCTTTTCCTTCTAAATGACAAATTTTACAGGCAGTTAATGTATCCAATCACGAGGTAAATTACAAAGGTGGATGTAAATAGGTATTCCTAAAATTGGGTGACATAGTTTTCTAATTCTTTCTACTTAGGTCATAACGTTTCGATAAAGTATTTCTCAAGTGTATCTTATCGGTAAGATTCACAGTGTGAAAACCTAATGTAGAACTATTTTTGCCGCTACAAATGTTGAACAGTACTTTAGCATCTAGTTTCCAGGGTCCTCTTCGAAAAAGTATTCCAAAGGAGATGATGAAAAACTGGTCAAAAAGTAAGTAGCTTTTGACTACGGTTAAATTTCCCGAATTACTGAGTAAAACGCAGTAATAAGATATAACATTTGAAATGTAAAATCGAAATAAAACTCTACGTTTCAAATAAAAATAACGTTTGTTTTTTTAGAAAAAATCTGCTTACAAGACAATTTTTAATGGATTAACTGAAAGTAATTGGAAGAAAACGCTTAAACATGATTGAATTAAACATTCAGAAATAAGAAGATCCCATTAATCCTAAAGAGAAGGGTGTATAACCAATGCATCCTCCCAATAGTCACTTATGGAGCTGAAACATGGAACCTAACCAAGAGACAGACCCGTAAATTGAGAACCATGCAACGTGCACATGAAAGAATAATGCTGGGCCTCACATGGAGAGACCACAAGACAGCACAGTACTTCCGAGAAAAGACAAGAGTCAGAGACATCATAGAATCCATTAAAAATCTCAAATGGCGGTGGGCTGGCCGTGTTGCAAGAATGGCAGACAACCGATGGACATCACGACTCACGACATGGATCCCCCGAGGTCACATGCGCAACCGAGGCCGGCAAAATGTTAGATGGAGAGACGAGCTAGACAAGTTCAGGAAGTACTGGCTCCGCGATGCCTATGATAGGGAAGTGTGGTAAATCCTAGGGAAGGTCTATGTCCAACGACGGACGTTAAAAGACTGATGATGATGATGATGATGATGATGATGATGATGATGATGATGATGATGATGATGAAACCAGAACCTAAAGAGGGAAAATTAATGAATAGTATTTCATTAAATCCATAAATCTGTTGATCTGTTCATCTAATATCCTTTGTTGTTTTGTTCATTACGTTTTGGTCGTTATCTTTTCCGGCCTCCAATTGGCGACCGAACAGAACACCTTGTTTTGCCTTCTCTTTCTTTCCCAATTTTGTTAGCTAACATAAATCCTCTTGAAGGTCTACCCTGAAAAATAGAATCTGGATTTCACAATTGAGTCATAAAATGAAAAGAGATCATGGAAATATATGGTTTGAAGACAATCCTTGAAAGGAAAAATAACATACGGTCTTTACAAAATCAGTTCTTCGAAACACAGCCATGTTCTTTGGAAGACACCACCTTTGTATGAGAAATTTCCATTTTCTTACAGAATCCATCTTTTCTGGGAGCTGATTGGTCTAAGGTAGCTTAACTCAGCCTTTTTAGACTGAAGGAAACAGAGAAATAACTTTCATATCTGGAAGACCTCTTGTATAAAAATATAGTATGTTCAGCAAACGATACACCAGTCTGTTCTAAAATGTGTGCGTATCATATGCTATCTATTATATATATATATATATATATATATATATATATATATATATGCATATATATATATATATATATATTATATATATATATATATGTATATATATATACATATATATATTTATATATATACATATATATATATATATATATATATATATATATATATATATATATATATATATATATATCGTAAACTACTGAAGATATAAATCTACAAAAACCTGAAATTATGAATATTTCTTCATATTTTTTGAAATTATTGCTTTTTAGAAAATGCTCCTTCAGAAAACTAAAATATATAACTATTTCTTTAGAATTCTAATGCTTCTCGTCTTGAGCGTCATCAAAATAAGGGCTGGTAGTGGTTATGTAAAAGAATACAAATGAAGCAAAAATCAGTCCCTTTTTTTCCAGACAAGTATACAATTTCTGCTAAGCTCCTAATAATCCTTTGCAGAACCTTGGTTTTCTGGCCTAAAGAGAATGTAGGTTGGTTTAACATCTCATCTGGCAACGCAAAGTCCACTTGACCGCAAGTAAACTGAAAAAACATTTGCTTGCAAGGACCCAAGATCTACTAATATGCTATTATTTGTTGACGCTTTACTTTGTAGAAAGGAAAGTAAACATTAACAAAAGAAAACAACAAGTGCAAAACATCTAAAATCTATTATCATAGAAATGTACATATTTTGGTAATGTTTTTATGGTAAATTCCACCTACTAAGGCTGGAGGTGATTAACATCACAATTTAAAGAAGTTAATAGAATCATCTTATTCAAAAGTTAGAGATTTTTCCAGTGTAATTATTGATCATTGTGGAGCGGTTAACAGGCTATCCTGACCGAAATTCATTTTTACTTTATCGGCTGACGGGATATTTAAAGATGCCGACATTGATTGAAGACAATTTGTGGTATAGATAGAAGTAAAATGAATTATTTTCCAGGAGCTGCGAACAAGATGTCTTCCAAATAGTTTATCTGTCCTTCATTGGCTAGCGAGATACTTTTCGGGGAATTTCCTTATCTTCGGTCTTTTTTTACATAATCAGTCAATCGACTTATGATTCAAGGCAATCTGTAGATGGCATGGACGACAGTTAAGAAAATGGTTGTCCTGAAGCGACCGTCGAGATATTCAAGAAGAGTTTATTTGTCCTCAGACTGTTTACTCTTGCAGTGAATCGAACAGTGTTCTAAGACGATTTGTAGATGATTTCGAATGCTATTTAAGTAATGATCATCTTTAGCCGCTGCCAAGATATTTTACCGATACCCCACCACAAAAATATACTGACATTAAGTGGTTAAATGTTGATGGAAATTAACATAAAAGAAAATAATCCCACCTCTTTTTTTTATGAACTGAATATTCATATGGATGTTGGTTTACCAGTTTAATTTTTCTATTATCGATTAAATAATATTGTTGTTTTGTTTTTTTTTAATTTCACAATTCACTGCCTGTAAATACTTTCAAAGTGTTCATCTACATTGGACAGTAGAACAGAACAATACGCTTCGCGCTGCAAGGCAGATTTTAAGTCTATTGCATTGTCGCGGCTATTCACATTGACTTTAATTAAACCGTAGAATGGAAGCGCCTGTACCTCGTACAAAACATGTCACAGGAATCACATGTGTGTTACGTGGCTGTGAGCGTGTTCAAAGACTTGGGGGAGAGCAATATTTCGAATAGACATGTGAACCTGGGGTAAATTCCTTAAATTGTGAATATGGCTTGATTGCTCAAGGAAAAAAAAACTGCATTTTCTTTCATTTCAAAACAGATTTGTAATTTTGGTTCAATAAATCAAACATGAAAATGTAATTATTTTGATGCAATGGCCAGCAGGTTTGAATCTAAACAAAATCATATTTAATTATCGTATGTTGATATTTTTGACACAAAATGTATTGGAAAAATATGTATTTTTAAAGGGCAACTAATGCATATAGATTCGTTTTATTTCGTTTGTTTTTGTTTTGTTTTTTTGCAAATTTGAATAATGAACTCTGAAGTTTCCATGAATAATGTTTGAATTTTTCGTACGTACAATTCTACACGAAGAGTGGGACATACTTATCAAAGTTGGTATGCAAACCATTTTATGGGGTAATATCCCTAAAATTTGACAATAGACGATTGGCACCTAGTTTCTATCGTTTCTTTCGAGATAGTCTTTTCCTTGCAGTCGTACGCTTAGATGGTCAGTCTGCTGAGCAACGTTCTGCCAAGTGGATCGAGGTCATATACGTCTATTGCTTTTAATGTACGAACATGTACACTTCCTACCGATACATACAATCATTAAGCCCTGCTCCAGCGTCATCAATGGATTTTTCTTTTAATTATGCGGCGTCTTCCTTTATACCACCATGATCAGCTTAGACAAAGGCCTTTCCCAACACCTTCCCTATCTTATCGGCAAATATTTCTATTCCATCATTCCAACTTGCAACTGGTCTTTTCCTAAGGCGTTTACTGCCCTATGAGCACCAGCCGATCAGCCTTTTGCTCCATTTGCGGTCATTTCTTCTTGCTAAGTGTCCACCTCATCTCCAATTTTGTTGCTTAATTGTATAATATCCTTCATTATGGTTCTCCCATGGATTCACGTCGAACTTCTATCGATTCCTAGCATCGCTCTTTCCATGTCTCTCAGTGTGATTCTGAATTAATTCTCAGGTCATTTTCTCATTTCCCATGTGTCGTATCCGTAAGTCATAGCACGTATCTATATACATCTCCATCCATCTATCTATTTCTCTGCATATATATATATATATATATATATATATATATACATTCTTGGAGTATCCTCGAATTGTTCGTAATTTTTTAATCCTACTTTTGCTAATTCTGCCTTTTTGTTTCGTTTAATACCACCATCTGTCACTTGCCAGCGTGGTCCGCGTCTCGAGTGCGTTTCAAGCGCTTCTCTATTCTGATAGCTTTTACTTCCCTCTCTTATGTTTCTTCTTGCTCCCTTATATCATTTTTTGTCCATTTGTTTATCAAATTCTTTTCTTTTGGTTTCGCCCTCTCCTGTTTTTTGTTACCATACAATCCCTTTTTTCTTCACTTGCAAAGTTGTCTAAAGTTTGTTATACCCCCTCTCTTGGTGATAGAATATGTGATTACTTAACTATGGTGTGCCAGGTTATGTTTTCAAGCTCTATCAAAAGTTGATCTAATCCGTGGTCTTGTCAGGTAGTGTCTGCTTGCCCTCGGTGGACATCAAACAATGCGTTTTGGACCTTTAATAACCGATTATTCAATAGGAATGCCACGTTATTTATACGTTTGCACTATCATATAGGATATGGGAAACTCTGACTAACTATGCCCACTGCTTATCACTATTTGTTGATTAGCGTTTTAGATCAGTGCCACCATATTCGAAATATTCGGTGGGCCCTCATATATCTAGAGTTGGTCCCCATTGCCCACACCGTCTTTGTGAGAGATTTTGTCCCCCGTCAGAACATCAATGCATACTAACGATGACGTGCAGATGCCAAAACCATTCGAAAACAAACTCTATAGAATAGCACTGATGGCAATGGTAAGTGCAATGTTTGGAATAATTCCTTACGATAGAAAAAGATCAACATGGATCGGAGATAGGACCAGGGTGAAGGCTATTGTGCAAGTGACTGAGCAACAAAATGGCGATAGGCAGGGTTATAGCAAGAGGAAGGGACAGCAGATGGATGGAAGCCTAACAGATTGGTGCCCTTTAAACAATGAACACAGTGGGAAAGGAACAGTCACAATATGAAGAGGTGAGATAGAAAGATTTTTCGGTAAAGATAGAGATTAGCGCAATCACGCTCGTCATTGAAGGAGATATGGAAGGTCTTTGTAGCCGTTGCTGCTGCTGCTGATATAGTAACGTATTTAACGTGAGTAAAATTAATGAATTACACGAACAGGCATCAGATCAGACAGCTGAAGCATATCCACACATATGATAATAACCAATGTGCAGATATCTCCTGTCACGCTGAGGGGTGCAACTGATCTAATAAAACATAATTTCATTGATATAACTGACGAGGTAGAATTTCATTCGTGTTGCAATGACACAGTAAAGAAGCTGAATTTGAAGAATAGTATTAAAAACAAAAAGAGTAAATCTCCTCCCCGCAAATAATAATAATCCGCTTGTTTTCAATAGAATGCTAATCTCTAAGCTCATTAGTGATGCAAATCTCTGTTGTCTATGTGTATAAAATGACATGTGTATCTGTATATTTCGTAATAGCCGTCATTTTTGACGACATGGGCTGACTAGTTATTAACTAATTTTCACTAAAAGAATCTGGTTGATAGATAGCGAGCTCTGTGTTGGATTCATGAAATCTGAAATGCTCAAAACAAGATAAACTCTGACAACAGCGTAATTCTGATAATAAATCGGCTAAGGCAAAACTACAAGACATTTTACCCTTTTTATGACCTTTAAGAGTGCCACTGAGACAAAGACAATCCCACTTCTTCAACTGTCCTGTTTTTCCCAAGTCACGAGACGCCACTTCGCCGATTCATACCATTCGAGCGATAGACGTGTTCCTCTGAGATGAACGAGCGAGAAAGCCCAAATGATTTTAATCTAGCCTGATAGTCTCCTATCTCTTTATTGGGGATAATCCTGTAAATCAGGTCTGGAATTGTCTTTCTTAATCATGAGAGATTAATTTCTGGTCTGTGATTTTCGGAAATGCGCTTCTCGTAGTGGATTGAGAATTTTGCCAAAATTACTGATCGGTCAAATTCAGAGTCATGACCTTTGGCTTTTTTGTCAAACAGCCGATCAGTTCTGGATTATGTCAAACAAAAGAATTCGTCTTCGTATTTTCCCGAATTGTGTTTACTGTCAAAAGATTATTGTGTGAACGAGCATCAGTTGATGTGTCCACAGGGGATATTTCTTTCTCAGTGAAATCACAACTCTCTCCCTTTCTTCTCCCTTTCTCCTCCCCGTCTCTCTCTGTCTCTGTATCTCTCTCACTTTTTGTCTCTCTGTCTCTCTGTCTCTGTCTCTGTCTCTCTCTCCGTATCTACCCATTCCAGTTCGTAAACAATTCATTCATTTCAGACCATACCAAAGAATCTCCCTATCTGCGTATATATATATATATATATATATATATATATATATATATATATATATATATATATATGTATATATATATATATATATATATATATATATATATATATATATGTATATATATATATATATATATATATATATATATATATAAAGATAGATAGATATATAGTGAAATGTGTATTCGCTACACAAGGCCTGAAGAGGGTGAAAACATGAGCTAGTTTGTGTAGAGAATCCACATTCTACTATCTATTTCCAGCTCTACCCCAAAACAACTCAACTCTATGAGTAAAAAGATGTTTGTATCGAGCACTCTATGAAATAAATCCATTACATTTCAGAAGTATCTTTATATTATTGATATATTATTGTATTACATCATACTGCTAGCCTGATCTGTACCACATATACTGTATATATATATATATATATATATATATATATATATATATATATATATATATATATATATATATATATATTCCAAGCCAGAGAGTGGAGCTCCCCTTATGGCAGTTCGACGCCCAATTTGACGTCCTCCCGACAGCTCATGAACCCAAGCTGATGCAAGATTCGTCGCGCTCTGCCATCCTCTGGACTATATCAGCAAAGCCGAGAGGGTATTCTAACAACTAGGTATCTTACGATCTCCGTACGCTTCGTCCATGGTTGTGCCCTGGAGGGGACGTTCCATTATCTGTAAAGGTTGAATGGGGGCTATATTATGCTTTTCATTTAATTTTATTTTTTTATCTCTGATAATCTTAGAGTAAGTATGATTTTTCTCTTCACTCATCGGAAGTCGAATACTTACAAAATTGCTGATGAGAAAATTCAACGGTTATGTTAGAAGCTTTTTTAAAGATCCTTTTCCCCGAAACAAGAAAGAAATTTGGGGAGGGAAAAAAACAAATAGATACTTTTGAAAAAAGAAAGAAAAAAAAACAGTAAAGAAGAAAGTAAGAGAGCTCAAATAAGAACGAAAGAATTGAACAGATTTAGGACAAAAGAATTACAAAAAGTAGAAAGGTAGAAAACCGGGAAAAAAGAGACGGGGAGGGAGAAAAAAGTTTCCAAAAAAAGAAAGAGTGTTTCATACAAAAAATCAGAAAATACCAAGAGATTGACAAAAGATCGCTTGAAAGACATAGGGAAACAGATTTGAAGAGAAGAGAAATGAAAGGGCAATTACTATTGGGACCGCTTATCTTAATTGCGATTAATATTAGCAAAAGATTATATTTAATCAATATTATCAGCCAGTCACTGTAAGACTTTGTTCCAAAGAGATCACAATAGAGCTTTCTTGGTATATGGCATTATTTGAGAAGTTAATTATTTTAACGATAATTAATATATTCATAAAACATTTATATTCGATCCTACATTAAAGAAGTCAAGCTTGAATTAACAGTAAACCAGTTATCTTTCAAAAGATATCATTTAAAAAAACAAACATTGCATGCGTACAAAACAAATTTTCCATAACAATTCCAAATTAGATTTTCAACGCTACAAAGGAAATATACGCCAAATTTCGAAAGAATCTTAAAGCAAACTTCAAATAATCTTAAAGATTCTATTAAAAGATTTGCAAAATTACCACTAGATGCCTAGCGGAAGATGAGAAGATTTTTGCAGTAATATGAAAGTAACCATTCTATTTTGGAAATTTCGAATGCTAATTATTTTGTATCGTAAAAAGATTGCTGAAGACTCAGAAATGAATACTTCCGGAAAGGAAGAAAGAGAAAATACAAAAGCGGATGGAGAGAGCAGGAAGGTAAAACATAGACTTTCGAGTGGTTGGTGAGAGTGAGCAAGATATCTTTGAAAAGGTAAAGAAAAATTAAGATAGAAGATAAACGTTGACACGAAGGATAAGATAAAGAAGGAAAAGAGTTATAGAAAGAATTCGTTGAGGAAAAAAGACTATACGGAGATTTAAATGGGAAACGGTGAATGAAAGAAAGGAGAAAGGACAGAGGGCACAAGAAGGAGGTTTAGAAAGATGATAACAAAAAGAAACGTAGAAAAAGACAGTGGTTTGAAAAATGGAAGAAAATGAAAATAAGAGAGTATTTGAGAAGTAGATTAGGAAAGAGGAAGAGGACAGATTAGAGAAAGTGAGAGATTTCAAGAGACAGTAAACGAATCACACCGAGCTTGGAGAGGGAAATGAAGAAGGAAAATACGTTTGTAGAGGGAGGGAAAGAAAAACATTTGGAGGAGAGAGATTGGAAATAAAGAGTGGTTTCAATAAGGAGGGAAGAAAGAACCTGGAATAGAAAAAGAAGGAAAAAACAAGACAGTTGGGGAAAATCTAAGAGCGGAACAAGAAAGCAATTAACAAAATTTTAAAAAAACACGTAAAAGAAAGATGTTTGGAGAAGAAAAAAGAAATAGTGAGATAGTGATTTTGAGAAAGAAAAAAGATCCGTAGGAGAAAAGAAACAGAGGCGAAAGAGAGGAAATGGAGAAAAAAATAAGACAAGAAATATGTTAAGATGGTAGAAAGGGGATGCAGATATGGAGAAAAACGAGAGAAAGATTTTTGAAAATATCAAAAAGGAAACAATGAAAGAAGATAGAAATAAAAATAACAAACAAATGGGGAGATGAATTTAGGAGAAGAAAGAAGAGACAGAAATTAATTTGGATAGGAAAAAAATGCGAAAGAAGATGAAATGAAAAGACGTGGAGAAAAAAAAGAAGTGAGAAATTGAAAGGAGAAAGGTTGGATGTTTATAAAAAGTGGCAAAACTAGACAGTAATGAAAGTAAAAAGAAAGAAAGAGGGGTATACAACTATTGCATCCTACCAATAGTCACCTACGGAGCTGAAACATGGAACATAACCAAAAGGTTGGCCCTCAGACTGAGAACCATGCAACATGCACGTGAGAGAATGATATTTAATTTCACTTAGAGGGTTCGTAAGACAGCAGAGTTCACCAGAGAAACCACAGGAGTCCTAGAAATGGAAACTATTGGAAAACTCGAATGGCAATTTTGGAAGAATGTCATACAACCGCTGGACTTCACAACTTACAACGTTGATCCCCAGTGAGCATATGCGAAACTGTGGCTGACAGAAAGTGAGATGACGTGACAAGCTAGTAAATTCAGAGAGTAATGGCTCTGTGATGTCCATGATAGAGAGGTTTGGTGAATCTTGGGGAAGGTCTATGTCTAGCAACGGACGCTATCCGAATGATGAAGATGATAATTATAAAGCAAGAAGAAATTACGTTACGAGTAAGGAAATAAGGGAATATCCATTATCTTCATCATCCTTTTAGCGTTCGTCAGTGGACATAGACCTTCCCCGAGATCCGCCAGACCTCTCTATCGTGAGCGTAGCTGAGCGATTACTTTCTGTACTTGTCTTGTTGGTCACACTGTCTTATATTTTGCAGGTCACAGTATAGCATATGGTCTATTTGGATCCAGGTTAGGAGTCCAATGTTCGTATAACATTTTTGAAATAAGACCAGCCAGATGGCATTTGAGTTTTCTAATGGATTCTATAAGTCTGACTGCCGTTTTCTCCTAATATACTGTTCTGTTTTGTGATCTTGCCATGTGACTTTGAGCAGGATTCTCACTTGTGCACGCTGCATTGTTCTTAGAACTGAAAGGAATAAAGAGGACTTTACAACAATTCAAACATAAAAAGGACGAAGACGAAAAAAAAAAAACATGAAGAAAAAATGAGAAGAAAAAAGAAGTTGGATATACATGAAAAAAATCCGTACTTATAATGAGGAATATACCGTTGGATACTGGTGTTAATCCCACTAGTATGCACTAAATACATTTTAATGACGCCTGCATAATTTACAGTCTTAACTGCTTGATATTCTTTTAATTCTTAAGGTAATTTTTTGATTACAATAAAGAACTGAATATTTTTTCTTTAATCGAGGTATTGATTTTTTAACGTATTCAAATGTTCAATAGAATCTACAGAATTTTGCTTCTAAATCGTCTTGCTCATTAAGTCATTGTAATGCACGAACGTCATTATGCAGGAATTCAAAATTTGATTAAAATAAAAATGAATTGACATATATAATTACGGCTATGTCCTCAGCAGTGCCATTGATTTTACAAGTGCGCGATGATCACGGATTATAATTGGCAGATCTGCTTTATTCGAATAATGGGCAAAATACTTTTTATAGCATTTGGGGAAAAATATGTACAAAAGGTGTAAGATGGGATGTTTTCACAATTGCAAAAAGATTTAAACTATATAAAGGGATTTTGTAAAGTTTGTTAAACTCTAAATTTGAAAATGTGTTAATATCAGATCTCGGTGTTCTTGAGTTTCTCAGCACTCTTTTCTCGTCCTAGGGAAAGGTATGAATACAGGCAAATTGTTAGCTTCAGTCGGTGATTAGAACAAAAAAGAATTAGAACGGTTGTCAGTTGTCAGCTGAGTGTTGACTTAGTCGGACAGGTGATCAGTGGTTGTGATGGACGAAGTAAGACGCAGAGTTTGCTTCCAGAAGCCACTGGGCATATTTTCCCTACACTCAGTACCTGTCCGAAAGGTATCTTGAAAGCCCACCTGTAGTAAGATCTCCGAGAAAGTCTAAGACCCTGTTCGGCCTGATAACCTTGGAACAATCACTGATCGTGTCTTCAATCTGCCGGGGGTCTGTCAAGCTTTTCTGCCAGAGAGATTTTCTAATTACTTTCTTCAATGAAAAAGTCATTTTTTTTAATCAATAATTCTACTACAGCCGTTTGACTTCGTCGTTTCATTCTATTTTTACTTGTGACGTCTATTTTGTTGCCAAATGCTTCGACATCAACTCTTGAGATTTCATTAGAACTTACATTTACACAAGGTGAGGCCCGAGAGAACATCTGGTGTGAGATATATGACTGGCGACGGGACGCACGACCACATCACCAATCATTAAAATCTTGGATCTGGAGCCGAATTAACTTGATCAGAAATTCATGAACACTTATCCACTTTAAGGAAACAAAGACAGCGTGTCGAGAAAAAAAGTTTAACCGTGCTTTTGATCAAACACGCATTAAAACACACACACACATATACACACACACATGTATATTTTGTGTGTGTGCGTGTGTGTGTGGTTTCCTATGCGTCTGAGTGAATCTATGTGTTCACATGCATTAATATAGGTGCATTCATAATGCAAAGATGTACAGGAAGTGTAATTGTAAAAAAACAAAAAAACAAAAATGAAGCAAAGAGAAATGAAAGCAGTATGAAGCATCAAAAGAGCCTAATTCACGAAACTGAGAAAATTACCGAAGGAAAAAACAATGCTGAGAAACAAAGAAAACAAACTATATACCATAGGATGATTAAAATCGAGAGAAAAAGACGTAAAGAAACTTTAAAAAAAAACTTTTTAAAAAAAGAATAGAGTCAGAGAGAAAAGGAGAGCGTTAGTGAACCGGCAAGAAAAAGTCTCGCTGGAAGATTCGGAAGCAAACGATAAGACAAAATGGAACGAAAGGAAATAAATGAATTAAAAAAAAAGAGAATTAAAACAACGGATGGTTCATCATCCCATAAATATCAATCGTAAATAGAATCCTGCGAACCGATAAAAGCCAGGCCTCAATTCAAAGAAGCAATGTGTATTTTCCCCACAATTTCAAAACGATAGTATCCGCTTTAGTTCATCCTTCTTCTTCTTCTTCTTCTTCTTCTTCTTCTTCTTCTTCTTCTTCTTCTTCTTCTTCTTCTTCTTCTTCGTCTTCGTCTTCGTCTTCGTCTTCGTCTTCTTCATCCTCTCACTGCTCTGCCCTCACGCCAACCCCTCATCATCCGGAACATTGCAGAAAAAGGTACAAAATACAATTAGCAGCGTCTTTCTTTATTTAGACTGAATTAATCTTTAATAGGTTCGGAAGTATCATAATCAAATATTTATTAGAGATGATTAGAATTAACGCCGAGGATATCGCAGTCTGCAGATTCGGCGTTAGGTAGGCTGTATCTAATGGCACCGACTGGGCTTAATTACCAGGAAAGTGGTCAATCCGTATAGGAGACAAAAAAAAAAGGAAGAAAAAAGGAAAGAAAAAATAAACAAGGTAGAAGGAACGAAAATATGGGTCACTTTGAAAGACTGAATGAGAGGGTCTACTCGAAGTTTTTCAACCAAATAAAATGAAAATGGAAATGAAAATAAAAAGCGGGAATGTCAGGTGCAGCGGGGTTTGGAACGATTTTATTTTGAAAAACGAACGTCTGCAGCATTTCTCTCCGAAGAAAAACATCTTTATAGGATGAAGCTTATTCTCTGTCCCATTTCTATCTCCCCCACTGTGTGTGTGTGTGTGTGTGTATATATATATATATATATATATATATATATATATATATATATATATATATATATATATATATATGTATATATATATATATATATATATATATATATATATATATATATATATATATATATATATATATATATATATATGTTCGAGTAATTTCTTAATTTCCAAGCTGCATATCCCCGTATATCATAGCTAGTATATCGTACATACTTGACCATTTATACATATGGGTAAGGTGCCTTCCACTGTGTGTCTGTTTACCAAATGCTTTCTGGCCAATTGTTAAAAGTCGTTCCATTCCGCATTCATTTCGATAACAAACTCAGAATCACACAAACGGCAACGGAAATAACAATGTTGAAAATAACTGTGAGAAAAAAAATATCAACATGAATCCAAACCGGAGTTCAATGTATTATTGAAATGAATATATATATATATATATATATATATATATATATATATATATATATAAATTTATATTTATATATACATATATATATATATATATATATATATATATATATATATATATATATATATACATACATAAATATATATATATATATATATCAATAATCAGTTATTTTGAATATATATATATATATATATGTATATATATATATATATATATATATATATATATATATATATATATATATATATATATATATATACATGATATTCAAAATGTGTTTAGAGTCCCATTCACTGGAAGGATTCTCTCTGTTTCACCCGGTGGAATTTTTATAATGGGTGTTTTTACCATTGTGTCTTAAAAAATATATATAGTACGAATCAGGTTTGCTATATAGCGTGATATCATATAATATAAAGCAATGTTTGATGTGTGATGGATTCATCTCAAAGATTGCTCGATACATTCAGCTTTAAAAACTGAGAATCAAGTTGGTTTAGAGTGGAGCTTGAAATATAGTAGGGAGTAGATTCGTTACACAAACACGTTTATGTCTCTGCCCTGTTTGGGCTCCTTCACACACACACACTCACACACACACACACACTCACACACACACACACACACCCACACACACACATATATATATATATATATATATATATATATATATATATATATTCGTATTGCAGTGCGGAAAAAGAACAACTTTTTGAGTCAATATTTATACATAATGGCAAATTATCCACGGCAGTGTACCATTCAAGCTACTTTCAATCTGATTTGTGCTATTTCAATGTGTTGTCTTATAACTGTTTATTATACATATTTTACGTTCTAGTAATTAAGTTATATTTGCATTTGTATTTGTAATTTTATTCGTTATGATGGAGCTCCTCAGCTATTTTAACATAGCCGTATTTCGCAGATATCAAAAAAAAAGGGGGGATAGGTTTTTTGCAATGGAACTCCTTGTCATATTCATCAATATATCCATTGTATACATATAACTAGTGAATATTTTCAATTTATTTTGAAGTAAAAAGATCATTTGTTACCATCAAGTTAAAGTAAAACTATTTTATCTGTTTTTTTTTATATATGTTACAAATAAATTTGGGTTAAATCTGAATTGAGATTCTCATTTATCTGAATACTTATTTGATAAATTTCAATTGTCAATTTGTATCTCAATGATTATAACTATTCCATAGTTTCAGATTTTTTTGAAGTGAAAAATCCTACTATTATTTTATCTTTGAAGTAACTTTCTGTAATAAGACGGCTTACCACATTCTCCAGGGTAGTTTTCGAGAAGTACAGTCTACTATGTTCACTTTTTGATCAGTGTGCATTAAAATTTGTGACGGTAATGTATTGGCTTTTCACGAACAGGAATGTTAAATCTATTATTAATACTAAATTGATGTAGCTTTCTTTCGTGTGTTTATTTTATGCTATGGAATTATTTATTACCCAGAATAGATTTAAGTTACTGTTGAATTTACTTTTTTATGGAATTTATCAATTCAATTCTATATTGATTCGGAAACTTTTGAAATTTCTCGACTCAGAAGTTCGGTACTACACGTCTTTTGGCTATAATAAATCTGGCACTGCCTAGAGAGGGCGGAAACATAAAGTTTTTGTGTAGCGAATCAATTTCCTATTATGTTTCCAACTCAACTCTAAAACAACTTAATTCTTGGGGTATAAAGTTGAATGTATCGAGCACTCCATGAAACAAATCCATCACAAATCAGATATTGCTTTATATCATATTATATTATGCTATTTGGCAAACCTGATCTGTAATATATGTACTGTGATATATATATATATATATATATATATATATATATATATATATATATATATATATATATGTATATATATATATATATATATATATATATTGAGAGAGAGAATTAGAAAGAAAGAAAGAAAGAGAGATTTTGTTGCTCCTGATCACTTTCATGCCTTAACTATCAACGGACAACTGTTTTCATTTCGCCCTTATATACAGCTAGAGTTATATTTTTAAGGGGTGATTTTTTTTTCATTTCTGTCAGCTTTTTTTTTTTTATCACTCTCTGTTCATGTGTATCTGGGTTGGGGTCATGGTGTTGTTTAAATACATACATGCACTCACTCACACACGTATAGTTATTGTTTCGTTAATAAAGTTAAATGGTGTCAGATTCACAGAGGGATATTCACTAAGCATTGCTTCGTTTCGACGAAAAGTCACCATCAGGTGATACCCTCTGAGAATTGAACCCTCTAATAATGTTTCTATTAAATCCAGTTTGCTGCTCATTGCTCCTCTTTCGCCTTAAATCTATATACCTGCCTTAAAAAATCGTGTATGTATACACCAGCTATTCCAATTGTAAAGATTTTACGGATATATATAATTTCTATTAAATAATTCTTTTTAGATAAAAGCATTACTTGTCAGTTGAAGAGTCTATTGTTTGGGAAGGTGGGTATGATTATTAAATAGTAAATTTCAGTGGAAGAGTCCTTTGCTTCGAACAAAGAAACAGTAAAAGTAGTACTTCTCGTTATATAAGTCTATAGATAGTACACAACATGAAATGTCAGCCCTACCAGGATGCGTATTCAAGAGAAAAAGATTTTGCCCAAAACATGATCAATACTCTTTGCAGCAATGACAGATCAATAATAGACTCTCATTGTCTCATATTACAAGCAATACTTTCAGTATTCTGAATTATTTTTCAAAGAAACGTGCAAAAGGTATTTTTGCCATCTTTTCGTGTTTCAATCCATTCATGGTACTTGAAAGATTTGGTTGGTGTATAATACGTGATTCAGATATGTTTTGTGGGTGTATTACTGCACCTTCTATCTGACAATTGGACTTAAAGCCTCCAATAACCAAACAAACGATTCTGGACCTGAGGGTTTGGACCGTTGAAACACAGTTGTGCTTAGTCACCCAGTAGAAACTGTCACGAAACCAACGTCTTTGAAAAGCATGTTGTGTTTGGAGTGATCGATTGAAACATTGAAAAAAAAGTTGATCAATTAATAACTTACTTCCCTCGTTTTTTGTCGGGCAGCAAACATTCATGAATTACGAATTTCAAAAAAAAAAAAAAAGTGTGAACAAGTGATCAATTTTGCGTGAATTTTTATGGAAAATTAAACGCACCATTAGAAAACCTAAAAAAACCAGAGAGGGAAGGATTTTGAAGAGGAAAAGTCGTTTCAAGACATAATAATAAGTAAAAGTTCTTAAGAACAGGGAATAAACTAAAATGACGGTTTTGGTGGCAGACTAGACAACTCTGGGACTCGTTTGGTTACCATCCGTGAAGAATTATGTACCGAAGTGAAAAGAATGAACATCAATTGGGCAAATATATAAGTTAATAAAAAACTATTGTATAAGTATCATTCAATATATCTCCCTTGGCAAATTAGTTAATTCCAATCGAAATAGGCATGGACACAGTGCAAATACAAAAAATTAATATTAAGCTGCAAATAACTCGGATTTTCATGCATTCTTCAAGTTGGTGCATTTTAGAGGTACCACAATTCAACACACGCACACACACCCTCATATATATATATATATATATATATACATATACAGTGTGGGTATAGACTATCCATTCTCCTATCGAGTACCGCGAGGCAGGATTGAAACCTTAGCTTCGATATCCTGCCTCTGCTTCACGGAACTGGACGGTCAGTAAGGCTGAATTCAAGCGATATTTTTATTTAATTCATATTCCCGATCCACCAGAGTACTCTATTCCTACAGAAGAGCATTGCATATATATATATATATATATATATATATATATATATATATATATATATATATATATATATATATATCGTTTCGGCTAATTTGAGGTCACAAAGAAATAAACGTATGAATAGTATGTGAATTTTATTATTATTCATGCTTAATTGTCATACATGCGATGGAGTAACGCAATATTAACTCAAG
This sequence comes from Thysanoteuthis rhombus, assembly GCA_963457665.1. Taxonomy (NCBI): domain Eukaryota; kingdom Metazoa; phylum Mollusca; class Cephalopoda; order Oegopsida; family Thysanoteuthidae; genus Thysanoteuthis; species Thysanoteuthis major. The sequence goes on along the minus strand of OY735200.1, from coordinate 51,417,834 downwards.
AATACTCCTGACGTCCTTATTGACATGTAAATTAATCATGACTATTATCGTGAATTCCAACAGTGAAAGTGAAAAAGGCTTTTGATCAAATTTTCGTTTGGATTTAAAAGTTCAGGCGACTTGAGATCGAATATCAAGAAACATAGATGCGCATGCTCGCACACACACACACACACGCACGCACACACATATATATATATATGTGTGTGTGTGTGTGTGTGTATATATATACATATATATATATATGTATATATATATATATATATGTATATATGTGTGTGTGTGTAAGCATGCGCATGTGTTTCATGAAATTCGATTTTGACATATATATATATATATATATATATATATATATATATATATATATATATATATATATATATATATATGTATATATATAATGCTTTGTGGATATTTGATTTTGCTCCCACGGGTGTGATTTCACTTTAAAGAAAAGAGGAAACTATAAGGGGTGGGGAGGTAAATCATTGGGTAATTTCTTCAAGCCGTTCAAAATCACTGTGGAAACAAAGTGAAGAAAATACGAACTCTTAGAGAGGCCCAAAATGGCTGCTTCCGACTGAACATAAGGCTGCAGAGAAATACGACTTCTAATTTCATTCCCTTTCTCACGTCTTCTGCATTGCCATGTATTGATGATGTATGCATCCGTGATCGGTGGAATGCAACTTTTTCCCCTGTTTTGGAGAATAATAACGTTATCCTCACTCTAACTCTCGCCGCTCGATATTTGACCTCGTTCTTTTCCTCTCACTCTTAATCTGGCCGTGACAGAAAGACGATAATCAACTCGGTTCAATTCAATCTTCTCTCTTTCTTCGTGTCCCTGACTTATTCTCAGCTTCATCTTAGTTTTTCGTTCAGATTTTAACAACTTTTCTATCTTTTCCTCTTCTTTCTTCGCGTTCGCTCCATTTGGGTTCTTGCGTTAGTTGTTACCTCCTACCAATATTTCAACTTCTTCGCAAGCCGGCTATTTTCTCTCAGCAGGCACTCCATCGAACGCGCTCTCTTCTAATTTATTTCCAAGCTTCCTCGTTGTTTTTCCTCTCTGTTTTTCTCAACTCCAGTCCAAGTTGCTTTCCTCCTCCCCTGTGACAAGAACCACGAAAAGAACAATCCTCACCAAATGTAAAGGAGTAAACTCTCCACTATTTGTCTATCACGTCATGTTAAACTAAACCTATGCATAAAATTAACATTTTTCTACTGTGATTTAGAAATCAAAGCTATGGTATTTGAAAGCCGATCTCTTAATAATCGAGCTGAACTGACAAGTCTTTCATACCCACGAATTTATATATTATCCATGCAATACAAAATTGCTCTATTCCTCTTCAAACAGAAATAGAAGTTGGCCCTTCATCAGCCCAGCTTGTCGCCCTTTTTCTATTGTCTATCAGGGAATGCGAGATAGCGTCATGATTGTCGAAACGCACTCAGGAATTTGAGTTCAAATTTCGGTGGTGGTTGCCCATATTCGCTCTGCACAAATATCCTATGGCATGATATCTCGTCAAGAATACCTTGTCCCACTCTGGTTGACGGAGAAGGCCGAAGTTGACTGAGCATTCGGACGAGACACAACCCGTCAACTACAGACCAGACATCGTAGAATTGTCAAATATTTCTCCATCCATTTAAAGCTTGACAGTGTATTTTTTTCGTAAATTTTCCATGTTTTTCTCACTCATCTTTCCCTTCTCTTTCGCCACCTATCTCAGTCTGTCTCGATTGATATCCTCGATCTACCCAAACATACTATAGGTACCTACTCTGCTATTTATTTTTATGTATTTATATTCACACACACACACACACACACACACACACATATATATATATATATAGATCATATTTATATATATATATATATATATATATATATATATATATATATGAACTTAATATTCCATTACAAGGGAGGTCTTGCCTTGATCGTTTCACATGGCAAAGCTTATTCAAATGGGTCTTGATTTGAAGATTCCTTCTCTCCTATAGCAGTGATAAGATGGTTCCAGTTTCCACGAAATTCATGTCTAATTTTATCAACTTCAACTCAAAGATAGAGGAAAGCATCAGCATTTAAATGGAAATTAGTGAAACAAACAATTACCTGTAAAAGTTTATACTCAAAATGCCTTCTATGACTCGAAGAGAAATTCAACATAATAGTATGAACAGGAAAAAAAATGAATTATTGATTTTCAAGTCAGGAATTGATGTTAAGAGCTGACTCAAATCTAAATTTATTTTGAAATTCCAAGCAGACTTAAAACCAATCGTCGGTCTAAGACAAATGATAGACCAAGAAATTACCCTAAAAAGATTCCTCAACTTGAAGATTATTTGATAAGTTTGATCAAATACTTAACTGCTTCAACTTGAATATAAATTAATTACGCCAAACATATGTAACTAAAATGAAGTTTTGCCACCTTCTCATAGCAGTAAGAACGAGGGAGAAGTGGTCTACTTTCTTCTGTCCATCTAAGATGTAAGAGAGATAACTCAACCATCCAAAATCATTAATTCAAACAAAACACGACCGTTACTTATTTGAATTCTGGAAAAACAAAACTGTCTTATTGCTTCTATAAAAAAAAAGAATCCTTGAACCAATCCTTTCTGAATAATCTTCGCCAAGTGAAACAGAACTGGCCTGCGCTTTATATGTAATATCATTTTCTTTCTTTTTTCTTCCTTTCTCTCTCTCTCTCTCTTTCTCTCTCTCTTTCTCTCTCTCTCTCTCTCTCTCTCTCTCTCTCTCTCTATATATATATATATATATATATATGTGTGTGTGTGTGTATGTGTACATGTTAACACAATCAGTTTATCTATATTAGTCTGTTCATATTTATCAGTCAATCTCGGATTATTCTTATCTGTCAGTATCTGTTTGCATCTCAGTCTGTTCTTATTTACCTATCACGCTAGATCCATGTACAAGCATTGATATACACACGCTATATCCGTTGTTTGAGACTGTACTGTACCCGATACTCGTAGTCATGTTCAAATTTCAGAGAAACCGAAGTTGTGAAAACTGATTTTTGAATCAATACGTCCGTGTTCCTGTAAAATCTGTTAAACCTAAATGATCGTGTACAGAGTTTAGCTTACTAAGTGTAAGTAACTCCGTGAAGATCCAACGCGCCCCACTAGTGATAGCTTGCTAACCACTACACAAAGGAAAAGCACCTAATCTGTTAATGCAACAATTGCATTAGCCTTGCTTCTCATCAATGAAAATCCATACAACTTTTCTCTCATATTTCTTCCTTCAAGTCTTTCATTTAGCCCTTTTTCATTTTTCTTGTCAACTGCTACGGGAGTCTGTCGTCGTTGTTGTCGTTCCTTAGTATATTTCATTGAAATTTTGTAGACTTATGAAGACATTCGACGTTGGGGTTTGAGTTATGGCCGATTCGATTATTTGTTTATATTTTATGTGCAAAAGTGCCATTTTTGTTATCGATAGGAGATTTCTGCAATAGATTAAAAATAGCCTGAAATTACTTGAATTCCGAAAATAGTTATTCCGATTTTACTCTGATTTCATGCTACTTGTATGATCAGTATGGGTGTATTCGAATGTTGGGTTAGAATCTAACAATAAGAGCTCGAAAAGATTCCCCAAATTACTTCTCATTCTTCGAATACAGGTTTCCCCAAGCTTTTTGAGAGTATAGCGACCCTAAAAAACGTTCATTAGTCGAAAAAGCGTATATTTAAGGAGCAATTACCATTGATTTCTATTGGAAATTGCTATGATGATATGATTGACTGGTTTATTGGAGGCTTGGTTGATTGGAAGTAGAGGAATTTGGAGTGTAAGAGTGACAAGAAGAAGATCAGTGCTGCTTCAATACCCAATTGTTTTGAAAAGAAGGCTGAACACTATGTTAGGTATTTCACCTTTTTCGTTGAAAATGTAAAGATGCGTTTGGTGAACGTTCAGAAAGAGGGGGATACCTGAAATTAAAATAGTTTGGTACAGTTTAATTGTCTCTCTCTTGACTTTTACATTTGCTCACATTCATTCTCTCTCATTCTCTCTCTCTCTCTTTCTCTCTCTCTCTCTCTCTCTCTTTCTCTCTTCCCTATCCTTAACCACACCATATCCAGTTTTCCCGGATTTATTTCATTGACACACACGCACACACACACACACGCACACACACACACACACATACATATATATGTATATATATATATATATATATACATATATATATATATATATATATATGTATATATATATATATATAAATATATACATATATGTATAAATGTATATATATATATATATGCGTGTGAGTGCATGTGTCTGTGTCTCTGCGTGTTATCAAGAAATGGACAAACGATCCAATAGAATGATTATCAATCGTGTTATATTATATCAGAACTCTTAATCGAAATTATCTCCCGTTATTACACGGTGAAATTATCATTTGGCTTAGACAACATAAATAGAATGAATAAAAGATATGAACACACACACACACACACACACACACACTTATATATATATATATATATATATATATATATATATATATATATATATATATATATATATATATATAAATAAAGAGAGAGAAAGAGAGAGAGACATATATATATATATATATATATGTGTGTGTATATGCGTGTGTGTATGTGTATAAAACACTGGAAAAATTACATAACTTAAATCTAAAGGTATTGGGAAATAATAATAAATGTTGGGGAATTAAAAAAAAATATTTGTATAATGGAGCACTCGGTGGGGATCGAACTCACTACAGTAGTGATGGTTTACTTGACTGATGCACAAAACATTAGGCCACGGTGAGGTACCTGATAATATACGGACAATTGGTTTGGTTGGTAGTTCGTCAACAATTACAACACGGACTTCTTCATCCTCCGGCCCTTCCTTCCTTCCTTCCTTTCTTGATAGATAAGTAGCTATCGGTATATTCAGATGTCTATCTTGATCAGCCATTCTCTTCTTGGGCACTCTGGTACATTTGAAAGAGGGACATGAGCTGAAATAATAATAAATGACTTTCTATCTATCTTTTCGTATTGTATCCCGGTTTGACAGGAAGCTGGAACCTAAGAAGGGCTCTTAAGGGCGAGGGGTTGTAAATTTTAAAAAAAAGACGGGGTTAAAGAATGGTTGATTTCGATATATATCTAGTTAATTTGATTAATCCCAATGAAAACAGAATATGCTTTATTATCTGTCTCTCTCTTCTTTTTTTTCTCATTTTTTTCTTCTTCTCCACTTTCTCTCTCAGTCTCTCACCTTCTTCTCTTTCATCTTCTTTCTCTCTGCTCTCTCTCTCCCTATCCCTCTCGCTCTCTCTCTCTCTCATCCTCTTTAATATTTTCAGCCTTTCACGTTTTTTTTGTTTTTTTCTTTACTTTGTAGCAATATCCACCATTTTGCGTTTTCTCTGCACTCTGTTCTTTTCATGTTCCTCATCTATAGTTTCCCCGCTCATTTCCTGTCCCCTTTCCATTTCCCGACCCCTCCTCCTGTTCATTTTGCCCTCTTCTCCTCTCATCCCCCACAGCTTTTCATGTCGACCCCTGAGCACAAGCCGTTCTAACTATCAATCAGCTGCATTGTATTATGGTCGGGGTGCCGTACGGAGATTTGGTGGAAAGCCTTTGGAATATTCCTGGATACAGCTTTTGGGGAGGCATACATCCTCCTCCTTGAACCCCTGACTGATTACTATATTGTTGTCGGACATATCTGTCTCTCCGTTTCTTTCAATATTGCCTACATGTACGAAAAGATCGATAGATATATGTGAATGCATGAATTAAAACATGTATTCAGAAATACGAACATACAAATGCTAACACACACACACACGCATATATATATATATATATATATATATATATATATATATATATATATATATATATATATATATATATATATGCGTGTGTGTGTGTTTGTGTGTGTGTGTGTTTACATGAATTTATAAGGAGCGAAATGATTTTACCTGTGTTTATATATATGTGTTACATCTTTATGAAAATATAAGGAGCGACTGCCGTAGAGCGATGCTTTATAAACTAACGTTGCTTACCTTCGATAGAGTTATATATATATATATATATATATATATATATATATATATATATAAACTTGAGTCAACGTAAGGTTATTATATATCATTATATCTGCATTCTTTATATGATTGTGTATATTAGGTATTGAACTTAATGAGCACAGGTTAAGAATTTAGTTTCTCGGTCTGTTGACGCAATGAACCCAAATTTCATTGAGTGCTCCACTAACTTAGTCCCATACCATACTAATCTGAAATTTGTCAATCTCTACTTTTTAGTTAGCAAACCAATTTGTCAGCCCATTGACACAGCCATGTTTTTGATTTTCAGCTGTCGCTTCACTTCTGCGGCTTTGAACCATTTTAAGTAATTTCGCGATTGAATTGAATTATTAAAAACAGCAAGTTGTACTGCATTTCCTTGCATATCCTCAATCTTTCTTGGACATCAAAATACAATCTAATTATGAAATTAAGTAAAGATACAATTATATAATTTAACGTGACGTAAGATTCTATTTCGACTAAGTTACGTCACAAGACATCACTGATGACCTAAACATGACTGACGACAAACACATATCATTATTTGTATGTTTTTCTGTGTGTGTGACACATCTATACAGCATTTACATCGTCTGTTGACTCTTTTCCCCAGGTATGTGAATGATTTAATATGAATGTAGTGGATATTTACTTGCTGGTTTAAATGGTCACTATTACAGTTACATAAGTGACTAGGATTAACAGCAACCGCTACCCTCTCAAATGTCCCTGCCGTCAAATATCAAGGAAAGCTCTGCCACAATAGAAGGGTTACCAAATGCAATGCCCCGCCCCAATATTCAAAATTGAACTAACTGGTCGATGGGGCTCTGCTTGCTTGATGCGAATGGTGCACTCTCAATACAGCGTGGACAGGAGTTTGTAGGACAGGAGTCAATATGTTCAAGTGGGGTTTCATCATCGGCCTCAACTTGTTTAGTTTGTCATATCATCTTTTATTTTGCCGGCCACAGTTTCGCATATGATCTCTGAGGATCCACGTTGTAAGTTGGGATGTCTATCGGTTGTCTAACATTCTTGCAACATAACAAGATTTTTCCTAATCAATCCTATGATATCCCTGACTCCAGTTTTTTTTTCTCTTATATAGTGCTGTTTTGAGATCTCTTCGTATGAAGCTGAGCATGATTTCCCAATGTGCACGTTGAATGGTTCTCAGTTTGAGGGCTAGTATTAGTTACCACGTTTCAGCTACGAGGGTGAAATTATTTGTTGACCCTTATTTTTTAAACATCAACTGAACAACACTGAGGTGGCTGGCTATCTGGTGCAACAAGCTACGAATGAATGAACCAGAGTTTCCCAAAGAGAAACTCTCATAATCCCTTTCAGACAGTCACGGATACGTAAGGTCTTACAACATTTGCTGCAGTAATCTTTCTGTCAGAAAACAGTCGAATTCTAACGCTGGGATAATAATCAAGTCCTACTACGGAGAAGAAAGTGTTAAAAAAAAAAGAGGAAAGTTGGGACTGGGAGTTGTTTGAGATATCTTAGCACTACCAGCCATGAATTTTCGACACCAAAATTTCGTTTCCCACACATACAACAGATAGCCTAACTTGGTCTCTCCGACAAAATACCAATCACAAACACGACTACCCATACGCAACAATCGATGATACTTTCTCCTCTGGCACAAATAATCAAATACAGAGAGTCAAACTGATCGATGTAGGGCATTTTCGGTCTATATATATAAGTATATATATGTTGGTGTGTGTATGAGTGTGTGAGTGCACACACATGCATATAATCATATGAATAGGTACATAGCATATATGTATATATGTATATATATATATATATATATATATATACATACACACACACACGCGCACACACACACACACATACATATATATATATATATATATATATATATATATATATATATATATATATATATATTCGTTGAGTTATTTTCTGTTTCTTACCCGTACACCATAGCTGGTATTATACAATCCTTGTGCACTATGTTTTGAACATATTAGCAAGGTGCTGATGTATAAGTTTCTATGTTTACTAAATACTTTTCAACATATCTTTACGTGTTGTTTTATTTAACTTTCCTAGAATTTATCAAAATCACAAGTAAACAAACTCAGAATCATAAGGGAAACAAAAGAAAAGGCAATGTTTGGAATAAGACGATGAAATCAAATTAAGATCCGAGAGTAGACCAAGGTAAATTATACCATAAAAGTGATTAATAAATATAGATGGAGATAAACTAGACACATAGAAAGATAGCGCAAAAGGTTAGCCGATGGGTGCTCATGGGATTGCATATGCTGTGAGAAAAGAACAGACAATCGACATTATCGGACACCGTACCCCCCTCCCCGTTATTTGTCTGTTAATAAGAGGGTTTACAATACATACACACACACATACAGTGATTCCCCATGTATATAAGTCTATCAAAGATAACCCCGCCACCCGATTAGGCCTCAATTATGAATGAAAATTGCACGAACCGTGTAAATTCTGCTTTTCTTTCATTGGTCTGATCAAGCATATCCGAAGTATTTGTTGCGAGTCAGGGAATGTGAACCTACACCTATGTTGTAAATATTCAACATCATCATCATCAGTCCTTATCACCCGTCGTTAGACATAGATTCGCCAGACTTTCCTACCGTAGGTGTTGCACAGCCGATTTTTTCTGAACTTGTCTAGTTCGTTTCTCCATTCTGCAGGCGTCGGTTTCGCAAATAATCTCTGGGGATCCATATTGCGAGTCCATTGGTTATCTGCCATTCTTGCAACATGACTAGCCCATTGCCATTTGAATTTTCTCATAGATTCTGTAGTTCCTGTTTTCCCTAATATATTTAGTTTAGTGTTTACTCAACTTGATGTTGAGCCTGATTCTTTCATGAGCAAGTTGCATGATTCTCAGTTTGAGGGTCAGTCTCTCTATTAAGTTCCATGTTTCAGCTCTGTAGGTGACTGTCGGGAGGATGCATTGTTTGTTTAACCTTCCTTTTAGGACTAATAGGATCTTGATGTTTTTGAAGGTTGAGCTTGCTCCCAGAGGGATTTTTCGCTTGATGTCTTCTTCTTTTGAGGACTTCAGTGAGAATTGTTGTTCTTGGTAGATGTAGAGATCGATTCTCTCCAGTTTTGTACTTGCGATTTTGATCGTTGTGTGTCTATTTCCGACGTGATTGTTGCGCATGACCTTTGATCTGCTGAAGTTCATACGAAGACCAACTTTCTTGCTTTCTTCATTCAGTTAATCCAGAAGTAGCTTGAGGTCACGGAGGTTCTCTGCCGAAAAGGACTGTGTCGTCAGAAAATTTGAGGTTACTCATGGTATTCACCGTCTATTCTGATTCCTTTATTTTCCCGATCTAGGTTTTGGAAGATATCGAGGTAGGCTGTAAAGAGTTTGAGTGAGCTGTTATCTCCTTGTCTTTTCTCTTTTTGAGCAGGAAGGGCTCTGAGTTTTTTTTTATGTAATCTCATGAAGGAGCTGCTGAAACGCTATATGTAGTACAACACTCTTATGTATACAGAGTCTACGCTGCAAACAGGTTCAAAGTCATGAACATCGTTTTAGAGAGAAAAAAATGATAAAAAATGGACTTGGAAGAGCCTTAACCATCGAACTAAGAATGGAATAGACTACATCCTAGTGGACAAAAGCAACACCGTCAAAGATGTCCAGGTCCTAAATCAAGGCAATGTAGGAAGCTACCACGAAATGGTATCATGTGAAATTCAGATTAACACCAACAAAGAACGCAGGAAAATATTCCACACCAAACCGCAATCACTAAATGTATCAAAAGGGTTCGCTCAATCCTTCAAGCTTGAACTGAAAAAGATACGTACTTTCCACTGAACCAGAACAGAATGACATCAAAAGCAACATCAACGAATTCAATGACAAATTAACAACTTTTCTAATCGAAGTCACCACCATGTTTGAACCAAAAGCATACAAACCATCAGTGAAATCTCAGACGAAACCAAGGACCTCGTGGGAAAATGCAGGAAGCTCAAGCGACCGACAACAAGAGGGAAAATTGAAGCAACTAAACTGATTAAAACCATCCAAAAGAGACAAAGTGGCAGTGATTTAACTGACTATAAACAAAGAGTTGGGAACGAATGAGTTCATAGATCTCTACAGAATTTAAAAAACTCAGGCACCCCTTCTATAAAGGAAAAATCCTGGCTGATCCCTATCAAAAATAAGACTACGATTAATCACCTGCAATGATGAATAATTTTGACTTTCAAAAATCATAATATTTCTGAATCAATAATACCTATTGGATGGTACTTGTTTGAACATACAAATAGTCACATACTTCCTTTGCTTTAAGTTAGTGTGTTCCGTTGTGGAGAGACTATATTTTTTAGAGAAAAAATATATAAAAAAGGACATTTTCACCAAACTGTGATTGAAATAGTATTTATTGTAATCTGGCGAGTATGTTTTCAGTTTCCTAAATTATCAATCATCTTCACGACAATTGCAGTAGTCAAACAACCTTCGGCATTCAACGAAAAGTGCTGAATAATTGCCCTGCATTTATGTTTCTGTACATAATACGCATCTGGATTTTTTAGCTTATAATTCTCGAAAAAGTGCAGATTTATATATATATATATATATATATATATATATATATATATATATATATATATATATATATATATATATATATGCGCGCGCGTGTGTGTGTGTGTGCTTATGCACAGGATACTGAGTGTCAAAAATTGCTAAAACAGATTCCAATCAGACTTTGGTATTTGATTATCGATATCATTCTTTCATTTTTGTTTTTGTCTACAGATATAAATTTGAATAAGTGCACTGGGTAAGTATAACAGTAGGGTAAAGTTAGTAGATAACGATAACGAAGGCCCAAAACTTATACCAACATAACAGCTTTAGATGAAGTTGGCTCTAAAATAAGTTCATTGTTTTTATTTCTCTTCAAATTTGCTGTATCGCTGTATATGTAATTATTAGAGTAAATGAAAGTTTTGACTCATTTTGATGGATATTACACATATATGTATTTGAGAAAGTGTTCCAACTTTTAGACTATGCAGTTGCAACAATACGTATGTATATATGTTTTAACCTGTGAATGTATATATATATGTATTCTAAAAAACTTTACATTTATGGATACATAAAAAATATAAATTTTTTATATCAGTTGAGTCACTTTTCCCCCATTTCTATTAATCTAATTTATGTAATTTCCGACAGTATTTTTTCATATTTTTACAGCCTGATTTTATGGTACTATGTGTAAGTTATTTTTTGTTGAGATCATGAGTTGTTCACCATGTGACAGTTTCAGGGATTTAAAAACTAAACAGTTATATTGACATGGATCCCCAACAGCGATGATCAGACACTCCTTTCCCTTTTTTTTCATTTCTAACGGTCAAAATCGAGAGGTAAAATTTCTTCTTTACTTTTTACTGTCAGATTAAGGGGTAACATTTGTTTTTACTTTTTTTATCTAAATCCAGGGGATTTCTTTTTTTTCGCTTATATGGGTTAAATTTTGTGTTCACTCTTCGGGTGAAAATCAATGGTAATTATTTTTCGATTTTAAGGGTCTAATCGATGTCAAATTCTGAAGTAGCATTTTTCCATTTTGAAGAGTCAAAATCAAGGAGAGTTTTTTTCATCTTATGGGTCGAATTCTAGAGGGCAATTCTTTGAATTTTCTGGGGCAATTTTATTTTTCATTTAAGAGTTGAAACGAAAGAGAAACAATTTTTTTCAATCTTAGGATTCTTAAACAAGATGAAACTTTCTTTCAGTATTAAGGGTTGAAATCAGGTATTTTTTTTACTTTTAGGTAGTCAAACGACTTCTGAAATGTAACGGATTTATTTCATAAAGTGCTCGATACATACAATTTTTTACTCTTGAAGTTAAGTTGTTTCAGAGCAGAGCTGGAAATAATGATGAGGCCCGATGAGGGCAGAAACATGAGCTAGTTTGTGTAGCGAATCCAAATTATTTTATATATATATTTTTATATATATATATATATATATATATATATATATATATATATATATATATATATATATATATATATATAAATATATATATATATATATATATATATATATATATAAATATATATATATATATATATATATATATATATATATATATATATATATATATATATATATATTAAAAAAGGTTAAATGCAAAAATCTGTCTGTTGTTTTCAATTACATAGGTTTAAAAGAATAAGTATTTCAATACACTTTAGGATCTTTCTGTGTAATTTAAAATATATCGCTTAAATTCAGCCTTACTGCCTGTCCAGTTCCGTAGTCCAGAGGTAGGATATCGGCCAATGGGTATGAAGTGAAGGTTTCATTTCTGTCTCGCAGTACTCGATAGGAGAATAGAAAGTCTATAGTCACACTGAAGTGATGAAATACATCGAAACAGCTCTCTGTGGATGACATAATATATATATATATATATATATATATATATATATATATATATATATATATATTCTAAAAAGCCCCACGGCTTTAAACATTAGAAAACTTTTTCATTTTTGCTGTCACTCCAGTCCATTTCTATATATTTGTATATCTGAATGCATATACACTTACATGTACACATATATCTAAACTTACATAAGCATATACAAATATACACACACACTGAGACATACACACACACACACACACACATATATATATATATATATATATATATATATATATATATATATATATATAAATGAAAGAAATTATCAAGAATCAGTTGCATTTATTCAGTCACCACATTCAGTTGATATCCCACATCTGACTGCTTCTCTTCAGTCTATCTTATTGTTGGTGTCTTTAACAAATTCTACATTATGTCTAAGTGTCTATCCAACTCTTTGCCATCAAGAAACATCTGTTTTCTTGAAATACTTTTAGTCTCCGGACTTCTTTCCAGACACTCCAGGTATCTTTTCTAACTGGATTCCAAAGTTTCTAATGGTTCACTGCATACTGATTGGAATATCCGATTCAAATATAGTTTTTCCTTTTTACATTTTCATATTTACCAACGCGCAAAGAAGTTTCGTGTAACTAATTCTGGCGGTCCCAACCAACCGTATTGCGTTCATTACGCGACCGACGGGGTCAGTAGATCTCTTCTGTGTCCAGCTGTCTACGTTATTTTGTTCGGTAACAATCGTTTTGTTGATGTTTCCGTCTGACAAATTGCAAGAGAAATCAGGTACGTCCTGCTCGACTTGTTCAGAATCATTCTGAAAAAAAAAGCAGGTATGCAAGGATATCCATAAATAAGTTTTGATTGACACTCATAAAGTCGAAGGTCCCATGAATATTTATACCAAAAGTTATGGCAGGTGGTGGAAATATTTTTATCAAGGTTTATAAACTTGTCGCCAAGGTCTGTAGCATTGGCGATTTTACGCAGATCAATTTCTCGTTCTCTCTTCCTCTCTTTAATCATATATCTACCATCTCACTCTATACATCTCAATCTACATCTGTAAATATTAATCGTTTTGTGAATGTTTGTGTGCGTGTTTTCTAGTGACAGAAGACTTGATTGCGAAACTGCTTATACTGCACTTGGCCGGTAATGATCAAATTCATATAACAATAGGTTGGTGTTGATCAAGATTATAGCAATAAATATTGACACTTTTAACGTATTGGTTATGACAATATGAAACAACACAGAAAATACACAGCATGTTTCGCGTCATCATCTATCTATCTATTTGAGTGAGAAGGAGAAAAGGGGTTTTAAGAAAAGGACGAAAAATAAGTACAAAAGGAGAAATGAAACGAGCAAAACAGGGGTGGGGGTACAACCATACGAGGATGGAAAATAGATGGTCTCAATATCGGAATCATTCGCCAAGGACGATAACTATTAAACGCTATCTATAGAGTAGTACCTTTTACTTAGTTTCTCTTCATATGTTCTTGGCAACTGGATAAAAATCCTGATTTGGTCTAGTCGAACATGAACAACGACGTTTTTGATGTTTTAAGGGTACAATGCAAGTGTTAAATTATCTGAATATTGTTGTCATTTCTCATCGGTATGGATACAATAGTAAAAACGAACTTTTGAACATGAGGCAGAAATAACGAATGATAAAAAAAAGAGTGAAAGCAAACTGACAAACATAAGAAAGGAAAGAAAATGGAGGAAAGGAAAAGACAAGAAAGGGCGAAGGAAAAGAAAAAGAAGGCAAGAAAGAGCGGGAGAAAAAGAAAGAAAATAGAAAGAACAAAAAAAAAGGCAAACAACCATGAATGGAAAAAAAACAAGAAAAAAACAAGATAGAAAAAGAAACGATACAAAGAAAAAAGAAGGAAGAAAAAGACGAAAGTAATGAAAGAAATTAAAAAAGGAACGAATCAAGCAAGAGAAATAAAGGAAAGAATGAAGCATTCATGGAAAAAAGAAGCCAGAATGAAAAAAAAAAAAGATAGAAAATGAAAGAAAGAAATCAAGTGTGAAAAGAAGGACTGAGTAAAAAGGAGATTATCAAGTTAGAAAGGAAGGAAAAAACAACCAGAAAAAAGTTAAAGCAATAAAGAGGAAAGAATAAAAACAACAATCCAAGAAAGATAGAAATGAGCAGAAAAAGAAAGGCATAAAAGAGAACAAAGGTGATAAACTAAGAACATTAGAAAACAGGGGAAAAAAGAGGGTGATAGAGTGGGAAAAAAATCAAAATCAAAAACGAAAGAGAGAAAGAGGAAAGAAGAAAACACAAACGTAACAAATTCAAAGAACAGAAAGAAAAGAAATCAACCGTGTAAGAGAGAAAGGAACTGAAAAAAAAATCAAGAATTGAGAAAGAAAGCAAACATAAAGAAAGTGAGTGAAGGTCAGCCATTATTACAATACGATTAAAAGGTTGACGATAATTGTGACGCCCTACGAATCGAAGTTCGCGACGCAGGAAGCCGATCCTAAAACGTATTATATGTTACCGCTTCGTGGCTGCCATCACCGGCATGATTTTTGTTCAGCCTATCAGAGTGCCATAGGCGTCGTGCCCTGCTGAAATACAACAGTGCCGGGTTCACACATGCTTTTAAAAGTTCACGGCGTGAGGTGTGGGCGCGCGAATTAAACTTCGGGCATCTTTCTGCTTTTTGTTAATTTAGCTGTCTCCGTCGCTGATTTTCTCGTTATTTTGAATATTTCTTCAACTTTTTTTTATCTTATTATCTTTCTACGTTTCTTCAATATGAAGTAGTGTAGGTTTGGGGTAAAATCAGCTAGAAGATTTCTGTTGGCTTGTTTTTTTTATATATTTTGCATTCATTGAAAATGCTTGTACTTTTTTTTTAAAATTCAGCCATGATGAAGACGGTATCACGTGACACGGAAGTTGTTTCGGCAGACGGGAACGGGAAACCTTAATTTTTTATCCATTTTCATACCTTTCTCGTTTTTCTTTCTCTCTCTTTCGCTGAGTATTTTTTTTTCTTCCATTCTATCCTCTTTCATTTTTATTCTACGTTATAATTCTTGATTTTTTCCTCTCGTCTCTTCATTCATTCCTATCATCTTTTTGTCTGGCGTTTTTCCTTTATTTCATTTTCTTCTTCCTTCCTTTTGAGTTTAATTTGAACTCTCTTACTTTATTCTGATTTTCTCCTTTTACCTTCTGCTAATGTTTCGTTTCTCTCAACTTCTACTTTAACTTTCAACCCATTTTTCATTTATTTGTATGCTCTTAATTGTCATTGCTCATTTATTTACGTCTTTACATTTTCCTTATGTGTTTTAATTTTTTTCAAATTCCATCTTTCTAAATGCCTTCCCTTTCGATGTAGTAGCTATTCATTCCTTTCCTCCTTTAAGTATTCATTTCCTTTTTCTTTTCTCCTTCTTTTACTCATTCGTTCGTAACATTATCCTACTCTCTTTTTCTTTCCCACACACTTTCTCTCTCTCTCTCTCTCTTTCTTTCTTCCTTCCTTTCTTTCTTCATTCCTTTCTTTCTTTCTTCCTGTCTTTTTCCTTCCTTTCTTTCTTCCTTCCTTTCTTTCTTCCTTCCTTCCTTTCTTTCTTTCTTTCTTTCTTTCTTTCCTTTCATCTTTCTATTTCTATTGCTATCTTTCTCCCTTCTGTACTCTTACTGCCCTCGTTTTGCATTCTTCAAGTTTTCTTTTTCTTGTAATGATTGCTTTATTCTTTCTTTCCTTCTTTCTTTCTTTCCTTCTTTCTTTCTTTCCTTCTTTCTTTCTTTCTTTCTTTCAGGTTTGTTGTTTACTTCTAAGTTCCATTCTGATTTGTGTAATTTTCAATTCCAGTTTCTTTTTTTCATGATAACAAAGTCTTGAACCCGATAAACCCCACTCTTTCAAACATCTCCAACCAATTCAAAACGAAGAGCAAAAAGCATAATCAATTCGCTGAAAACCTTCTTAAATACTACTGATTGCGTAACTCTTATCTGTCCTCGACATGGAGACAGGAAGTGAATTATGACAGGGCTGATACATAAATGACTGAAAAGCCGTTTACACGGAAAAATGAATCAATATGGCTGCCAGCAGCTCACTTAAGATAATGTTGCTGTTTTTCCCGATTTGAGTCAAATATGATAGCCTGTTTGTAATTCGTCTGAGGTCACTGACAGCAGCAAATAATCTATTCATTTACTTTGCAATGTGATTGGCTATATCTCATGTCTGTAACATTTGCCATTTGTCAAAGAGATGACTATTTAATGGAAAATTAATTTTTCTTTTACAAACCTCGTTTCAAATGCATACAATCCGGGTGCATTCTGACAGAAAATTTAAAGCAACATTTTCGCGTCATTTTTGACGTCATGGATAAACTAATTTGAAATATAAAAAAAAGGATGAACATACCTATATGTGTTCCTGTGATTGTACTGGAAAAGATAAGGTATTTTGGTTTGCAATAGTTATTCAGTTCTGCTGTTTACTAAGCTTGGTCAAGTTCGTCACAGTCCCACATAAGAAGAAAAAGGTGTTGTGAAAAGAAGAGCGAGGTGTGCTAGTCTTCAAATTGTAGATGAAGAACTTGATTTGCTTTCACTTGGGCTCGAACACCGACACTAGTGCTGTTAAATATATGTAACTGAGTCAACGGGAACGCCCTGGAATACCTAGTAAACTTGGCTTAGTCGAGCAATGGGGCCGAGGAACATTTTCGAATTTACATAATCATACGCGGCTCATGAGATTGACTTGCTAACCTTTGCTCTTCAATCGAATGAATCTTGCAAACACACAAAAATTATATATATATATATATTATATGTATAAAGAAAGAGAGAGAGAGAGGAAGATAGAGAGAGAGAGAGAGAGGAAGATAGAGAGAGAGAGAGAGAGAGAGAGAGAGAGAGAGAGAGAGAGAGAGAGAGAGAGAGCGCGGTCAGCTTCCCCATGGTGAAAATGTTATGGATCTTAATTCCTAAGTTCGATTATGAAGTGGAACATTATTATATTGATTATTATCCATTCGCATGTTTACGTCCGGTGTCTGGTGGTTGTCACTGAGGACTGGGTGACAACAAGTCTTCTCAAATCTACATTACCCCAGCAGAGCCCTGATCTGGACAGTTTCCACGAATTCTCATTTCTTAGAATCGTGGCTCTAGTGTTTTGGCCACTTTTCTGCAAGAGCAAATTATAATGGATAGGGCTATCATGTTCCTCTCTTCCCTCAGTTTTGTTGGGAAACGTGATATTCTTCAATTTATTCACGTTTTACGTTTCTTCCGTCTCCATCCAGTGGTCTGGTGGCACAATCAAGTCTCTCTTTTTTTTCTGATGTCATTTATATGAATAGCTGAGCCTTGATAGTTTGCACAATTCTCAGTGTATCATTATTCTTACCCTGTTGAGCTTGCATTATATTCCTTTTGAAGCTGCTTGCTGCAATGACATACGATGTGCTTTACACTTGCATCTTTTTACTCACGAGGGTGACACTTGCTGTTTTGTATTGGTTCTGACAAAGTTGTCGTATAGAAGAGTTCATTGTTACGGACAGGAAGACAAAAATGACACTGTTCATTATATGAGCAGATTAAACTGGCAAAAGATGGTATCACATCATCGATACTGAGAGATCCAATGAGGATCGAACACAGTAAAAAAAAACCCAAGATGAGCTTGCTGATCATTGCTACATAACGTGCATCCTGATTAATTGTGATATTTGATTCACTGATTAATCTCAGTGAGAAGAATTCGTGGATGTATTTTCTGAAACGTTTTTTTTTTTTAGAAAAAAAAGATACTGAACTCGTTTCACTGGAAGAGTCCATAGTTTTAAATGGTGGGAAGGTGATATGTTTATCAGCAAAATTATTAATGTTAAGTAGGTGAGTTTGGTACTACTGACAGAGAAACCAAGATCACACTACCCATTACAGTAGAAAATATGATTGACAGTCTCTATTCCAAAAACATATATACTGTTGAGTTTTCACGCCAGTAATATCTGGTGGTTTTCTCAGGAGATTAAGTGAGGACAAGTTTTGTCAATACTCCGGCACTCTCCTCATTATTTCAGCTGATCTTAAAAATGCTGTCTGATGTTTCAAGTTCACATTATTATTATCATTATTATTATTATCATTATTATTATTATCATTTTGCATTTTCATACAAGCTGTCCGTTACAGCTGGAGACTGAGTGACAACAAGTCTTCTCTGGTCCTCAGCCACCCTTTCCACACTCTCACGGTCCACTACAGTGCTGTGGTTTACGGCTTTTCACCAGTTGCTCGGTGGTTATCAATGAAGGATGAGTGACCGTAAGTCTCTTCAGGTCTTCAGCCCTCCTCTCATATCTCCCACACCTATCACCCAAAGTAATTCATGACTTACATTTTTCCATGACTGTTCCGAGATTATTACAGTTGCTACCCGATAATGTATATTTTTATACTCCTTCTGGGCTTATTGACTACATTCACTAGTTATATGGTTTATGGCCTCATCCCTTTCTCCACATAGGCAGCATTTGCTGTTCGTTTGAGTTCTGTCGATTTTTGCTTTGATATAGTTTGTCCGGATGCATTCGTTTTAGGTTGCCATGATGAGCGATTCTATTTCTCTCTTCAGGTTTCTTTTTCGTAGCCATATCCATGATCTCTCGTCTGAGACATCCTGTATTTGTCTTCTGAATTCTCCGTGTATTTTTTTTCTATTCCCATTTTCTTTCCTTGTTTGCTGTGCTGCTCCTTCGTTTTCTTATTTCATTGTTTGTTACGCTGCTTCGGCCGTTCTTAATAATGTATTTACTGTTTGCTTGCATATACTTTTCTAGACCTGTGCTGATGAGTGCTCTACCGACTTTTTTTTCTTCGCCTACAGTCTATCCGTGTCATATCTTGGTCGTAAGGCCTTGTGCATTGTCATAAGCTTTCTTGTTCGCAGTCCACTGACTGGAGTTCTTCCATTGTCCAAGGAATGGCCCTGAGTATCTTACTACTGATACAGCCCACGTGTTCATTTTTTATCAGATTCCTGCTATTTTGTTTGATCTCTAAAATTTTCCTTATCCTCCTAAAGTATTCTCTTCTTAATTTCCCCTTCATTTCTTCCCATTTGAGTACTCCCAGGTATTTGTATTGATCTTGTGTGATCAATGCTCTAATCTTTTTGCTGCCCGGAAATTCGATTCCTTCCGCCGTTGCAAGGCTTCCTTTATGTATTGCTATTTATGCGCATTTTTCTAATTTCAAACACCGTCCTAATGTTATCAGTGTATCCCTTCACTTCGTTGAACAACGTTTCGAGCTCTCCCCTGTTTTTTCGTAAATAGTTTTGTGTCGTCCTTGTTCATTAGATGGTTGACTTTTACCTTAGCTTTCGAGAATTAGTATCCTTTGTTGCTTTTCAATAATCTGTTTTGTGGTATCATTGTTTGATCAAATGGTAGTGGGGTGGGGGTGATTAGTCCCCCTAGAATGCCCCACTTTTTATACTGACTTCTTCTAAGTTTTCTCCTGTGTCTGTCAATTACTATCAGTATTATTA
>OY735200.1:51382621-51392621 GCA_963457665.1 Thysanoteuthis rhombus | reverse complement strand
ATCATTACAACAATTGTGCAATTATATGAGTCTTATATTTGGTATTAACTGTTGAATTTTCAAGGGTTCTGCAATTTACATCATAATTTTCAGATGGTAGTCCCCTGAGTAGATAAATGAAGTTTTGCTTGCTGTGTGCTAAAGGGAATACTGTGGCGCTTACGGGCGACCAGTGTGTCTGCCTCGTTTGATGTAACCACGATAAGTCGATATAAACGGACTGAGATAAATAGATCATAAATTGAAATAGATAGGTCGACATAAAGAGAGATATATAGGGGCAAAGGCACTTATAGATAGCTTGAAATAGATCTCGACATTAAAAGACTAGTACAGATTCGTGACTTGCCTTGTTGGTTGAATGTTACGAAGTCCCTGTCGATGTCAGAGATCTGTATTCGACCACAAGGAGAAGCCAGGATGCTACAAGCTAATTTCCTAGACAGGAATATACTCGACGCTTTCAAAATTGACGTAGCAAAATCTTCCTACCCTCCGATATGGCTTTGTGGATATATCGATGCAGACTGAGATGGATAGGTAATGAAATCAGATATATGAATTGTCTGAGATAGATAGATAGATAGATAGATAGATAGATATGCAATTTAAGTTATGAAAGGATAGATAAATATGAATACAATAGACTATCTGATGATAGATAGATAGATAGATAGATAGATAGATAGATAGATAAAGCAATTTGAGTTATGAAAGGATAGATAGATATGAATACAATGGGTTAGACGGATTATCTGATGATATAAAGATAGATAGATAGATAGATAGATAGATAGATGGATAGATAATATAATTTAAGTAATGAAAGGATACATAGATATGAATAGAATGAGATACACGGATTATCTGACGATATAAAGATAGATAGATAGATAGATAGATATGAACGGATTGAGATATATATAAATTCATTCATTCGTTCATTCCCACAATCCTTTACAAAACTTGTTATCTCAATTTCCGGACGATGATTTTTCCGGATAGTTGACTTTGTCATTCTCGCCCCAACATTCTCTTCATCCACAGAAGGAAAAAAAATTGCATTATCTCCGACAGAGATCAATCAATATATGTAGATGGTAGGTATGAAAAATTCATGAATATAATCTTGTTTTCGTACAAAGCCAGCCTTTTCAATGATGGAAAAATGTAGAGCATAATCTGAAATAACACAGATCTTTTTAAAACTTTGTTTGTTTATTATGTTGTAAATTCATTTTTATAATATTACTTTTCGCTAAATTTTCCGACACTTCATGATATATTTTATACGCAATCAATACAGTTCTTGATTTCCCAATGAAAAAATTCGAAGAATAATTTGTGTAAATCATTCAAGTTTAGATGTTCGTGCACTTTTGCATATTTTTTTTTGTTTTTTCGTTTTTTTTGTATATAAAAGTAGCCACGTTTTTCTTCCTGTGGTGTGTCTATAGCAAATAACGTGTATTTGTATTTACTTATTCTCTATATTCATGTTTACTTATTTCTTATGGGTTATGCAACAGCGAATTGTTTCTCTCTTTCTGTATGTAGTCAGTCCATCCTCATCCATCTATGTATCAATCTATCTGTCTCAGACTATCACCAAAAATTGTCAACGTTGGTTTCTTCGGTTATAAAGATGGTCTAGCTGCTTGGATGCTTCAATTGACCTCCGTCTATCTATTTTGTCAACTGACTTACTTTTTCATTTCTATCTATTTATCTGTGATTCGTATTCCTGTTTAATAACTAAAATAGTTACGAGTTCGCGCCCGAAGCTCATGATTGGTGTGCGTGTCTAGGAATTCGAAAGAAGATTTTCAAGGCAGGCCAGACTTTCAAAATCGGACAGTTGAAACAACGCAATATTTCTTTGCTTTAACAGTCGCTCCTTTGATATATTGGTAAAATATGCAAAACCGACCCATAAAAGCTTTTCGGGGAATGCTATCTCATTATTTTGTTTCTCTTTCACTGAGTGTATTTCTATCTATTTGTATATATTCCTCTATCATTCACGTACTTTTTGCTCCTTACCTTTCCCCTGTTCATATAGCGTTTTCATCATCATCTCTTTCTTTCTTGATTTCTTTTCCCCTTTTTCTTTTTCATTCGTCCTTTATCAGCCTGTTAGTGCTTTTTATCCTTTCATCTATTGAATAAGCATCTGTTGGGTAGCCTGAAACGAACATATTATTGCCTCGATCACAAGGAGTGGTTATTCAAGCTCAGATAAAAGTCAGTATTTAGAACGCTAATTTTAAAGACACAATTCAAGGCGCGCAGTACATTCGCATACTACTGAAATCTGTGATAGCTTCGTGGTATTGATTTACAACTGCATGTTGCTGTTTACTAAAACTTAGTCTAACACAAGACTCAAATTATGAGGCAGACAACGAAGACCATCGAATTCTCATGGAATAGACAACACGTTTAGCTTGCTTTAAAACAGGCACCCTTTAAAGTGCAATAGATCCGAACACTAAATACTGGCACCGGTCAGAAATATCTAACTAAATCAACCAAGAGGCTCGCGCCCAATAAACTGATATAGATTAAAATAATTGAAAAGTTGAAAGAGTTCCTTGATAATGAATGCCAAGCCTTCGCCAATGTCTCTTTGGCCGTGTGCCATGTTCGATAGTTTGGGAAAAGTAATAGAGATAACAGATCTTCCTATTACGCATCTGCATTTTGACAATTTTAATTTTTTTGCTCATATTTCATTCAAATATGCAGATTTGGGGGTCTCTGGTTATAAATTCCGTCGCAGCCATTCTCTTGAAAATCAAGAGGGAGACTGGCAGATTTATGATGCATATTAAGTTTTAAGTTTTTTCAATTTATCTCAATCTGGTAATGTTACCCGGAACATTTAAGCGTTCGGGTGGTTCTATGCTTTGTTTCGCTTATAGATGGACTTCTCAGCTTATCATTTTACATTCCCTGTATTTTCTTTTCTATTCATTCAACTATCTATTAGATACTGTCAGCCAACACCGTCAACATCTTCAGCTTTCAAGTCAGTTGAACTGTTTGTCTGTCTAACAGACAATGTGGGTCGCGCACATAGAACTAAATGGGTGGAAATTGGAATGTTCACTCCTTATCATGTCTTGAACAAACGTTTTGTTTTGTTTTTTCAAATCAGCCTCAAGCCAAGCTATCAATCTTTTCATTTATTCATTTATCTTGCATGTGTAGATATCTAAATGACTACTGATAGATTGATTCTCGCTTAATATCCTCTGATTATGATACTTGGTCAAGTTTATTTTCTCTCTTCCTCTCCATCACCCTCTCTCTCTCTATATATATATATATTAATGTGTCATCCACAGACATGTATTACATCTCATCAGTGTGGCTATAGACTTTATCCCAAGGCAAGGCAGAATTGAAACCCTCACATCGGACTTGGAGGCCGATGTCGTAACTCTGGACTACGGAACTGGGTGGTCAGTAAGGCTGAATTTAAGCAATATATTCATTTATGCAGAAACTCCTCATCCACCAGAGTGCTCTATTCCTATGGAAGAGCATTGCATATATATATATATATATATATATATATATATATATATATATATATAATGTAGTGAGGATTTGCTGTACGAGCACATTTATGTTTCTACCCTGTTAAGGCTTCATCATTTGAATTATATTCAAAGTTCTACACTCGAAACCAATTTATCGTTGAATGTATCGAGCACTTTATAAAATAAACCCATCAGAAATAAGATCTTGTATTATATTATATCCTACTATATTCCCAATATATATATATATATTCCAGTCCCTGTCCCATCCGTCTAATTCAATCTATTTTAGCACTGTATTTACTAAACAAAGAACGATGCAAGGTCATAAGTTTTACAGTGCTCATAAGTATTATGACAAGATCATAAGCTTGCAGTACTCAGTTAGTATCGAGCTCAATATGACAGTGATCTTCAGGGACAGTAGCTCATAATCAATGCGCCACGGTGTAACGCCTATTATTTTTCATCTTGTTTTTTACCAACTTCGATTTTATGATGAGTTCCGTTTTTATTTGGTTATCTCTGATTATATCAATAAAATGTCTGACCATTCTGTTATGTGAGTGAGTTGACCATACAAATAAATGATGGAAAGTTCAATCATTAGCAACTGTTTAAAAAATTTTTTTAAAAACGTACATTTTATACTACGGGTCAAAGTTCCGTTGTCTGTCATCCATATTTTCAGAACGAGTTCGAATCAAATGTTTGGCTTGATACTTAGATATCTCAGGTCACTTGGGTCACTTGAGTTCCGATTATATGGTAACAACTCAGACACCTCTGATCAAGTCAAATTCATATTATTCCCTTACCTAGTAGATAATCAGGGTACCGCGGTAAGTTCTTTCTGGTATTTCTCGGGGCATTTAAACGGAATGTGAAATAGGATCATCTGTTTCATTTTCCCGTTAAAGTAGAATAGCATTCAGGATAACTAAACACCTACTCAATCATAATAAGTCGAACATACCATGGATTAACTGAAACATAAACAAATAGTAAGTATGGATGAAACATCTGATCAAAATTTGGTTGGATTAAAGAATATCAAGTGTGCGACATCATTTGCTACCCAAGGACACTTTCATAGTTAATAAAGTGGACCTCCTTTCCATTTTGCGTGATTATTTTTTCTCAGCCAAATAACTTGTATTTTCAAAGAATTATGAAAGAAATGTATTCAATCGATCATGTGGGAACCTAAATAATCTATGTCAAAATACCTCTGTAGAAGTGTTCCATTAAAGTCAGCCCAGCAACAAAATGTTTTTCTTGTAGGGTGTTTAAATGCAGTTGGATCTAAAATACATATGTTACTTTTCTTCCATTGTTCCTCTTCGGCCATTTTGTAAAATTGTTTATGCATTTGTTCAAAAAATCCTATCCGTGATATCCAGGGTTAAATAAACATCTAGTGAAAGTAAAATTAATAAAACAAACGTGATATAGCGAAACAATCATTCACACACACACACACACACACACGCACACACACACACATATATATATATATATAGAGAGAGAGAGAGAGAGTGAGAGAAAGAGAGAGAGGGGGATGTATATATATATATATAGAGAGAGAGAGAGAGAGAGTGAGAGAAAGAGAGAGAGGGGGATGTATATATATATATATATATATAGAGAGAGAGAGAGTGAGAGAAAGAGAGAGAGGGGGATGTATATATATATAGAGAGAGAGGGGGATATATAAATATATATATATAGAGAGAGAGAGAGACAGAGAGAGGATATATTTACATATATATATATATAGAGAGAGAGAGTATATATATATATATATATATATATATATATATATATATATATATATATATATATATATATATGTATCATTATTTGCTGATTAGTGTAATTGTTACTGGTATTAACTGATATTTTTGTATTGCCCCTTGTTGCTTCTCATATTCTACGGAAACCCATCTCCAAGGTCGAGTGCTTTAACATTAACAATATCAGTAATAATGAGTTTACTAATAAATGAGAAAGACAAAGATCAAATTGTCGGATCTGTCATCTTTGCTTTTATCGTTGGTATTGAAATTAATGGCCTTTACCTGTTTTGATGTGTTCAATTGACTTAGCAATTTTTCTTATCAAGATGCCATCCTGTCTCCCAATTCCCGTTTCCCATCATCATCATCATCATCATCATCATCATCATCATCATCATCATCATCATCATCATCATCATCATCATCATCATCAGTCTTTAAATGTCCGTCGTTGGACATGGACCTCCCACAGGATTGCCACAATTCTCTATCATGGGTGTCTCGATGCCAGAATTTGCTGAATTTGTCTAGTTCATTTCTCCACCTTGTATTCTGTCGGCCTCATTTTCGGGTGTGATCTCTGGGGATCCATGTTGTGAGACACGATGTCTATCAGTTGTTCTTGCAACGTGACCTGCCCATTGCCATTTAGGTTTTCAAATAGAGTCTATGATGTAGGACAATACGTCCATTATGAACTGTATGCTCTTCCAAGTCTGGAATGGAGTACTCTGGTGGATGGTCAATTGTGCGTGAGTAAATATATCGCTTGAATTCGGTCCTAATGACTGTCTAGTTCTGCGTAGGGTAGGGGAAAATGCAAGCCTCTCGGTCTGAAGCGAAGATTCCGATCGTACCTCGTGGTACTGGATGGGATATTGGATAGTCCATAGCCACACTAAAGAGTTGTAATACAAAGAAACAGCTCTCTGTGGATGACACAATTATTATATATATATATATATATATATATATATATATATATATATATATATATACTAGTATTCCACGAAAAGAACTCAATAAATGTAAGAGATAGATAAAAGTTAAGGAAAGCCATTTAATAACTTCTGATATCTTATAGGAAACGTTAGTGTTGATAATAGAATATATGCAAAA
Organism: Thysanoteuthis rhombus; assembly: GCA_963457665.1. Classification (NCBI taxonomy): domain Eukaryota; kingdom Metazoa; phylum Mollusca; class Cephalopoda; order Oegopsida; family Thysanoteuthidae; genus Thysanoteuthis; species Thysanoteuthis major. The sequence continues at coordinate 51,386,155 of OY735200.1, read as the reverse complement.
TCACTAATCATCAAATAATCTCCAACAAGTGTAGCGTTTCCTCACTATAAATATGCAGAGTCCTTCCCTGCTGTGGTTTCTGTCCCACGGAAGTCGATTGGTTAGTCTTTTGCTCCATCTGTTGCCATTCTTCATCGCTATATCCCCAGCCAATCACCATTTTTGTTGCCTAATTTCTTCTATGATATCCTGTATCCTGATCCTCTCTCAATTCCATGTTGATTTTTTCTATCGCCAAAAGTTATTTCTAACATTGTTTTCCCGAATGCTTTCTGTGCGTTTGTAGAGTTAGCTTCCGATTGGTTTCGCATTAGTTGAATACTTCACGTTTTCAGCAAATTGGCAATGTGCTTTTCTTTAAGTACTTTCTTTGACCGAATGCACTCCAGACAATCGTTATGTGCAATCTGAATTCCGTGGTCTTTCTCTAGCTTTATCGCCGGGCCCAAGTAAACGTAATCATTAACGTCTTCTAACGCTTCAGCCTCTGTTCTTACGGCCTCCTTCGAGACACTGTCATTGAAGATTATTTTTGTCTTAGTTATGTTCGTCTTTAAGCCTTTTCATTGGCTCTCTTCATTTACTCCACAAACCATAGTTTGTAGATCCGGTTTGCTTCTGATTTTATTGCACTATCATCATAGTACCTCAAATTGTTCATTCTCCACCCATTGTTACCCCTACACCACCACCCTCATAGGTTGTTTTCCGAAAGGAACTCTCAAGGCTCGCTGTAAATAGCTTCAATAATATCGTATCCCCTTGTGTATATATACATGCATATGCGTAAGTATGTATTGGACAGAAAGTGGGCGTCCAGTTTTGCATAAGACTTACGTTATGAATAGGGCGCCCACTCTGAAACGTTCAAAATACTTTCTTCATCAATACTGTCTTATTTAATTTTAATTCAGGATATAGTTCCCTTCACCTGTGACCCCATTTTAAAGGGTTGGATTCCCTTTCTTTCAAGAATTATTCATAGAAAAATATAACATATGTGTTTGGGTGAAAAGTAGGCTCTACTTTGACAGTATTGTTATATTGTAAATAGAACTTCCCTCAAACATCCTTCAAGAATTATTTTAAAAAATCCTTTTGTCTTACTCTCCACTGTCTACTGGATAGGCATGCCGAATTTGGTTGGGCTGCACCCATTTTTATAGCGTGAAAGACAAACATACGAGCTTATAGACACTTATAGAATAATAAACACGCTAACACACAAATAGATAGACACACACACGCGCTTCTTACTCATATATTCAATATGTATATATATATATACATATATATATATATATATATATATATATATATATATATATATATACATGTGTGTGTGTGTGTTTGTGTGTGTATATATGTATGTGTGTGTGTTTGTGTGCACGCGCGTGCATGAGTGTCTATGTTTTTGTTAGTGTTTGTGTGTGTGTGTCTGTGTTGGTATATGCCTATGTGCGTAGGTGGCAGGAGGAGAGTAAGCAAGAATGTCTCTATTGTTAATTCAACCACAGCTCAAATGGCCCCGTTGTCGGGCAACGATCTGAAACACTATTTTCCAAGGAGACAAACGTTATCCGAGGTGGTCAGACAGAGAGCACAATAACAGGCTTCCCGAATTGAATAGTGAAGTGAGGTTTTTTAAAATTGCATTAGGCTAACCATAATAAGATCTGGACAAGCCCGGAACCTTTTCCTGCATTTTGCAATGATTGATTTCCATTAAAGCGCGGGCCTTTTCTCTATGCCGATTGTTGTCAGCGCCAACGAATCAGATTTTCGTTGGTTTTAACACAGAAATGGCCGAGCCACTGGATGTGATACGGAAAAGCCAAACAGGAAGGGAGTGAGAGGCGAAAGTTTTGAAAAGAAAGAAAGTTAGCGAATAAGACTTAGAGCTTTATCCAAGTTGGTAGCGAAATGGGGTTTTCAGAGCAGTTTGTTATCGTTGTTTTCTCATGAGGTTTTCCCGGATCTTTTTTTTTTTTTACCTTTTTTTCCAACTATTTCTTTTTTGCTGCCTTCTTTTTTTTTTCACTCATTCCCTCTTTCCCACTTTTCCGTCTTTTTCTCTTACTCGTTTTCTTGATATTCTGTCAAGATTTCTTCGTTTTTCCGCCATTCTTACCGCATCTTCTAATTATCCTTGACAATTTCTTATTATTCATTTATTTATTCTCTCATTTTCTTTGTGTGATTGTTTTCCTTCTTTGATTCTGTGCTTCATTGTTTTTCACCTTCTTCCATCTCTTCGTCCAATTTTTCATTCGTTCATTGTCTCCTGTATTTTCACTTCATTTTCTTCCTGTCTCCTTTTCCAGGCGTCTTTTTCTTCTTTTTTAAAATATTCTCTTCTATTTTATTTATTCCTTCCATTATTTTCTTTCTTTCTTACCCCCTACTTTTATTTTAATAATTTATCAATTCTTATTCTTTCTTTCATTTTTTCTTTCTTTCCGTCGTTCTTTTTTTCCTTATTTTTTGTTTATACTTTTTTCTTTCTGTAAACTGTACTTCATTTTTTTCATCATTGCCAGCTTTTTCTATTTCTCTTATCTAAACATCCATTTTCTTTCTTTTTGGTCGTTTGTGTCCGTTTCTTCGTTTTTTTCTCTTTCTTTCCCATTCATTCTGTTTATTCTTCCTTCTTTCTCCATGTACCCCGTCATAATTCTTCCCGTCTTCTTTCTTATCATCGTATTTTTTTCATTCGTTCTAAATCTTTTTTCTCTTTCTTTTTTTCTGCTTTTTTTTTTTTTTTTTTTTGTCTTTCTTTCAAATCTTTTCCTAATTTTCGTCTTTCTTTTCTTTATGTTTTGATTCCCTTGGTCGGGCGCTTTTACCTTATACGTCTTCCAATTTTATCTCGGTTTTATCACTGTTTTCACCTACCCATCTATAAATACATATTTAAGCGCTTTGAGGCACATGTATTCCTTTCCCCATGCATACGTATACATATATCTATTTAGAACTATGTTGAGAGACCTGTGTAAAAGTCTGACTTGAAAGCTGGCCGAAAGCTTGGAATTCAAACGATTACTTTCAAATCCTCTACTCTTGAAAGATCGGTGCAACTGAATTCTCCCTGTTCACAAATAAAATGCAGCAGAATGAGGTAAGCTTATCAAATATCTATCGCAAACGTGCTAACTATTTCTCTTATTATAAGTATCTTTCTATCTATATATCAACATGTGTATGAACTCAGATTTCAGTAACTACCTTACTTTACTTCTAACTTACTAGCAATGGTTTGCGAGGTTACATTTAAAATCAAGAGACCCCAGGTGACACCTTCTGGAGCACTACTTCATTATTTTCACCCCACCCTCCCCGTATTTGTTCCCATATTTCTTGCTGCTAGCGTCTTCACTTTCATGTTGGACAAGCATAGGCACTTAGATATTCTCATTGTCCTATTCGATATATGGACCAAAAGACCTTCTTCGTGATACACTGTTAGTAAATCATTGTGATCTATACCGAAAAACAAAGATGTGATGAAATACGAACTGTCTGTAGGTTAGA
>OY735200.1:51352621-51377621 GCA_963457665.1 Thysanoteuthis rhombus | reverse complement strand
CTTATCCAGTCATTCATAATGCGATGGTCGCACAATACACAAGTTGACTCAATAGAGTTTTAATGCCGACTGAATAACACCACGGAAGATTGTCTGTTCACACATGGACGGTATTTTCTGATCGGTTACAAAGTTACATAAAGATTGCGCTGTTTGATTTTGAATACATCGAGAAAAATGCTGGATACTTCCCGAACAGACTTCGGATATGCTTTTTTACACACACACACACACACACACACATATATATATATATATATATATATATATATATATATATATAGTTGTCGAGAGAGTGGGGTTGGTTTTGTTTGGGTGGGTAGATCAGCATATATATATGTCTCTCACCTTCAGACTCTTTGCCGTCTGAATATATGTGGTTCCTTTCGTTCTAATTAGCCTCCTTGCTGCCAAAATGTCTCGAAAAGACATCCACGAAAAGACAGTTCCAATTCTTTACCGTTAAATATTTGTTTAATAAATCCTATTCACGATAGCAGTGGTCACATGGACAGCTAGTGATGGAATATTGTTTAATATCTTAGGGAAATTAAAATGTTTGCACTGGAGAAGGAAGAAAAAAATCTTTGTTCAGATTATGAATTCTGCATAATTTTATCATTCATAACCCTAAAAGTCGTAACATGCATAGATTAATCGACCGGCGAAAAAGATAGATATATAGATAGATAGGTGGATGGGGGGGACCTGTATAAATAAAGTAGTGAGATAGATTGATAGATATGTAGATAGATAGATATTCGATTAATGAAAAACACATTGCCAAATGAACCAACATAAATTTCTATCAGATTATTGACTGGAAAACTAATCCAAGAATTTAGCTGTTATTCAAAGATGGTGGATTCTCTGCTTTACCGCCCTTTCATTGCTTTGTGCCGCCCCATTTCCCGCCAAATGCTCCAACGAGAGAAGATAAGAATCACGTGCTTTTTTTTTTTTTTTTTCGCTTGACTAATGCAGAACGCCATAAAATTTAAATAAACGAACGGACTCGAAAAATCCGGCAGAAATATTGACAATGCAACGTCATTAAAACAGCATGAAATCCGATTAAACCGGGTTTCCCTTTCGTTCAAGATGGGTGGATTTTACTATTCATTTATCGGTCTCTACTTTTTGTTTTCTCTTGTTTTTCTCCCTGTCGTAATCACAAAGGCCAGAAGAATCCAACGAGTTAGTAAACATGAAAGTATAATACTACAAATGTTTCGTTGTTAGAAAAAAATTTCTTATATTTAAAGATGTTCAAATGTAACGGAACGGGAAGTTATCAAAACATAATCATCGTTATCAGCAATGACAAAACCAATGTATGAAATTAATCCTTTTATTCCTTTCTGAAATAATTTGAGAAAGGAATTATAACAGTGGAGGATTGATCTCTTCCCTAATTTTAAAAGGTTTGCTACTAAGAAAATGTTCCTGTAATCTGATTAGACAGGATTTTTCAAGTGCTAAGCCGTTTGGAATTGGAGGTGGTGGTAAAATTTCTCATTCTATGGATTTGATTTACTGACTTTATTTTACTGTATATAGGATTGTCTTGTCATCTCTCAGAGTGAAGGGTTTTATTACGACAAACTCTTGAGATTTGGGAAGTTCAAAGAAGAACAGTATTGCTTTGGATGTAAATATCGGTATTCCGTCCAGAATACCAGGTCCTTTCCGGCAAGATTAAAGAATTAGTTTCACTAGAGTAAATACTCGCTCTAATGGGCAGTTATATTGCTGCCCCCCAAAAAAGAAATAGAAAAATTGAAGGAGGGAAATCAGATACCGTTTAATTAAGTTCATTTTTAGTATTGATTTAATACTACTCTTTCTTTACACTGTTAGAAAAAATTGGGCCAATGTTGGAAAAGGGGGCGTCAATGTAAATAGCGGTGTTGATGTAAGAAAAAGTGGTTGGGCTAACGCAAAAACAAATGAGGGGGAGTTAATATAAAAAATGAGTTATTATCATCAAAAGAAGGGGGTGTAAGGGGCTAAAGTTAAAAAACGGTGTTATTGCTAAAGAAAATTCAATTTCGAAAAAGAGGGGGCTATTGTGGAAAAAATTATTGGGCTGATGATAAAAAAAGGTAAAAAGTTAAAAAGGTGTGGTATAATGTTAGGAAGAAAGGGACCAATGCTAAAAAGTGGGTAATGTTAAAAAGGGGGTAAGTTTTAAAAAATTTGGCGTTTAAGGTGTTGATATTAAAGAAAATAGGGCTAATGTAAAAAAAACAAAAAACAGGAGCCAGTGTTGAAAAAAACTGAGGCTTATGTAGGAAAAGGAGGAAATTTTCCTCTCGATTTTGACCAATAGAAGAGAAGAAAGTACATCCTTCGATTATGCCCCATTAAAAACTGGGAAAAAAATATTTTCCCTAAATTCTGACCCGTAATAGTGAAAAGAGAATGGAAGAAAAAAATCCCTAGAATTTGAGAAAGATGCAACATTATTTACAAAACGATTTAGTATTTTGAACGAACCACTTTTGTAACAACTGTCTCTATGAAAAAGAAAGAAAATGACAAAAAGTAGATTCTTTGGGAGGAATAGAGGAAGACTTGGCTACTATAATAATCTGTATTGCTTTAATGATGAAAGGGTGATAAAATCAATAATATGATGATAGGTATTATGAAATAGATACAGTTAGATGGTGATAGTAATTTACTCGGGCTTTCGCTAATGACTCACCTTACAAACATACTAAACATGGCACAGGTACCAACCAAAAGTATTCATTGATAATTATGAATGCAGTATAGTACTTAAGTGCTTCATTATTCTAATAGACCACTTACGACAAAGGAGACGTTGTAAAATAGAATAGGAACGGAGAAGAAGCTATTTTTTTTTCAGTTTAGCTAAGGTAATAGCGAACTTCACACCAGACCAGTATTTGTTGTTTAAGCTCAACCAAAGGCATTTTTGAGGGTTGATTTTTGAAACATGCTGACAATCCCCACTTGAAAGTTTGGGGGATTATAATCTACAACACCCATTCCCCATCTCTCTATTGGCTTTGTGCCGAACTGATTTAAGCTTAGTAAATATCAACAACAACAAAAGAGATCTTAACATAGATTGATAGATCGATAAATAGACAAAGAGGCAATCGAGAAAAGGAGATAAGAGACTGGGTAGATAGAGAGATCGATCAATAGATAGTTACTATAGACACAGATGCGAAATAATATAGATATATATATAGATAAAAAAATAGTCAGAGATATGAAGAGAATGGGACAGATGAATAGATTAATTCAGCGACATAATAAACATGTTTGTAAGGGGGGGGACTAATGCTAAAGAATTAATATCATGTAAACAGAACTCTGGTAATGAAATATGCCTATCTGTCAGTAGTAGTTTCTACACTCGTAATATCGCCAATTTGGGCTATACGAGTTGATCTTAGAACATAAAAATCCTAGAGAGGAAATAAACTGTAGGGGGAAACGCGGTTAGTTGGGCACAAGGGTAGCTTAAATAACTTCCTTTAATTTTTGTTTCAACCTCTTGATGGTGCCACTGTTACCCTCATTTTGAGCAGAAATGATTCGGACATTTTTCTTCGAGATCTGCATCATTTATGTTCGAAAAGTTTTGCACGAAAAATGTTAAGTGATCATTCCTTTAACGAGCGATTGAGTTGTTCATTCTGTATTGCGCAGTCGATGATAGCGTAGTCTATATTTATGAGAAGTGGAAATGAACAGCGTATATGCTATATTCCAAGCAGCTTCTGTCTGAACTTTTTCTCGAAGTAAAATTTAAAGAAAACCGTGTGTTTGGGGCTGATCAGTACATTGCTAGCTGGGCTACTTGGTACAGAGTATCGTATATAATCGGGGCGGAGGAAAACCAAAAAGCCTGTAAAATAACAAAACAAACTTCAAATAAGTCATTGATGTCGTCTTTCTTTTCTTATCGTCCTTTTTAGTATCTTCTAGCATATTACAATGCAGCTGTGAGGTTCACTCATACGTGGATCCAATCATCATATCCGTAGCGATTATACTCCTAAAATCTTATTTTTAACTCAAATGCATTCCTCTCTCTGGTCTAAAAATTTATCTTTTTTTCCAATCATAGCGCTATATTAATCACATTTGAACATATTAGAAAGAGAAATAACTTGTCTGATCCAATTGTATCAACTATCCACTCTGGTTGGGTAGGTTGGCACACTTTTTCTCGAATGTTTGAATGATGATATAATAAACTTGACCAATGTTTCGAATGTAAATGACGCATCCGGAGAGAGTTTCTCTTCCATAGTAATTTGGTCGTAGTTACGTTTTAATGAATTAATTTTTCAGGATGATCCAGACGTATGAGTGAAAATATTCATCAACCAGCTCCGATCTCCTCTATATAACTTTTCTCTCATATTTCCTCTCTCTATTTCTTCTAATTGACCTTCTCGTTCCCCTTTCTCTCTTGTGTTTTTTTAGCATATATATATATATATATATATATATATATATATATATATATATATATATATATATATATATATACATATATATATATATATATATATATATATACATATATATATATATATATATATATATATATATATATATATATATATATATATATATATATCCAGAATAATACATTGGCATTGTTATTTACTAGGTAGGATGCACTGACAACGAAGGAGAATATAAAGGATAATAGTCATTTAATACGAAGTGTAATACTGAGGTAAGTTTAGTTAATATCAAAACAGATATCGGTTGAAATAGCAGATCAATTCTTTTTTTCAAAGGCAAAGCTTTAAAAGATTTCATACGAAACATGCCCCTAAGTCTATTTCAATGCTTCCGGAGATATTTATTTGGCGTAAAACTACTGACTCTTTTAGTTTTATGAGACACTGCAATCACGTGAATGAATCCTCTACAGCCGACTATATTATGTAAATACGCATATACATCAAATTAGTAAAGACTGCATACTAATTGATGCACACAGATGAATGCATACTAATCAGTCAAAATGACAATAACATGCCTGCAAACAATACAAAACGCAGACAAAATAATTGAATCAAATAAATAAAACCCTTCTTCACAACACATAAAATTCACACGTCTACTTCATGTCTAAAATGAATAGGCAACAGAAAAGAATAATCTAGCGCACGATAAAAGAAAGTTAAAAAAAAAAAAAGAAAAAAAAGGAAGAAATCCCGAAATATCGATTAAGATGTCCGTCCATTTTCTTCTTGCAAACGACAATGTTAGTTGACAGGGCTTGAAATTATACAATTTGCCCTCTATCATGTCGGCTATAGAGCAGGAAAAGAGCCCGAATTACAGTTGATGGTGGCGGGACCACTACAAAGCTTAGTGGTCTATGAAGTAAATCTTTGCTCGCTCTTAGCGTTAAAGATTAGGACAAATATTGATTGAAAATACGCATACGATATTGTGGGTCGTTATTGTCTGGTCTCGAGTTGTGATGGCGACCAGGAACCAAGATATTTGTGTACTTTTGCACCTATTGTGGAAAGAATTTGTAATAAACGCTTCTGAAGTATTATAAATGATTCTCACCCTTTTAATCGGTAATTACGCATTACATTCCGTTCCCGTACAAATACACCATTCATTACAAAACAAAGATATAACACGAATAGATAAATAGACAGATAGAATGATTATACCAACTTTGCCTAATTGAATTTAATATCTATATGTGGTTGCAAGTTCGTCTTGCAATCGATTTTGCTAGTGAAGTGAATTCAATCCTGGCTGTTCCACGGACTGTTGACTTGTGCCAGACAAAGCCAAAAAAGTAAATAAGTGTATACAAGCACTCGGTGTACGTAAGTAAGCTCTCAGATATATTTTTCGAGATCGACTGACATTACTGCTACTCCAACACGGTTTCACTTCACTTGAGTCAATTTTTGTAGTATTGACAAATTGGACATTTTTAGCAACTGGATTTCAAAATGTTTAACCAAAAAATAATTTGAGCGAACTTCGGCACTTGACTTGTAATTGTGTATTCAAAATCAGGGAGAACGGTTGTCTACGTTTGTTAATTAGAGTAGGTGTCAAAAAATATGACAACTAGCTATGTAACCCACGTTACCTCAGACAGGTTTCATTAAATATTAAGTTTACATATACCGCGTTGAAACAGTTTCAACGACTCAAAACAGTAAGTAATCACGTTGAAGACATGGGCAAAACTTTGTAAAAAAACATTTGAACGCTAAACCTTTTACAATTTAGCTGCACGTCGAGTACGTTTTGATTTCAGATCATTACCCCTGTGAATCTTTGCAACATGTCTGCCGTTTTATATGGTATTATCCGAAGTTGTTCAAATTATTTCCACACAGGATTTTTGATGGATCATCCCTCGGATGAGAGTGTCGGACGAAATAAGCTTTTAAGGATCCCCTTTAAAAACAAATTTAAAACTTTTTTCTCGTCCAATTCTTTGTTTTACTACGTATCTGCTCATAACAGGAATTTTAAAAAAATGTGTACCACCGTAATAATTTCCATTAGCTCTCTTATCTCTTTTTATTTGTTCACCGTTCGTAACATCGAATTGATGATGGAGTCAAACTTTACAATTTACAATTGTGACCACCTCCTCTACGCTGTACCAAAAAGGCATTTACTTACTATTGCTTTTTGAAAACAACTGAAATATTTTCTACGTTTTTGTGCATCCGTAGTTCAAAGAACATTTGTGATGCAAACCACCATATGTCACTGGTTGTTAGTCGTTTTGATGTATGGCTTCCAAACAGGTTAAGCGAAAAAGAACTCCTGGGCCGTGTTTCTGTTTGCGATTCGCTTGTTTAAAGTGAGAAAAACGTTGAACTCAAAAGATCGTGCGGCAAACGAGATGAACTACCACTAACAGTCCCAAAAGGCCAGTCTTCAACAGTAATGTTGCGTATGTGGCGAGATTGGTAGGCAATCCCCTGCTTTGAATTCATCACGGAGAACAAAACGATACATTCGGACAAGCTCTCCTCCCAATTAAGACATTTAAAACTAGCAATCAACAAAAGGTGCCTGGAATTAGTCAAGGCAAGGGGCGTGATATTTTATAAGTAAGGATTCACACGCTCGTGAAAGCATGAAAATCAATATAATGACATTAGCAGGTGCTCTGAAACTGGGCAAGAAACACGTTCGTCGGTGGTCAGGGATTTATGCAAGCATTATTCATCGAATGCGACTATTCTATACATCATGTAAATACATTGCTAATGATTTCAATAAAGGAAACATTGCTCATAATTTCCCTATAAACGCATTGAAAATCATTTTATTATTGAAATACACTGAACATGAGGAAGAGACCGATTGTAAGTAGTCAAGATTTAATGCAAGCGTTCTTGATAGAATAGGGCGATAACATTCATGATTCCAATTCGCTGCTAATGATTTTACTATTGAAATGTATTGCCAATGAATTAACGATACGAATGCACTGAAAATAAAGGAGAAATATACCGTCAGTGGTCAGAAATATGGGTGCGCATTGCTGATACTATTTGACGGTTGTTTCACGACAAAATTTTTGGAATTTCACCTTATAACGATTGCTGTTATTGAGTGTATGTATCTTTCATAAAAGACGCCCTACACTTTTTCATCAGTTCACACCACTGTCTCTCTATTCATCTATTTTTGGTCTGTTCAAATATATCTATCTTGTTCTCGGTAACAGTATTTTTTCTCTGGGTAGTTGTATTGATAATACAACTTTCTTAAATATCCCATTTTTTCATTTCCACTTTCTTCTCTCTCTCTCTCTCTCTCTCTCTCTCTCTCTCTCTCTCTCTCTCTCTCTCTCTCTCTCTTTCTGTTCTAATGTCTGTTTATCTCCTTGTAAGTACAAATCGGTGCATGCGTACAAATACCCATCGGATGTTTTATCAAATTTGTGTATTTTTATTCACATGCAACAATGCATGCGTCTGTCTTGCGTGAGCATATATGCATCAGCCATCATCTAAATATTTACATTACCATCATAGGGGGCGCTTCCACACTCATTATGTAGCTAATTCTGAAAAAAAAAGTGCAGAAGTAAAGGATCACAGCAACTTATGGTAATGATCCAGTCGGTGCAAGCACGACCACAGAATGATTTGCAAGGTCAAAACAGAGGGTTTGTACTCCAAGACAAAAAGTATTCATGAAGATACCAGAACTTGAAAACTGATGATTAGGGAATGAATCAGTCAATTGAAGAACATAGTTTACTACCTCAGGGTAATCCAGAGTCTTGGGAAATGGGTTCGAAAGGAACTTACGGAAACAAACAGTGGCATATCATTTTGGGGCAAGATAGCCTTTGAAGATGAAAAATAAGTTCATCCAGAGAAACGAATAAATCCTGTTTTTATTTAGTAAAACAATCAGAATCTTAACCTAATCGAAACCCACTTTAGAAAAGTTTTTCTCTGTACTCAGTAAGGATCGGAGATAATCCTTTAATACAACTTAATAATACCAGATGTTGCGCTCAAGGATAAATAACACGCAGTAATATCTCAAAAAGGAAAAAAAAAACGAATGAATTAGAAGAACTTCCTAGCTAAGATGCAGCACATACAACATACGAACTTGCAGAAAACGAAGAAGTGAATGAGAAATCCCTTTTGGAAGAGATAACTTTTTTAAGCAAAGAAAGTTAACCATCGATTTGACAAAAATGCTCGTTTTCGAATTGGAATGTGACCCAGGAAATAGAAATTGAATAGACAATATTTCAACGTGTCGCTAATTCCCCATATATGCAACCAACAAATTATAGTTTCTTTCACTCCATGCAGCACTTTTTCTCCGGTCAACGATTCCAATAAGTTGAAGTTATTGAACTATTCCTCAAGGAATCCATTGAATCAATAACAAAAAAAATTTTTTTTAATGTGGAACACACTGTTTTGCTGAAAGTTGGTGTAGGGTTATAGGACGTAAAGGAAAATTCTATGAATTTTTGAGAGAGTATTCGCTGAAATATACTGGAAACTTTTGGATCAAACTAACAATGATCTCGATGTTTGCTTGTTTGCGAGGCATAATTTCCTTTTTTTAAAAGGTGCACGGATCTATACTAAATTTTTTTCTATCATACCTGAAACTCTAACATATATTCAAGTAATGTTAGAAGTTTTTTTAATGATCATGAAATAAATACTTGGAAGCAGCAACAGAAAGTAACATAAGTAAGATTAAAGAAATACAACGCCAGTGAGAATCGAACTCACCGGACAACCTCGAACAAGTGTTTTGTTTCAAACCTATGCGTCGAATTTTGCTGGTAGGTATACATTATACGCTCTAAATGCACGTTTCATAGACTTGAAATTTTCAAAGGGTTTAATATATATATATATGTATATATATATATATATATATATATATATATATATATATATATATATATATATATATATATATTATTCAAGTTAACTGGATGTAAATATTGTCTACGTTCAGCCCTGTCAGGAACTAAGCCAGAAAAGCAAAGCAATCAACAGGAATCGAACTATTTACCATTGGTCCCCGGATCGCTGATTCTTTTCTCCGTTACGCCACCCCAGACATCATCATCATTATGATCATCATCATCAGTATTTTAATGTCCGTCGTTTGACAAGACCTTCCCCGGGATTTGCCTCAATTCTCTATCATGGGCGTTGCAGAGTCAGTATTTCCTGAATCTGTCCAGTTCATCTGTCCATCTTGTGTTCTGTCAGCGTCGGTTCCATATTTGATCTTTGTGGATCAATGTTGTGAGACGTGATGCCCATCGGTTGTCTTTCATTCTTGCAACATGGCCTGCCCATTGTCACTTGAGTTTTTTTAATAGTTTCTATGATATCACAGACACCCGTTTTCTTCCTTATACACTGGACTGTCTTGTGATCTCTCCATGTAAGGTTGGGCATGATCCTCTCATGCGCACATTGCATGCTTCTCAGTTTGCAAGTCTATCCCTTGGTTAGGTTCCATGTTTCAGCTCCACAAGTGACTATTGGGAGAAGTGCATCTTAAATTCATACCAATACTTGCTAAATTCAATGTATAAAACAATAATATATAATATAATTCAACATGTATAAAATTCAATATGTATCTATGTTTCGAAGATATTCTCCCGCATTTTTCTAGTTGTGCTTCACTTAAATACCCCCAGCCCTTCAATCCCTAGGTGAAACAGTTTACCCACCAACGACATATCCAGATTATATATTCTTGGTCAAACAATTTACCCACCATTGACATTTCCCGATAGAACAATTGACCAACCGATGATATTTCCTGGTCACATTTTGCAGTCAAGCAGGAAACCTGCCAACAACAATTCTCGATCAAGCAAGTTACATTCCGTCAATATACATGTAAGTACGTGCAAGTTTGCGTGTGCATAGTGAATGTGTGTGTGTATATATGCATGTGTGCATGCATGTGTGCAAATGGGTTAGTGTGCATGTATGTGCATGTATATGAATGCGTGTGAAAGTTTACTTCTGCGTGTATGAATGTACATATTTCTTCGTATGTCTGTTTGTACATGTATTTGTCTGCATGTGTATGTATGCGTGTACGTGTGTGCATATTTCAGCATGAATTTAAGTGCATATAGGGGAACACGTGTTTGTTTGCTAGTATATGCGTGCATGTATGCGTGAACGTACCTTAGTGTGCATGTATCGGTGTGCATGTATGTGTATACATGAGGTAGTGTGTATGTATTTGCGTACTTGTATATGTGCGCTTGCATGTGTGTGCAAGAGTTACTGTTTCTGTATATGCTTGCATGTTTGTATATGCGTATGTCAATGTGCATGTAAGTTCGTTTGTTTGTCCGTTTTTCTGTATGCATGTATGTGAATGCGTGTACGGTCATATGTGTGTTTTTATGCGTTTAAATACGTGCATGAATGTGTGTACGTATGTTAGTGTTTGCGTATGTCCATGTGTATATGTGTGTAATGTGTTTTGTGTGCTGATGTATATGGAAGTGCATTTGTGTATGTGTTACTCTCTCTCTGTCTGTCTGTCTGAACGAGTATGAATATGTAGGTGATGTCTTTTAATCTTCTTTTTTCAATTCATCAATCTTTTTCACTTTTGGTGTGATCTAGAAAAGATCGCAACTTGCTATCACGCTCAATAATTGAACAATTAAAAATGACATCCAGAAACATCTAGATTCTGGTGTATTTGGATGTTATTTCCACTAGAAAACATCTAGAACAGTAAAAAAGAATCTTGAAAAACTTGGAGAATCTAAACTCTATTATTAAACCTCTCAAAATAAGACTGAAAAAAAATTTTCAAAACATCTTTGAAAAACGCTTTTAGATAGGATCTAATAGAGTACTGATGCCAATTTTCAAGTCTGTAGACAAAACAGTGTGGCCAAAAAATGCTGGAAAATGCAATCATACATATAAAAAGGGATAAGATCTTTCATTATCTCAAGAGGCTACGGTTGCTCAATATATATGTGTGTGTGTGTGTGTGTGTGTGTGTGTCCGGTAAAACAACATTTTTCTTCGCATTTTCCTGGTCGCATATTAACGCGTGTAATATCCCCATGTTCATTTTGTCAGTCAAACAATCTATTCACCGATTACAATCCCCGCTCGAATTTTCCCTATCAAACTATCCATTCTCAAGCATTCTTCATTTCCTGAGCTTAGTTTAGTCTAGCACAAGGTGACCACAGTGGAGCTGTGAAGTGATGATCAAACTCACCAAACCATCAAGCAATGATCGAACTTACACCATCACAGGGTAATAATCAAACTCATCACACAAGTAATGAATATTTTCGAAACCTAGACAGGCACAAGACCATGGTCGTGGAGCAACCAGTGAGGATCACTCAACGCTCCAGCAAGAACTTGAGTGGCAAATGACTTTGTAGATAATCACTGAACTAAATCTGGCAACGGACTGCAGCGATGAGGAATCCAGTGTAGATTGAACTCTCTACGCCAGTGAAATGTTCTTGAAACGTGTTGAAATCGTTGATTTTCTGTGACTCAGTTTGTGTCTCAGTCGTTTCTTTGTATGCGTGCACGTAAATATCTGCGTTATGGGGGATGGGGAGGGAGCTGATTAGCATCAGTCCGTGAATAAGCATACATCGATATTTATGCAGATCTACTTCCTCAGATAGCAACCCTTTGTTTGTATGTGTGTTTGTATGCTTATGGTTATTAGGATAATTGGTGTGTGTTCCTGAAAGACGTCCATTACGCGTCTCTGTATAAGAACGTACATGCTTTTAAATGTGTATCCCTGGTTGCTCACTTGTATGCTTATGATTATGCAAACGTGTGACACACACACACACACACACACACGCATATATATGAAGAGAGAGAGGGACAGAGAGAGAGGGACAGAGAGAGAGGGATATGTATGGATACCCACCATACACATATGTAAATACACGCACAAACTTGCAACAATAGAAACACACACACACACACACGTATATCTATCTATCTATCTATCTATCTATCTATCTATATATATATATATATATATATATATATATATATATATATATATATATATATATATATGTATGTATCATTAGAATATGTTTGTGTGCAAGTGTGTGCGTGTGCACGCATGCGCGTGTCGGGTGTCCGTGTGGGTGTACCTCTGAATACGATCGGCAGCCCCCTTGCACAAGGCCCCTCTGCTGTGTCCCCGTGCGCATGCTCACGCGCATGCGTGATGGCGTGCGTCCGCGCTTCGCTATTCATGAGATGCATTGGGTTGACATCACGGAGCGGCCCAACCAGGATGACGTGACAATGCCGACCGGCCACCATCCTCCGTAGCTTCATCTTCTTCTCCTCCTCTTTCTTCTTCTTCTTTTTCTTTTTTTTTTTTTTCAGACTACCCCTCCCCCGTCAACTCTTCCTCTGCGTCCCTGGCAAACCCTGTCAATGAAACTCCATTCCTCAAACCGTTTTCGTCCCCCCCTTGCAACGTAATAAGCCGGCAAGTGATGGCAGTAGGCATGGACGGGAGGAGAACGAGGTTGGAAGCCGAGAGGCGGGAATTTAGTAGGGTGGTGGTGGCGAGGATGATGCGGAGCGTTTGGCGAAAATTAATGCAATCAAACAGACCACGTGAACAACATTCATCTAATTCCGAAATATTACGACTACAGCCGTGGCCACCATACCAGCCACTGACACACCCGACAGTCCCCAATCATCGCGCACATAGGTTCGAGCACTATAATTTATACTAACCCTATAGATAATTAGTATTTATAACACTACAATATTGCTGTCACTATTACGGTCCTCCATTGACGTAATCAACATTAATAGACATCATCTTTAAAATCTATACTTTTTCTCGTTGAGTTTTCCACCAGTAATAGCTGTGGGCTTTTGTTGGAGATCAACTGACAACAAGTCTTCTTTATACTCTGGAACTCTCACATAAAATCTTCCGTCGTGGTTACTTAGGCTTTGAGAACCATCGACCAAAACAGTCACCAAAAATTTCAACATGGGTTTCTTCAGTTTTTAAGCTGGTCTGGTCTAGTCTGGCTACATATGTATCGTGCGTACAGGCTACACCGAAATGCAGCTAGAGGGCTGAAATTCCAAACATTTACTTCTCTTTATGATTACAAAACAAGGTTTTTTTTTCAATTCCCTCTTAGATATTTTTAAAAATCATCTTTATCTCCGCTAGTTGACTTTTAATATATTGCTCTGTCTTGTCAATCTCGATCATAATGTTTGGAACTGAAATTTCACTGTTCAACTGTTTAGGTGCCCTTTGCTCGACCCAAGAATACATTACCCAAGTCTTCCTTTGCTTCACTGATCAATACTATCACCTCTGGTACTGGAAGATGGGAGATATGTCTCAATCCACCAATGATTATCTATTAACGATAATAGAAAAAAACAAGTTTCGAATGTGATATTTGCAACAAGGAAATGGTCAACATATTTTAAAGGAAATAAAGCAAGAATTTACGATTTAATCAGATCTTAATTTCTAGTATGATATCAATAGGATATGTCGTTTTGTATTTTATTATTTTTAATATAATAATTATCTTATGCGAATAAGAAATTTACAGTAAATTCATATGAAAATATGTGTGGCTAAGTATTTAAAGTTATATAACCCTTAAAACATTCCTTTGAAAATAGAAATATTTACTTGAAGCTAAATAAATTTAAGTATCAATTCCGGTCGAAAATAATTAGCTGAAATCAATCTAGACCAATAATATGTTGTTTTTTTTGTTTTTTTTTTTTTTCAAGTTACGGCAAAATTAACTTATGGCGGCATTAATCTAAGAAATTAATTGTGGACAAAAAGAATTTAGGGATAACAATTTTTTAAATATAGAGCCAATACTTTTTAGAACGAATGAATTTGGGCCAAAAAATTCCTTTAAAAACGATTAAGAGCAAATCAAATTAGGGAAAAACCAACTGAAAAAAAATTTGACAGAATTATTTGAAGGCAAAATTAGTTTACGAAAAAATTTAAGAGAAAATGAATTTAAGGAAAATTAAATTAAGAGAAAATCGATTTAAAATCATTTTGGACAAAGTTAATTGAAAGTAAAATCAATTATGAGAAATCAACTTAGTGCAAAACAGTCACGGGTAGAATCAACTTTTGGGATAATTCTTAGAATTAATTGAGGGCAAAATCGGTTTAAGGCAAAATTAATCTAGGGTAAAACTGGGCAAAATTTTGGGCTCGTTGCCTCAGGCCCACTCTAAAATAGGTAACAAATCTTGCACTTCATTATATTGGTCTCATTGACACCAAGCGTGTAAGAGCGTCCAGTTTTGTAATAAATAAAACAGGCGACCGAAATGGATTAAAGGTGCGTAATTCGAATCCACTATCTAAATATTTAGAGATGCTTTTCATTTATATCTAAATATTTTGAGTGGCTTACGGATGTCTGTAATTGCTAGTACTATTTGATTTATGTTTTTGACTCTATTTATCTTTCAATCTTTCGGTTTTGCTGGGAAAAGGTAATAGCCCTTCAGCAGAACTTATTCCACAGCGAAATAATTGCTAGTAAATCCATTCAAGTAAGTTTCTCAGATAACTCAAAGATTATATTGTTTCTTAATTACATTATCTTAAATCAATACTCTCCATTTACCAGGTTGAGGAATCAATATGCTTCATTTGAACACTGGGGATGAGGCAACGTGCTCTATCGGTGTTAGATGAAGGTGAAACTGTAAAACTAAAAACGAGAGTTCCAGACCGTAAAGATATTTTAGGGCAAGAGGAAAATATGTAGTAGATACCCAATATTCCCCCATTTTAAACAGAAAATGAAATTGCCGAAGCACAGTAAGATTTTTATCTGACAATGCCAATTCTGGCACATGGCTACATTAGTGGAGCAACCAGAGAGGGTCGAATTTATTATCAGTACTTCCAAAGAAACTCCATGCAAAATACAAACAATCTCAATTCACAGCTGAGCATATATACACGTACTTTGATCTGTGCAGATGAACCGATTGGTTGGTTGATCATTAGGATCATGTTTTATTTGTTTATGGGTGGTTATCTTCTGATAGCTAAAAAGAAATCATGTTTAGCTGTGTCTCGGTTTTTTTCCCCCAGGGAAGGATGGCTTCCTTGGCTGCAATAAAGTACTGAGCCATCTCTTAATCGATGGAGACTATTTCGGCAGTCATTTTGATGCAGAGTCGTTGATCATTTCTCACAGTGTGCTCCCCCCCCCTTCATTCTCGTCAATTCTAGACAGGGCATGGACGTCCACAACGTCCATCATTTTCGACATTCTCTCAACCTTCACAAAATTCCTTGCACCACTCAAACACAAGTGCACGTGACATGCATTCTTCCTCATGAACTTCTGTTACCGTACGGAATTATTTGTAGAATTTGGTCAAAAGTTTCAAATTAATGTGTTGCTCGATTTTTTTTGAACTGACAATATTTTCAATACGTCAAAAAAAAAAGCTTGTGTATTTCAAGCTATGTGTGCCAAAGTGAACTGAAGACGAGAGCAGATTGAAACTTTTAGGAGTCCTTCATGCTTGCCCATAGCCCAGTGTATGTTACGTAGTTACGTATATATATGTATACACACGCACACACACACATATATATATATAAATATAAATATATATATATATATATATATATATATATATATATGTATATCTAAACACACTCATATATTGTTTTATATCATATTCAAACTCAATTTGAAATGATATCCCGTCGTTGTACGATTAATGTATCACACAAACTATACAACGTGAATAGAATGAACAATTAAAGGACGTAGAGTTGCTGCATTCTGTTGGATCATATTTATCCATTTCTCAATATATATATATATATATATATATATATATATATATATATATATATGTGTGTGTGTGTGTGTGTGTGTGTGTGTGTGTATATATGTATGTATATATATATGTGTGTGTGTGTGTATATATTTGTAATCCCAGCATATATGTTCAGGCAGTCACCCGTTCCTCTTTCCTGTTCACGTCCGCTTGATATTGGTTATAAAATATTCCTCATAATCGTATACATATATTGTCCCAGGCTTAAGAGGAAACACAAAATCAAAATACATGTGGAACTTCAGTGAAAAACAGAGAGAGAGAGAGAGAGAGAGAGAGAGAGAGAGAGAGGGTATGGGGCAAGACGTGAGTGATTGGTTGGGAAAAGTGAGACCGTTTTGTCGAATATGTAATTACGGCCATGTTTCACGGTTGACTGGTGATCACTAAAAAATGCGCCAAGAATAGAATGCATTTTGCCAACTATATGCCCTGCAAAGTGGAGCAGGGCGAATCCCTCTTTTGTGTCGGACACAGGAGTTGCTTCCCGCTAAAACTAGTCATAAAAACTCCCGCTTCGCGTTTATTGCAAAGTTGTTGTCGTTCGTGCCACTGGCGGTGATAGTTGTGGTGAGGGTATTTCTACGGTTACACATTGCGCCGGGAAAAATGTTTTAAGATGATGATCTTTAGGTTCTCATTGGTTTGCAGCTGTGACATGGATATAAAAATGAGGCTCGACCTACCATGAATTGAAAAACAGTCCATTGTCAATTACTTTTATAACAAGATGAGCATAAAGATAGATAGATAGATAGATAGATAGATAGATAGATACATACATACATACATACATACATACATAAGATGGAAATGTGGGACTGAAAAGGAAAAGTTGAGATTGTTAAAAATAAAAGGAAGTGATTTACGTGGGAGAAATGAGGGAGAAAGAGACAGATAGACAGACAGACAGAAAGACAGAGAGAGGGTCAAAAAGAGAGAAAGAGAACTTTCTGCAGATATTTTTTTCATTTTCGTCTTTTTATGTTTTTATTGTGGAGTGAATCAGATATATAGTGGAAAAAGTTACATAACTAAAAATGTATTGAATAACACAGTATAAAAAAGTGACCTTTCAAGGCCCTGAAGCAATGACCAAACTATCACTAGCCTCTTTTTAATCCAATAAATAAGTAGTATTTAAAGAATTATTAGGTTATTTTGTATGTATTACAAACCAACTTTTTTTGTTTTCCCATATAATTCTTAAGGTTTTTTTTTTTTAGAATTCCTGGAAAATTCAAGTTTTTCCTATCATTTCATATTGATCTGTCTTATTTTTCAAGCCCTTGACGTCACACAAGTTGACCCCAAAAAGTCAGTTCTAGGAATGTTGATTTTCAAATCAAGCACTTTCTCTATTCTCACAATTTAGGCGGTGGGGGTCTTGTGCACGTATCATTATACATTATCACTAGTAATGTTAAATACTCAGCTGATTACAACACCGAATGGTACAAATTCCCCAAACACAAAGGAAGACAACTCTTGTGATACCGAAAGGTCTTTTCTTCAATTCTGGTTAAAGTTAGAAAAATAGCAGTTTTTTTTTTTTTAGCTCTTTAAAAAAAATTTTTTTCTAATTAGACCAATAAAGTTTGTAGATTTAATATTTACGATTATGAATTCATTACATAAAAAAGCTTGTCAGTGAATTCACATGAATATTTGAAAAGATAATCTTGAATCAATTAGACAAAAATATTTTTTAAATCCTTCTTTATGTAAAAAATTGATTTTTTTATTTAACGATTTTTCGTTTCTTTCTTTTGGGAGTATATCGTTCATTCACGATTCATGAAAATCATGAATACATTGTATGTTTTATATGGAATACTAGTCATAAAGAACCTCAGCTATGGAGCCAAGCCAAATAATCATAATCAGCCGTTATAAATCTATTGCTGGCTAAAGGCTTTTCCCATCTCCTTACATTCAAGTATTTTCATTGTATTTGGATTGTTTACATAGAACGAGTATATTGAGCATTATTAAGGCCGCTAAAAGTACCTCGAGTACAACTAAAAAATCATTGCCTAACTATGCACAACTTCTTTGATTACACTGAAGCAAACGAAAAATTGACATGAATAATTCTATTGTTTCATTAAATACATTTTTTTAGTTGACCAGATTTGGGGCTATCGTATATTTTTCATCTGCTATGATACATAAAAAAATAAATGAGAGACGCACTCAAAATACAACTCGACAAAAATTAGAACTCATACTCATGAATCGTGATGACGGAAAATAGATGATAGAAACATTACGTCACGAATATAACAAAATCTCAAGAAATTCGTATCGTTCTATTCATTTTTCAATCGACGTTGACAAACAATGTCGAAAATAAAACAAAACAAATAAATAGTACCTTCGCCGAAAAATATATGCATCTTTTCTGGTGTTATCAGTAAGATTTTATTGTATTTGTTAAGAAGATTAATGATAACGAAAATATTTCCATTCTGTGCAGAGCTCTAGAGATTCTCCATTCGACAGAAATTTCATAAAATCTTGCGACAATCGAGATTTCTAAGATCAACATACTTCTTGTTATATAAATCCTCTGCTATGGCTCAGCTCTACTATTTATGATAAAATGAATTTATTCTTATTATTGAACAAGATATTTCTAATATTCTGATTGACATGAAGTTTTTGAAAGGGTATTATTCCCCAGAAAAAATTGAAAAAATATTTCTGCAAATATATTTTTCTGATTTGAATTCGAAAGAGCTTCGTTCCATCAGGAAATCCATCAGTTTTGAAGAAAAGAGTTTTTACTTTAGGGTATTTATGTACTATGTAACAATATTGTCAATGCCTCTTTTTCCGCCATTCATACGTGAATATTGTTCATAAGCATTGTTAGGTATTTATTTATTTTATGAATTCTCCAAGTATTTCTTTTCGTGTTTTTTTTTTTTTTGTCATCGTTTTATCTTATATTTTTTAGGGAAAGGCTTGATTTTTGAAACAGCATTTCAGATTTTTAAGATATAATCTAGTTATTCCGAAAAACGTTTTCAACATAATTTTCCCTGAAGTCTCGATAAAGCTATAAAGGGCTGCACAGAGCAGTTTCATAGTTTTGTTGTAAACCTTGAATATTAACTTTTTCCCCAAACTGAGAAGTATCCGGAGGAAACAAAGTACTTATGGATTGAAGGCATTTGGTATTACCTGAAACTTTTTCTATTCTTATGGAGTGGAATTTGTCTCTTAAACTAGTGCAAAAAGGATTTTCGACAAATACGTTTAAATTGATCCAATTCTTTGTTAATTTTTAAAAGTATCAATGTGAAATGCTGAAATGTTATTATTTGCTCTAATGATAAATAGAGTGATTTCCTTGGTTCACTGTCCACTCTAGGCTGATAAAGCTACCCCCAACTCATTATTTCAAACTATACACTCTTCCCGATAAACATACACAGGAATTTTTCCTGAAAGAAAAGCAAAAAACATCTCCATCCAAATATATCTGTGACATTTTTTTCACTGGGGTTAACGAGTAAGTAATCGTGAGTTCTATTCTCTATGGTCTGATACAAACCCATGTCAAGTTGTTAATATACCTAAATAATGAATGATGTGATTTTTTTTGTTTTCCTCTCGGTAACACTGGACTCCTCAACTCAGGAGTAAACATTTTGCTAATAAGAATACTTTTTGCTTACCATTTCAAACGATGGACAATTGAAATTGAATACAGTATTTTTTTCCTTAAAAAATGTTCTGCAGATATCAAAATATATCCGTATTTTTTTTCATGGGTAATAAATACTTATATGGTGAATTCGTTATCGCCAATACTAAATCTTCAACCTTAATGAATGCACTAAATGCCTTGTGATCTTTTAAAATTCTAACACGTCCGAAAAAGCATGATTAATTTTTTTACATTTAAGATGATGTTAAAGAAATCAATCCCCAAAATGTTGGACGCATAACAATAGTTTTATTCACGACACGTATGTAGATTATATTTTTCAAGATCAATATAAGCATAATATATGTTCTCTCTTGTTTCCTTATAATCGGTATCTGATTATTCAAATTTTATCAATTTTCTTCAACTTGTCTTTTCTATTGATGTCTCTCAATCTTTTTTCAACGGATAGTACTCTTACAACTACTGGGACGTTGCGTCCAAACACATTTTATACAGTGTGTGAATCGGGGGTGTCGAGGAGTCGATAAGCTTTCAGTCTCATGTCTCGACGTGAATTGTATGAGTGAATTCGCATTTTGAGTAAAACATGAAAGTCGATATCGAAGTTCTTGTTAACAGAAGAGGGAGTGAAGTCCTTCGTGACCGACACATAGTCAACTCGAGTTACTGCTTAAGGAACCAGGAGTTCTTAGTTACTTTTTTTTGCGACCAGAGACCAACTAAGGCGTAAACATATACTATAATCGGTCAGCTTGAATTGCACCAGTGTAATATATGTGGCTAGAAAACAAACAGACATGAGAGATTCTTCTTAAATCTCCCAAAGTCTCGTCCGGACCAACTTCCAGACCCGTGGCATCCCAAAGTGTTAACCCCTTCCCTCAGTCAGATCACCGAATCACTTTACAATAACAGCAAGACAATTGCCTAAAATCCGAAGCCTGATCCGACATCGAAGTCCAGTTTCCCCTCGGAGGAGAAGGAATGAATCCAGTATCTGGACGCCATTTTTGTCCCACGTCGGTCGGCGATGACCACGATCCAACGGACAAAATATCCGACCAGCCGCCATAGTTAAGCCGTGTCTTCAACGGGGAAATTCCCTGTTCGGACTCTCTAGTGACATTACGCTATCTTCATTCGAACAAGTCAAAATCTATTACAAAGGGTAATCGGTTATTGTTCAATGCATCCGAATCTGACCCATTTTGATTCAAGCATTACGTTCAGCTTTGTGAAATATCACATCGGGACATCTGCTGGATTGCACTATTGACAAGCGATTGTTCTTTCAATTTTCTCCCATCGATATTTTAACACACCCACGCACACTCTCTCTCTCACACACATACACACACACAGACATATATATATATATATATATATATATATATATACATACACACACTCACACACACACACACACATATATATATATATATATATATATATATATATATATATATATATATATATATATATATAAGGGTCTTATTGTAGAAGTTGTTACTAACTGGGTAGAGGGCTGACATTTTCACTGTATAATACCAAATCTATCCGAGTGATATCCACATAGACAAGGAAAAAGAGAATATTTTGAAAAAAAATGCTGTTTTTTTCATCTATGCGTTATGAAAAGAGCAGAAAAAGAAAATGGTTGTGTGCAATGGTGTCAGGGGATGTCCATGCACATACACACACGTATATATATATACATACTCACACACACTAAACCGTATATGTTTGTGTGTATATATATCATTAAACACAATCTTAACCATCTCTATTTTACAAAATAAACGCACACACGCGTATATGTATATATGTGTGTGTGTGTGTGTGTGTGTGTGTATGTGCGTGTGTATGAGATAAGCAAAAAAACAATTATAACACACATGCACATACTCATGCACAGAGATAGTTAGATAGTGTGTGAGGTAGACAGGGGTGAGACGGATAGACAGGAGAGATTCAGAACTAAAGGAAGGGGAATAATTATTCATTTATACCTTTTTCAAAATCTAGAATTGGAAAGAATCTTGTTAAATTGAAATGAAAAACAGTTGGATTTTGTTCCAACCGTTCGCTTTACTAGACAGGAAAAATACACAAATTTTGTTCAACATTTATCAACCACTTGTATATCAGCCGACTTGATATATCACGAGGAATTTTTTTTTCCTCGGCTGGGTGACTAGTTGTTTGGCTGGTGATGGACATCCTGACTCACAACATTCGTCCCCAGTTATCAAATGCGAAACCGGAGCCGGCAGAATACAATACGGAGAAGACGAACTGGACAAGTTTAGAAAGTCGTAACGCCACGATAGGAGGTTTCAGCAAATCCTACAGATGATATATGCCTAAATATAAAAGATAGACGATGACAATGATGAAAAGCTACTATAACTACTCATATAGTACCGAAAATAGAACGAATTAATATGTTTCGGTAAGAAAACCAGTTCTATATATTTTCACAATGAGACGATACTTATGCAGACGGTTTTCAATCCTTGTAACGTCTATTTTAAGATTCTGCAAGGTAACAGGCTGAAACAATGTCTAATGGTGTTAATTTTTAACCTGAATTCACACCTATTTTAGACGCTAAAAGCGTTAAAATTTCCATGCTGTGAGAGGGTTCCGACTTTTGATATACATCATCGAGATGGAATCTTCTTTGTAAAAGCTTTAGTAACGTCCCGACGCTTTTTCTTCTCCGTGGTTAGTCAGTCTATGAAGCAATCTCCTTGAAAATACAGTAAACACCATCCAAGACTTTGAAATCGCAGTGGAGAAACGTCATACATGCATTTCAGAAGAACTTGAGGGCTATTCAAGACTATTCATGGGGAGTTATGAAATCTGCAATAGTTTTGCAAGTTTTGCGTCTTCTCAATATGGTACGAAATCGAATAATGATTGCGGACAATTGGAGCTGATTTAGTCAGATGATAAAATATTTGCGGGGAATATGTCTTTGTCTTGGGTCTCTCTAGCAGTGAGATGGATAGTAATTCCCGATGGTATATGGACAGTGAAAGCAACGAATGTCCTGGTTTGGCTGACGAGATAACACGCGAGAAATGTTGGATTTTCTCACTCTGGTAATGAACAGGGTATTGATTCAAAACAATTCGAAGATGGTGAAGGAAGCAGGAAAAGCAATGAATGTTCTGAGCCGCTTCATGAGATATCTTTCAGAGAATGTTGTCTTGCTCTGTTTTCACTCTGGTATTGAAATCGAGGGCTATTCAAGACTATTCATGGGGAGTTATGAAATCAGTAAAAGCAACAATTGAAGACACACTTGATGTCACACATTCAGGTCGCCCGTGACGCCATATATTTACATTGGTTGTGTTTAGGAATGAATGAAGATCTTGGCAATAGAGCCGCCAAAAGACAATGGATTGAAAGTATTAAAAGAAAATAGCTTTTTTAACACGGGTACTTACTAAGATTACAGATATCAATACCTGATAGACAAGCCCTAGCTGATAATGACCGTCTAGTAGACAACCAGAGAGATAAAAAACAGCATGGATTCACCAAACACGGAAAGAGGTAAAAAAAAAAACCCCTGAATAAACAAACTCTGACCTGGAAGTACTAGCCTATGAACGCAAAGGGATTTAGGGATACGTGCAATATGGCCGTGTAGCTGAAAAGCGTACACGGTGATGATGTAGGGTACTCAAGGGAAATAATTAGATTTTTCACAGGAGAATAAAAACTCCAAAATATGAATAGTTTTAAATCCCTACCTGTATTCCGACTGAAGATGATTCCTGCAACTCGTGCATTGTATATATGATGAAAACTTATATAAAAATGCGTTTTTTTGATGTAAATGTATTTATTTATTAGAATAGAATAAACGTTGGCGTTTTTGTAACATTAGTTTTGGTAAATATGTGAGGCTGGTCAGTTAGGCTCAGTGGATAAGACAGCCACCCGCTGATTATTCCTTCGTGATTCCAAATCACCATAAGGAAATGGTGCATTTTGTACATCGGTTTGGTTTTACGTAACCGGAGAGACAAACAGTGAAGCAGTTTACTCACCTGAATTAGGTAATTTGTTGTTTGTTGTTGTCGTCATTGATGCACGTAAGGGGTATGAAGTCAACTTCTGTGTCTTACTTGAACAGGAGTTTAAAGAAATCCTACCTGAGTCGCAAAAAGAGTAAAAGAAAAGAAAATTAAAAAGAAAAAGAAAAAGAATAACTATCCCCGTTCAAAGTTGTGTGATCATTCTCAGGAACTTGGTTTTTCAATTTTGCCTTTTAATCTCAGTCACTGAATTATTAACGAAGAGCGTATTTCGATGTGAATCCAGGGTTTCCATCGTCTGAATAATCGAGCCTTTCTTTTGGCAATGGAAACCACAAACGGGAGGCCCAAAACTTTGGTCAGCTGCCAAAAATATTGACCATTCTACTTTCGTTCGCTCGATAATTGCAACGCCATCATCCACCATCGGCTTTTATCGGCTATTTTCGTCTTTTTTTTCTCTCTCCATTTCAACCTTATCTCCCTTCTTCAAATGGCTTAGTTGTTCCCTCCGTTTTCGGAGCGAAGTCTGTTTTCCCGCCAAAAACAATGTCGTTTTGATTCAGTTAAACACTTGAATCGAAAAGAGAGGCCAATCTGTTGCTCGAAGCTAAACGTTGGGAAAATGTATCATAATAATAATACTTTGAAGATGAAGAAGAAGAAGAAGAAGAAGAAGAGAGGGAAGAAGGAAAGGGGGAAGAAGAAGAAGAAAAAGAAGAAGAAGGAGAAGAAGAAGAAAAAGAAGAAGAAGAGGGAAAAAGGAAGGTCAAGGAAGAGGAGGAAACAAAAAAAGAGAAGATTAAGAA
>OY735200.1:51342621-51350121 GCA_963457665.1 Thysanoteuthis rhombus | reverse complement strand
GTCAGTATTCAAGCTCATTTGAAAGACAGAATTCTGAATACTATATAATGTCACTTGGTCCGATGTGTGGTTCTCGGGTAGGCTTCGTAAAAATCTATAAAAGCAGTCCTTGTATGGTATCGATAAAAACACGCACGCGCAAGTATACATACACTCACAAACATACACACATATATATGTATGCATACACATACACATATGTACACTTGAAGGAAAACCAGCATGGATATATTTAGATACGCATGCTGTAACCATTTGGTTGTTACATGTACAATTCCATATTTTGAATATTAAGATTATCGATGATATAAACAACATAAAACATGTTGAATCAAAATATGATCCTTTTTTGGGGAGTAACCTTTAGCAATATTCCTTCGATGATAGTACACCATCTCTTCAAAAATGGAGTTTGCCGGTCATAATATTCAGTAGAAGCACGAACTATGTTTTACTATTTTTGTACCATTTACTACGGATATGAAGATCAAAACGCTTGAAAATACAATAACCTCACTTAGAAAATATCAGGAAGATATGGAGGACATTGCAAGACTTTATATCCCAATTTTCCAAGTCATAACATAATCAACTGAGAGATTTGGAATATTTAATTGCCGGGTAGAATTTCATTCAGTTCATGTAAGACCAATTTTCCCAATTTTTAAAAAACCTTTTCTATTGTCTTGAAATGACGTGATATAGTCGCGTGTGACTCCCCAAAGTCTCTGAAAAGTAGATTGTTGGCCATTGCTAGCGATAATTCTTCATCATTAAGAACAATTCTCGACTTCCCTCGAGTGTTTTATTGGTGTCCATATTCCCAAACTTGACTGTTTGTTCAACTATCTTTCAATTATCACCATAATGATCTTCATCATCGGTAACATCACCACCACCATCATCATCACCATCATCAATATCATCAATGATAATTCATTAACAATAATAGCCCAGACAATTAAAGGACCCATCTACGGCGCCATGATTCGCATTTCAAGCTTGTCTCGCAAACCATAACACTTTCACTCGAAGTGTAAGATTCCATTGGATAGACAGTGAAACCAAGATTAAAACCACTGGAAATAGTTGCAGTAAGTGTATCTGATTATAAAAAAAGGAATACCAATGGTATAAAAAGTAAACGGAATACTTCACTTAAAGGAGACAAATGGCTGTCATGGCTCATTTGATGGTTCAGTATCCAATCTGTTTATTGCTTTTAGCTATAAGTGTACTTAATAATGTGCTTTTATCACAAAATGAACAATTGCTATAGGATTTTTAGCTGAGTTACCCCCTATCCGCAACTTCAACAAATAATGTCCTCAATATCATATCATATCTATCGCTGATGGGAATATTGACCTAAAGACAGTTGTTGCTAGTAGCCATTTTGGTATGGCTGTCTTGTCTAACGTATAGGAAATTTTTCCATGTGAATTTTTTTTTGTAATGCCTTTGTGTGCCATATTACACAGTTTCATTACAAAATGCACAATTGGCTTGGAATTTTCAGTTAAGCGGCACCACAACTGAGGAGGTATACGCTGAATAAACTTCTCCATGATGGATCATAGCTTTGCTCGGATATAGTTATCACTTATTTTGAGTCTCAGAAGGAAGTTCCTGGGCAATTCAAGGTTCTTAATTCGGATTCATCATCATAAGAATGTATGATTTGACACCGAGATCAGGCCTATCAGACAACGCAGCTTTATTGCAATCACAATTTTCATACCAGACATGACTACCATTTTGAATTTTCAATGACTTGCATGTTTTATCCATATGGCGATTCCCAGGAATATCCATCGCTGATACGAAAATTGATCCGAAAACGATTGGCAAATCTAGTCATTATCAAATGGCTGACTTGGGTGACATATTGAAAATTCATGATGGTTCAATATCTATTTTTTTGGTGGGCAGGGGAACTTTCAGCTATAAGTGTACCAAATTATATGCTTTTATCACACAATGCACACTTATTTGGTTCAGCTGACCCTCTATCATTTTTTTCGCATTTTCTGGGTCAGATTCAATAAACAAAAATACGCCAATTTTGAAAATTATCAAAGAATACAAGCTGATACGAGAGCCATCAAAATAAAATGAAAATCGATGAATGAAACACTTCTAATGTCATATGATGACGAAAGAAAGAACGGACGGAAGGCCTGAGCATCAAGCTACCAAGGTCTGCTTGAATACACCTTTGAATGACTGACAGACATCTACTGCTGAACCGCTTCCTGCATTCCACTCGGTTACTCGAAGAATATTTAGACCAGACCAACCAAATGCAAATCTCGTTAGGTAGACCACTACATCTACCTAGGACAACGTATCTCCATGAGACCCACAAAAGAGGAGGAAATCAAGTGAAGAATCACTTTGGGATGGTAGGCCTTCGGCAGAGCAAGCTCAACTTTCAAAAACCAGATGATCCTAATAATCTTAAAAAGAAGAGTATACAACCAATGCATTCTCCCGATAGTCACTTGTGGAGCTAAAACATGGAACTTAACCAAGAGACAGACCTACAAACTGAGAAATATGCAACGTGCACATGAGAGAATCATGGTCAACCTTACATGGTGAGATCGCAAGACAGCACAGTATATAAGGAAGAAAACGGGTATCCGTGACATCAAAGAATCAATTAAAAAACTCAGATGGCAGTGGGCAGGCCATGTTGCAAGAATGACAGAAAACCGATGGACATAACACAAGATGGAGAGATGAACTGGACGGATTCAAGAAATACTGGCTCCGTAACGCTCATGATAGAGATTTGTGGCGAATCCCAGGGAAGTTCTATGTCCAACGACAGACGTTAAAAGACTAATGCTGCTGCTGCTGCTGATGATGATGGTGATGAACCAAATAACGGATCATTCTCAATATTCATCGGAATGGAAAATGTCAGATGTTGCAACTGACCTTGGGGACAATAGCAACACTAATCAGGGAACATGTTGAAAATACATTCAGTTACGCCTATTAGCAATTGTTTTTTTGTGCCAATATAGTATTTAGAAATATGTATTGTTCATCATGATACTTCTGAAATATTCATACACGATAAAATTATAGTATTATTTATTCATTTATCTATTTAATAAATTATAGCTATTTAATTCTGTTTGTTTCTACTTCGAACATTGGCCGAGATTGAGTCAATATGCCGATGTTATATATTCTTTTTAATCCCTCCATATTCCAGTGTTAAAAAGGAAGGACGGAACAATTCGAAACTTTTATTTAACATGCATTTATTGTACGAAATAACAACTGTTTTAAAAAACCTGATTTTCGTCACGGTGAATGTTAATTGCGAACTTTCGTTTCCTGTAAGATGCACAGACATCTCAAAATGACAGTTTTTTTATTATACATTTCTGTCTCTTCCTGGAAAGCCCTTGCATCAAAAAAAAAGAAATTCATTCACGCAGAGTTACAATTGTGGCATGTGTAAAGATCACCTTCAGCCGGGCAATCTTTATGTGCCTAGGACTTGCACATCCCGTAGTGCAGTCGCACTTCCCTAGATTTTGAGTAGCTTTCCAATGCAGTATTCTTTTTTCTATTTAGCGTTGGATTCTACTCTCTTTTTTGAGTGGGGGCTGATTTTTTCACACGTTTTGGTTCCATTTCCACAGGTTCTTTTGTTTGTCTCTAGCAGGGTTTGTTTCTATCCTCTGCCACAGCGTTGTTTCATGCCTTTTGAACGTAATCTTTCTTCTTTGGGTTGTGGCCGGTTAGCCACTGACGAAAAACTTTCTGTACCCACCCAGAGGTCGATGGTCTTGAGGAAATGTACAGAAAGAACATGGCCCTGCTAGAGGAGGCACAGCAGGAAGTAACCCCCACGCGAACAAAACATTGTTACAACCATTCCCAACCTTACAAGCCATGACAAAACATCATGTGCTAGCCAGACACATTGACACTTTGTACACATGTCACTTGAGAGTCAACAGAACAATGATCCAACTAAGTTTTGATTACTTTATACAAATGGTCAAGACAGTATGACAAAAAGACGGTCCTTGAAAAAAATTACTATCATATCACCAAAACACTTTTTTTCTATCTAAATGTAGCAGCAAATGTTGAATACGTCTACTGTTGGTGGGAGTCTAACTGTTGATGTGCAGTATGTGTTTCATCAGTCTAACATGTTTCTGTTTTAAGGAATAAAACTTGTTGCAACCGTCCCCAGTCTCCCATATATATATATATATATATATATATATATATATATATATATATATATATATATATATATATATATATATATATATGAGCATATTTGCGTACATACATTTGAAATAGATCACGGGCTACATATGTTTGTGCTTATATGACTGTATGCATATGATTGTAACATGTGACTGGAACCTAATTGCTGTATTTTATATATATATATATATATATATATATATATATATGTGTGTGTGTGTGTGTGTGTGTGTGTGTGTGTGTGTGTGTATTTGTATGCCTTATGTTGCTGTATACATACACACATGTTAATTTGTATACATGATGTATTTAATCAAACTTGGTAAACGAGTTTCCAATGCGTAATGGCGTATCGACTTTTGATTTGGTAATGTCTGATGTCACAGGAGAAAAATAGATAAATAAATAAAGTCTGGTGCTTTCACAGAAATGAAACTGCAAGTATTTCCTTTTTCAATGTTTGCAGCTTTTGCCTGACTTCCGCTTAGCAAAGCTCCATAATCACTGTGAAGATTCCCCGCCTTGATAAATTTACTTATGTCCGTTCGTGTACAATCAGAGAAACTCAATCTCTCTCGCTACCTCTATTTCTCCTGTTCAATCACAGTCCTCTCTCTCTCTCTCTCTCTCTCTGTCTCTGTCTCTCTCTCTTTGTCCTTCTACTATGTCAAACTTTTCCTCCTCGCCCCTAATCACTTTTATCTCTCAATCTTTCTATCTCTTTTAATTTCCCCCTCCTTTTCTTCCTCCTTTCTCTTTCTCTTTTTCTTCATTCCTTTACCCCTGCTTCTCCTCTTCTATCCCGTTTCCCCGTCTCTTTTCTCTTCTCTATCCCTCTTTCTCTCTTTCCTTCTCTTTATTCCAACTTTCCTCCTCTTGCTTTACTTTTCCTCTCTCTATATACATGCCATTGTGTATCTCTCTCTCTCCCTAACTCGCTTTGTGTCTCTATCTCTATCTATCCTCATCTCTAAGTCTGTCGCTATAATTGGTCACGCGCCCACACACTTTTCAGTAAATGTTTTTTTTTTATTCTAGCTTGTTGCTAAGGTAGTTGTATGCATGCCACAAGCGCTAAGTGAAGACTAAGATTCCTAACGCTTGTTTTCGAGGCAAGCAGGCCTTCTTCATGTGGAAGATTAACGCAGCGCAATCTTAACCCATTGTATTCCCATATTTGACCTCCATGCTGAACTAATCTTAGTAGATATAAAATGTATATATTTTTCAGTTTGCCAGATTGGTATATTTCTACTTATAACTGCACACACGCACAGTTATCTATATTAATAACTATACAGAAGGACATGTGAATGTTTATATGTAATTTCAAGCATGTATACGAACATAAACATGTAATGTTTGTTTAGGCAACAGTCTTTAAGTAATAAAAGTTTACGTCATGATGACGTCATGCAAAAGGCGACACGAAGAAAAATTCTTTGGATTTTCGAAGTCCTTATCATAAAATCGAGATGTCAAAAAAATAACCATTTCTGTTTGGGGACTGGAATATCACATGAATTCAGCGACTGACAGATACATTGAGGCCGGTGAAGTTATTCCCATGTACGTGGCCTTGTAAATGACGTCATCACAACGCTAAGACAACAAATGCCGAATTTGAAATGTATTCAAAATTTGAAAAACGTATAGCATCCACTATTTTCTCCAATATTGACAATAAATAAAAGTATGGCTGGAAGTGCTAGATCACAGACGTATGGGAAACAATTCTGGAACTTTTTAATCTCCAAGCAGAAATATACACTTAAACAAAGATTATATATCTAATTGATGTAAGAATTGAGGAATGGTCTTCGTTCTATCACTAGATACCAGTGAACATACCCTTCAAGGAGCATTCCTAGGCAAAGAGCATGGAGATGCTAGGACACCCAGTTGTCTGAATTCCGCTCTCAGCCTCGCAGAAAGGAGCTGCCGGAAGGTCGTGAAATTTGGTGTCAAACCGGCTTGGGGGAGACAGGGGGTGCTACACTCACTAGTTTGAAATCATTTGTCCTTCTCCTAAACTGGTTGCCTGCCCAAAGGCTATAGAGCCCAATCTGCCCTGTACTTTTACTCATAATTGGAGAAGTAGTGCAAACTGAGCATTTACTGCCAAAAACTGATTTGCACGCACCGTTATTACAACGACAAATACATTTCCATTTATATACTTACACTCATTCGTCTAATGGTCCGTGCCTCTTTCATGCTAGTATTACAAGGCCTATTGACCTAATATATGGTCTGTAGACTCACAAAGCATCAAATTATGGCACAATGTTGTAGTCTTATGAACGATTAAGCAATTCTATGAAAATGTCTTCAAAATCGCATGTTGTATATCGGCGGTTATTAAGTTAGTCTTGCAGACAGCTGATAACCATGGGATCTCATCGTCATCATCGGCGTTTTAACGTCCGTTGTTGGCCAAGGACGTTCTCCGAAATTCCCAAGTCGGAGATTATTTGTAAATGTGCCTCTCTCTTAGCCTTTTGCAAACCTTGTAAAAGCCTTTTCTTAACATCATTGTTGACAAGCTTGTCTCGCCGATCATATTCACGAATGTCATAAGTCTGAATGTGCTATTAGTTCGATCTTGAATAAGACTAAAATAAATTCAGAATGAAACAAGATTGTACCAAAATAAAGAACTCTTCATAAAAAGAAAAACCTGATTCTTTGAACTTCCGGAGAAAAAAAATCCTTTACGCTATGATTATAATATTTCTGGCGGAATTATATTTTGGGGGCCTTTTCTTCCGTTCTTCAAAATACCGAAAATATCCTCTACTGTAGGGATTCTTTGTATCTTGTTTATTTCTTTGCGGTGAATGCTATCAAACCTGCAACTCCATGATACAACGAAACTTAACATCGTTGGTGGAGCTAATTTAATACGGTAGCTGCCCTCGCAGCCGATGCCTTGTCTCTTCGTACTGGTCTCTATGCAGATCGTAGAAAAATGATAAGCGTGAAAGATCGATTAATATTAATATGATTTATCAATGTATTTATATTTTTATATCGATCAGAGGACCCTAGTGCATTTCCGCATGGATGGTTTATTAAGCTGCCATTTCTCGAAATTTCCACAGTATTCTGTATTCTAATGCACGATGAGTGTGTATTACCACACATACATACACACACACACACACACACACACACATATATATATATATATATATATATATATATATATATATATATATATATATATATATATATGTTACAAATCAGGGG
>OY735200.1:51235121-51337621 GCA_963457665.1 Thysanoteuthis rhombus | reverse complement strand
CGTCGCTCTTGACAATTAATCCAAACAGCCCGACGGAAAGACGAAGGATCAAATAACCACTTTTTCTTTACCCTTCATATATATATATATATATATATATATATATATATATATATATATATATATATATATATATATAACTGCTCTTTCCCCATTCTTACATAAATATATGGATCAGATATGAATTTCGGTTCACTAATCCCAGGCTATATATTAGAATTGCTACCCAGAAGTTCAGACAATTTTTCTATAGTGCGCGAAAACTGATTGTATTCCAGACTTTTATCGCTATCCTTAGCTGGAACGCTGTATACATATCTAAAGAGAACTATTTCGAAGAATATATTGGAAACTATGTCTAAGAATAATTTTTTCGAGTCTCATTTCTCTTGTGTAGTTCTTTGATCGTACGTGTTTGTGTGTGTGGTTTCTCTCTCTCTCTCTCTCCTTCTCTCTCTCTCCCTCTCTCTCTCCCTCTCTCCCTCTCTTTCTCTCTCTCTCTCTCTCTCTATATATATATATATATATATATATGTGTGTGTGTGTGTGTACGTTTTTTAACTGTATGTGTGCGTCTGTCAGTGTCTGTGCACATGTAGTGTATTTTTACCCGATGCAATTCGAAATGATTTTATACATACGATAATTGTTTTGCCAACACGTATACTTCTGCGCAAGTATATTCAGAGTATCGTATATTTCATTAAGATACTTATCGACTTCTTTAGAGATAGCATAGTTGGTTAGCGTAGAATATTATCTGTCTGTTTATAGATATGGATACGATTGTGGTATTTATCGGTATTTATTCAGTATGTACGGGTTTTTTTTCGGCCTGTCACCTAGTTTATGTAATTATCGACCAGGTTCTGTTGGCGCAGTCTATGCTCATTTGCATCGGCTGAATAGCATTGGCTTTCTCGTGGCTAATTCGGCCAGGATAACCCATCAGCCTCCAAAACCCAGAAGATACGTGTGTAGGCTTTTGTGGGACAATACAGACATTGAATCGCTTAGGAGTAAATCGGCCAGAGAACAGCTTTCAAGTCAGGAGGGAGCTGCATATTGTGATCACTGTTGGGCATGGTCTTTTAGATGACAATAACAGACTAATACCTATAAGGAAAGGATATGAAACCATTTACATTCATTGTTATAAGTTTGCATTCATTACTATTGACGCAAGAAGTGAGCACATAAATTCATAGTTTTGAGAGAAATCAATTCTCCAAGGTTTTGGGAGAGACAACGCAGGCCTACCCCAGGGTGTGTGCAGGCTGATGCAAGTCTACCAGAGAGTGTGTGCTGGCCCTGCTGGAAAAGTGACGATTATCAAATTTTATGAAATATCTTTGAAATATAATTCGCTTTTGTGTGTTGTTATATTTGAATTTATTTTTTTCTGTAGATACTCCAGTTAGTGTATGATGAAGTAGATTAAAAGATAGATATGAACGAATTGAGTAAGATGCTAGATTTTATGGTTAGACCAGTTTACGTACGTAAATGTAAGTATATACATATGTTAAATCGTGTTGATACAGATATTTTCCAAGTTCAGTTCCGTGCAGATAGATAAATAGACAAATTCATCGAGATAGAATAGATGCACATGATTAAACTAGATAGAAGCACTGGAGAATGTGGGACTGAGGGCAATAGATACTGACAGACAGACAGACAGGCACATATGATATACGCATACATACGTACATGAGTATATGTATGCGCATGTGTGTGTATTTGTGCATGTGTGTGTATTTCAGTGTTTGTCTGCACGCGTACGCCAGGAAGAAAAAGAAAAAAAAGATATTCTCTCTAGCGTGTCGATGTTGGCAACTTCTTCTACTCTCTACTGTTATCGACACAGTCTCCTTATATATAAGGGAGCAATTAAACAGAATCGCTCCATTAATTAATCCCCAATCTACGCACGTCCTTAATCCCAATGACTCACAACTAGATTCAATTTAGAGAATTACGAAGTCCAGTTAGTGAATTATAAAAGCCCAGATTGAAAGGTGGCGGTGATGGAGGAAATACCAGGGGTAGGATGGGTTGGGATGCATTCAGGAGAAAGGAGACGGGAAATGGCGGGAAAAAATATTGGTTGAAGCATAAAAATTTTAAAAAAACGAAAGAAACGGAAAAGAAGTCGGAAATTTAACACTAAAACCGAAGGCAAATAAAACCCAGAAACTTAATAATAATAATAATAATAATAATAATAATAATAATAATAATAATAATAATAATAATAATATGCACGGATACTGTGGAAAGTGCTAGAAATATAAAGACTGCAACTGAAGACCCGAGGAGACTAATTGTCACTCAGCCTTCAGCAATGACCACTGGGCAACTAGTGTGAAACTGTGAACCGCAGTATTACTGTGGCCTACGATAGCTAGGAGAGAAGGGCTGGAGACTTGAGGAGACTTGCTGTCGCTCAAACTCCAGCGGTAACCACCAGGCAACTGATGTGAGATTGCTAATTATCATTATTATTATTATTAGTAGTAGTAGTAGTAGTAGTGGTAGTCTATACAGACAACTGCACTACTGGGGACCGCACGAATACTGAGGAGAGTACTAGAATTATGAGATGCACAACCCCCAGCAGGTAGCAATGGCCGGAAAGCTAAGAGAAAGACATGGTGGAGACGGTGCAAATCACAGCGCTGCTTTGACAGGTGAGGGCGATATAAGAGGAGGGCTGGAGACCTGAGGAGACTTCCTGACACTCAGCCTCCAGTGATAACCACCAGGCAACTGATGTGAAACCGTAACCTGCAGCATTGCTGTGGATTGCAAGGGTGTTAAAAGGAAGGCTTAGGGCTCGAAGAGTCCTGCTGTCACCCAGTCTCCAGCGGATAGATTCACAAGCTCCATTCTGATCAGAAGACACACTTGTCAATTAAAAAGCAACTTCCCCCAATAGTGGTCCTTGATTTCTACCTTTGGTCTATTTTGCTTTGATCGTCCTGTCCTGTGGTATAGTGTCATTTTGTCCTTCAGTAACTGGGTCTGCCTAATGTTCATACCAGTTATTGACTATTGGTATTCCCGTAATGCTTGATGATTTTCCAAAGAAGATATTGGCAAACTTTGTCATGTCTGGACTTCGATTCTATAGGTTTTGAAACAGAATAGCCAGACATGAGTTGATGTATAGTTTCAACGTGCAGGCCGCAGAAGCAGCATTTGGACCGGAACCATTTCTTAGGATAGTTGCTTGGAAGTTTCGGGTGGGCAAGCTTTGGTCTTGACGTCCAGTAAAAAATAAATCTGTTTCTGTTTTCAATCCACTGCACCGGAACCACAGGTGGGTGTTTTTCTGATCAACATCAGTGTCTTTGTTTCGGATGGCTTATCGTCCATGGAGACGTTTCAGTACCGATTTTACCACAAGCTGTTTATGGCCCTTCGCCTTACATGTTACCATATCTTTTCTACATTCAGTGAATGCTTTCCACCGTCCAAGTTTAAGACTCGTTCCCTTCCAAACTTTTGACTTTCTTTTTTTGTGAAACTTTTGCGTTTTCATGTTCCTTACATAGTTTTAACGTCAAATCCTGACTGATTACGGGTTATTATGACTTTTATTTTAGCTATTTCACGCTTATTTCAGTTCACAAGAGGTTCCATTATTTCATGCACTCTTCAGAATTACTCTTCTTTTACTCTATTATTAATATTATTATCATTATTATTATTATTATTATTATCATCATCATCATTATTATTATTATTATTATTATTATTATTATTATTATTATTATTATTATTATTATTATACGCACCAGTTGCATGGTAGTCACGGCAAGAGACTGAGTGACATCAAGTCTCTTCAGGTCTCCAGCCTTCATTATTATTATTATTATTATTATTATTATTATTATTATTATTATTATTATGCTGTTGTTGTTGTTGTTGTTGTTTTTGTTGTTCGTGGTGGTGGTGGTGGTGGTGGCTTTGATTTCAGTTTATGCAAGTCATTAGCCGGGTCTCAGCCAAGACCCAAGCTTGGCAACCTTGTAAGTTATGACAGTCTGGACTTTAAAGAGACAGAAAGAGAGAGAGGGGAGAAAGGTGGTTGTGGCTTTTACATATATAGACAATTCTTTCCCAAATATAATTCTATATATGTATATATATATATATATATATATACATAAAGTGATGTATGCTGGGTGTAGTACATAAATTCACATTCAAAAGAATGTTCTAAAAATGTGTGCAGGGGATGTAAGAGCTATTTTCTGTAATTCATTCATGCTGGGCTTTCCAGGTATGATTTCGACAGGTTCACGTGTCCCTTTTTTGAATAAACCGAGGGTTCCAACAACAATCGGTATTATGTATTCTCCTGTATTCTCCTGCTCTCAACATATATCCGGTGGTTATCGTTACATATCAGATAACAGGAAGTCTTTTTCAAATCTCCAGCTCTTTCCTCAGAGTCTAGCAACGCTGTGGTCTAAATTTTCTCGAATTTCCGATTCATCTAATGTGACTGCTAGTATTTTTGGCACTGATTCTAACCTTTAACTTTCTTTCATCTTTGTCCTACTTGCGCAGCTACGTCTACGATAAGACAGGCCCTTTTTTCCTTGTTTACAACTATCAAATAGCGTGGGTGGCGTGGTCGGTCTCGATATCTGGATCTCATACTATCTTATTCTACTAAATTGGTACCGAAAGCCTATAACGGATGCTACCAGGAGCAAAGTGCAAATTGTCTTCCGTAGTTTACCATCAAATTCTTCAATATCTGTCTGTCCATAGAGATGAAATCCTATTTCTTTCCCTATTGGACTATATATTTCATTATTAGTCTCACTTGTACCACCAAAAATTCTACTAGTATTTTTGATTATTTAATATCCACGCATCTACAGTGTGCGTCACACTCTCAACGTGCTTCTGTCTCAATTTTCTCTACTACCCTGGATTTGATTAATGATTTGCACCTGTTCACATATCGAATGTCTTCATAGCTTTTCACGTATTTCTGAAATCTCCAAAACAGCATTTCTTCTTTTCCCTAACACAGATTATCTTGCAAAAAACTGACACCATAAATGAATATGCATGGTCTATTCGGAAAATATCCATCCATTTAATATTAACGAAAATAGCCTATATGAAGTATTGATGCTTTACTTTTCTTCTGAATACTCCACCTGAGACTTGACACATTTATCCCACCGAATATTCCAATTTCCAAAACTGTCCGTAAAGCCCTCATCATGTATCGCAATTAGCTGCCTCATCACGTTCTATTTAATCTTGGCCATGGAATGAAATCTGTTTGAAAAAAGCTAAATGTCACGGAGAGACACATCTTGACAGGAGGCGTTGCAGAGAGATCTCAGTTTACCAAAAAAAAAAAAAATACTTGCACGAGGCGTGAAGTGTAGGTAAGCTCTGTTATTGTGAATGCTAGGGATGTCTGGAGTTAGGTAGTACATTTTTCCCTTAGATGGCTGTACCTAACATTAAAACGCAAATGGGACCAAAAGTTACTATCGAAAATAGATTTTTTTATCTCCTCAAAATGAGGCTAACAGTGGCACGAGCGGTGGAAACTAAAGTTAAAGCAAGTGACAAACCTACTCCTATGCCTAACTAGCCCCGTTACACTAATATATTCAATGGCGTCTCACTTCTGATCAAATAAACCAATGAGGAGTGCCTGTTTACGCTGATGCAGTATCGAATTCGGAATATAATTGCGACAATCAGTATTTTTATACCGACAACATTACGCTGTTTTTT
This sequence comes from Thysanoteuthis rhombus, assembly GCA_963457665.1. Lineage (NCBI taxonomy): Eukaryota > Metazoa > Mollusca > Cephalopoda > Oegopsida > Thysanoteuthidae > Thysanoteuthis > Thysanoteuthis major. The sequence continues at coordinate 51,331,840 of OY735200.1, read as the reverse complement.
TTTTTTTTTTCACAGTTAGGGGAATGCAAAACTTCTGTGATGAATAACATAGTCTGACAGTAAAAGGGCAAATCCTTAGAAGAGGAATACAGATTCTGTCCGGTAGAGAACGAACTATTTTGAATGTCTCGAGGAGCGGTTATGCAGCCTTGATGTAAGGTGGCTATTAATCTGAGGGACATTAGTGCGCATGCCTAGACAAATCATTTCGTGGTATTTCTGGGTCGACAATGAGACGCTATCGAGTATTTACAGTGTGTCAATTGCATTCATAATGTCCGTTCTTCACGGAGCTTCTTTTAGCAAAAAATCGTATCACCCAAGATTTCTCAGTCCAAGTCAAGATTTTGGTCTTCCTGGATTTTGCCAGGAGAACACAACTAGCCAGCTGATATTTTTACCTGAAGTAATTATGCATACTGAGACAGATTGAGAATCTGGTGAACAACTAATATGCCAATTCAGGAGAAAATATATGCCAGATTTTCAAGAGTATTTTATATGTGTGCAGGTATTTGAATAAGTGAAAAACGTATACTTTACACTATGGATATTTATTTTTCAATATAATCACCTTCTTCGTCAATGCATTTCACACGATGGTGAGAATTGATACCACTGATCGAAGATGTTGCTGTGAAATTTACAGATCAATTTCAGCTAACATTTATCTTTTAGGCTACAGACTTCACCGATCCAGTTCCTTATGACTCCATCAACATTCATTTGTCTTCTCAAGTGATTTGACCCTCTAATAAGGAGTGGTTTCTGACATCATCATCATCATCATCATCATCATGGAATAATTTCCTCGCCTTGCTTCTCATAATCACAACGTCTCGGTCGTTGTACCCCACGACCTTGTTCGGGTGTCAGTCGTATTCAGTAAACTGCAGGGAATTTTTGAAGTGAGCTTTTTCTTCGGTTCACCGGGGGAAAGTTTTACTCATTCCACGGAATTGTTGATTATTCAAAGTTGATTATGCGTATGATTTCACTGCCTGGTGTCGGAACTGAACACACGTCCATCAGGTAAAGAGTTGCACGTAACCAATGACGCTTCTGTCAACAAGGCCACTGTCCCGGAGAGTGCAAGAATTTCCCGAAGAGAAACGGTGTAACTAAAACTCAAGGAGGGGAGGGAATTAGTGTAAATAAATACATTTCTACAAATGTCCTCCACATTTCGAGAGTACACCAGGTTTTTTAATTTTACAAGTGAGGGAGAAAAGAGAAATGCCCCGCCCCCAAACATAGAAACGGTACCACAAGTACCTCCTTCCTCTCTCTCTTACAGCCGAGTCTCCTCCAACTTCCATCGCTTCAGCCTCTGAATACCCAGTCTAACACACCATCATCTTTATTGGTCTGAGGAAGCTGAAAAGTGCTCATATAGATTAATGGTAATCGCTTTTATGCTTTACTCTATTTCAGCTTACGAAAGTTTCTATTTACGTTTCTTCTTTCGGTTAACGGGGAAACAGCAAATTCACTGATAATTTCCTATGTATACGTTAGAAACCTTTCATACACAACACTGAATCTTAAAGGAAGTGGCTCCTTTTTAGGTGTAGAAATTAAATAGACCTTCTTCTTTGCAGCAAATAAAATTATTCACAAAATGGTCAAGTAACTCATTTTTCGTGCTGCCAAAATTTGATCATTGTTGTACTACGATGTATCCTGATGAAACAATATTTTGCATAGTGACAAACAGACAAGAAGAAGGACAGACAAATTCTGTATTCCTAACAGAAATAGAGTGGACAATTGCTTCTATTTGTTTTCACTGACATCAAACCTGCTCCCGCCACCAAGCCTCAGCACTCCTACACTGGTCTTCCATCTATGAGTCACTGGTCTCGCGAGAACGTAATTTGTCAAGAAAGTCAGTTCAGTAGAATGTTCGTCTCTCTTCTGTCCGTCCTCTTTCCCTCAACTTTAGCATTTCTCCGATTTCGAGATCGAAAAAATGCAGCTTCAATTTGCTTTGCCTTCTGGGAAACTGTCCGTCATGACGTCACATCGATTCGTTGGGAAATATGTGGGGAAACAGAGAAATTACGTAAAATGAAGGGACATATGTAAGACGACTAAATAAATACACAGTCATAGAGTCTTGCTGTGAACCTTAAAGTAAATAGAACTGTGTATGTTCAAGGACTGTACAAATCTGAAAAACAAACAAACAAACAAAAAAGAAAAAACACCAGATGTTATGAAATAAAGCACACAAATGCCTTTTAACTACAAGCTCATTTGGAAAAAATCCATCGATGATAAATGTTGCTAATTATTTATGTAGCTAACGAGCAAACAGCTGTAATGATTATATCAAAGTTACCTCTCTACTTTCCGATTTGTTTTCGACTGGTTAAACGATTTGAGAACCTAAACTTTTCAACCCATGCAAGATGAATTTATCTATTCGATCCACGTTAATTTGGTCGGAAATGAATTCCATTGATATATATATATTGGAAAGGATTCGCTCAACAAACAAGTTCATGTTTCTGCCCTTTTTGGGATTTCATTCCTACGAATGTTTCGGTTTATTTTAGATCCGTATAAAAGATGTTGCAGAGGGTAGGGGACTATTTGGGGGGGGGGGCGGTTAGGTTCTTTTTATTCGAATTATATATCTTTTTCTTTTCTTTTCTTTTTCTTTGATTAGTAGTTGGTCGTTGCTGGTTATATTTTACTGTTTTGTTTTTAGAAGAGATACTGTGCTTATTGGTTGTTATAAGTTAGAAATTAGCAGGAGATAGTACAGGTATTTTCTTTATCAGTATGGTGTTAAACTATCAGCTCTCAGTTTCAGTTTATCAGTTTCTTCATAACACATGATTTTTCGACCTTTAGTTTTTTGTTGTTACTATGTTCTAAACTACTGAAATTTTCCATCATATTCAAGGCTAGTGTCGGTAAAACCACTGTCCTTTAACGCTTTAGTATACTTTTCCCTAACATAGTTGAATATTGTTTCATCTGAGGAGTTATATATGAGCCTAAATCCGAATGATTTGGAGACCTTTTTAATGATTTTGCTCTGGTTAGATCTTGTGTTACTAATGTATGTAAGTACATAATTTTCTTTTCTATATGGTTTACAGGCGGTATAATTTAGATGAAAAGTAACATCTGAAAATGTAGAATTTTAGATGCTACATTTATTCTAAATCGAATTTTGTTACAATTGAGCTGAACAGCCACCGATAATGCAAAGGCCCAAATAATTGTTTTCACTCCTAATTCTTAACTCATGTTTTCTTGGTCTATTTATCCCTTTCAACACGATGGTTAATGTATCGCTTGGCCTATTCAGCTCAATGGTAAGAGCAGCACTACGTTGAAGCAACTTCTCTATCGGTTACAGGTTCGCTTTCCGCATCAACCCCATTTTCTTCAATTATTTATTCTATTGTATTTAGGTTTCTATATAATATAACGCAATTCTATATAATATAATGCAATTTATAATCACACATACGCACACGTATATATAGATAGATGGATAGATACTATGATATATATATATATATATATATATATATATATATATATATATATATATATATATATATATATATATATATATATATATTGTGATGAAAGAAAATGTACCTCTCTATATTTCCGAAGAAAAGAAACACTCACTTGAGACTAATGATGGTGCAACTGCACCTGCTGTTAGTGCACCCAGAGGCTGACTTTGACTAAGGTGAACACTTTAATGGTGACATTACTGAGGGGGTTTCACTGGAGCGGATAAATAATGGCCATGTGGATGTCAGCCAAGAAAGTAGGTTCGCGAGAGATAAGCTGAACGGCACCAAAATAAATAGCCGATTTCATGGTAGTACTAATCTTATTTCGGCGTCGAATTGTTACGTGGGGTGTAGTCTATTACTTACTAGCAGCGGAGGATTTATTCCTTTTTGAATCGGAGCTTCAAATATAGAGAGAAATTTCCAGTTTTATTTCAATTTCTCCGCCTCGCAATTTTTTTCTTATTTTACAGTAAATATACTTGTATTAGACACGAATATAATATTCGTACAAAGATGCAAATTATACATAGATATATGTATATCATTCTATCAGCCCCTATCCCCCACTCCTGAACTTTTCCAAAAGACCCAGTTTGCATGGGTTTAATGTAACTTGGCAAACAATTAAAGAATAGAAACTCTCACATTGAGTTACTCAGTCGCAAGTAAGACGCCATTGAGTGAGTTTGTATAATGTATGACCGTTTCATTTGCATTACCAATTTTCTATGTCTCATGGGGGAGAGGTTTTCGGGAAAGTATTGCATCACCAAGATCTGTCAGTCCCTTTTGATCCAGATTTGAGTCTCTCCAAATTCTGGATATTAACAAAGCTGAAATTGGCCGTTTGACACAATTAGGGAGAATGCAACAATACAGCTGACTGCTATCCCGGAGAAAGACTATATATACGTATATAAGAAGCCCAAAAGGTAGAAACATGTGTATGTGTGTGTTAAGAATCTATCTATCTATCTATCTATATCTATCTATCTATATCTATCTATCTATCTATCTATCTATCTATCTATATATATATATATATATATATATATATATATATATATATATATATATATATATATATATATATATAAATACCCTGAAATAGAGGACTTTGATGGACGAGGATTTATGCATAAGTGATTATATATTGCTTAGTTCGGTCCTACAAACAGTCCCCTTCTGTGTAGGGCAGAGATAAAATGTCTGCTTCTGGGTCTTAAGCGAAGGTTTCGATCCTACCTCGTGCTGTTGGATAGTCTATAGTCACACTGAAGAGTCGTAATGCAACAAAACAGCTGTCTATGAATGATACAATTATTAATCATATATATATATATATATATATATATATATATATATATATATATATATATATATATGTATATATAAATACAGTCTATTATTTTGTTTTAGTATTTCAATGAGATCTGTTATATTTCTCTTTCCCTTTTTCCTCTTATCTGCTCTGTCTCCGGATATTTATAAGATGATATTGGTTTGATTTTGATCTTCGTATTGGGTGTCTGGATGCATGAGCATTTTTCATAAGTGTTAGTATGCTTCGGTCTGTGTGTGCTTTACGTATGAATGTTTGTGTTCGTGCGTGCTATGGTCTTCTATTTATTTTTGGTTATGGTCTTCTATCCATTTTTTTAATAAATTCAATGAGAATATATGTGTGTGTGCGTGTACATACTTAAGCAAAATTTGAGAACATGAAAAAAAAGTTGAAAACCTCAAAAAAATGAAAAAAACCAAGCTATTAATTCCCAGTTGTGTGCCAACATGATGTTTTTGTGATTAAATATCGCTTCAAATATAAGAAATTTAAGAGTAATTGATTAATGCCACTTGGCACAATAAGAAATGTAAGTTCAGTTTGTTTACAAATCTGTCGGGTTATCATTTAGTATAAAATAAGGGGACTCCAAATCTAACAACATTGGAAACCAGATGATATTTCATAGAGATTTCATGAAATTCAGTAAGAGGGGAATATAAGCTTTTTGCTCTGATAGATCTCTTTCCCGGGTGGGCCTAAGCTGGCCAGCATGCTATTCTGGCGGACTTGCATACTCATGCCTTCGATCTTGGAAATTATTTTCCCCTCAAGCTGAGAATTCATTTGATCCCTTTTGACGTTAGTAATTCGCACGTTGAAGCTGAATATCGGATTCGAATGTTGTCCATGGTTTATTCTTGAGTTTGGTTTTGAATTTGGGTAAGACAGGTAAGACTAGAGATTTTAAATGCACGTTTCATTGTCAGGTTAGGGTTAGATCCCTTAAAAAGTACTGGCGTACTGGTATTAGCACTGACATGAGAGAAATTCACATCCGTGGTCACGAATGGAAATTAAGGTTACAGTTTGGCATCATAGCAACATTGTAAAACCTTCAAATATTTATTTCTTCCAACCTGGCAAATTCCAATAAGGTTTGAAGGTCTTATAAATTGAAAGAACATGAAATTAAAAGAAAAAAAGCTGGATTTCCCCTATCAGGTTTTGAACCCTGTCCGTCGATAATATTTACTGGGTTTGATGCTGATTCAAAATGTGTACATATACTTTTTATGGACCTAACTCTAATTGTTTTGAAAAAATCCTTGATCGAAAAACAGAAAGAAACATTAATTTCCGTAGATTGTTTTCTGACAACGCAAACGTAGACTTGTATCTTACAAAATTTGAGCTAATGGAGTGTGCAGTAGGTGACTGGAGTCCTACTGATTTTCGGCATGTTTTTCTGTTTCTTCTCGACTTTCATGATTACAAACACACGTACATACGTGCATACATACTTTGTAATATAGATACATGTATCAAAAGATATCCTCATTTGAGGATTTCCAGTGACCATTGGAAAGTGAGGGTCCAGTTTAGCATTATAACTACATTATGAATAAAAATCCCTCGAAAACCTAATTCTTGAAGACTCAAAGCTGATAAATCTAGGGAGGTTTGAAGTTGATGCTGATTCAAATACATATATAAGGTGATATGGATGTGAATCAAATTGTTGTTATTCTTAGAAAAATGAAATTAATATTTTTTTCAGATAGCGTGATCGCAGACCCCAAAGGAATAGGCATTTTCTTTTGCAAAATTCGCCCCAGAGGTAATTCGAGACCTGCTGATTTTGGAAATACCATTGTTTCTGCTCTGTGATGCGTAAGTCTCAACTTCCCAGAGTTTAAATGTATAGACGACAGACATGGTCCTTCAGTCGTTTGAAGAACCATTTCTTATGATAGTACAGTCATAGATTCGTTGATGATGGAAGTTGTTTGGGCCTTAATCAAGTAGAGATGCAGTGTGTAGCACAGCAGTCGAGATGGAATTAGAATAGAAAAGCAACAATGTCCGTCGTAGTGGTAGGAATGACGGCTTGAACAGATAGAATGTTGGCAGCGGCTGTTTTTGCCGGACTGAAAGTAGCCGATTACATGGATTGACTTTTATGGAAATGTGAATTTTGCCTGTCGGCGAAAATGTCAGGAAAGAGTAGATATTACATCAGTCCGGGAGGCTGTAAAAGAGTAATATAATTAGGCAAAGGAAGAGGCCGTCATGGACAGATTCAAAAAATATATATGTGTGCAGACAGAAGGAAGGGGGAAGGGAGAACCTTCAAATTTGGCGTAACACCATCTTCTTTCCTCAATTTTCACCAGACACCGTGCAAAGCTATATGTACTAAATATTGAGATAGATAGATAGATAGATAGATAGATAGATAGATAGAGAGAGAGAGAGAGAGAGAGAGAGAGAGAGAGAGAGATGATCCTAGGACATTCAGAGGCACAGAACATAGTTGTACGAGTTAGCTAGTGTTTCTATTTGGACATCGCTGATTTCAGAAGTAATCAAAGTTTTAGGCGACCAGGAAAAGTAATCTATAATCATCCGAACTATCATCTTCATATTAGTAGTTTTTATACGGTCCAAATATTGTACGAAGTGATAATATTTTGCTCCAGAAACTTTGACAGTTCAAGGATTATCAGAAAATACTTGTAGCATTCAATACAACAAAGATGAGGATATGCCTGAATAATTCACGGAATAATCAGAATATCCCTCTTCCGAATTTTAAACAAAACGAAGACTCCAATATACCGAGAAAAAATATACAAATCGTTGTATTTATTTTATCGTTAACAGGCAAATGGATTGGCGTAACACAGTCTTCTTTATTGATTTCTTTACCCGACAACGGAAAAAGCTCTGTGTACTCAACATTGAAATTGATACAAACACCGTGACGTATATACTGTAGATATAGAAAGGAAGATAAATCGAAAGGTATAGACTATATGGGGAAGGGAAACCACCAAAACGAATAGTTAAATATATGAAAAGACTGAAATATATCGATAGATGAATATGAATAGGCTACAATATACGTGATTATACTGAAATCAATATATATATATATATATATATATCAAGGATTGGATATATGGTTCCGGCAGAATGATTATAAATTTCGTTATATTATATTGAAACTCTAATTGAAATGGCCTTCTGTTATTCCACAGTGAATGAATCATTTGGCCTACACAATGTAAATAGAATAAAGAGTTAACGAAAATTTAGCTGCCACAAGAATCGAACCTACAAACGAGACGATACCTATATAGCTATCATATATATATATATATATATATATATATATATATATTGAGAATATGTAACATTCTTTTGGTACCTAGGTGAATAAAGATATGAGATAGATATGAATTGACTGAAATAGTCTAAAATCGTTCATGAATATTACAATTCATTTGGCACAGGGCCACGAGAGAATGGGGGAGGATGAGGGTAAATAGTAGTCTATTTTACTCTTAACTACATTCATTTGTGACCCTTTCATGCTAAAATAGCCTTTTCATCATAAGCATCGTTCTTCCTTTCAAACATTACATTCATCACGATACCAAATTTGCTCTAAAGGACTCTAAACTACAACCCCCATGACACATGAATAGATGAATGAAAAATATGTACAGGGATTTCGAGGATGGATTGGTAGGAAGACACGTATTTTTTGAATGAATAAAGTGGGTGGGTTTGTACTATGTCCTCCTATTCTTTCTTGGGCGGAGGCACTGTTTTCTGGAGGCCCTGAAACAAGTGGATCAATTTCTAAAAGAGGAAGGCATTGAAAGACGAAATACAATGGTCGGGGATGTAGTAAAAGGAAAAATAAAAGAAAGGCCTTGAGTATCATTCACTCTTCTACATAAGAGGAATTACCTTAATCAGGGAAGAGTTCAAGAAGGGACTCGCCCTGTTTGCGCCACATAACGGCTAGAAATCTAGACCCTCTCAGGTTGGCAATGGTTGGCAACACTCACCCAACTTTTGGTGAGATCTAAGCGATGCTATCTATTCCTATCTCACTTGATAATCACTTTAAGCTGGTGCTTAAAGAAAAAAAAAGGTCCTGATGAGAAAAGGATTATGCGGCTTCATCTGCTGACATTTTTTTATCTTGTGGCCACCACACTGAAAAACAAAGATGATAGTACGAAAAATTATCAGCTTTATCAATAACGGTATGGAGCAGGAAGTTATTTTTTTTAAACTTCCATTTTTTAACATAATTCCAAAATTATAGGTGAGACATGTATGATATAAAACATTTTCTAAACAAAATAATAGTACAATATATATATATATATATATATATATATATATATATATATATATATGTGTGTGTGTGTGTGTGTGGAGGGAGAGGGATAAAGAGACAGAGCAAGAACGATTGAGAGAGAAAGGGGAATTATACGACTGACAGACAATAACACATACTGATATTTTAAACTGATATTCATACGAGAGCAAATAAAGTTATTTATTAAGCTTAGCTCAGTCTGGAGCTTGTTCAACAATCTGAAGGGCTCAGTAAGGATGGAACTCACTTCACAATGATAAAAGGGTCTGTTAGACTAGTTCTCAAACCATTCACCCTGCTTCGGGGAAAAACAAATATCTACCCGTGAGTCAGAAATAGTAACACGTCAACACATCAAAAAGACTAAAAATGAAATAAAAAGGGAAACTTTCAAGAATACACACGAATTTAAATGTCAGATTAGCAGCAACGTCTCTCTATCAGAGACTGTCAGCCAAAACGGTTAACATAGGTTCTTACAGTGTTCAAATCGGTCTGGCTGGTTGGTTCGCTATGTATGTATCTATATCGATCGTATAAGTCTTACCAATGGAGGTAAAGGGTTAGAAATTAGACATTTATTCCTTATTTCCTCTCGGAATCGATTTTTGGAAAATTTACATAATATTTTTCTTTAGGCTGCGCAGCAGTGAGTTCAATGTAAGTTCATGCTAAATTGGTCCCTGGGTTTATGTCCAGCAGCATTCATGCTTTTTTTTCTTTTTTTTTTCTTTTTCGAACATTTTTAGAGATCATGGTCCTAAAAATATTACAGGGGTAATTTATTTAATAATCATCCTTTTTTTTTCCAGAATTTTTAATTGATCACCCTCAGCACGGCATGCAGCCAAAAGACGTCGTTCACATGATGGTTTATATCGAGTGACTAAGCAAACCTGTCTTTTTTTTTCTTTCTCTCTTTCCCTCACCATTGCATCAACGGTCGTTCATTTCGAAATATCTGACCAATATCTAGCCAGGAGAAGTAGGGTAAGGAAGTAAGGCTATTAAATTGTTCAGTCGGGGCAGCTGTCGAGGAGTCAAATGCCCGGCTGCTTTTCTACCCATGCGCCGGTGGGGACGCGTCGGCATGCTGAAATGCCTGCCGAGGTGGCGATGGTTGGGTGTATTGCCCATGTGGACAGTGGCTGGCCTGAATCAATAGAATTCACTTTTGCCAAGGAATTAAGGAAACTGAGCATTTAGGAAATCGATGCAAAATTCTCGGCTCTAACAGCTGATGTGTTGGTCAGTAACGAGCAGCTGTTATGACCGCTAAAATGGTAGCCTCCGACTGTATGCAGGTATTGATATGATAGCTTACACTTCCATATTTCATAATTATATATATATATATATATATATATATATATATATATATATATAGAGAGAGAGAGAGAGAGAGATAGATAGATAGATAGATAGATTGGTAGATATCATCATCAGCCATCTGCTGTATAAAAGCATTTCTCAGCACCCTCGATGCAGACTCTGGCAGTGCTAACCTTTGCTATATCTCACCGACAAACCTTCCTATCTAGTCTCTCCGTTTTACGTCTGGTCTTCCACTAGTGTGTTTGCAATCCCTTGAAAACCCACAAACTAATTTTTCTTTCGTGTGTATGTGCGCTGTTGTGTGTATTTGTTTGGTTTTGTGTTTAAGATGGTCCCAGAGGATGTATCAGTCGTTGTTTTGTTTCGTTTCTGAATAATTACTAAATACATTGTGTTATAGTGATATTGAGAAACGAAGTATCAATAGCTTCCTTTCCCAAGGGCATTTGTGTTAAGTGAAAGCAAGCAATCGCACTATTAATTCGAGCTAGGTAAGCCAATTCTGTTTTGGGGTTCGTTATTGCAATGTCACCTTGCAACTCGAAAATGGAATACATTTAAATGAAATTGAACGTTCTCTGGTAGCTCAAATATAAAGTACCCTGAACGTATTTCTAAAGAACATCCATTTATCTAATATAAACCAAAAATAGCCTAATCACAATAGCAGTGTCTTAGCCCTTTCTGTGTACTTCTATGGGACTTCATGCACTTGGCCTATTTCACTTTTTACGACTACCTGCATCGTCACGTTCACTTTAATCTCATCTAGGGTCTGACATCACCTTGTCGACGACAATTTTAGTCGGGGGAAAAGCAAGAAGTCATAGGGAGTCACACCTGGACCGGTTGGTGCGATGTTTTGCCGAAAAAACATGCACGTTAGCGACTGTCACAAAGTACTCTAGCTCGCTTATTTGCATTTCACCAAAGACTGAGAAACTGCCAGAAGGAAATATCTGTTCACGAATGTGCACTATGGTCCTATCTGATTAGTTGGTAAGGTACTGGATGTACCACGTACATGATGTTAATGCTATTGTTACCAGTGTCAGAGACATAGCTCAGTAGTGACTTTGAATATCACTTAGTATGGAAAATGAGTCACACATGAACTCACGCAAAATTACATAGGTAAGCTTTTAAGCACTTGACCCGTTTCATCTTACGGGATCATTTTTTCCGTAGCAATGGAAAATTTGGGCTATTTCCTGGAAAACCTTCAACATCTCGGGTTAAACAGAATCTAACGAGGTAATTTCATTCTGTGTTTTAAAAGCATTTTGATGAATTGCTAGAGCCAGAGTTGACTTTTTTGCATAACACTATGGATCAATTGGCTTGTTTCAATGATACGTTGAAAAATGGAAAAACTTCTTACTAGAAAAAGAAGTCCACCAGTGATTAGGCTGCATGGCAATGCTTGTCCTCAAGCTGAAAATAAGACACAGGAAAAGACCATGAAACTGATGCGGCATATTCTCTAGGCCTTTTTTCTTCAGATAATCATCTGTTTTGCTTCATTAAATGTTTTTCGGGTGCTCAATGGTTCCAAGTATTTGAAAATACCGAGCGAAAACGTCCATGGAATGTGAGGAAAATACTTAAATGGCTGATAAGGCTATTATGAATTAACACAAAATAATATTTGGAGAGAAATAAGATATCATTTTCATATTTACTTTCAGCCTAATATTTTGTGTGAATAAGTATCCTTGAGTGTGCTTGTTATGTTAATTCCTCATCAGCAATTCCCTCCCTCTTTCTTTGTCCCTGGAGAGTTGGCCAATTCTAAACTTATGCAAATCATGCAAAATTCTTTTTATTCTGAAGTCGAGGGCCATTAAACATGCAAATTAGTATCTCTAGAAGAATATTCCATCTATATAGAGAACAATTGTTAAATCTCACAGAATATATACGTATAGCCAAGAGAGATGTCAAGTATATATTATAAGTAACATTATTTAAATATAGTATAATAAAATCAGCCACCGGTTCCCATACAGACCAATGTATAATGCTTTCTTTTCTATGCATGTTTAAAAATTTATTAAATCGTTCACTTCTATTTCCCTGTAAACAAATAGGTTTTATCTCTTGTCTTTTTCCGTATTTCAACCAGTGTGTAGCATCCATCTGAGGAAATCCCTCACTGCGGCAGCGCAGGCTACGCGGACTACCAGATCCCGCTGTCCACGTTGACAAATTGACGACTACAAATCTCTCGGTTTTAGTCCAACGTTCTCGGCCAATAGTCTTCGGACATTTGACCATAACAATCAAGATGGTGGGGGGAGGAGTCTTTGCTAATTACGGACGAGGAAAGGTGGGAAACGTAGAAGGAGAAGGAGAAGAGCGGAGATGGGCGAGTGTTTAGGACAGAATGAGTGATTGGCCGTTTCAGATGCTTTGCATCCGTGTGAAGTCGGTGGAGGTGGGTGTCGTTCGGTGGCGATTAGGGGTCAAACGGAGATGAGGGATCGGTTGTTGTCCACCGATCTATTTATCTGAAGCTGAAAGATGAAGATGGCGATTTGCAGGAAATCAAGAGAGGGATATGCATTGAACGCACATGCACATGCGCGCAGATATGCACGTACACATACACACACACATTATATATATATATATATATATATATATATATATATATATATATATATATATATATATATATAACGCTCCCTTATTCAGGGTTGCACACTCTCTAAGTGAGGTAAATCGTTAACTGTAAGCTGGTTCAATGCTCTTCCAACATGGAATGGAGCACTCTGGTGGATGAGGAATATGTACAATAAATACATATATCGCTTAGATTCAACGTCACTGACCCTATTTGAATCTCATCAAGTATCACACGGCTGTGATATTGCAGTACCGAGGAAAAATTGATATATATTATGTAGATTCAAGTTCTGTGGAGTAGAGAGAGGATACCAGCCTCTGGGTCTGAATCTGAGGTTTCGATCCTGCCTCGTGGTACTGGATGGGATAATGAGTAGTCTATATACAACACTGAAAAGTTGTAATACAACGGAATGGCTGTCTGTGGATGACACAATATATATATATATATATATATATATATATATATATATATATATATATATATATATATATATATATATATATGCATGGACGTGAGTGAGCGAATGTGAGCATTACATGTTTGAGTTTGGGTATTTCTGTTTAATTATATGTATAGAAATAAGTGCACTATTAGGTCTGCAGCCGAATGATGACAAAAAAAATATTCCTTTTCCAACGAAATCTGTTTCGTTTTCCATACTCTTAGTCCAGTGGTGAAAAATAATCAGAGATTGAACTTTATCGTTTGAAATTTCAGGATCAAAATTCAGCTAATTACTACATGCTGGGCTATGGACGAATCGGTCCAGCTTTGCATGTATGCCACTTATGTGTTTGTATAGATATACATTAGTTTCAGGCGAAACACAGGTTAGCCAAACAGGCATGAATATTTAGGATAGTGGTCAACAGTTTCGTCTCTCGTACAGTTGACAGTGAATTCTTTCATTACGCGTTTCCAGAAAATTAGCTCATGTCAAGGTGTCAGAATTAAGGTGTGATATTCCCATCCATACGCACATATATTTACATTAGTAAAACCTCACATTCTGCGTACACAACACACACACGCATGCACGCGAATGCACACATCAGTGTGCATGCAAAAAATGTGAAGTCTTTGCAAAATTTTCCAAAATTTTTATCTTTATCCGTTAACTTTTAATTAAATCTCTATTCATATAAATTCATAGCATCATTATTCAGAAATCAGAATTTCCTCGCTGGCTTTCAATGGCCTTACAAGCTTCAGCCTAATTGTGTATTACATCATGAAAAAACGATTCCAGCTTTGATTTATGAATTTTTCGATGTCATGAATATGTTTGAAGCACTGACCAGACAAGGAGAGTTGAAATACAATGAAACAAATGATAGTCTGAAAATCACAGATCTGAAAAAATATTCACATATTTTTAATCTCATAAACCATGATTCATTTGAATCTCATCTCGTATCATACAGCAGTGGATTTGTGCAGTGGCAAGGAGAGTTTCGAAAATATATACATCTAGATAGATTGATAAACTGATATGGCAGGAATGCGATATATATATATATATATATATATATGTATATATATATATATATATATATATATATATATATATGTGTGTGTGTGTGTGTGTGTGTATATATATATATATATATATAGAGAGAGAGAGAGAGGGAGCGAGAGCGTGTGACAGAGAGAGGGACGAACAATTGAGATAGACGGGAACAGACTGGGTAAATTTTAATTGTCGACTGGGAAAGGTATTTAGATAGCTTGTTAGTAAGTAAACCATACCCCATTTGAATCCCATCAAGTATCACACGGTTGTGATATTGCAGTGCCGAGGAAAAATTGAGATGTACAATGTAGATTCAAGTCTTCTTCCTTTTCTGTAGTGTCAACTTTTCTACAATATATATAAAGATGTCCTATCTATATTGTTCGAACCCGATGACGATGAAATGTTTCACGATTGATACTATCCCGACAGTGTGCAACATCGTACTAATCATTTGCTGCTCTTCACTGTTGATTTTTTCCTCTGCACAAACATTTCTAAAATGGTTCGAAAATACTCAAAATGTCTGGGGATTGTGTATCGGGAAGTGGTCAGGTCTCAAGGTGCAGCAGGCTAAGCTAATTGAATATCGAGACGAGGGTGGGAAAATTGTCGTCATTTGATATGCGACGGACGGCTGTAGCAGAATGCATGAAGAGGCATATAAATTAGCCATTTCAAATTCTGATCACAAATGCATATCGATGCATTTCTAACCGGAAAATCCCGGAAGGCAAATGACCGGAAAAAACAAAACAATGTAAACACGCAGACGGAAGATACAAATATTGTTACCATGTTTGTGAAATGAAACGGCAGTGTTGGTTCAACGTTTATTCGTGCTGTTTGGGTTCTCGGCAATGTTGCCTCCATATTTTCAACGCGTGCAACGGGGCTTTTTTCTTCGAGTAATTAATAAACTGATCCCTAGATCAGAGTTCTTTAGCCCCAAGTAATAAGACATGTTTCTGCTTTTTCGCCTTTTCTCCACGGCTTCCATTTTGTTCCCGTAAATCTGTATTTCTTCCAATCCAACCCACTTCTTTTTGTGAATTAAATAGTTCATCCAACATGTCAAGTGCTAACTGACATTATAACATATTTTCAAATTAACTCTCATCAGCCAAGAAAAGATTGTCCAGTTTCCGGCCCTAGGGGACTGGGATCAGCCTTGTTCTTCTTTTGGGCAAGATCGAGCATAAAACTGAAGCAGATTCGAACTCCAAGGCCCCACATCCCAATAAAAAGGGGTAGCGTTGTGGGTTGACCTGACAGATTTTCCTCAGAGGCCGTGGTGAGAGCACAATTCTTGCCAGTACCAACAAATACGTATATGGATCTAAAATTATATTTACCCAGGGAAATGTCTTTGAAGTTTACTCATATCTCAATCGTTCATGTATTCAATCAGCTTTTATAAGTCGTCCATTCGTCTCAAAAACTCATAATCTAGAAAAATGGGTTTCACATAAACTCATGCATTGGAAGATTTATTTAAAAACTTGTCTTGCATCTACATACAGTACTGCCTACATTTTCTCATCCAAAACCGAATCTATCCTAATCTACTGCGTGATTGGTTGGGTTCATAATTGCTAAGAACTGGACAAAATTCAAACTACGATGCGCAATTGGCTCATCCAAACATTGCATTAGAAGATAAAAGACCCTTTCCTGTGCTGAGAATATTGCTGCATGACAACAACAAACCTCTTTTGACCAAATGCTCTGCAAGGAAAAATCACACGATGTATGAATTTTCTTTAAGTTGGAGTATACAATTTTTACTGGAAGGTGGGTAAGATTATAGAAAGCAATGGAAAATGCACTGCGTACGATGTTATGCATGTAGAGAGATTTTGTCAAAAAACGATAGAAAAAAACTTTTAGAAGTTTAAAGGGGGTTCTATTTATAATGTAACATAAAGCTGAAAACTTACTTTGCATTCGACGTAAAAAATCTGGCGATGCAAATTTCTCTCTCTTTCAGAGCTTGATCCAGTTTGCCCGTAGTTTTCAAGGAATTTGATCCTTGCTAACCAATAAAACGTTTTCCTTTAAACAAAAAGCCGAAACCCTATCTCTATCCCTGACACGAACACAACGACAAAAATAGACTCTATTTAAATCTAATGGTCTGCTCTGACGTGCGAACTACTAACGCTAAAGGACAAAATGTGAATTTTCATTTTTGAGGAAAGAATTTTAAGGTTTTGAGCATGACACAAGGACCTGTCCAGGGGCCTATGTGGGTCGGAGTGCATTCGGGCACAACAATCACACCCTCTCCCTTATTTCATCCTACGAAATCTCTATAAAATATCGTTTATTTCCAGTTTTGCTATATTCGGAATTTATATATATATATATATATATATATATATATATATATATGTGTGTGTGAGTGTGTGTGCGTGTGTGTGTGTGTGTGTGTTTATATGTATACATATATAGATACATACTAATATATGTATATATATACCAATATATATACACATATACATATACACATATATACATATACATATTTATATATATATACATATATATATATATATACATATATATATACATATATATACACACACAATATATATAGATATATACACATTTATATATATATATACATACACACACACACACACACACATATATATATATATATATATATATATATATATATATATATATATATATATGAGGAATATACCTTCCTGAAGGAAATTATATTTTCATGCTTACTTAGAAACAAGTACACAAACTACAGAGCCAATCAAATAACACATCCGGGTTCTTTTTCCTCCTGTTGTTCACCAAAAGTAATTAGTTTTCAATAATTTCCCGTCGATTCAAATTCAATTGCTTCGAATAGAAAGATGGAAATAGTTGGACACCTAATGAAGAATATTCACCACGGTGAAAGCCACACAAATGAACAGGATGTGGGGATATTAATTAGTTCAGTGAAACCGAGGGCCGAAACCTTCTCCCGGAAGCCATCTTCGTGGCCTGCAGCCTTCTTTCCGGAACGGCTGATTATGGCACGGCCAAGATCCTATTCCTCGCTGAAAATGAAAACTTCTCCAAGTCTTTGAACTGAAGAAAGGTTTGTCTAAATTTGACAATGAGACTGTTCTTGTTGTACAACGAACGGTCACCAAACAGTCAATTGGATTTGAGTAGATGGCGACAGAGACGATGCACTACAGTAATTAGGTGAATAAGAATGCGGAGAAAGAGTGGGGTCTGCACGAGGCGAATCTATGCCAGATAGGAAGATTAGATTTGTCTATTGAAGGTGATAATTGCAATGGTCATGTGACCGGCGGCTGGGTAGGACCGGGGGGATCCTTGAGTGGTAGAATGCGAGGAAGCGAAAAGATCCGGGTATATTTAGCCGCTTTGTTGTTGTGGGAGGAGAGAGAAAAAGAGAGAGAGAGAGAGAGAGAGAGAGAGAGAGAGAGAGAGAGTTCCTCCCGAGTAATTTAAAAACAGGTTAGCAAATTAAAAAAAGCTGCAAGCAAATTAGAAAGTATAGCCAGGAAATCGAAAAATACGACGAATAAACAAAAATATTGCAAAAACAAAAAAAAAAAAATTAATAAATGCGGCAAGCGAATTGAAAAATAAAGCAAGCAAATTAGATATCGACTGAGCCATAACACGATTTCGAGCGGGCCAACATTGAAAGCTTATTTCAGTAAATCTGAAAGAAAGCAAAAGTAATAAATCTTACACCTAAGTTGAAAGTTGAAAATACTGAAATGAATTATCATTTAAACAAAATATATCAAAACACGATTCATGTATATACGTGAATATTTGTGTTCATCAATTGATATCTTTTCTCTTTTTATTTTGCTCGCTGAACTATTAGGCTGGGTTGTTGTTTTGTTTAATTTGCTTGCTCTGTTTTTTAAATTTGCCCTCCGTATTTTTAAAAAATTTCCTAATTTTTCACTTTACTTCAATTTGCTCGAGAAAACGTTTACAATATTAGGGAGTAAAATACGATGAACAGTAGAGATGACAAAAAAAAAATCTTGAAGTAATCCCTGCAATTACAAATAGGGGATATTTATTTGAAATTAGCATCTGATATCTTGACTTTTACCTGGATTCAAATACCAACACAGTCAGGCAATATACAGCAATTCCACCTACGAGACATGTCATAGCTGATAACAGTACTTTCTGATTTTTTTTTCCTGTTCTGTTTTTTCAGTTTTTTTCTAATTAATGTTAGAAACCTAAAGGAGCTTTTTTCTTAGTCATCAATAAAAGTTAATTTCCATAACTCCGGGCACCACAGTGAAAGCCACACAAATGTGCAGAAGCTCAGATTAACAGATTGTGTTGCGATTCATTTTTCACACCGATTAAATCCATATCCGTAGTGTTAGTTTAAGGTTGAATTATAACCGAAATTTGATCGATCAAAGCATCTCAAGCTTTTTCTAGAACGGTCAGTCTAGTAAGTCTTTTTAGTTGGATTCCAGAGTCATGTTGACAGATTTTTGGTGCTTTGCTCGGGGAAGACGATTCTGTCAAAAGTTGTTTTTTGTTTTGTTTTTTATAGCAATATAGACCATTTAATTTGGGGGTGTTATTGTTTATCCCTACCTGATCAAAAATGTTCATAACAATGGGAATTGATGCGTTAATTTCATTTCGATAGTTGTATCAGGTTAGAAACCAACCAGAAAGACCCACTATTTCTGTTTTTATCGGCTGGGGCAGAAAGAGAAAAAGTGACTTGATCACTTTTTTCTGTCAGTAGGATTCTGTACTTAGAAAATATGCTTATTATATAATATCTTTATCAGCTTTTGGCAGGGACTAACCAAAAAAACGAAAACACTTTCTTGCGTTTAAAACTTAATCTTGAAATAAAACAATTTAAGTGTACATTTTCCTGTTAAACTGCTCTAACATATCTACTATGGAGATTTATGGTTAGAGTTATACAACAGGCAAACGTATTTTAGACTAACCAATCAACAAATGTAAGCAGTGCGAAATATGTTACCTTTAAAAAACATTTCCATAGGCTGGAAGATATTCGAAACCTTTTTTCGCAATTGCTAATTTTTCGACCAGTATTTTTACATTTTACTTTTAGTTGCTTTCTATTGCAACTCTCAGGCCGTCATCTTTTTGGACAATGCGGTTTGGAAATAAAGACAAAACCACGGGAAAAAGTCGAACACTCACTTCTTTGAGAAGCCTGGTGGCTGCCTCATCGATTTGGACACAGAGACCTTCCGGCCTCAATCATTCAAATATAACCATTCATTACTTATTTTCCCCGAGCACCTGATACGCTGCCAGCTTTCCTTTTTTTTTTTTTTACTTACACACATTAGTAGTATAAATAGCATTTTTCAAATGAATTCTCTAAAATTAAAAATATTTGATTCTCATTTCTTTCATCTTAATTTCAGTTACTTTTAAAGAAACTCTTAGCCCGTCATTCTTACAGAAAAGCATTAAAGAAAAGATTCTCGAAACTAGCATTCTTTTTTCACGTAGAGGCTTTTGTTTATGATGACACTTACTGATTACCACCAGGCATCAGTCATTACAAACCAACTTTATTGATATTCATGCTGACTTTTTTCGTTGTTTTTTTTTTTTGTTTGTCTTTTGTGTTGGGGGTGGATATCACTTTCAATGTCAAGACTATACATATGCTGGATTTTTTTTTCCGAAAGATTTAAAACGTTTTTGTTTTTCCAGTGTGAATATCAGAGAACAGGAATAGTTGTGGATTTTGGCAATTTGAAATAGCGTAAATGTTATCACAAAACTAAGAAAGAGTTGTAAAAGCACTATAACATATCAGAGCGAGCAAAAGTCACGACTTGATCAACCGATTTTCGATAAAATCTGATAATCTAAATAAATATACGATCTGCTGAAGTCGTGTGTGACAATGGCTGAATGAAAAAGAGGTTGCAATGAACATCTCAACTAACCTCATCCCTCCACAAGAAAAAGAATAAACGAACAAATGAACAAGCCATTGAACAAGCAAACAATCTACCATAGAGGACCTACGAAATTAGCCTGGCACAGAAGGGAGGAAGGAAAGCCGGCTCTCGTGGCAAAGCTATAAAAATCGCTCGGCAGTCATTCTCCGAAGAATAATTCCAGTGTTTTCGCTAAATTAATCGGCAAGATCTATGAGAAAGTGGTGCTCGACCTGTACCCGAGCGCTACGGTCGAAGGAAGCTTTGAAGCTCCCGTTCGTCAGAGATAGGTGCCCGGATGTCTCGTGCCTTTCAGCATATCTCGCGAGACAATCAGTCATTTTTTTTTTTTTTTTGTCAGATACGACGATTCTTGTTAGCCGCTGGTTTTTGTTTATTACTGCAACAAGGGGAGGTCACCTCGAATGTCAGTCGTGTCTATCCAGGCGCTGTTTACACCCGCTCCAATAGATTAGAGACGCGTTAGAGGCTGACGGGCAATCACGTAATGCTCACGTGAACACGTACCAATGAAGATCTTTGTAAGGCAGTTTGCGCTGCATATATATATATATATATATATATATATATATATATATATATATATATATATATATTGCACACGTGATTACACGCGGTTTGTTTCAATGCGTTCATATAAATGTCGATATGTTTCAGTATGTATAAACTCAAAGTTTATTTGCACGTAGTTGATAGGTGGTTATCAATGAATACGTGAACTTTTAAGTCAATATTGTTAATCTTTACATATTCGCCCATGAATATATGTTTGTGTGAGCACCTGTTTAGTTTTGTGTACCTCTCTCTACGTATGTAGATATATATGGATAATTACAAATAAAAGTAGTTTTACTCTGGATCTTAAACATCATGACAGACTTTCAAGCTTTATAAGGAAAAAAAAAACCTTGCCAATAACAATGAATATAATGTTCTATATTGTTATAACAAGTAATACAAAGTCTACGCCCTAAAAATAAGGCTTGAAGAAGATGTGTTCTGGCTCCTCTCCTAAAATCTCACCCTCCTCCTTTGACTTGGTATTTCTGTTCGTTCTCTCTCCACTTTTTCTCCTCCTCTCAATGTTCTTGTTTTGCTACTACTACTACTACTACTACTACTACTACTACTACTACTACTACTACTACTACTACTACTACTACTAATAATAATAATAATGATAATAATAATACTTCTTCTTTTTCTTCTTCCTCTTCTTCTTCTTCTTCTTCTTCTTCTTCTTCTTCTTCTTCTGCCGCTATACTTTAATTCTCCTCCCCTTCCTCCTCATCTCACTTCATAATTTTTCCAGGGTAGAAAAAAATAACCCACTGTCACATCAAAACGTGTTTAATGTAGTAAGTGACTATTGTGAGTCATAACCGACCACTAAAAGGTTGGTGTTATACAATTTGCAAACAGTTAGATGAGGAGGGGAAAAAAAGATAACGATTGTCAACAAACAAAATGGCGGCCAACATTTGAATAGGAAATCGAAAATCTCTACTGAAACTAATCATCAGTTTACTGGGAAGAGCGCATTCAGGTGAAAGTGATTGGAATGGAATTCTTTCCTGGGAAAATAAGGTTAGGGATAGGTAATCAGATGAAAGATTGTCAGGGTGACACTGACAAAGACGGTAGTAGGGGCACGTAGATATTCACTAAGCTCAATCGGACACAAGGCCAGTTTATTGTTGTACTGCATGAGAATCATTTTTTAATGGACCGCAAGGCTTGTTTGCTAACCATTTCTCAAGGGTGAGGCACTGCAGACATTTACCAAGCTTAGCTCACGCTTTAACAGGAGAAAATGATTGGGGCAGAGCAGTAGTACTGGTCTTCGAAATAAACTAGCCAACCATTAAGATTGGGGCACTTGAAACATTAGCTAAGATTAGTTCACTCTAAAACTGGGCCGGATAATTAGGGCACCTAGTGGGAA
Source organism: Thysanoteuthis rhombus (assembly GCA_963457665.1). Classification (NCBI taxonomy): domain Eukaryota; kingdom Metazoa; phylum Mollusca; class Cephalopoda; order Oegopsida; family Thysanoteuthidae; genus Thysanoteuthis; species Thysanoteuthis major. The sequence goes on along the minus strand of OY735200.1, from coordinate 51,309,184 downwards.
TCAAACTCACCACATTATCGAATAGACAAGTCAGCAAACCATTATCTCAAAGTAGGCACCCAGCACAGGACGAATAGTTTTAATCAAGCACAATTTCCGTATTTTATGGTATATGAGACACATATATCTTTCAAATCTGACTCTTAAAATCACTCATCTTACTCAGTGCTTGCCAAGCTAAGGATTTATCAATCATCCTAGTTAAACGAACCAAGCATCTTTCGCATGAATACATACGGAATAATACAATAACAGAGCGACCTATCTACCGCTGTGTCTCAAATGCTGCAAAATACAGTAATCTTTCTCAGGTGAATACAGGGTCTCGGGTGGAAACTGATGAAAACGCGTTTGATTCCGATGCTTGTGGGTAAATGACAATCGGTATTATAAGTTAATTACGTTACTTAGGAAGCCTAGATCAGACTGGCACAAGAGAACATTATTGGGATACCGAACGAGGGTCAAAATCACTAAACTAAAATGAAAGGATCTACTGCAAATGAAAGCAACACCGCCGTGGATAATATGTACAATAACTAAAATTGATGTACCATCGGTATTACACTTTTTTTATTATTTAGTTCATATATATATATATATATTAGTACTTTTTTCCAAATAATCCCTGAGGGTGAAATTATATCGTCATGCAAGAAGAAAATTAAAAAAAAATATTTTTTAATTTCCTCTGTGATCTTGTTACTGGCTTAGCTGCCTATCGAGGACGGGAAGTGGAATAAATAATTCTAGTCGAAGTAATACTTGGAAATTTAATTCTTGTTCTACCAGTAGCGATTCCTTCTGCTGGATAGAATCCAATCATACAGCTTTGTGAACTTGGTTGGCTGAGTAGTAAGCAACGAGCCTGGCAATTTCTGAGTTGATCAAAATGCTTTACGATAGGAAACGTCAAATAGTCACTGGTTATATTTTGTTAATTTCTCACAGCGTTCTAAACAGTGAATAAAACATACATACGTTTTTAGTCTTCCCATTTATATAAATATTTACACACGTGAGATATTATACATATTCATTCACACACATATACACATATAAGTTCTCATATATACATATGAGCGTATGTAAGGTCTTGTGTGTGTGATAATTTCATGTCTCATGTATGTATAAGTGTGCATTCTTACATATATCAGTCTGTTAGTGTCACTCGTTCGACTTGCATCTTCCCCAAAATTTGCTTGACCTCTCTATCATGGACATCGTGGAGCCAGTATTTTCTTAATGTATCTAGCTCGTCACGTCACATCACCCGCTAGCCACGGATTAGCAACTGATTTCTGGGGATCCACTTTGTGTGTCGTGATGTCCATTGGTTGTCTGCTATTCTTGCAACATGTCCAATACATTTTTATTTGAGTTCTCTTACAGTTTCTATGATGTCCTGGACTCCTATCTTTTCTCTAATATACTGTACTGTCTTATGATTTCACCATGTGAGGTTTAGCATGATTCTCTCATTTGTGCGTTGCACGGTTCTCAGTTTGAGGGTCAATCTTTTGGTTAGGTTCCATGTTTCAGCTTCATGCGTGACCATCGGTAGGGATACATCCGTTGTATACCCTTCTTTTTGGACTAGAGGGATTTTCTTGTTCTTAAACGTCGAACTTGTTCTACTGGAAGCTTGCCAACCTTGTGTGATTCTTTGCTTGATTTCTTTCTCTTCTTTTGATCGCTTCACTCTCCTGGATGTACATAGTAGTCTACTTTCTCCAGATTTGCGTTTTCGATTTCCATCGTTGTGTTTTTGTTCTCAACAGGTTTGCTGTATATGACATTTGTTTTGCTGAAGTTCATGCAGAGGCCAACTTCCTTCTTATCTTCATTTTATTCGTTTGACATTACCTGGCGATCGTGACGGTTCCCAGCGAATAGGACGATGTCGTCAGCGAATCTCTTACGTGAGCATTGTCTATCCTGATTTCTTCGTTTTCCCATTCTAAGTTTCGGAAAATCATCTCGAGGCTGGCTGTGAAGAGTTTGTATGAGCTTGTATCACCTTGTCACACTCCTTTTTCGAGTTGAAAGGGTTCAGAGTCTTTGTGTAGTCTGATGATTGAACTGCTGTGTCGGTAGATGTGCTGCAGTACTCTCACATACATGGGGTCTACACCGTGTCATATTTTTGCACCAATGACTTAAAGGATTTCTACAGAATCAGAAACCTTTTTGAATCCACAAATTCTACAGCTAGTGGCAGCATGCTATATTATTTCTCTTATAGTTGGTTTATTAAATGGAGATGGTCGATGGTTGAGTAGCTTTTTCTGAAGCCAGCTTATTCCCATGTTTAGTTTTCATCTAGTGTTTTGCTGATTCGATTAGAGATCACTTTGGGTGAAGAACTTGTAGATGCAATATAGTAGGAGATCATTTCTGTTTTTCAGTTCCAGTTTGAACGGTCGAGTGACTTCTTTTTGAACAGTATGTGGTTGCAGTTCGGTGTTGAACATTCTCCTGCGTTCTATTTTGGTGCCAATTTGAACTTTTGCATCCTATCATTCTGTGGTCACTTCCTACGTTGACTTGATTAAGATCTGCATATCTCTAATGGTGTTGGTATTTCTACTAGGATGTAGTTTATTTCGTTTTTGGTTTCACGATTGGGCCTCCTCGAAGTCCACTTTCTATTGGTTTCTTTTTCAAAGGTGTTCAGAATATCGGACCCGTTTGCGGTTGTAAAACTCGACAGATCTTCACTCCTTTCGTTTCGTAGTTTGTATCCGTGCTTGCCGACGCATTTTTCAGTATCTTGTCTTATTTGGACATTAAAGTCTCCCATAATGATGTTGAAATATTTTTTGGTTTCTAGGTGTAAGGAATCCAAGTCATCGTAGTTGTTTATCTCTTCATCGGTTGATTGAGAATCGGGAGCATGAACAAGTGACGTTCAGTTTGTACCTTCTTGAAAGCTGTACACTGTCACTGGCTACATGGTCTGAGTTGGCTTTGAATCTAAAAACATTTTCCTTGAGTTTTTTTTTTCATGAATTAGAAAGCCCTCTCTGCTTCGTTTCCTTTTTTCCTTCCACATTTTTATGTTGGTGTTTGCTATTTACTTCGATTAGTTCCTCTCCAGGTCTTCTCATTTTACTAATACCAATACTGTCCCATTTGATGATCTCGATTTCATTTTCTTGTATGGCTAGATGCATGTCTGTTGAGAGTATTCTGAAGTTGTATGTTCCTACGTAGAGTGTTGTTTTCTTCTTGATATTCTCGGTGCTGTGTTTGGGTAGTCACATTTGGGACACATCACCCCTACCCAAAGCAAGTGATGAGGCTGGGCCTTTTGAGACCGATGACCCATCAGGAACAGCCAATATATTTCTGGTCTTCCAAACCATGGGGGGTTTTAGGCTATGCCTTTCCACACTTACCCATGACATGTTGGAGGGGTCTGGGTAGATGGTACTACTTGGTGGTGCCCATCATCATTTCATATAATGTGGCGGGTTGCCCTTGATTACATGGTTGCAGGAGCAGGGATTTTATCCCCGACCTGACTTTATGCTGGTTGGTATCATTCGTGGAAGTGTGCGTTGAAATCTTGATAACACTTTTGGGATTGGTATATCGAAGAGTTACACTTATAGATATATATTGGTATCATATGTATATGATGTGTGAGCGTATGTTTATATATATATATATATATATATATATATATATATATATATATATATATATATGAGTGTGTGCGTGTCTTTGTGTAAAACATTCCTGGATATCAGGAATAAATGTTGTAGCAGTCATTGGGAATTAAGATAAGTGTCTCAAACTGAAAAAGGTCACTGTATATGTTATTTGGTAATAACGTGACTGGAAACTTCTTTGTAGAGATAGGACTATCGTAGCGACCAAAGATATCTTTAGTGTTCGAGTGGGAATCCAGTTTTGAGATATGATGGTTATATTGCTGACGAAAAGCAGGCTGAAGGCGTCCTGAATATATATAAAAGCCACACACCTGTGTGATGTAAAACACGTGTTTATACTTGTTGGGATACAAGTTCAAAGCCACTCGGCAGTAAAGGTGGATGAGATCTGAAAGGTATCATAATTAGAACACAAAGGTCGGTTCTCAACTAAAAATGTCGAGAGATATTTAGATGAAGTTAATCGCATCTGGACGTATTTTGATCGATGGCATAATTCGGTCTTTATTTTGAAGCTAACTTGACATTTTCAACCTGTCGCTGTTATTTATATTTGCTCTGACTCAATGCTTGTTTATCAAAAACCAGGAATGGTGTATCCTCATTCGGTATCACGAACATCGGTCCCTATGATAAGCGAAGATTTGTGGAGATCTACAAGCAATGTATTACTCTTAACTTGGTCCAAAACTCGGAAACTAACAAAAAAAAATACAAGATGGAAAGATGAACTAGACAAATTCAAAAAATACTGGCTCTGCGACACCCACGATAGAGAAATGTGGCGGATCCTGTGGAAGTTCAATGTCCAACAACGGACGCTGAAAGAATGATGATGATGATGATGATGATGATGAGTGATATTGAAACTATTATTTGAAATGGTCTCCTGTTATTATATTTGTCATAATTGTTGCTTTGAAAGAAACAAATAGAGCAGATCAAGAATGAGCGAAAATGGGAATTTGGATTTGAAACAGTTATTTTGGGCCTTTGCGTTACCGGCGACTATTTAGCTCAATGGTAAGAAAAGCGCTACGTTGAAACAGCTACCCTCTCGGTCACAAGTTCAATTCCTTCCTTTCTATTGACGTTTTCCAGGCAAAATGATACATTCACTGTGCAATAGTGTGAGATAATTTTCAAATGATATTTTCAATATAACACAATTTTAAATCGTTCTGCCGCATCATTTATCAAGTCCTTAATAATATATATATATATATATATATATATATATATATATATATATATATATATATATATATATATATATATATATATATATGCAGGTGCATATATGTGTGTGTGCGTGAGAGTAAGGGCACGCTTTTGTGTGTGAATGAGGGTGAGATAAATAGAAAATACCGAAATCCAACCTTTAAAAAAAATCGGTGTTCGGAATTTAACCAAGTATATGGCTCGAAAGCCGTCAACGAACAAACAGCTCAATATTGGATCAGAAAATTTCGAAACAGACCAGAGCCTTGTAGATGTCCCTCTCTGGTTGACGATAACCAATTGATGGCCATTAATGAGATGCATCCGTCCAAAACAACTCAAGACGTTGACCATTTAACAGTTCTCCGATATTTGTACCAAAACAGAAGAGCAAAAAAAAAAACCCATGTCGCGCGATTATAAGTTACGTGTGTGTGCTAATAAAAGAATTGTATATAGTAACGCTTCACCTTCTGCTCTCATCCATCATCAAATATCTTGTTAAAGTCTCGTTGCTGAAATTCCAAGATATCTGATGGAGGAAAGTGGGGATGATTGAGTACGTTGGCAAACCACTCTACCATAATTATCTTATCTGCTTCGGTAGTGGCAGCAGAAGTTTGTTACCCACACAGTTGACTTTGACAGGAACCAATGAGATAAGACATTCATGTGTGTAAGTATGCATGCAGCTATCTCACTCTCACACTATTAATCAATGTATACATTCATGGAAATATATTATAGATGTGTATTTATAAAAGTAACTCATATATATATATATATATATATATATATATATATATATATATATATATATATATATATATATATATATATATATACTGAAGAAAATGCATGTAAATATCTATTGTTGGCTTTAAAACAGATGTGTGGGGAGAGGATATCTTGACATATATAACGGTAATCCATCTTTGGAGATCTACCGTGAATGTCCATATTTCACATGCTTATAGGACGATGGAGATCACTAGTGAACGTACTAATCTGTCTTCGGAGCTCAAGTTACAATGGTTTGGGGGGGTCCTTTTCAACAGTCTGCAAATTCAACTTCAAATATTTTAGAGCTTTTGTTTGGTCAGCCAAACTGTCGGAAAAACAATATAATTATAAAGGGTGGGGGCAAACCCCCAGAAATTGCTCGGGCAACCTACGACTTAGCAGCCTTCCACCTATTCGCATCACCTCGGGGGTGGGGAACATAGGACGAAAACCCTTAGGGGAGTCGACCCAAGGTAAGTCACTCCTCGTCTCAAGACTCCATTGTGCAGGCTGGAGATTTATTCCGCACACCACAGGTCCCACCATTTTTGGTCATACTGCTGAAGAAAACTCTCCCGAAAAATCGTTCATGTAGATAAACAATACACACACACACACACACACACACGAATCTCTCTCTCTCTCTCTCTCTCTCTCTATATATATATATATATATATGTGTGTATATATATATATATATGTATATATATATATATGTATATATATATATATATACATATATGTATATATATATATATATATATATATATCAAACTTTCCGTGTAAACATGTGTCAGGATGAATGTCTGTGCATATGAGTGTTTGTCTATCTGCATGTGTTAAGTGTTTGAATAGGACCCAATTGTTAATCCCTGGTCGACGCTGGATAATTTATTTCATATTTGTTTACTCAATCAGGGCACGCTTTCTGTATGCAAAGGAGAAAAACTAATAAAATAAGATAGAACTAAATGAGAGTAACATAAATATCAAACTGTCACGAAATAATTATATTTATCGCAGATGACTGATTGAGAAGGAGGAACAGAAATTTTCAAATATAAAATATACATATCATCGGATATGTTTGTGTATGTGTCATTCCTTGAGCTTGTATAAACAAATACAGATTTTTTACAACGTACATTTATCACATATATATGCAAATATTCATGCACACACACACATACATGCACACACATATAAATATATAAATATATGTAGATATATATATATGCATGAGTATATATATATATATATATATATATATATATATATATATATATATATATATGCATAAGAATATATATATATGTATATATATATATATGTATATGTATATATATATACGTATATGTATATGTATATATATATGTATATATATATGTGCATATATATATATTTATATATATATATATATATATATATATATATATATATATATATATATATATATATGTATATATATATGTGTGTGTGTGTGTGTGTGTGTGAAAGAGACTAGGTATGAACTGAGCTTTAAAAATAAACTTCATTTTGGGGACATGTTTCGAGAAGCTTTTACCAACAATCAGAAATTAAAATTACCTGGGCAGTATGATTGTTATGGGAGATGGTTATCCGGGTACTCAATCCTCTAGTATCTTCTCAACCAACCATCGAGACGTGTCGGTTACGAAATATTCTTAAATCATAATAGAGTGCAAATCCAAATCCTATGTATATATATAAAAATCATATATATATATAAATATATATATATATATATAAATATATATATATATATATATATATATATATATATATATAGAGAGAGAGAGAGAGAGAGAGGGGGGGAAGGATAGATAGATTGAGAGATGTCCATGGATTAGGGTTATATAATATGATGATATGATATATTTATACATAGTTGGATAAGTTAATATTCATATCTATAACAATATATTTAAATATGTACACCTATACATCTCAACATACAAGTATATAGAGAGTCAGAGTGAGAGAAAGAGAGAGAGAGAGAGAGAAGTAAATTTCTTCCTATATATGTATATATACAGAGAGACGTATATATATATATATATATATATATATATATATTTATATATACATATCTTTCTCTCCCTCTCTCTGTCCATCTCCAAATATATATATATATATATATATATATATATATATATATATATATATATATATATATATATGTGTGTGTGTGTGTGTGTGTATATATGATTATGTGTTTGTATGTAGTTATGTATGTATGTATATGTACATATTATTTCTCATCAAAGTGCATGAACAGAGAAACTCACCCAGATCTTTGTGGGAGACACCTGAATACATTGCTGACAAACACCAAACAATTACGACACACGTTGAAACATACATATTCGAGAAGCCATATGTTTACATACCAACATAGAGCTATCGTTGCAGTCAAATTACATCCGAAAAGAAGAAGTGGCGTACATAATTTTGTAACGCACTCATACACGCATGCGCACAAAGGTATAACCAGGATCCTTTCAGTCACACGAAGATTCTGAAAGTAATTACTGGACGCTGTAATACAATTTAATATGGAACGTATCATTTGAATTGTAACTGCAAAATATCCCTTCCCAGAGAATATTTCCTTGATTTTTTTGTATGTGTATCGTGTTGGAGGAAAAATGTACGAAAATGAAAGTGCCTTCGGAGAGGGAGGTGAGAGGAGACAAAACGTGGGGAAAAAAGATCTGAACGTGCGGGTGACAATTTTGGATTCAAAAAGATACCTCTGAAAAGGAATGGTAATTCTTTTTTATAGGTTAGGGAGGAGGTTATTTTTTGGATAATTATTGGTAGGTACTTTTCACTATAAAAAAAGAAAAATAAACGAATTGAAAAAATTAATACAAAAATGCAATTACTAGTACAAACGTTGGGATTCCGTAATTTCAGTCTCAACTTTTGTCGAGCTGAAGAAATGACGGAAAATTGTTTGGAAATAGAAAGAAACAAGAATGTTACTGTACGTGTTGTCTTTAATTTTATTTCAGTTAAACATTTGCAGGCTGACACATAGATAGAATGATAGATACATAGATAGATATGTCAACTTAATAGAGAACAATACATGACAGATGACGTGTGGGTGTTTTTGTGAGTTTATCTGATAGCACAATATATATATATATATATATATATATATATATATATATATATATATATATATATATATATATATATATATATTGAAACTTCGCTTGTTACTCACACAAAAAAATGAATAACATACATGTGAAGAATTAGGAAAGACCCTTACATGCAATTTCATCGGGCTTAATATGCGTCTTACAACGATACGTACCAACGGAGTAGAAGGGGCAATCAGGATTACTAGATCTCTGCCAAATCTATAGCAGATAAAATTATACTGATGTATTTTGCTACGCAGTTATTTAAGCAGAATTGCTCACATACACGGGTACGCACGCTTTCACAAAAGAAAATAATCGCTCACACATTTACTCAAACATATTAGGCATGTGGAAAAGTTTACAGTCCTTGTTTGAAAGTTTAAGACTGAGTAAACAGCTCAAAACTGTTTTTCACTGTGCATTAGCTAAGAAGAGGGTTATTTAGAAAACCCAGCCAGCCATTAAGCGCGATTTCAAGTCATTCCCTTTGTATAACTGCACTATATATGGGAGACATGAACCATGTTTTAACAAAGCACGCTATTGCGGGGGACACCTGTACCAATATACTGAATGTGTCTTCAATTCATATTTATATATATATATATATACATATATATATATATATATATATATATATATATATATACATATATATATATATATACATATATATATTTATATATGTGTGTGTGTGTGTGTGTGTTTATTGTTGAAGTGAAGTGATCTGACAGAATATAGATGAAAATGACAATTGGAAGGTTAAGAGAAACTCAAGAGATATGTGTTACATCGCCAAAAAAATTATTATTATTTGGTTTGGATGTTTGGTAGGTGCGGGTGGGAGGTTATTTGTATCTGTGTAATTGAAGTTGACATTTGGATTGAAATCAGATGAGTTTAGAAGAGGCGGTATCAGGGGTCTACTAGACAACCGAACACAGAAATATTCACATTCTTCTCTTCAGCATCGAAACATAAACAGCATATTTTTCTCTGTGAACTGTTGAAAATATTTTTTCTCTGAAACCCCAATGGAACATTAATGAAAATAAAAAAATGACAGATAATAATAAAGAGAAAAAACATAAAAGAACAAACTTTTGACTCCCCAATGTACGATCAAATCAATCATAAGATTACGAAGCCAGATGAGAAAAATCTGACTCCCTAAAGAAAGTGGTCTCAGAATGAAATATTCCAAATGAATTTCTAATCAGAAGAAAGAAAATTCTCTGATGTTGTCATGAAAAATTGACGTGATCGGGTTGAAATCGTAATAGCATAAACTTAGGGTTCAGTTCCGTGTTGTGATTGTTTAGTAAATTGAAGCACCCCCCCCACTACTAAAACATTATGTAACAGGTGGAAACAACCCGGATTTATTTAATCCTCGAAGTTTAAGCACCCTGAAGATGTGGAGATAAAAAAAATCCTTCTTGCAATGCGCCGATTTTTTTCTGGGTTATGGTTACATACATACATTTAGAAAAGGTATCATAACAATAGAGGCATACAATACAAGAATGAATATGTATAAAATAGAATGAAGGGAATGAGTAGAGAGAAGAGTGTTGAAATGAGTATGAAAATATCGGTGCAATAAGAAACGTATTTAGTTCAGATTCTCTTGAATATTTTCGAACAAATGTCAATTTTTATGCCAGAAAGATTAGGTGCTTCTTACAAATACTGAGATGCCTGCCATCTAAAATTGCCATCTGCAGTTTTGTCTTTTTTTTTTTTTTTTTTCCCGTGAATTTATTTAGTTTTGTTATCAATGATAGACACAAAAAATGCTAAGTACTTCGAAGTAAGAAGCGTCACTTCTCGGCCCCTGCCTCTCAATGCAAGTGGGAGTCAAGCTGTGTTCAGCGCTGGTTGTGGTGGTTGGGAGGAGGTGTTGATCTGCACTAGTGTGCGCGACCAATTTCGACAATTTTGATGTTTTAAAAAAGCAACGCTACTTCACTTATTTCTCAATTATTTTTAGAAGTTTTTTTCTTAAATAAAAAAAAGTTATTTTTATGGAGTAAAAAGAACAGCTGCATAATTCGCCAAAATTATATATATATATATATATATATATATATATATATATATATATATATATATATATGCCAGCACACATACACACACACGTATATATATATATATATATATATATATATATATATATACACACACACACACATATATATATATAAGTTGCATCCTTAGATACATACATAAGTACATGCATACATACATTACTTTTCTCGAGAATTGTAGCTGTTCAAGTTTATACCTAATATTCATCGTTACTTTTCCAACTATTTCAGTGTTTATTGTCCTACCTGTTAATTTTATAATCCATATGCAACTCACTATCTCTCTCTCTCTCTCTCCTCTCCTTTCTCTCTCTCTCTCTCTCTCTCTCTCTCTATATATATATATATATATATATGTGTGTGTGTGTGTGTGTGTGTGTGTAACTGTGTGTCTTTGTGTTTATATATATATATATATATATATATATATATATATATATATGTGTGTGTGTGTGTGTGTGTGTGTGTGTGTGTGTGTGTAAAATGAGTGAAGATCTTTTTTCAATGACTGATTACAAATTGTACATTCTGTTTCACATTCCACCGTTTCCTCCTAAATACCAACGACGTTCTATATGAAACCTAATTATTTGATCTAGGCGCATGTAATCAAGTTATAGAGTCTTTGTGGCTTTATGCTATCGTTGTACCTTTCTGAATACAATCACGTTGAATACTGAGCATATTGATCTTATCACGCGGCCAATTCATTGGTATGTCAGGGTTCCATCACCTACTCGACATTTCCGGCTTGACTTGGAATGTTTACATCAGAAAAAAAAGTACATGAATCAAAAGTTTCGAAATCAACATTGCATTTATCTTGCATTCTTACACTTTTATAAAGGAACAACAATACCTAATGATATCATGAAACGTTAGTGAAGATCCGTGGCTCAATACTTATAACGTTTAAGCTTGAATGATTGGCCCCATGGCCATCACCTGATGAATATACGAGCTGTAGCAATGTGAACCTTACATGAGTGTGTATGTGTGCACGCGTGCTTGCGTGTTTGTGTTTGTGTATGGGTCCTTGTTGTTGTTATTGTTACTGATGTTGTTGTTGCTGTTGTTGACACCGTACGTATATAATTCAACTTTTTGAAAAAAAATATCATCTGAGTCAACGTTTTGTCGGCGTAACGTCTCGTCCGCTCCGCAGGACGATCATCGGTTCCACTGTTTTCATCTCAAATCTACGCATTAATTTTAATCGCTATTCGATTCCCTGTCAAAATGAACACACCAAGAGCAGAAACATTCCCGAGATATCTCGTCAGCCATTCCAGCAAAATCAATACTCCAACCATTTTTGCTACGAGGCACGGATTGTCTTGAATAACTATTTGAATTTTTGCCAAAGTTAGAAAACAGGGAAAAATATTTCGTCAGCCGTTCCTTAACAAATAATGCTTTTGCTACCACCATTCCTGTCAACGAATTGTCTTGAATCTCAAACTGATTCACCGTCCGAGGATGGAGACCAAGGACAAATAAGTTTCTTGCAAAATATTTCGTCAGGGCAATCATTGCTTTCAGGGAAAAGAAATATATTCCCTGTTTAAGCGTCCACGAATGTACAATATTGATTTTCATTGGAATCCGAAATATGGTGTATATTTTAGAGAAAGTTTATGCCCAAACCTGGCCTTGACAGCTATTCGAACCCTTATCGTCAAGCTTGATGCATTTTTGGTCAGGTGACTCTTGGGATGTAGAACCGCAATCACTCTGCTGCGATCTCTCCTTCACTCGGTCTTCTTTACTCAGGCTTGTAGGTGTTTTGTTCAGTCCAAGTAACTTCCTTAGATTGACAGCTTTACAAGGCTGAAAATCTCAGCCTCCCCTGCTAGTTAACCTGGGCTGGTCGGTAGAAATTGGTTAATATATTTCTAGGGAACATATATATTTGTTTCAGCATATGGTCGAGGATAATTTGTTTCAATTTTTTAAAGCTGTTTCTGTAAATCGTAAGAATAAAAATACAAATAGCGGCAATATTGATACTTTCAAAAAAATGATTTGGAATTTTTCAAAGATTAGATTTTATATCTGCTTAGTGAGGATTTTGTTGTAACCAACCGTACACCTTCCAAGCAATCACAACAATTTGGGACGCTGAACAACGAGATCACCTGGCAACCAGTACGTGAATTGTACTAAAGCCCAGGCTTTGGGCCCTCATTAGTTAAATTACACAATTATGATGAGGAGGTAGGTAGCATACAAAAAAAAAGACCGCATCGGGATCGCAGTGATGATGATAATGATGATGATAACAACAAGCACCTATGCGATGATGATGATGATGAGACAGGGTTGAAAGCTGATAGGTTAGTGGAGCTATAACTTGTGCCAATCAGCCGATATTCGATTATTTCATTGTCAGGTGATTAATTATGGAAATTAGTTTCCCATCTCCGTTAATTGCTTACGTGGGATGACCGTCTGCAAAACGACAGGAAGTGGGGCGAAATGGCTGAATTGGCACGTTTTTGAGAAGCAGTTCAAACAATTAACAGAAATATAGACACATATGTATAGAGATAATCGCTAATATATACATTGAAAAGCCCTATTCGGTTAGTGATGATTGTCTTAATTCTTAACTGCTTACAATTTGTTTCTTCCTGATTTCATGGTGATTTCTACGGTTAATACATTTACAATGAACGCTGCAGTAATATTACTAATCATTCAACTCTATATTCCTAATGACTGAAATGACATAAATTTGGGAAAATTCTTGTTGAGTATCCAGGGTTTAGAGCTTTAAATCTTTTTAGTCTATAGGTTTTTATCGAGGGGTTGAAACTGTTATTTGAGCCTTTGTATTACTGGTAGATATTTAGCTCAGTAGTAAGAGCAGCGCTATGTTGGAGCGGCTACCCTATCGGTGGCAGGTCCGATTCCTGTAGCAGCTCTATTTTCTGTGTGATGATTCTGTGAATCACCTTACTTTTTAGTGATTTCCTCTGTTTCTGGTTCATTGAACTCAACACGGACAGGAATGAATTGATAAAGAACAAGCCTGGCTTCTACAGGGTCAAACTCAACTACTACTTCTATTCTTAAAGAAGATGATTACTGCAACTTTCCTATTGTATATATAATGAATAATGAATTATAAAAATATTTTTCGTTACGAATGCATTCATCTATCAAAATGAAAAACTCTTTCGTATTGGTAAGATAAATTGTAGTAGATGTGTAAGAGAGTCGGTTACTAATCATTTGATCGTGATTTCAAATCATAGTAGGGAAATGTTAATCTGCATATTGGTTTGGTTTAACGGGAAAAGTGAAGTGTTCACTTCCTTAAATAGGTGAGGATTATCTTTGTCCATGTTCCTACCTGGGTAGAAAAACAAAGGGATGTCAAGACTTGGACTGGATTTAGAGAAAAAATATCTAATACAAGGTATCGCCTAACACGGACAACGGGTTAAGAACTCTATCAACATGGATTGTATAAAAGGTGCAGCTTGTAATTCCGAGAACAAATACAAAAAGTACACAAAGAAATTTCTCACTGAAACATGGTGAGTTTAATAAGCACAATTATCAGTACATAACACAAAACACAGATAATTACTTTTTGTGTTATACCAGTATTATCAAAATTTATTGAACGAGAAATAAGAATATACAGTGTATACCGTCATGGAATGCAAAAGATTTTGAAGAGGATCTTGTGGATTACCGTCCATATAACTATCCCTACCAAGCTTCAATAGACAGATCCTTGATCATTATACAAGGGGAATAGATGCAGTGTCATACGCGTGTATTCTTTTTTCTCTTTTCATTTTTTTTTTTTAGTTGATTTATACGTCTTGTGTATCAGCCTATACAGTAATTATGTTCAGGCTTAAATTTTGTATAATGTTAAAAGAATAGATTCTGTTAACATCTGGTAACATCAAGTGAGATTTACTATAATTCCAAATGTTCACCCAATCCTACTTGATCCGCCATAAATACTTAAATATTCTCAGCAAATGAACCCACTATTTTGGCAGACTCCACAACCGTCTAGAATATGATGTTGATTCCTTGCAAGCTTTCTTGCTTTCATCATCTCTTTCTTTATTTAAAATAAAAGAGAATTATTTAATCATACTATTAGCTGAAACAAAGAAGGCGGTTTTATTGGTGATTTATATTGCCTTTTGGTTTGATTCTTTGTGTGGAATGACTGGCTTTATTTTTATTTTTGTTTTGTTCTCAATGTATTCATAGTTGAATGTAGCGATAACAATACTTCGTTGTTTTTGTATTGTTATTTTTCATTACTAATAGTTCTCTCTCTCTTTTTTTTTTATCAAATCAGGCCGAGATCAATGCTTTAATGTAACATCAGTACAGAGTCTCTCGGTCCAATCCTCCATCTTAGAAAACGTTAATAATTATAAATGATTGAGGCAGACGACAACCTAATTTCCGGTTTACGCCATGATGAGATTCCGTCTCGCCTGTCCTTTGAAAAAATACAAGCATAAAAACTAGCTGAAACAGTACCAAACATGGGATTCGCTTCGCGAGATAAAAGCGGTAAATTGTCCTGCTTATTTTCTGCTGAAGACTTTATGATGAAGATGACAGTCTCCCATTGCGTGGCTTTATTTTTGGGAACTGATGCTTGAGGAGCCGACGCGTTTGCTGGACCGTCTTCTTTAGATACACGATGCTGCCATAGCGTTTTGTTTCTCATTACTATGTTTTATGACTTCTCAGTCTTAGCTCTGTTTTTATATCTTATTTTTTATAGTTATTATGTAGTTTGCTATATTTCATTCACCTTTCTCTGGTTTTCCTTCTTTCTTCATCATTTTCTTTTGAAAAAATCTTTGTAATATTATATATTTTATCTTTGCTTTGTTTTTTTTTCTTCGACTTTTCAAATTCTTTGTCATCAAAATCTGCTTGTTATTAGGAGTAGTCTAGCATTATCATTATTTGTAATATCCGTCGTAATAGTTGATTCCTCGTAGTCTCGTTATTAGCAATGTTGTTGTTATTAGTGCAAGTAAAGTAAGGGCGTAGCATAACGGTTACCTACGTAGAAAACGGAATCGGCGCACGTAGTTCGAGTTTCGGTCGAGGCAGCGTACCTTCATTTCGCGCTAATATTGTTGTAAAAGACATTAACCCTCTTCTTCCCTCGGTTATGCGTAAATAGTCCTGTAAGGCAGTCCAACTAAGATAAGGATACTCTGAATGGAACAAAAACCGGAAGTGAAGCCCTTGAAGCTAAGCCTCTTTTGTGGTCACTCATACAACATCAGTTCCGTCCGACTTCTCATTATACTGTTGGAGGCCGCGAAAGTGTTATCATCTACGTGTACCGAATCATTCGAGCAATATTCAACCCACTGCAAGCCAGTGCAAGTGTCGGCATAGCACTTAATATGATCGGAATATTGTGGCTGAAAAAGTAATGTATTATTACTGGGAATCTAGGTAACACTAATAAGATCGATTGCTGATTTTCAATGAGAAAAAAAATAGATTTTCAATTGTGTATCCAATCTATGCGTTCCAAGAGAAGTAGCTAGTAATCCATCAACATACCAAATAAACGTACATGGTAATTACTTATACAATAAAGAAAATAAATAGAGTTTTAATATTTATGGTATCGATACAGCTTTTCGCGATCTCCCGTGGAGGAGCTATGCTGGGGAGGTAACTGTAAAGATTCGTGGATCAACAGTAAGGTTCTATCGCTTCAGCCACTGCCCATCCCAGAGGGAGAAAATTTCTGTATCTACTTCCAAATATACAATCACTTCCTCCGGAGAGCCTTGCCATTTTTCATGATATTGTGTGGTGTGGATATATAGCTACGATGCAGGGGAGATAAATCCTGTATCCAACCTCAAATTGCAAGACTCATCCCCTGTCGATTGTCTACCTTTCCAAAGACTTTAATCAAAACTGATTGCAAACCTCTCGAGACATTGCGTAAACGAACAGAAAGTCTGAAAGTCTATAGTCCTCATGCAGGGGAGGTAAATGTACATGGATCCACCCCAAAACTTAATTACATACTCCGTATCGCATTGCCTGACCTTCAACGAAATTTCATTGGAAATTGTTGAGTGCTTCCGAAGATATTTTATAGACAAACAAAAAGCCGGTCAGACACGGATGAATTGATATATACCTCTAAAAGTAATTGTATGTATAATATGAATGCAAGTATAATGGATTGTTGATGATTCTGCTATAGAAAACACTCGAAGTAATCTTATCATAGTAATAGAATGCAAGTAAGGAAGGGCAACTTTGATGGACAGGATTTGATGCAAGCGTTGCTGTTGGATTGAAGATAATAAATGTTTACTTCGTAAAAAGGAAGCCAGTTACTGTTGTTGCAATATAATTATCCAAATTGCTAGTATAATGTTTTGAATATTGTCCAATATTATAAGCCTTCTCTAAACGTTGCTCGTTATCCTAGAGAAGAATATGTTCCTGGAATTATGATAGACACCAAATTATAAGCAACGGTAGTCATATTACGAAATAAATCTATCTATATTATGAGCAGTGTGACTTTTAAAAAAAAAAGGTTTTTCCCACTTATCTATTCAATACAATGTGTGTGTATATATATATATATATATATATATATATATAAATATATAAATATATAAATACATATATATATATATGAATAGATATATATATATATATATAAACATATATATATATATGTATATATGTATATATATATATATATATATATATATATATATATATATATATATATATATATACATGTACATGTATATATATGTATAGGTGTGTGTGTGTGTGTGTATATATATATATATATATATATATATATATATATATATATATAAGCGGATATTTGGGCCTTCGCCCTTCTTCGGGCTTTTTACTTCAATGATTAAGAGCAATGCTATGTGGAAGCCTCTACGATATATATATATATATATATATATATATATATATATATATATATATATATATATATGTATACATATATATATATATATACACACATATATATATATTTGTTTATATTTGTATGTATATATATATATATATATATGTATATGTATACGTATATATATGTGTGTGCGTGTATGTGTGTGCGTGTATGTGTGTGCGTGTATGTGTGTGTATGTATAAGTGAGTGCGTGTGTGTGTGTGTTCTTTTCTATAAAAACAAGTCTAATGAATTTAGATATATCAGTGAATATTTTCACGTGGGATAACTTGTGACTAAATAGTTAGTGATGTAATACTTGGTACTGAGATAGATGTTTCTTTTTTTATTTGAGAGAGAAAAACGAAATAATTTTTGATCTCCAAACATGTCGGCTTATGCCTTCGAACGTATAACTACGTGTGTATCTGTTTGACAATCTGTTCGTACATTTCGGAGTGAATATGTCTGGCTTGACTCCATCTGTCCTGCAAGGGTTTTCTTGAAGTATAGGACGGTATTTGATAGCGCGTATTGAACAGAGAAAAGAGGCTATTATCACGTAAAGAGTAGCTCGGTGCTCGAAATACCGGCCTCAGATGCGGGGGGGGGCACTGACAACGCCTGATAGTATATCGAACGGAAGCAATTTCTCTAATTTATACCCTTGCTCCCAGACAATGGTGAGGAAAGATGCAAAACAATTGCAAACCCAACCAAACTCGCCTGCCTATCTGTTCCGCCTGGCCACATTTTTGACAGTAGCTATATTAACTTCAGCCTAAGAGGAGGTCGGGTAAAAGTGTCTTGCATGAAACAGCAACAATAGAACTTGTAATAAAAACAAGGGCGACAACTCTATCTAAGAGTTGCAGCAGGTCTGCTTGCCTGGATACTCATTTCATTTTCTATGAAATCCATTATATATATATATATATATATATATATATATATATATATATATATATATATATATATATATATATATATATAATATCATGAATGATATATAAACATATATATGTGTACATGCATGCGTATATCTGTGTGTGAGTATCAGGATTGATCAATAAATTAGTGGCCTGACATGTAGTTATTAACTGAATTTTGATCTGTGATTTCTGCAATGTACTAATTGATCTATGTAGAATTAACTACTGATTTGAAACTAGGGAAAAACCTATGTTGAAAAATAAATATTTGTTGTGTAAAATGAATGCTTTTTTCAAGATTATGTTGTAGACTCAATAATTTCCCTGCGTATATATATAGTGTGTGAGTGAGTATCGCATATTCAGGCATAAGTAGATCCTAAACCTATGTTCTAATTCAAGTTTAGCCCTCTTTTCACTGGATAAATTGAACGTCCAACAAAAGGCAGCATTGTATTTACCAGTGTCGAGTTCATGAGTTTTGAACAGACTGATATGATCCATTAATCATCACCGTCATTAGCCTTTTCGGCCTTAATTTTGCATGTGATCTCTAGGGATCCAAGTTTTGTCTCATGATATCCAGCGGTTGTCTGACATTCTTGCAACATAACCAGCCAATTGCAATTATGTTTTCTTATGGATTTTATGATATCTCGTCTTTTCTGTAATTTACAGTGCTTTGTTGAAATTTCTCTACGTATTGTTGAGCATGATTTTCTCGTTGGATAGTTTTTAGTTCTCAGGTCAATATTTTGGTTCAGTTCCATGTTTCAGCTCCATAGGTGACTATCGGGGAGATGCATTGGTTGTATATCATTCTTTTTAGCATCAGCAGAATTTTCTTATTCTTGAAGGTTGAGTTTGTCCTGCGAAAGTTTGCCACCCCAGTGTGATCCTTTGCGGGATTTCTATTTTATATGCTGGCATATATATATATATATATATATATATATATATATATATATATATATATATATATATATAGAGAGAGAGAGAGAGAGAGAGAGAGAGAGCGAGAAAGAGAGAGAGGGGGAGGGAGATGGAGGTTAAGGAAAGGGAGAGATGGGGATCGACTTGGCATATCGGCAAACTAAATTTAGGATTTCATGTTCACTTAGCCTTACTGTGAAATGTATCACTCCTCCTCCCTGATGGCAGTCCCATCGCCTGATATATTAACGAAAATATGTCTTGGACATGCCACGATTCCCGTCTGAAAAGAGATAGAATTAAGACATGAGCAAGCCACTCACCATTAACTACGACGCAAGAAGTAAAAACCGTTGAATGACATTAAACCTATTATCAACATTCACAGCAGACGGTATAATAAGATTTGTACAATTCATTTATGGCGGATCTTTTACGTAAAAACGTTACGTTGATTTACACAAAACAAACCAATTTATGGAGATCAGTTTGTAAAGAACTTAAACGATTCTTGATATTCTAATCATCTATGTAGGTGGGTTTTCAAAGAGTTGCTTCAGATGCTACAGTCCTAACCTAAGACATACCATGCATGATCAGAGGAAGTGGGAAAAGTTTCGAAAAATGATAAAAATACATAAGCCCTAGAGGATCATTGAATTGCAAAATGTCCACAAGGGCGGAGTCTTCAGACAGCTTTGGGATAAAGATGACCATCAAATCTTCCTCGTATATGAAAAGAAACAAAGTAGCTGGGGTTTCAGAGAAAATGTCAGAAACTGAGGAGGCACTGAGAACGAGCAACTGGGAAAACGTGGTAAATGATGATGTAAGAAGAAAATACATTGACGAGTCTGTGAATACTGTTTTACCATGGTAACGCTGCAGTTCGCTCAAACTGCTTTGTTGCATCGTATCACATACAGTCAGATGAGGAGCGATAGGCGGCTACCAGCCAACGCAAAACTAAAATAGGTATGCATCCTTATCTAGCTCAGTTTTTGAAAGAGTTAACTGGAATAAACTATACTATATATATATATATATATATATATATATATATATATATATATATGTGTGTGTGTGTGTGTATACATATGTATATGTATGTATATATATATATATATATATATATATATATATATGTATGTATGTATGTATGTATGTATACATAATTGTGTCATCCACAGACAGCTGTTTCGATGTATTACATCTCTTCAGTGTGGCTATAGACTTTCCATCATTCTATCCAGTACCGCGAGGCAGAATTGAAACCTTCACTTCATATATATATATATATATATATATATATATATATATATATATATATATATATATATATATATGAATGATAGAATTATGAGCATTGAGATGGAAACTAATTCACTACCTGATTTCTTCATGAGAAATGATGTACTGTAAGCAGTCTCTTGGTTTCTCTCCTGGGGCTAGAAGTTCGAGTTCAAGCCCAAATAAAAGACAGGATTTTGAATGCAGACTTTCAAAGCGGGTTGTTCCATCCAAGTTAAAATATCAGCGTTTTAATTCTATATTCAATTCAAATCATTTGTCATTAGGTTGTACTAAAGTAAGCTGAGTAAATAACAAGCAATCAGTTTCAAATTTACTGGAAATGTATAAACGAACATGGTTGGAACATCTCTCATATTAATCTTAGCCTCCTCTATTTATCTTTCATCTTCGAGTATTGTTTCTGAAAAGCATGTTTCCGTTTCATTCTCTATATCTCGACGGATTAGACAAGGTAGAAAATCCATTGGTTGATTGAAAACATCTGTGGGTGAATAGAAGCCATTGAAAAGTTTCAAAACATGTATATATAAAGCTGTCGTGCTGGTCAACCTCCTATATAGTGTCAAACCATGAGTTATCTACCACCACCATCAACGTCTTCTTTTAGGGAAACATCAGGACTGGTTTTGAGATGAGACAGAGCCATAAAACCTGAGTTTCAATAAATGATCACCCTTATTATACTTTGCAAAGCTTTCAATGCAGCTGATGTGACAGGACTTATTCTTCCCGTATTGCTCTCATTGGCCATCAGCAATTCTGAACCAAATGTAGAATTCTTTTTAAAATCTGACATTTTGTTGATATTGTCTGATTTTTAAATCGAACTAAGCTCGCTGATTTCATTTTCTAAGCTTATAACCAATAACCTACCAAAATACTTAAATATTAGCTACTGAATAAGCAATATATACGCTTATACATATATATATATATATATATATATATATATATATATATATATATATAAGCATATATAAGCGTGTCCATCGTTGACATATTATCACACAGTAGAGGAAATCACAATAGAGACGTTCAGTGCCCAAGTGGGCGGATATTAAGGTTGAAAAGATTTTTTTGGCATCGATCTTGAGTATGGTTGGCTTGCCTGCCACGAAAACATCAACATTCGAAATCATGGCTCTGAATACAGAGAACTAAAGTTATTGTACCTTGTATCTTCAAGCGGTCGCTCATCTAAGTATCGACCAGATTTTACTTCAGAAATCAGACGAAGACCAGTATTTTCTGTGTGATGTGACCGTAAGCAACTTCTTCTCTCTAACCTTAAGCAACCAAGTATAATTTTCCTCTTTTTACATCATTTTTCATAACAGTATATGCTACTCTGAATAATAGATAAGTCAAAAATGTGATTCAAGTTTCGTATATACATTAAAAGATTCAATTTAGACCTTATTCCCTTGCAGTCATTGATTTTTTACCGAACCGTTGAGGTTTAGGAATTTCTAATGATTTTTCCACGTTTTTCTAGCTGTCAGTAAGTTTGGAGTTTTGCCATTGTTAAACACCATGTCCATTAACAGCCGCTAGGTGGCGTAACTCTCTGTTGTTATCCGAAAGTGAAAAGGTTCCGTTTCTATACGGTAGCTGTTCTTACGTCAGAAATCCATTTGCAAGTATAAGAGTAAGTCAGAGTTCTCCAACATCTTCGGTCTTTATTTAAAGTATTCACTAAGCTAGGGTAGCTAGCAAAATACGAGCTTGCTAAATCATGTCTTGAGCAATAAGTAGACCTTTACCAATCATAAATCTACAAAATATTTCTACTAATAAAACTGAAATGTTGCTAAAAACACGTAACGTTTATATTATAGTTTTAAATGTTGCGGTGGTGGCATTTCGATAATTAAGCCTTTTCAGACTAATTTTAGAAAGGTAATTGATTGAAATACTTCAGGGGGTTTACTTTGCGTAATGTTAACACCTTTCTATCTTGTTCAATGTTTACTGAGATGTCATCAATAAAAGGGGGCTACTTACTTAAAATACATTTCCCCGTAAATGTTTTCTTTAATAAGGTATCCATTTCATAATTCCTTTTTGTAATCAATGAATAAATACCGAAAGTTTTATTGAATTTCACTAACTAAACAAATCCTAGTAGAATTTTGAAACGAGTGTGTAAGTACACGTTTTCAAAACTTGAAAGCATTCAAACAGAGCATAGCTCTGCAAAATCTATTCACTAACTCAATCGGAAAAAATATTCTTGAATCTGACCTAAACTAAAAGGACTTCTTCCATCGCTAACAGCTTATTTCATTGAAAACTTTTAGAGATATAGTGCAAACAGATAGACACATAACAGGAAAAAGCAGAGTAATACCTCTTCAATTTCGTTGGTAGATGTAGATAAATAAATTCATTATGGCAGAAACGTTGTTAAAAATGATACAGGAATACCTTGTATGTGTACAGTTTTCGTTAATACAGGTTTTGATGTAGGATGGTCATGGTGTGGCTGCACAAATTATCGTAACTATATAGGTTTTACGGGAAAGCAAACATATTAAGTTATAAAAAGACCTTAAAAAGTGCAGTTTTGAATTGTACAAAAAAGTTTCGAATGAATTAACTGCACTAATCATGGTATGCAGTTCCAAATTTTGAAAAAGTGAACTCAGCCTTCAAGAAGTACAAAATTCCATTAATCCTAAAAAGAAAAGTATGCCACGAATGCATCCTCCCAATAGACAATCGTGGGGCTGAAACATGGAACTTTACCAAAATATTGACCATTAGGCTGAGAACTATGAAGGTGCACAAGAAAGAATCATGCTCAATCTCTCATGGAGGGATCAGCACAGTATATAAGAGGAAAGACACGGGTCAGATATATCATACAGATGATTAGAAAACTCAAATGGCAATGGGCTGGCCATGTTGCAAGAATGCCAGACAACAGCTGAATATCCCGATTCACAATATGGATCTGCAGAGATCATTTGTGAAAACGCAGCCGCCAAAATATGAAATGAGAAAGTATTGGCTCCAACCATGATAAAGAAGTCTGTTGAATCTTGGGGAAGGTCTATGTCCAACTACGCGCTAAAAAGGCTGATGATGATGCTGATGCTGATGGTAGAAGCCGATGTCGAAACAAACACTTCCTTCACCAAATGGAGATGGGTGAGGTTTAGATGACCTTTGCTTATGTTGGCTTTGTGCGAATGCTAGACGACTGTCTATTCAGCATGAGCAGATTTTTCTGCCACTTTCTTACGTTAAAAACTGAAGCTACGATCGACTAACACAGCACACCTTTTACAGTTAGTTACTGCAGTTGAATAAAACAACATTTAAAGGCACAAGAAAACAATGTCAATTTACTGAATTTTACGTTGAATTCAGTTCATCTACAATATATTTAAAATCTTTTATGATTTAAATGTTATAATTGAAATTGATGTTGTTTTTTTTATTCTTATCATTCATTAAATTAGCCTACACGTCCATCATATATATATGTATGTATATATATATATATATATATATATATACATATATATATATATATATATATATAAAATAAGTAAAAGGTAAGGAAAAGCCACACTGGTTGGACATTATTTGATATTGAATAACTTTGAAAATTTTATGAAAAGGATTAGTCTTAAAAATATCATCATAAGCCTTCTAGTGTATGTCATTGGACATACATGAATCCAAAGTCTTGCCAGATTACTGTCCTTATCTAGTTGGTCACGCCATCTTTCATTTTATCGGCCCCGGTTTTGCGTTTGATCTCTGGGGATCCATGTTGTGAATCGTGACGTCCAGTGGTTGCTTGACACTCTAGCAACATGACCTACCCATTGCTATTTGAATTTTCCCGTGGATTATATGATACGTTGGACACTTTCTGTCTTTCCCCTAATAAGCAGTGTAAGCGGGTCGTGGGCTACATGCAGGTCTTCGACTTTGATAAGCGACACATTAACATTTGCTGTCTGAACTCATATCCTAATTAAAGTGGATATAAAAGGTAAATGATTTTCATGTTCATGGTTGGTAAGAATGTTTAGGAATTCAAATCATAATTTTTAATATTTATATAAAATTTTCGTAACACAATATGTATCTAACAAGAAGAATATGTGCATATGACTTGCAGCTCTATCCGAGATCTTCAGTTTATCATGGCTCTTACAAGGTAAATTATATCAATATATATATATATATATATATATGTATATATATATACATATATATATATATATATACATATATATATATATATATATATACATATATATATATATATATATATATATATATATATATATATATATATATATATATATATATATATATATATATATATATATATGCACATATTTCGTCTCTGCATTAATTATACAAGAATATGAAATACGTACTAAGTACACGAAGCCTTGCTGTGTTCAATATATAAGTATTTTTGAGCTTACATTTGGTGAAACACGCTAAAAAATGCTGATATGAACTTTATTCATCAGCGCAGGCGCGCATATGTATGAACATGTGTACCTTGCACATAACTGAGAGCGTCCGTAAGATGCGATGGATTTTAATGTGTTCCGATAATAGGCTCTGAAAGCTTTGGATAAGAGAAAAGGATTTTTCGGTGGCTAGGTGCATGTTAAGGTCGGCCGATACACCAGAAGCTTTTGCTGTGGGTGATGAGTAAGAGTTTGAAGGCATTAGAAGGTAGATAGATGTGATCTTTACGTCGAAGTAGGGTTTACTGAGAGCGAAAGCAAAAAGGGTGACTGTACATTCAGTAGAATAAGTATGACAGAAAAGCCCGGAATCAATTTCCATTAATTTTTCTTTCTTACTTACTCTCGACTCTTCTCGTGCCTCTTTATCATTTTCCTCCTTTTCCCCCCTCATTCTGTAGCCCCATACCCGGCTTACCACTTGTAGCATCTCAAAAGTCGGATTGAAAGACAACGAGATGACAAATCGTTGGTAACGTTTTGTCCATTAGTTTTCTTATGGTACAAAAGATATGCCTAGAATTGCTTCTGCATTTATTTATCAACTCCTATGTCTCTTACCTAAGCATTATTAGCCGTCTATCCTCAAACACCATCGAAATTACATTATAGTAGTTGATTTCTGTTCTTCGAGTTGAGCACTCTGATGTAAATTTCATGAGCAGGGGAAAAGAACCCTGATTCACAGCGTGCGAAAGAAAGTCTATTTTCTCACCATCTTGGTGTTAATATAATCTGAAAAATATTAATAAGACTTCCCAAAATTGGAAAAACTCAAAATTTCAATTTTCTCGATACGAATTCTGAAATTTTGCATCAGTGTAAGAATATATGTATATATATATATATATATATATATATATATATATATATATATATATATGTCCGAGAGATGTTTCGAAATAAATTGTCCCAATAATTATCACATTCTGCCGGACTTGAGGGTCCAATCTAATGATATATGCATACAGTCGGCAAAATAGGAACATATATATATATATATATATATATATATACATATATACATATGATTTATTGCAGACATCAAGTGGTCTGACAGAATGTAGATGAATATGATATTTGAAAGGTAAAGAGGAAACAATGGATAGGTTTTGTGCTCGTGCCGCTCTCTGAATTGACTTTCAAATTGCTGACCCCCTAAACAATTTGATTTTAAAACATAACCACATAGACGCGATACATAGCGACATCAACATACAAGATATTGGCTAACAACCGATGGTACAACCGCACATTCTCCACTCCTTTAGGCAAAGTAAAAAAAGTCTTACCATCAACCAAAAAGACTAAATAAAAACAACACACCTACTTCCACCCAGCCTCACATACACAAACACCTATCCATTAATGGCTAGACACCACCTTTCCATCTTAAAATGAAAATAACATAACCCACCTTTCCCTGAGAGGTGACCATTTTAGCCCATCAATGCCTTTCGTATCAAGGACAAGCCAAACATCCACAGAGACAAGTAACATACACCACCTGACTCTGCGTCTCATAGTCCCATCTCATTTCAAACCAAATGTCACCCTTAATTTCATAGATAGAAACAACCCCTCCTGCTCCTACAAAAAAACAAAAACAAACAAACAAGCAAAGAAATATTCACAGTCTCCTCTTCAGCATCAAAATGTAAACAGCATATTTTTCTCTGTGAACAGCAACGAATATTTTTCTCTGAAAAGGATGGCTGGCCCCCGTCGAAATGTATCGAAGTAGTCTCACAGAATTATAATAAAAACAAATTGAGATATAACACTTATGTCTTTAGTTTTTCTCTTCATTTTCCAATTGTCATTTTAATCTTAATATCTCCCTCTCTCTCTCTATCTATCTGTATCTATATACATGTGTGTGTGTGTGAGTTTGCAAATACATTGTCTTTATAATTATCACATGTATACATGTGTGTATGTGTGTGCATTTGCTACCGACTCACGATCCCCATCCCGACAATGATCTACGGCAATCTCCTTTTGATCAACATTTGTCCATTTCTCCCCGAATACGCCTTAACATAGGCGAGACGCGTTGAATTTATCATAATTCTTTTTGGAGGTGTGCTAAAATCGTCTCCCTCTTTTCCTATTGTCAGTCATTACTGGCAT
The DNA here is from genome assembly GCA_963457665.1 of Thysanoteuthis rhombus. Lineage (NCBI taxonomy): Eukaryota > Metazoa > Mollusca > Cephalopoda > Oegopsida > Thysanoteuthidae > Thysanoteuthis > Thysanoteuthis major. The sequence goes on along the minus strand of OY735200.1, from coordinate 51,281,450 downwards.
CTTGTTGGATATTTCAGAATATATATATATATATACATATATATATATATATATATATATATATATATATATATATATATATATATATATATATGGGTAAAAAGCAAGGAAAACCCACACATGTGTGAGATTATTTGATATTTGATAACTTTGTAATGTTTGTGTAAATAGTCGTAATTCTAGTATTAACTCAGACAGAAATTTTCTGACCGGTTCCAAAAGTTTGTGAAGAGAGAATGAAATAATAATTTTGTATTTCACTGAAAAATTCTCCGACCAGTTTCAATAGATTACTAAGAGAAACTGGTCAGATTATTTCTTTCTGTTAGCACATACGACAAAATGCAACTATTAACTCAAATTACCTATAACAAAATATGCCGAATCAAATGACAAATAATTTCCAGTAGATATGTCTTTTCTTTACTTTTTATTCATTTCTTACATTCATGGGACCTTCTTGTGTAATACTAGTGTATAAGTATAAGTATATATATATATATATATATATATATATATATATATATATATAGATAGATAGATAGATTGATAGATATAGATACAGATATAGATAGATGGATAAAGTACAGCAGGAGAATTTTTAATTTAATTATCTTCATTAAATTAAAGCAATATATCAATCTATATTTTTGTCACTCTCATGACGTAATTCTCCAATTCTTAAGGTTAAACTTCATCACAAAGAAGAGATAATATCATAGTGAGTTAATTACCAATCTTGAATTCTATTTGAATTTACGTATTTTTATGCACTAATAGATGAGTAAATGTTAACTCTATTTTACTATTATAGAAAATTCTACAATAAAGAATTAACATCATTGAACAATGAACTTAAGAGAGTAGATAAAAGATTTCAATAACTAATATATTTACAAGTATCTAAAATTTGCATTATACTAATATCAGCAATATTATGAAAGTGAAATAATTGGATAAATGGCTAAATACATAAATTCTTTTTTTTTTATTAAACAAAAATTGTTATCACCCTCCTAACGATATCGTCTCTTCATTTTTTTCATGAGCAAAATTCAAGTAATAAAATATATTTTGATTGATTTTAAATATCACACACACACACACACACACACACACACACACATATATATATATATATATATATATATATATATATATATATATATATCGCCGAGATAACTTGTGGTGTGTAAATTTTGGTTTTCTCCAAAGTTAATATGATCACTTTAAGTATATGCTACTTGACTCACTAGGCACAATTGTGGAGAGCATCTGTCATAGTAGGTCGCAAATTGAATGCCGAGAAAAATGTACGGAAGCACAGAGTCATCCCTCCAGATGAAAAAAGTGATCCATGCTGCGTGGGTTAGTATCCACAGCAAAAGTAACCACACAAATCAGAAGGTACTTAGTGACAGAATAGCTCGGCCATATTGAGTAGAACAAGCGTATCACTACGGCAGTTGGTCATTCAGAAAATGGTGCATGCACCAAATGGTTGAAAATCAAGGGAATTGAGATAACATAGTACGACATCAAACACAAGTATCCCATAAAGGCTGTATACGATATCCTACGAACGCCAAGTTGTGAAGGCAAATAATTTTAGACCGATGCATTTCATGTGGGAAGAGTGCAAGCCCCAAATACATCCTCACAGGTTATACGTGGAGTGGAGACACAACCAGCCATTGTGGATCCGGTGTGAGACTATAAAACTAAGTAGCAAAGCTGCCAATAAACGTCCATCTACCACTAAGATCAAGATAAATTTTGTTAAAGGAGGAAATCGTCTGGGAGCTGCGTCTGGGAAGGAACGTAAATCATTTGATGATTGCACTGACTAGGGCATCGTTGCAGATTTTAAAAGTCGTCTCGCTTTCAAGCTGAAATCACGTCAACTATCGAGCATCCTGGACTTATAATCTGCTCTGTATAATCTTTCCAGGTTCATATTAATTAATTAACTGTTTCTTTTGAGGAAAACATTAACTCGTCTTATAACTTGATTCGGCTCAATGATGCAAGCTGGTAGAGTGCAGGGCTGAACAACCCGTGTGTTTCTTGTCGAAGTACGATGACGATGTTTTTTTTTTTTTTTTTTTTTTTGCCAATTCGGCTTCAACATAATTATCAAGACCCAAATTATCACCAATAAAGAAATATATATTAAAAGGCTTTGGCACTCCAGCACTAGAATTTGAATTACGTACTTGTTGTTTAGTTTTGTCTGATTAGGGAATCCAGTTGTGGGGATGCTTTTGTGACTTGGAAGAGTTATGTCGAAGACGAAAGTGAACATGTTATACCCCTTCGATTTATACCCCTAAACGAAAAAGGAAAGTTTTCTCATTCTGATTTTGACCATTGAAAATGAAAAACTATGAATGATCTGGAGCTGAGCGCAGTCTGGATACATTGGTATATAGATACATAGATACGTAGATATATGAGAAAATCAGAATACATGAATAACCCAAACCCATCTGATATCTAAACCGGTTTTGTGGTTAGCGATTGATATTATCAATTTATCAATATTGATAACTGCGACGTAAGTCGATTGCAGCTTTTTTGTCAAGACCATAATTAGATAGTTTAACAGTGTTTGAAAAGTTTTAAGTGACCGAATGAGAGAGTGGTTGAAGAGAGCATTCATAACACAGAAAGAAAGCTGTAATTTTAATAAGAAGGGGAATAACAAGAGAAGTGTTGGTAATGATACAATGATTCAATAAAGAATGGTTAAAGAATGGTATATTTTTCTTCTTTTTTACGTTGCACTACGCACTTTTATTTCTTTTTTTCTCTAAATCAATTCCTAAGATAAGCATACAGAAATTACATGAAAGAAAGAGAGAAAGTATACTATACAGTTTTTTATAATTGATGTAAACACTTCATATATATATATATATATATATATATATATATATATATATATATATATATATATATATATATATGTATATATATGTATATATATATATATATATGATTAAAAAAACAAACAATTCTCCAGATAAATAAATACGAAAATGAAAGAAAGAAAGTAGACAATATAGTGATTATAATTGTTGTATACACTTCATAGATATGCTTGAAACTTTTTTAAATCAACCCTCGGGATATATAAAGAAAGTAAACTCTGCAGTGTTAATGACTAATGTGTACACTTCATACATCAGGCCCGTCGAAACGAAATTGATTCAGGGGTGGGTATGAGCGAAGCGAGAAATCTTTTCAAATCGCTGGAAAACATAAAAGTAGCAAGTTCACTATTCGATTGATGGATATAAGATGATATCCAGATAATTATTGATCAAGATAAATCATAAACAGAATTCTATTTCGAAAAGTTTAGAAAGAAGACTTTTAAGATCTGTTTGAAATCATTGTATTTTTCAAGTCATCCAAGGGCTTATTCTTTTATTGATCGAATTGGCTGAAAAATGAAAACTGTTTTTTAATACCCATTCACAGCAGTTTTTTTCAAGATTTTTTTTTCATACAATTCACTCAAGCAAAGACACTTACGGAAGAATTTGACCTGACCGTAAAACGCGAAAATTCACTTCAAATAGTTCTTCAGTGACCTAAGCTTCCGTGTCTCTATGCACTACATTGATATTCTGACTCAAGACTCTGTAGATAGTTCCAAAATCTGCTTTTCGTTATCTACTTTTTCAGCCAATGCATTTGCAATGCCAACCAAGCTTATATTGTCAATTCTTTCTTCCTATACCTAAAGCACCATTAGATGGATCATTCTGTAATCTCTTGTCGCTGACCTACAGTATGTTTTTAACTCGTTTCAAGACAGAGAAAGATCACTCACATGCATTGCTTGCTGGCGAAACGATGAGAATTTTGCAATTTTAATCAGCTCCGACATTACTACTCTCCTTAGATAGTCTCGTCTCTCAAACATCTTCACCAAATCATCGTGAATTCCATCAATTTAATTCTAAAAGCCTCTACGGTAGAAAGTAAAAGAGGCAGCTGTGTCTCAAGCCTATATTTGTCGATATCATCAACATAAATGGAGAAAACCTCTCTTACCTCCTTTTCCCGTGACCGATTACGTGAACATCAAGATGTATTTTCGAGAATCTGGTGAAATATATCTCCGATACAATTTTTTTTTTTTTGCTGCATCAAGTGCCTGGAAGTAGATTTGCCGATACTGATCTTCTGGAGTTGACGGGAAGTGGTTGGTTCCCTGCAACGCCGTCATCAAGCTTTCGTGACAGTCTCCTTCTGCGAGGTTGTGTTGAATCATCAACATCAAGTTCCTCTTCTCTTTTCAATACTAGCTCCCAGAACCGATCATAAGCACCATCGTTGCAATCTTTTGATACTGTCTTAATGACATCTTGAGCAATAAACATTGCTCTCCGCAGCTGACATCTTGAGGTTCTCGCATGCTTGTACTGAGATTATCAATTTGCTTCAGCGAGGGACTTCCGAAAGAACAACGCTATAAAAACTCGAATGTCGGCATAATTGCCTGGACACTGCGAATCTTGGCCTTCATTTACAATTCAGCAGCTGGTTCAGTCCTGTCAATAACTTGATATGGGAATTTTGATTTTCTGATACAATGTTGATTGTTTGTAAAGACGTAGAAGTTGATGGGGTGGGTGCATCCACTCGCTAGCGACTCCTTACTCATGCAGGTTTCCATCACTACTTTCCCAACTTCTCGCTGTTGCTGTAAACTGTTTAGTTAACTCGGCCCCCGATTGAGTTGATCGATCGGACGTTCCTGTAGACATTCATCATTATCAGTCATCTATCATTTGACACAGAGCTTCCCAATGATTTACGAAACCTCTCTATCATGGGCGTCGCAGAGCCAATATCTCCTGAGCCTGTCCAGTTCGTGTCGTCATCTCATATTCGGCCGTCCTCGGTGTGTATTTGATCTGTTTGTTGTGAGCCGTGATGTCCATCGGTTGTCTGCCATTCACACAACATGACCAGCCCATTTCTGTGATGTCTCAGATTCCTGTTTTTCCTCTAATATACTATGCCGTCTTGTAACCTCTCCATGTGATGTTGAGCATGATTCTCTCATGTGCACGTTTCATTGTTCTCAATCTGCGGGTCGAGCTCATGCTTAGGTTGCATTTTTCAGCTCCATCAAGTCGCTGAATTGAAAATCCACAGAAAACAGTACTAAAAAAATCAAGTACTTCTATGACGCAAATATTTAAGACTCCGTTAAAACCAAGCGTAAAAACAAAATGAGAATGCAATTTTCTATCGTAGATTCTCGAGCGAGCGGAACTCATCTTCATCACCTCCATTTACCCTGGTTAATATTGCTTCCATGCAAATACCCACACCCATAAGACTCCTTCATAGAAATACACCTTTCCTGAGTCTCTTAGTGGAAATGAGATCAAGATAGACAAGTACCAACTGAATTGACATTTCTCTGGTTAATTTTCACACAGTGAAACTAAACCAAGAAATGTCGAATTTGTTTTCATACGTAATACTACCACTGCGCATTTGGAATCACTGATAACTGGTATATACCAAATATAGGTCAAGTTATTTCGTTCACTTTATCAAATTTAAATCAAGGCTCGGAATAAGTATATCATGCACTTATGAACTTATACTAATTATTGAAGGGAATAATCTTAAAGCAAGCATTTCGAGGGAAAAATAACGAATATAGGTTAGCAAATGATTGGGTGGGTCCGAAGCCCACCGCCCCGGTTTCAATGACCCTGATATATATATATCATCATCATCATCATCATCAGTCTTTTAACGTCCGTCGTGGGACATAAACCTTCCCCAGGATTTGCCACACTTCTCTATCATGGGCGTCGCGGAGCCTGTACTTCCTGAACTTGTCTAGCTCGTCTCTCCATCTAATATTCTGCCGGCCTCAGTTGCGCATGTGATCTCGGGGGATCCATGTCGTGAGTCGTGATGTCATTATGTCATTCACAGACAGCTGTTTCGATGTATTACATCTCTTCAGTGTGGTTATAGACTTTCCATTATCCTCATCCAGTACTGCGAGGCAGGATTGAAACCTTTGTTTCAGACCTGGAGGCTGATACCCTACCTCTGGGCTCCGGAACTGGACGGTCAGTAACGCTGAATTCAAGCGATATATTTATTTACACAGAAATACCCCATCCACCAGAGTGCTCTATTCCTATGGAAATATATATATATATATATATATATATATATATATATATATATATATATATATATATATAATCTCCCTATGAATAATATTGCATTTTGTACCATATTTTCCGTTTCATTTTTGATACAATGATTTTTCTATTTCTATTTCGGACGTTTCAACGGGGATCAGCTTGAAAACTTAATTGGAAAGAAATAATTTGATTACAGAAACAAAAGTTGACAAATGTTATCAGACGTTGACAAAAATTATATATAAAACCCTGAAGTTGGGGAACAGTGCCTTTTCTCTTTCTTGTTGTTTTGAAAGACTGAATAGATGTATTTTTCAAATTGAAACATAGTGTAGGCATTTACTTATCTAAAAAATAGGCACGGTGTCACTTTAAAAAAAGACTCAGCCAGCATGATTTTGTGGCAGCTATTGGAAATGAGTGAATTAGAAATGTGAATAAATGGCTGATATAATTCCGTCAATTAACACGCTAGAGTAAAAAGAGTAAGTAGATAGATAGGTAGGTATATATAACGTGCATACGTACATAGAAACAGCAAATTCTCTGGTATTTCTTCTGTGTACAGAAAAGCAAAACTATTGTAAAAATGTCTTGTAAAATAAAGTTAATGTAAGTATTGAAAATGTAAAAAAAAAATACAAAAAACATAAAACGATAATATTTTGTTCGGAATGTTTTTCTGAGTGATATTGAAATTAGATATATCAAATTTAGAGGAATTAATTTAAATGTCATATCCCTCTTGATTTTGACCTTTGAAAGTGAAAAAGAACCTTCCATCTTGATTTTCACTTTTAAAAGTGAAAAAAAAATCTTTCCCTCGATTTTGACAAATAAAAATAAAGTAAAAAGTATACCTATGATTTTCCCAACTAAGACTGGGAAATTGAAGCTAATTCAAGAAATTCGATTTGAGATCTATAAAAGAAAATAAAACAACGAAAATTAGTGTCGTCTGAATTTCAAAGAATAAATGTGGACTGAATAAGTGTCCTTAAATAACAAAACAGCGTTTCCCTACAGAGACACAAACTGGGGGTCCAGTTCATCATTATAGACACGTAGTAAAGAACACCCCATCAAAATCTCTTGAAACACTGACCATTAAATAGACTAAAAAATATGAACGCAGTGGAACAAAACCCATGTGAAGCTAAACTTTCTAAAATAAATAAATAAAATTTACCACTGCATTTATGTTCTCGACTAGTTTCAAAGTTTGCCAAGGCACTCATTTTTCCGAACCGGTCGATAGATAAATGAGCCTCTTCATTTCTTGATGAAGTGATTGAAAAACATGTGCAAAATATCTGGTGAAACACGGGAAATGCTTAGTAACTCAACAGATTAACAAATTGATCGGTCTGACTTCAGAGGTTGAAGATAAACAGAATCAGCCTTTTTAGTATCATATGGATATAAAGACAGGATGAGAGAGGAGATATATTCTTTGTGTGATTTTTAATGTTCCTCTGCCCAACCTTAGAAGTAAGAGGAAGATAACAGATATTACTTATTTTTTCAACGAAAACCCACCAATGTGCCAATCTGCAGGTGTCTCTGTATGAGTTTGTTTGTTCCTTGGCGTGTTTAAATGTGACCATCTTAGAAATCTCTATCCGTACACTTCTATGTGTATGTATCACATATTGTATGAATTTCGTCCACGCAATGTGGAATTTCCTTGAATGCACGCCATTTTTTTCTTCTTACTTCTCCACAGCACTCCGCCCAAAAGACGGCGCTGTCGTCAAATTATTTTAAGTGAACGAACGTATCTTTCAGTTGCGCACATCACAGTGGTAATTTTCCATACACGGAAGAGTTGATGACAAAAGATAGGTGACTAAAAATATGAATAAAATAAAGCGGGGAATAGAAAAGTGGTTCGGAAAAAAGGGGAAAAGACCGAAAATAGAGGCGAATAAGACTGGAGAAAAAGAGGAGATATTAATAAAAAGAAAACGGTAAGGGTTGGCATTCGGAGAGGACAGAGAGGATTTTAAAAGAGAGAGAGAAAGAGAGAGTCGTTGACATTGACACAGAGAGACTAAACTGAGAAATTGACATAGTAAGAGAAGAAGGAAACAGACGAGGAGTCGGATAAGAAAACAAAGAAGAAAAATAGAGAAAGAGAGAAAGAAACTGAGCAGTGATAGAAGGCAAGAAAAGAAAAGTGATAACGTGAAAAAGCAACCGTGAAGGAGAATCAAAGGAAGAAATCTGAGAGAGAGAGAGAGAGAGAGAGAGAGAGAGAGAGAGAGAGAGAGAGGGGGTAGGTTCTGTTTTTAAAGATAGGGATAATGAATGAGAGAATAGAGAGACATCAAGAAAGGAGAAGAGAAATTAAAAACTGAAAGAAAGATACAAAATCAGAAAAAAAGGATATGGAGAGGTAAAAGTTTAGAAAGTGGGAGCTTTGTTAAGAATGGAAGAGAAGGATAAGACTAAGTAGGGACGTCAATAGTAGTGTGAATGGGTGGCAAGTGAGATGGAGTTATTGGTTTTCTTTTGAAAGGGTCGTCGGGTAAAGATGGAGGTGAGTGTGACAGAAAGTAAATTGAAAAGAGACGACGCTGGAAATAGAAATAATAAGAAAATTGAAAAAGAAAAAAACTCACAAAATGGAAAGATCGTGAATAATTCGTCATGAGAGCGGAAGATGACTGAATAAGCGTGAGAAACGGAATAAAAAACGACGAAAAATAATGGACTAAAGAAAGAAAAGGGACAGAGTGAAAGGAAATAAAGAGGATTACAAAGGAGGTACTTGATAAGAGAAAAGAAAGGAAGGAAGGAGAAAGAAAGAAATGTAGGAAACGGAAAGAGGGGAATACGTAGACACATACAGCAAGAAGGAAGAAAAGGAAGAAAATGAAGAAAAAGAAGATACAAAGAGAGGCGAATAATGAGTGAAAAGAAAAAGAAAGCTAAAAGAATAAGAGAGAGGAGAATTATATCAAAAAAAAAAAAATAAGATAGATGGAAGTGAGGGAAAGGCAAGAAACAAGAGCAAGAATGAATGAAAAAGAATCTGAAGGATAAATAAATGAAGCAAGGACGATAAGAAATTAAATGATTGTGAATAAGTGCATTAAAATAAGACAACGTAGAAGAAATGGCCCCTACAAAACTAAAGGGAGACAGAGAGAAAAAAAATCTTACAAAGGAGAGAAATAGAGTAATGAAAATAAACAGAAACTTCTAAAATATGAAAGAAAACTCTGGACAATAGAAAAGAAGCAAGAAAAAGAGCGGGAGAGTAGGATGCAGAATGAAAGAAAAATTGGTTGAAAAAAAAAGGAAATCAGGAATAATAATACTAACAAAAATCAAGTTGAAAATAAATTAGCAGCCGGTGAGGAAGTGGCCCTTTTCAATAGTTTGGCAGCGGCCCTAACAAAACTGACATGTCTTTTGGAGCCAAATGAAAACACAGAAGCATCACGTGACTGGTCTTGATAGCAAGTCGCTGTTATGGAAATGGCGACCATTCTTTGCGCTGAACGCTGCATTGAAGCGATCGGCCCACCGTTTTGGTGAAAATGGCTAACCAGCATCGACCAGGACACTTGCTGATCGTTATTTTTCTCTTCTTCTCTTCCTTTCTTTCGTTTTTCCCTTCTTCTTCTTCTTCTTCTTCTTCTTCTTCTTCTTCTTCTTGATAATAATAATAAGAAGAAGAAGAAGAAAATTATTATCATTATTATTGTTGTTGATGTTAATAATTCTCTTCTCGCCAGCACGTAACCAATGTTGCCTGAAATTCTAAAGATGACATTCCAGTTATGTGTTAGTGTGTTTGCATATAGCGATTGATATACTCTGCTCAAGGATTACGGGCGTTCCCGTTTAATCCTGCAGATGTGTGTGTGAGTGTGTGTGTGTGTGCGCATACTGTTGAGTGTTTGGAGATGAAGGTGTGCGTGAGAGAGACTAAAAAGAGGAGCATTCCCGACAAAAATATGTACACGCCTTATTCTTATTTGGAAAAGTTACCTTAATATGGTAAAAAAAAAGTAACAGTTTTTGAGCAGCCAGGGAAGACCAGATTGACAAGCCATTGGTTGAGTGGAAATTCATCAACCATCACCCCTCAGCAGGTGTCAGTAGATTATTATTAAGTTCCAATCTGGCACACGCAGGGTAGAACCAAAAGAATAGTAGACATTAGCAGAATTACTTTGATTATTGTTTAACGTCAGCTTCTTAAAACAAACACATATATATATATACATATATATGTGTGTGTGTGTGTGTGTGTGTGTGTGTGTGTGTGTGCGTGTTTGTGAGAGAGAGAAAAAGTGTATGTGTGTGCGCGTGCACAGTTATTCTCATAGGGATTACTTTGAAGGATACGGAGGAAACTACGTTGCAGGTAACGTGATTTTTTAAAGTTTAGTGATTGAGTTTCGTGCATCTTTGGCTAGCACATTGCATACATATATGACGATGGTGTAGCGAACGGCGATCCGGGAAGATTTTCCGCTACTCCAGGTCCACAGTCATCAGGATCAGTGCGTGAATCTCCCAATAGCCAGCAAAATAGAATTTGGGGTGAAGTGCAGAATGGGCGCGGATCTTCAAGACTTGTTTGAGTTTCCTTCACCGAGCAGATGCCCAAGTTAGCTGTAGAGGTCTACCACTCATTTGAACGAGTATTCTAATGGTATGGCAGACCTGGGGTAATTGATGCCCTGGTATTGGACACTCTGACATAGGTAGACATACCGGCTGGCTGTAGAGGTCTTCCGTTTCTTTGGAGGAGTACTCTGTGGGTACGACTGCATGAGCACATTGAATGGACAAACCACACGTACACACGCATGTGTGTGAGAGTATTTATGGGTTTCACCAGCTTTTCAAAAGATCACTCAGATTCTTTTTTTGCTTTTACGAAAAAGGCCGAAAACTGAAACTACTGTCGACATTTGTTTTGCAGCGAATTAATGCGAAGGCAGCGAGCATCCTCTGACTCTCTCATCACAACACCGGTCTTCTGTATCTCCAACCACACAACCTTCGAGGATTCTGCTTAATATACCATCATCACCATTTATGTGTTCTGGGAACTTCAATTTCTTTCCATTCGAATCAACAGTAATTTCTTTTTTCTGTTTACACCATTTTAGCTTGCTGAAGTTCTATATCAGATCGCACACTTTTTTAAGAGTAGATGAACGCCATATATATATATATATATATATATATATATATATATATATATATATATATATATGTGTGTGTGTGTGTGTGTGTATGTGTGTACATGTATGTGCGTGCGTTCACATGTCTATCTATGCGTGTATTTGAACGAGAGTGGATGAATAAATTTACAACCTGGTAAAATCAGCTGAATTTAGAGCTGAAATTCGCCGGATATAGAGTTCAATTTTCATTGTGCAAAGTTCAATTTTCAAGAACAATAAAATCCGATTAGTCCTTAAAAGAAATGTAAACTCCTGATCGTCACCTATGGAGCTGAAACATGGAACCTAACCAAGAGAATCAAGCTCAATATCACTTGGAGAGATCAAAAGGCAGCACAATGTTTTGAAGGGAAAAACAGGAGTCCGAGACATGATAGAATCCATTAGAAAATTTGGCTCTGTGACGTCCATGATTGAAAGGTTTAGCAAATCCTTAGGGAGGCTTATGTCCTACGACAGATGATAAAAAACTGATGATGATCGTGTTCAGTCCATGTTATCAATATCCAATAGTGAATTCAGAACATTGACAGAAGAGGAGAATATGTTGATAAATAGATATGTGCTGTGTGAAATACAAACAATTTCATCATCATTGAATTTAGAGGCACACTTTTTGATTTACCTACGAGCATATGTACACACACACTCACACACACACATATATACATATATAAATGTGTGTGTGTTGTCTTTGTGGGTGCGTCCTTTAACTTTACTTTGCTCCATTAAATGTATAAAAGACAGAAATCTCAGTCAGGACTGGAAAACTGATAAGGAAGTTTTGAAGACAGATGCAGCACATATAACCCATGAATTTCTAGGAAAATAAAATTTGGATCATTTTTAATGATGTTTTGGAACAGAAAAATCACCCTTCTCTGGTTAAGAAAGCCGACGGGTGATTTTGTTGCATAACAACTCCCGTCCCAAGTTGTAAATACGACTGTGAATAATCACGGAAAATGGAGGGGAAATTCTTCCAAATGCAGCTTATTATCAAAACCTATCACAGGCTGTTGCTTATTTTGCTGAACGCCCGGCCATCGATTCCAACAAGTTCATGATATCGAAAAATTTCCTCTAGTGATCAAAAACACAGCCATTCTTTGTGTGATGCAATACACAATTTAGTTGAACGATGGAGTAAGATCATAGAAGGCCGTGGAAACACTTTAGGGCCTGAATGATACTATAAATCCATATGAATGAGAGATTTCGCCAAAAACATGCAAGAAACTTTTGTATTAACCTAATAGTGATGAATGAAAGCAATCGATCCGATACACTCTTACAACTTGCAAGCTGTGGACACTGCGTTGCTAGTCACGTTATGCGAGTAACTGAGTCAAAGATCAGACTCTCACCTTAGAGTGACGATGATATAAGTTGGCTTCAAACGACATTTGTTCCATAAAATACAAGCTTGCCAACTTTGATGCAATAACAACTTAGTTTGCAGCTATGGCAGTCGCGACAATATACCAATGTTCCTCTCTGTTCTACTACAAAGAGTCATACCGACGGGACGCTGATCAAACATTGTCTCAATCAATCGTTATCATTGTGTTTTGTTTTTCTACAATCTGTTTAACCTCCTCTTCTTCTTCTTCTTCTTCTTCCTCTTCTTCTTCTTCTTCTTCTTCTTCTTCTTCTTCTTCTTCTTTTTTTTTCTTCTTGTCATCCTTTTTTTCTTCCTTTTCCATTCTTCTGATGTTTTTTTCTTCTTCCCGCCTTCTTTTTTGTTCCCTTCATCTCTTTTTCTTTTACCTCTTACATCTTTTTCTTTCTTCTTGCCGATTTTTATTGTTATCGTTAGGTCTTCCGGAACCCTGTTCATCTTATTCTTTATTTTTAAATGTTTGTTGTCATATATATATATATATATAATTAAACTACATAGGTACTAGTGACACCTGCTATAACCAAAGTATTCATTTCAGATTAAGTATCATAAACTGACGCCTCTCCAACAAGAGGTTATGATTATTCCTGGGGTCAAAAAAAGCATATTCGGATTTGCAGAAATATTAAGAATTACTATGTATTTAGATTTTTTTTCAATCTCTACATAAATATTATCTCTTGTTGGTGATTTTGAAATTAATCAATGCCATCCAATTTTAAAAAAAACAAAACAAAATAACACGAATTTTGTTTCCGTATAATTTTTGTATTTGTTTCTAAAATAGTATTTTTCTATAATAAATAGTAAATACCGCAAACAATATTTTCCAATTTCTTTCAGGAGAAGGAATTAGTTGTTTTCATGTTCAGCGATAGTAAGGTTACGTCTAGGATGAATTGTATGAGTGTCGATTGCATTTATAACACTGCGTGAGGGCTTGCAAAATATTCGTCTCATCGGTCGAATTGTTTTTTAAAGTTTGGGAAGCCCTGCTGTAAACCTTTAATTGCACTTTTTGTGTGTAGCTAAGCGTCATCTTATTGTTTCCATTGATTTTTAAACTATGATTTCTCTTACCAGTAAAAACAAAAACCGTATTTAATTAACGTGAAAGGACCTCTCCTCCACAAACAAAAATGTGTATTAACCAAATACTAGCAGGTTTAAAAACGGAACGGAGGTCTTATTGATTAAAAGCACCAAACAATGCTGACAGAAAAAGAAATGTTGTGCGGTTTCCCACTTTTAGAGAATGAACAAATGTTAAACGTTTTTAAACACGCCTCAACGCAGGCCATGACGATACAAAGTGAAAAATAAACTCTCGGTGTGAATGATCCATTTGGTTTGTTATGCGCAAAGGAATAAATTTAAAAAAAACAAACAAAATATACTCTCTGTTATGTTGTCTAATTTTTGGTTATCTTACCCCGGGCAAGGTTGTGTATCCCACCAAGTGATATATATATATATATATATAGGAATATGAAATCTAAAAATGCATATACATATATAAGTGTGTGTGTGTGTGTGTGTGTAAGGTGGAGGAGAATGAACTCTGTATTTGAAATTACACGTAACTTTGGTAATTATTGCTCTATTTTCGAGGAACATTTTTTTATGGTTCTCAGATTCTTCACTCACACACTCACACACACACACACACACACACACATATATATATATATATATATATATATATATATATATATACATATATATGTTTATATTCTTCCATTGTAAAGCCAGTTTGACAAGTCTACCAATAAATAGTTGACTTAATTCTTTTTGCTGCCAATGTTTTAACAGTTAATTTAGTTAACAATAAGATATGTGAGAGCGATTCGTCCAAGCGCTTGACTCTCTTCTCCGTCAACTATTGATGAATGCCAGTGACGAGATAATTTTACCAGCTTATCTGGCGACAGAACAAACAGCAGAGAGAACCGATTTGATGCCTAGTGTAAGCGTAAATTGAGCGACCTCAGCTTGATTTCGAACGTTGTTCGCTGATTCTGTTTTCTGTGCTGCTAACCGTTTCACTTCTATGTATATATATCTACGTAAGTATGACTTGCGACCCGATAATTCAGAGAATTCAAGGCGGGGGATGAAAGGAAGAAAAAGTCGATACGAAACTAATTTTTTTTTATTCCTGACTACAGTGATTTTGAAAGAGGTGTGAAATTTTCAGGCGAGACACGGGAAACGATGGATAACTTGACTGATGAAATGATTGATCAATCTGTTCGAATACACTGGAGTTTGGGGTTGCAGCTCGTATGTGCACGTGTGTTCGAGCGCGCACGAGTGTGTGTGTATGTGTGTGTGCGTGAGTGTGTGCATGAGTGTGTTTGCGCGTGTTTGAGTGTATGTAAAGCTGCGTGAATGCGTACACTGACCAATTTTTTAAGGTCTATAATCATTCATTATCTCATTTCAATATTTTTGTCTCTTTTCTTTTTCTTTCTCATCTGTTTATTCTTACTTTGACGTATCCTTCATTTTCTCTCCCTCTCTCTCCCTTACTCTCCCCCTCTCTCTCTCTCTCTCTCTCTCTCTCTCGATTTTTTTTGTTTTTTTTTTCTTTTCTTTCTGTTTCTTTTTCTCTGATTTTTTAATTGAAGAGATGACGTATAGTGATCCTCGATGAAACCCTCCATCTCCTCCCTTCCTCATTACGCAAACATGAATTCAACAATTTCATATGCGACTGTCACATCAAAACCTACCCCTGCTCGCCCAGCAGCCCACCAACGCTGCGATGGGAGGGGCGGATATACCCTTATGAATTGTTTGGTAGCGGGGATGGATTCAAAATGAAGGATGTGGAAGAGGCGAGGTAAAATTGTTTATGATGCAAGATTGGGAAGTGCTACGGAGAAAAGCTCAAATTATAGTTCACCATCAACACGATACAGTCTTTTTACCATCAGCTCCGATACTCTCTCTCTCTCTCTCTCTTTATCTCTCACAATGCATATACATATATATATATATATATATATATATATATATATATATATATATATATATATATATATATGTATGCATATATATATATATACATATATATATACATATATATATATATATATATATATGTATGCATATATATATATATATATATATATATATACATACATATATATATATATACATATATATATGTGTGTGTGTGTGTGTGTATTAAGAATTTTTCGGACTATTGATCTCATTCATTTTTTTCTCAACACAACGTTTCGGCTGACTCACTTTTCGATTTTCTCCAGATGTGCGACTGCATGGAACAAGAGAAACAAAAAGAATTGGGACAATACTCGAAGAAATAATAATGACTCGTCTGGATATTACAGATTATTCCTTAAAAGACAGAAAGAAAAAAAAAAGAGAGATAGAAGAAGCGAAAGAAAGAAAAAAAAACAAAAGAAAGAAAAAACTAAAGAAAGAAGAAAAAAAGAAGAAAGGATGGAAGAAAAAAAAGAATTAAAGACAGGAAGATATAAAAAAAATTAGAAGGAAAAAAAAAACAACGTGTAAAGTTAATAATAAG
This sequence comes from Thysanoteuthis rhombus, assembly GCA_963457665.1. Lineage (NCBI taxonomy): Eukaryota > Metazoa > Mollusca > Cephalopoda > Oegopsida > Thysanoteuthidae > Thysanoteuthis > Thysanoteuthis major. The sequence goes on along the minus strand of OY735200.1, from coordinate 51,265,079 downwards.
ATAGATATAATCAGACAGATATACAATTTGATATATGTTTAGATATTGCATTTTTATTTTGTTGTTGTCGACTTGTTATCCTTGTTATATTGTTTTCCTTTTCCTGTTTCAAGTTTGTTTGTTATTGGTATTTTTTGTTTTATGCTTTGAATCTTGAGAATTTTTTTCCTTTTCTTTTTCTCATAAGAAGTGTCACCAAATGATCGATAGGATATTCCAACGCGCCAGTCGCCGTTACGTGTCAGATGGGTGGAGGGCCTGACTTTTCTGTTGTCTGCCCGAGACAGCAGCGGACCAAATAACCCCAACAATCTCGTTAACAGTGTCAACGACAGCAACAACAATAATGATGATAATACCTATAGGAATGATTTCTTAACAGCAGAAAGATATACATTAATATGCAATAATAATGATTTGAAGCCATAACTTTATACGGATGATAGTATTTTAAAGTGGCAATATTTTCCTATAGCAATGCAATGATTCAGTCATTATGGTGGAGAGCAGCGAGTGGATCTAAATGAGGTGTTTTGGAGAAACTATCATAGGTCTAAGTTAACTACTGTAGCAACAATATTGGCCGGAAAAATCGTTCTGCTTTTATTGTTAGATTGCATTAGGAGCGTTTAGTTCCAACTAGAATTGGAAAATTAACCCTTGGTTATATTTTGACTGGTGTTATATAAGTGTGCATAGATTTTGTATAGATTAAGCTCTTTTTTCTTCATTGATTCTTGATTTGAAATTGAAACTCTGAGAAAATTAGAAATATTTCCCCAATATCATGCTTTTTGTTAGGAAAGGTAAAAATTCAGTTCAAAAGCAAAGAAAGGTGTATTCCATACATGAAGAAGATATTGAGAAAGATCGGAAGGGTCCACATTGCACTGCAAAGTTTCATACTCAAATCTCTGGCTGAATGGTTGTCCATGGTCCCGTCGACCGATCGTGGTTGATGTCTATCACATCAAGTAATCATTTGATAATTAAACGATGCTATATATACCGCATTAAATAGCCAATAGACCCCAAATATCAAATTCAAGTGCTGAAAATCATTTGCACCAGCCTTGTTGCGTAGTTGCTTTAACACGTAGCTTCTACATAAGTTGAACTAAAAACCGTAAATTTTTATGCAATTCACTAAGTTGTCGAGAAGATGTTCCGTTTTTTCAAACAAATTATAACGGTCGATGAGATGTTGATGCTTTGCAACTACATAGAATGCGAGAGACTGCGGGGCAAGTGAAATGAACCTCTGTCAAACACCAGCCCTCGTATAAAAATAGTGATGCCGTGTATATGGTTGGATTTGCGAGGAAGACTTCTTCTGAGTTCCTTACAGGGGACAAAATGATCCATCTGAACCATTACTTCTCTCACTTGAAGTAACTGAACGTAGCAGTCGATGAAAAGTGCTTGGAATTAGTTTGGAGAAAGAGCTTGATACCCCACCCTGGTAACAACAGACCATGTGTTTCTTTGGCCACTGGGTCTAAATTGTTACAGCTTGGGTGGGAAGTTTTCATTCTTCCGCAGTTTTTATATTGTATAGCACTTTACATTACAATTCATTCCGGTATTTACAGAATAGACTGGATAAAAAAAAAAAATTCAATTCTCTGGAAAACCGCAAAAGTGCAGTTATTAGCTGTAAAAGATAAAAAGTACTGACACGATGGAAATATGACAGTGAACGTCAATGACGACGAAAAAGGTGTTAGGGTTATAAGCTTAGTTTATTTGTTGGATTTTTTTTCTCCTTGGTAAAATAACTGAAATAAAAAATATAAAACGATTTAAAAAAATTTGATACTTTGCTTCCTTTCATCGTTTTTTTCTTTCTTTCATATTCTTCAAATCTGTTTATATTTCTATAAGTTTTATAGTTCTGTTCGTTTCTCCTTTTTTTGTTTATGATTTGAGTCTTCGGTGATTTATACTACACCGTGTGTCCATTTCTCATAAATGATTCAACTGTCATGTAGCTTTCAGTGAGAAAAAATGAAAATTTAAAAAAATTACGGTGACGGTTTCATCTATTTCATTTTTGTTACGTATTTGCGAAATCTGAGAAGATGCATTACTTATAGTATGTGAAGAACTAATTGCTCGATACAGATTAGGTTAATTGCCCGATACATTCCCAGAACAAATCTGTTTTGTTCTTAATTGTACTTATAAATTTGGCAAAAGAATGTTGAAGTTTGCAATAACGAATTTTAAATAAAAAATTAAAGGATACCATATTTGAAACATCAAACGGTACTCTTGAGCGTTGATGTTTATAAAGGATTTCTTTTTTATTGATTCATATCCTTGAGAACAAAATTCAGCTTTTTGCCCGAACACCAAAACTCATCCATATACATATATACAAAATGCCATCCAAAATTGGGGAATATTTCAATGTATCAATTGTTATCTCTTTATGCCAATTGTTTCGTGTCTAAGGTTCCCACCATATTTGAGTAACATCTCATATACTAACACACACACACACACACACACACAAACACACACACACATATATATATATATATACATATATATGTAAAGCAAAATGATAAGATGACTAAAAAACAGGGAAGATGATTATTGCATGTGATCGCACGCAATGAGGATACCCGGGTCAATTTATTACACGAGGCTTGTCTACATCCGTCTCATTCACAAACGGCCAGTGCCGATAGGAGCAGAATAACAACCTGAACATTGCAGATTACTCACGACAATGGCCATATGTCAGACATCTCGTCAGTCATAATCGCCGTGAAAGAAAAGACGGTGGCCAAAGAGATAACACCTTCCCAATGCACAATATGTTGGAGAGTTTCCCAATCCCTTGGCGACACAATGAAACCTTATCCTCTAATTCCACTGTCACATTATTTGTAGAAATATTAAAGGAATATTTAACCAAGAATATCATGTTTCTTCCAAGATTTAGATTAGGTGATCTCGGAAGTACTTGCCAAAGTGAGACAACCTATACCGTCATCGTGTATATATTATGCCTTGGATTTGGCTGCAGCGGACCAGTAGATCTCAGGAACCACTGTTTTTGTTGGACTTGAATCTCTGGATCGTGCTGGTATGTCTTGGGTAACGATTTATTCCACAAATTTGTCTACATCTGCTTAGAGCTTGTTTAAAAGACAGACCCGTGAGCTGAGAACCATGCAACGTGCACATGAAAGAATAATGCTGGGCCTCACATGGAGAGACCACAAAACAGCACAGCACATTCGGGAAAAAACAAGAGTTAGAGACATCATAGAATCCATAAAAAATCTCAAATGGCGGTGGGCTGGTTATGTTACAAGAATGGCCGACAATCGATGGACATCACGACTCACAACATGGATTCCCCGAGACCATATGCGCAACCGAGGCCAGCAAAATGAGAGATGGAGAGACGAGCTAGACAAGTTCAGGAAGTACTGGCTCCGTGACGCCCATGATAGAGAAGTGTGGCAAATCCTGGGGAAGGTCTATGTCCAACGACGGACGCTAAAAGACTGATGATGATGATGATGATGATGATGATGATGAAGCCAAGAGCTTGCTAAGGCCAAGATATTTGTTTAAAATCAAAACTGTTTTTGATCCCGACTTCGGTAGCTATCACATCAATCGTAATTCGATGGTCTATTTCCATAAGTTTTTTCATTCGGCGGTCTCTCTTCTATTGGCTCATAATTTGATGTTAGCACTGAGCTCAAAATCGTTTTATGATTGGTGCAAAAATAATATTTTTCACGAACTCACTCTTACAAGACAGAGATAAACGCATTAATGAGGAAAATAATAATAATAATAATAATAATAATAATAATAATAATAATAATAATAATAATAATAATAATAATAATAATAATAATAATTAAAACTATCAATGCTAACTTATCCGGTATTCAATCTTACCCTGTTTATGAGTTGAGCTAAATACCACAAAGTTGTAGCTTTAACAACTAAAGACAAAGAGTCAATCAAAAGCCTAAAACCCGATTTTCAAACTGTGAATAGAACGACATAAACCAGCAATCTCATTTACTTATGTGCAAATTCAATTCAACCAATTCTAAAACATTTTGAGCCCAGTTTATTTAATCGGAAAATTTATCCCACTCAATCGCATTTATAAACTTACTTATATAATATTCCCAAAGGGATCGAAACAAACCGCTGACTTGGCCCATTATTCAAAAAATAATCTCATTTAGCATTATTTTTACTTATTATTTATTATCTAAAACCAAACGAATCCTTATTCATCCATAAGTGTAGTGATCATTTTCGATCACAGCAAAATACACTTCATCCCCACTCCGAAGATAAGAGAACCAAACACGATCTCAACAAACATTATGCAATTCCGATAGCCATTCCTTTAACCTAAATACTAACCATGGCTGAAGACCACAACCTCTTCCTTACTACCAACTTGTACACATAGGAAAAGGGGATAAAACAACATGAAAGCAAACTCCCAGTGATATACATGATAATATAAAAAAACAGTTGTCCTTTGATTGAAATGACTGCGCGAAACTGATCAGTTTTTATTTTATTTTATAAATATCTATCAATCTATTTACAGTCTATTTTGAAATATTGAGCACTATTACAATACATGAAGTAACACCTGAAAAGAATACAGCTCTCAACTAAATAACAGAATTTCATTCCCTAATAATCCCTTCACTGAATACCAAAAGATAATAACTTACTCTGCAACAGAGATGAACAACAATAACATTATGGATGAAAGAACACTAGATTCACATAACCCACTTCCATGCTATATGCTAGGTTCTACCTACTTCCCAAAATCCTCAAATTGCACAACCCAGGTAGACTGATCATTTATTCCACTAACTGCTACGCCACCAAACTATCGAAATATGTAGACCGTCACATCCAACTCTTAGCTACGCAAATTAAATCCTACGTACGACGTCTTAAACAGCCAAAAATTTCAAAACAATTCTGGAAAAAGCGTTTCTAGTCGCTATGGACGTCAAATCCTTATCTTCAAGTGTCAAACAAAGAGAAGGTATTCTAGCCCTCAATGGGGCCCTTAACGATAAAACGACTTGAGAACCCAAAACAGAAACGATAATCACCTTATGTAAATCATTCTCAAACTCACTAGTTTCAATTCTAATAATTGACCCTTCTTCCAGATTAAAGGCTGTGCGATGGGCACAGTTTTGGCTCCCTCCAATGCTAACATCTTCATTGGCAAACTTGAAGAGGCCTACATAGACCCAGACATAGACAGAGACTGCATTTTCAGTCTGCTATATAGATATTCTTTTTTGGAATACTGGAGATGAAGCTGAACTAGAGACATTCTTCATACGCATGAGCTTCACACACAACTCTATTAAATTTGACTATGAGAAATTCACTGACTTCATAGCCTTCCTAGACACCTGCGTATACACAGATAATGATAGAAACCTCCAGATCACCCTCTTCACTAAACCCACAGACACTCACAATTACCTTCACTTTAAATCTGCCCTGAAAAAAACCTACCATTTTCACAAGTACTTACAGTGAGGTCAATTCGCTCTACGAATAGTGAACTTACCAAACCAAATTATAACGAGGATATTCAGTAGAAGATACAAATAACACAATAAAAAGGCCACTACAATACGATAGAAACCCTTACAATCGCTAACGAGAATTAACTCGACAGCATACCATTCATAACCGCTTTCCACGACACACTCCCACTTCTGTCATTATACAATCAAAAAGAAATGGAATATGCTTACACTCAAAACAGCTCTCAAGTGTCCTCTCCTACGGCAGACCCGAAAAATTCAAAGACGTGATCAGCAGTAGCACTATGATAAACAGAGACTCCAAAGCTGTTGAATTCTCCCAGCCCTGCATCAAAAGAAATAGTCTAAGCTGCAACCACCTTAAACACGCCAATGCCTTCACAACTTGATCCATTAACAAGACTTTCTACATTTACCATCATTCTTACTGCAGAAACAAAACGCCATCTACCCCATAGAATGTGATGAATGAAAACTGCAGTATATAGGCAAATCTGAGGGGCTATTCAACATCAGAGTTGATAACTATAGGCACAGAAATGAATCACCCGATCATCTCAACCTACTCACAGTAGAACAACACCTCTGCAACCCTCAGTTCAGACGCTAGATTCGCAATCATTGAAAAAGGTACACCTCCAGACATGACAAAAATTCTAGAATTACTTGAAGACATGAGGATTAACAAATTAAAATTTCTCTCCCCTAACGGACTCTATACTGAACTCAACAACCACACCGTTCTCTAACAACATAATCCTCTCACTCCTAATTACTCTATACTCACTATCTCACTATCTTCATACCTGCATCTTAGATGACACTTCCACCCAGGTCCAAACATCCCTCAATATACATATACTCTTATTCCCCACAAAGATCCCACATATCCAATTTGGATTCCTATTAACATATAATCAATTTTACAAACTCACCTCACTCTATCCATATCTGACCCCCTCCTTTAGGTACATCTACCGTTGGGAACTTTACACAATCACACAGAACCCTATCTATAGACTCCTGTGTAAGGTCCATTTCACTTGTACTACTCAAAGATTTCTTACTCTTCTGAACATCTTCAATAACCATTAAGGATACAGAACATACATTTCCAAACTGACCCTGGATCATACAAAACACTGACCTCCTCTAACCTTTTCAACTACCTTGACTAATAATAGAGATAGCCTCAACCCCAATTTACCAAGTATCCAAAAGGCCATACACGAAAGTACAATCCAGCTTCCCAGTATCTATGACAACTGATGCCTGAGAGTGCCAACCTCCTCCGACCAGCACAACCTACAAAATACCCATAACTGCTGCTACTACTTCCAACAGAATATCCAACCAAACCACCTCAGATTTTTTTCACAAATATAATACAGTCCAGACTTACCATAATGATCTCTCAGGAATACTTATTCTTGATTGCCATTTTTACTTTCAAAGCAAAACATCTGATGCTAAATTGTTTTTTTTTTTACGGAAACCTTATGAACACTTGAAGGTACACACATGCTACTGAAGATTGGAACCTCTTCCAAAATATGTATAGTATGATAATTAATTCATTTAACAAAGAGAGTTCCCATATACTTTTGCTCCTGAGTCTGTTCCATTCCCTACTGTTTACATATATATATATATATATATATATATGACTGGGCATCTATAAAAAAAAATCTTTTTCTTCCTCTCTATTGACATATTTATCTCAGGCTGATCATATATCTAAATAGCTGATTGATTTATTCATCAATTTACTCTTCCCTTTCGTTTATATATTTTATAAAAAGCCCCTCACATGACTGTGTTATCAACACCAATGCCAAGGCCACTTGTCTTCGTAATGAACAACAAACCCAAAATTAAACAAGAAACTGACACAAAACACTATGGAAACTTTCAGACCACTTGACAAGTGATATTTACTTTTATCTAGATTTTTAGACTCCTAACAAAGCCACCTGATTATCTTCACCAGTCGATCATTGGCAATTCCTCTTTTCCAAGAGAAGGTCCGATTGAATGCTCATTGTGTCTTTTCCATTGTGATCAGTCTCTTATGTAGACCTCACGCATTCCATGCTTTGACCTTTAACCCTTTCACTCGTAGATAGACTCCTTGTGTTCTAAAAAAAATACTTATCATCAATGACTAGGAATCGATCCTGCACTCAAGTATTTAGAACGGCGAGGGGATAATCTCTGTTAGTTGATAGAATATTTCATTTGTATGCTCAAAATGATTTAGTGGAAGTGTCATAATATGTTTACATGTAAATTTATATATGAAGGTGTTAATCTACCATCTCTCTCTCTCTCTCTATATATATATATATATACATATATATATATATATATATGTGTGTGTGTGTGTGTCTGTGCGTGTATATTTATTCATTATATACATATATATATATATATATATATATATAGAGAGAGAGAGAGAGAGAGAGAGAGAGAGAGCGCAAGAGAGGGAGAGAGAGAGGAGGAGGGGGGAATAAATGTCAATTCATACCTTTCCGAAAGACAAGAGGTTGATTGAATGAACCTGAATTTGAAGCCGGTATTTCCCGAGTAGGTATGCTACTACTACTATCTATCCAGCTTGCTTTTTTTGTGCGTCTCTCTCTATCTTCGATCAACATATATATATATATATGTGTGTGTGTGTGTGTGTGTGTGTGTGTGTGAGTGAGTCTCTCTCTCTCTCTCTCTCTCTCTCTCTCTCTCTCTCTCTATCTGTCTGTGCGTGTGTGTGCGTGACTGGTAGATTTTTTTATATCAATGAATGAATAAAATTTAAATGTATGAAAAAGTTTTATTTGGATCTTTTTGTACATGATTCAGATCAGGAGAGAAATGTGGTAATTATAAAGAGACTATGTCATGCTTGCACTGAGAAATGATCATAATGAGTAAAATTAATCTTAAGGCTATTTTCTATTCGTTCCATGTACTGAAATTTAACAGAGATTTTCTGAAATGTGAATTCGTCTAATTTTGCTACATTACTTTGAATGAGTTTTATTATTGATAAATAATTTTAGTAGCGGTAACCCCAGATAAAACTTTGCAGTTGGCCAGATGTGACCCGTGGGTCGTAGTTTGGAAATCCTGGTCCACTAAATTAGATGCGGTATCGATCCTGGTCATTTTTGACCAAGGATCAAGAAATTGGAAGTCTTGTTCCACGAGACCGGCTCTGTCCATTGTTCTACAAGTGGTATGGTCAGGACTCTCGCCTGTGGCATACCGAGGGAACTAGACAATTGTTGTCCTTTAGCTACGGGCTAAACAATATGCTATGGTGCACAGGGAACCACGTTAGAAAGGGTTTTAGCCACTTTCCACCAAAATAGGAACGTGTATAAAAACCCAGCAGTCAATATACGTGACTAAATGTATGAATGAGTGAACAGTTTACCTCTGTGAATGAAGATTTGGGGGAAGATTTACCATGACTTGAGATCTTAGTCGGTGAAACTACCTTGCCATTCACGGTGAGATGTTGATTGTATGATTTATTCTTTTTCTTTCTAAATTATTAAACCCTGTGAATTAATTGATGTTTCATTTGAGAATTGCAGAGATTCTTGGGTCCGACTTTTATATACTGCGCCGAACGTTGAGACGTTTACTTGATAAGTTTACGTCTAACTACGGCTGAATTCACGCCAAACAAAAACTAGTCTCATGAAACATCGATGCACATATGTGTACGCAAGTATATCTGTTCAAAAGCAAGCATGGACAAACACGCACACATGCTTGCTCACATACGCGCACACAAGCAAACACAAGGACACTTATATGAACAAGTATCTAAATCCCAAAGCATACAGAATCGCTGATGTTAACCAATCAGCTTTCTAATGTCGCACCCGTTAGGAAGGCGTCGATCACTGATTGGTCACGCAGAAATCTGGGTCCTTCTAGGGGTCGGGGGCCCATCACGGGGACTGATTAGATGTGCTAACGGCCGAACCCGATCACTAAGTGAGGATTACCGACACACGCCCGGCCTGATAGTGAAAGCGACCAGGGAAGGGCGAAGCGAGGAAAGTAAAAAGGAGAAACAGAAAGAAAAAGGGTCGGTGGTGCTGGAGGTGGGGTGGGGTGAGCAGGGGTCTATTTGAACCGTCCGATTTATTCTGTAGCACCTCCGGACATACGGATGACCGGTCGAGAAGACAAAGGCCGCCAGCGCTTCGGGGGTCCCTTAAGCGACGTGAAAGTTAGGGAGAATCGGATACAGCGCTGCCGGGGATGGATGTAATGAAAGAGCTGATAGTCGTGGTTATTGATGGTGAGTGAGGTAGTTGTAGCGATGGTAGTAACGAGAGGGGGGCGTTCAGCTGGTGTTGTAGTAATTGTGTTTACGGTGTGGAAGAGGAGGATGAGGAGGAGGGGGCATATTCTAGAAAATAATCGCGATAGGAACGGTGACACTAGTGGCTGAAGTCGCAAAAGGGACAGAGTACGAGAATGGCAGTCGAGCTGATGAGGGGATTTTGAAGGTAACGGTCACGATTCTGAAGTAGGAGCAATTATTAATGATAGGCAGCGAAGATTCACACTAGGATGGCAAGCCTTTGGCAGAGCTAGTTCAACCTTCATAAACAAGAAGATCCCATTATTTCTAAAAAGAAGGGTGTATAACCAATGCATCCCCCCAATAGTCACTAATGGGGCTGAAACAATGAACCTAACCAAGAGACAGACACGAAAATTGAGAACCATGCAACGTGCACATGAAAGAATAATACTGGGCCTCACATGGAGAGACCACAGGACAGCACAGTACATCCGAGAAAAGACAAAAGTCAGGGACTTTATAGAATCCATTAAAAATCTCAAATGGCGGTGGGCTGGCCATGTTGCAAGAATGGCAGACAACCGATGGACTTCACGACTCACAACATGGATCCCCAGAGATCACGTGCGCAACCGAGGCTGGCAGAATACCAGATGGAGAAACGAGCTGGACAAGTTCAGGAAGTACTGGCTCTGCGACGCCCATGATACAGACGGGTGGCAAATCCTGGGGAAGGTCTATGTCCAACGACGGACACTAAAAGACTGATGATGATGATGATGATCGTCAATTGGCCATTGACCATTGATATTCAGCAGATATATAAGTCAGCATACCGGGCATTGCAGTGCCGAGTTTGAAGTTTGTTTGGATCAGTGGTTCTCGAAAAATCAAATACACCACGATTACTCGATAACTGGCCATTATACGAGGTCGAAATTTGTCAGGCATATCAATCAGCACACATAACAGTGCTTTCTGCTCTGCTCTGCTAAACTTTTTTCCTTTATGTTGTAGCATAGAAGATGTTTGTTTTTTTAGTTTGAGTTGTTCTTCTCTGTGTCTTCTCGTTTCACTGATTCCAATAAAGTCCTTTTTTGATATTTTCCATTTTACTTTCAAGATTGACTGGGTATATGTTTGCAGGGAGTGTTTATAAATGCTGATGGCGATATCACACTCAAACGCTTTACAGAACTTCCAGTACATAACCTGGACTAACAAAGGAATCAGAATAGACAGCGATTACATAGGTAATCTCAGTTGAACCTTCATGATTTTCAAATAATGCTGGACAAACGAGATGAAGAAAACAAGAACGCTGGTTTTTGCATGAACTTCTGTAAAACTCATGAGCAACAATCATGTTGAAGACCAAGACAACGATCATTGTTGTAAATATAGGGCTAAAGAAAGTTGACCGCTGCATCTATTTGAGACGACGAATCCCCTTTAAATCCTCAACAAAAGAAGAAATTCTGCGAATAATTTTTCTTGGCAAGCTTTCAGTAGAGCAAGCTAAACCTTCAAAAACAAGAAATGTTTAGTTTCAAAAGGTTTGGTGTACAACCAATGCATCATAACGACATCATTATAGACAACTATGGAGCTGAAACATGGAACCTAAGCAAAAGAACGATGCATCATGCATAGAAGAGAATAATGTTTGACATCACCTAGAGATATCAAGACATTACATGATGTTAGAAAAACAAACAGCGGACAGATATAGAGAAATCATAAGAAAACTCTAATGATAATTGGCTGGTCATGCTGTAAGAATGTCGGACGACTTCTGAACATCACAATTCACACCATTGATCCCCAGATATGATATTCGAGATTGTGACCAACAAAGAATAAGATGGCGTGGACAACTCGACAAGTTCAAGTAGTTTGGCAAATCTTGGAGACGGTTTATGTCCAACGACGGACGTTAAAAGTTTGCTGCCGATGATGACGATGGTGATAAAACTCATAATATAACTATAATAGTAAACAAAGCCCTCAATTTACATTCAATATTCTCTCTATTATCTACTTAAAGAAAACAACTGGCTCCGTTAGTTTCACTGTCCCATCATAAACATTGATTAAACATTGGCACGGTTCAACAAAATTTGGCACAGACTCGGAATGCATACTCAAAGGACTTATGGGAAGAACCTGAACTATTTCATTTTTAGATGTGTATGCAAATCTCTATTAAACGTTATTCGATCGAGATGTCGGCCCCAATTACATTCATTAAAGAACAGAAATAGGAACAGAAGAACAAACGCGATGTCATTAAAAAGCGTGACGTAATTGAAATGTGATATGCTGTGAAAGAAAAGATATTCTTATCAACTTTTCACCAGCTGCTAATGTTGTCGTAATAAGGAAGAGTCAAAATGGAAAAAAAAATGTCAAAAATGATCATTTACGATTTATGGAAATAATACTTGCATGATATATCATATCACAAAATTTTATGAGTATGAGAATCAAAGATTACTTGGTCTTCCTTGTCTTTCTCCACCTGCTACTACTACCATTGATAGTGGATGCTTGATTAAACTTAGGGTTTTTGTTCCAAAAAGATTCTTTAAAAATCTCAGAAAAAAGGTCTATAAACTGAAGCATAAATTCCCGTTCAATGCATATATATATATATATATATATATATATATATATATATATATATATATATATATATATACTAAATTGAATCTGCCCGATAGACTGTGTTCAGTAAATATGCGTGTGCGTATATATATATATATATATATATATATATATATATATATATATATATATATATATATATGTATACATATATATATATATATATATATATATATATATATATGTGTGTGTGTGTGTGTGTGTGTGTGCTAAATTGAATCCGTCCGATAGACTGTGTTCAGCAAATATATATATATAATAATAATTATATATATATATATATATATATATATATATATATATATATATATATATATATATATATATTTATATATATATATATATATATATGTATATATATATATATATATATATATATATATATATATATATATATATATATTCTTGGATATATATATATTCTTGGAAGACCCACAAATTTGAACAATAAAGACTAAAAATCTACACATATCTTTGAAAAAAACTACAGGCAAAAAATAACTTGATGGTATGCAATAAGTATGCGTATAACCGCCCCAGGTGCCACCTATAAGCGTTCAAGTCCGTATGGAAGCCATAACGGAGATTTTCCAGGCAAGAAGTAATCTCCAATGTTGTACCATACATTCTCTCTACGAACATTCGACTATCATTTGTCCTTGTGCCGTACTAAGCTAAGCTCAATGATTATCAAAACTCCGCCCCCAACATCTTGTCCACAAATCTGGCCTAGTGACTTCTTTAGCATCGCTAAGTACAAGACAAAAAGACAAATACACAACTATCTTAATGGGACACGTGCTCTATTTACGCCTGCAAGCTTTCAAAATTATCCGCAAAACCCTCCAAGAGAGGATCGCGTCGACAGAGGTTTCTAACCAGCTAACTAACTCTTACGGCCGGAAATCCAAACCAATGACCTGTTCCGGTAAGCCATATAAATTTCAGGGTGAACTTTTCAGCTATTTTGCGCTGATTGCGCCTCTGCTAACCATACTTTTCGTTCAGTGAAATTTTGACACCGTTCTTCCCATAAAAGTGTCAAGATAGGCCAAGTTCTACATCAAAATGACAACTATTAAAGGCGAATCGTCTGATTTGGCCGTTCAACCCTCGAATAAATCGAGAAAGGGACAGAATGCGGCCGTAATGAGACTCATTGGCAGTGGAGTTGGGGGAGGGGGGATCGGCTTGTTGTCCTCGTTGTTGCTTTGGTGTGTGTGTGGGGGAGGTTACTATTGTGATGGTTAGGGTGGTAATCATGCGATAGTGAGGAGGTTGAAGAATGGTGACGATGGTGGATGTGATGGGGAGAGTTAGCTTGGGGTGGTTAATGGTAAATTTCATCTGGGTGTGGTAATTAGAACCACGATGATGACGATGATAGAAAGATGATGCTAATAATAATAATAATAATGATAATAATAATAATAGTAATAATAATAATAACGATGACGATGATGATGATGACGATGATGATGATGATGATGATGATGATGATGATGATGATGAAGAAGAAGCTATCGATCATTGGATGAGTGAATGTAGTAAGTCGACTAAGAAAGAGTGAAAAAATTGTCAGGAATGGGTAGGGGAAGATGATCCTCTGGGAACTGTGCAAATGACTGACATTTGATCATGAAAACCGATGGTATATTCACAAATAAAAATCTGTCTCAAAACAAAATCCGAACGGATCCCCTAATCCAGACCAGAACACAAGAAAAGAACGTGTCAGATCGTGGAGTTCACTGACCCGGCAGATGACAGAGTGGAGCTGAAAGAAAGTGAAAAGCCAGATTATCTTGACTTAGAGAACTGAAATAATTATGAGCTGACAGCCGTACAAATCGTGGTCGGAGTCCTTGGAACATCTCCGAATACTGAGGAGAGTCCTGGAGTATTGAGAAGACTTCTTGGAATCCATGACGTGAGTTGTGATGACCATTGGTTGTTTGCGATTCTTGCAACATGGCCATTTGATTTTTCTGATGGATTGTATGATGTCTCAGATTCCTGTTTTTTCCCCTGGTATATTGTGCTGTCTTGCGATCTCTCCGCGTGAGGTTTAGCATGATTCTTTCGTATACACGTTGCATGTTTCTCAGTTTGATGCTTGGCCTCTTAGTTAGGTTGGAACCATTTTAATCTGGTCCACTCAGGTCCACTTTGATGTGAGAACGACTAATGCCAAAAGTGAGCACGTCAATTTTCAATTTTGAGAAAAATAAGTTCGTAAGATTTTAAGAGGGGTAACACAGGAGTGCTCACAGGTGCATGCAGGCCTGCATGTATTCATCCGTGAATAATTCGTGATCCCGGCCGATAATGGGAATGTCTGTGTACACGTCCCCTCAACATTTCATTTTTAGAGTCTCAATAATTCATCAATTGTATTCCTGTATTGTAATATTTGAAGTTTTTTTTTTCCGGGTAACGCCAGGTTCACCGGCTAGAATTTTTTTTTCTTAAATTTTGAGATAAATTTCATGTGAATTTTGTCTTTTGTCATTTATCTACAAAATGTTAATTACGCTGATGTTAGATCGTGTGTGATATTAAAGTGTTCGACTATGATTGCACGATTCATTTGCAACTTATCCCCTAATCATGTCAAACATATCTGGAAAAAATATTGTTTAATGCCAATCGAAAAGACGGATCATAAATAAAATGCAATGACTTCAACTCACACTTCTGAAAGATTAATAAATTTTATTTGTAAAAGTTGAACTTATCGAAACTAATATATTATCTTTTAATTTCAAGTTAAATTCCATGTGAACTTTATCATCAATCTATAAAATGTTGATTACTCTGATGCTAATTCATATGTGATATTGTTTAAAGCCTTCTGAAAAGATGGATCATGAAAAAATACAATGACTTAATCTCACACAAAAATTTATATATTTTACTTGCGAGAAGAAATCCATTTAAACCAAAAATTCATAGCAAAGGAACAAGGGGATATTTAGTACATTATTTTGTCGTAATGAAAGAATCAATCCTACGGAAAAATCCTCCTTTTATTTGTATGGTAGGCTATAATTATAATTATGAAGCCGTTATTAATTAGAGCCAGTCTGTTTGATGTTGATTGCCATTGGCTACCGGTAGCCAGTCTTCAACTGTATATTGGAGACGTCTCGGCGACCATCACATTAGCTTCTGGGCAGAGCAGTAATTAATGAAAAAAACAAGACCAAAGGAATTATTGTTAGAAAAATATTCTTTTGCTGCTCACATTCTTAGTGTCTTACGTAATAGTAAAACAGATTTCAGTACTGTTTCAAGTGCTACATATCACAAAAATCTCTTGAGCATTTTGTTTATATAACTAGTCAAAAACTGTTTTTTTACCCAACGCAATGATTAACTTTCATTTTCCTTACACAAACATACACACAGACACACAGATGCACAGAAACTCACACGGATACTCTGTTGTTCTCTAGAGTATTGAGGGACATTTGCTAGGCGTATTATATATATATATATATATATATATATATATATATATATATATATATATATATATATACATACATATCAATAGACGTTATAAGTCCTCTTGACAGAGGCCTTACCCATTTCTTTCCATATATATACCCAGCATAAAAATACACAGTAATCTCTCATAAACTAAGATAAAAATTATTTGATATCTGATGTGCTAGTATTATACCTTCAGGGCCGCCCAGGAATATATATATATATATATATATATATATATATATATATATATATATATATATATATATATATATATATATATATATATATATGTATATATATATATATATGTATATAAACCCGGAGTAATTTGACCATTAAAATGAATACCTTAACATCTTGTTCCACCATATTTCTTTTCCAGAAATCTTTGGGTATATACACAGCGATCTCATAACAATACCCATTTGTGAAGTACAACGGCAAAATTCCCTGAACAATTCTCTAGTAACCAGGCACCTCAGCATCAAATTTTGCCTTTTCTTATCCTAAGGCCAGAACAAGGCTGATCTAAGCCCTGGAAATGGTGATGATAATTCGATCACGCAGAAAAAAATTGGTATAATTAATAAATATATCCTGAAGAACAATGGCAAAGATTAAGTTGGGACTCTGAAATTTAAACCTTAACCACTCAAATCAAGGTGACAAGATGCAGTAATCCTGAATGAAGACAAAAAAAAAATCTACCAGATTGGTAATATCCTCGTACCAGGAAGCCACTGTGAGAAATTCAACGTGAGTGAAAAGCTGGTATAATTTTAGGACATTAACACAAAACATTAACAGTTATAGAAAATGAAAATGATTCTTGTATTCAGTATGAGCGGAAAGTTTGGCATGATCCCGATGGGCCTGGGAAAAGACTGGAGATACTCGAACTTCGACGAAGAGAAGATGCTGTTTAGAGAACCGTATTACAGAAATCGGCTTTATTACTAATTAGAATTCTGTAGAATTAAAGAAACTTGATATCACATTATTCCACGTGACATTGATCCAGTGCGCCTGACACCCAAGATGAATTGCTAAAAAGCCTTACCGGCCTAAAGAGTTTTAGTTGCTCCACTATTTACCCATAGCCACGAGAAAAGTACATTCATACATTTTCTCATCGGATTGAACGGAAATTATCCCTGCCGGAGTTTGATCTCAGTCCGCCAATTCCATTCCTAAGGACGATAACTTCCACACTACTCGTGTGAAAATCCATCGAGCAGTAATAAATTTTTGACAGCCAAAATAAAACAAGTTATTTTTTTATTTTTTATCTTTTTAAATACTAAAGAAAGGAAGTGTCGGAGTTAATGAAAAAGAAATTCTTTGAAATTCAAATTGCCATCAACATAAAAAAATCGGACGAATGCAAATAGACCCAGAGAAAACAAGTGAGTCTTCACAAAACAAATATTCAGAACTTTTTCTTTGTTTCGCGTGTGTTCCATTTTTGTGTTTTAAGGAGCAAAAAAAACAAAAAAACTTTGGCTGAGAACATATCACTTCCTAAGGTTAGACCAAACAAGTTTTTAAAAAAATCTTTTAAAGTAAAAATCAAATATTTTTGTCAAATTGTCAACTAATAAGGAAATAAAATCCGGATCGCTGGGAGGTGTACACAGTCAATTTTCTCTTTTTCCTTCTCTTTGATTGTTCATTTGTTTTTATATTATAATTTCAATTTGTTTAATTTCCTGTAAATATCAAGTGACTATCATGTTAGTATGACTGCATCCAACGCAACCCCACCACCGACGCCATTTTCGACTCCTCAGTGCTGATGAGCCTTGCAGTTCATTGGAACAACATGGCCGTTTATTTGACATTTGGCTTAAACATCAAATCGAATGACGAACGATGATGTCTTACAGTGATTTTTTTTTTCTTGATGTTAATTCATATTTTAGTTTTTTTTATATATCTTCCATGGCTTTAAGATAATCCATCATGACTGGGAGGAGGGTTTAAAAAAGGAAGGAGTTTTGTTTTCATTTTATTTTTAGGACTGTTTACCAGTGAAAGGATTCGTGGGCGAGAGGAATTATAGAGTTTTACAAGAGAAAAGGTCACCAAGCTAGTTTCGGAAGAAATTCCAGTAGAGTGAGTTCGAACTACGCTTTTCGCCGCACATTTATGGATTTTTGCCGTACCAAGCTAAACAGTTATTTGATAAGGTTGGGGTTGAAGCGGGGATACGGTTTACTTTCCATCAATGGCTAACGTCCATACTTTTGAAGTACGGAAGCCTTAGAAAGGAAAGAACAGACTGAGTTGCATTTTTTTCTCCTCGTCGACGAAACAATGGATTCGTTATGCTATTTTAGATGTTCATTACGATAGCAATTTTGATCTTGGAGAATCAAAGCATTTCAACTTTTCTCCCGGGCTGTAAGTCTGGTATATGTTCTTAGTTGAGTTCAAGATTAGTCCACTTGTAAGTTTTTTTAGGGTTTTTTTTTCTTTTTTTTTTCTTTTTTTGCAACCTCGCCCGTGGAAGAAGCTAATACTCCCAAAAGTTTTGAATAAGAAAGAATAAGCAATATACGTTATAGCATTTGGGGGCTTTCCGTTAGTCGCCACTCGACCAATATTTCCATTTGCAGTGAGTGATATTCCAAGTTTACTTCGTTGATCTCCCACCTAATGTCAGGGGTTAGGGTTCGGCCGTTCGTTTTCGTGTTCGAAACGAATGAAAAGGTCCAGATTTTCGGACCTTTTTAGAGAAAATGAATTTTACTGTATTTATCCGTGCGTGATGTGATAAATATATTATGGAAATCAAGGTCAAAATCAGAGGTAGGATTATACTCCCGAGTAAAAAAAAAATGGTAATTTTTACTGTTTGATGGTAAAACAGAGAAATTGCCCAATTTATGTAGGTGTATTCATAAGTACCTAATGTAATTTTGGACGGAGCATTTGTTTTACAGAAAATATATTTTTAGCATAATCTCATTCCTTGTAAATCGCTCGCAATTTAGAGGGAAAAATTAATCACATAGATAGAACACTATACTTTGAAGATTTCAAATCTAAATTCAGCTAATAACAATGCACCAGGCTACGGACAGATTGATGCACCCTCGTATTTGTATGTATATACGTTTGAAGATTTTTTTGTGCGCGAAAATCCTTTTTCATTGATATCTACTAAGCTTTGTATGGCTCAAAGCCAAATTGAAAGAAATAGCAAGATTGTTTTGTACCAATATCCCACTTCATACATAAATGAACATGAGCCTTAGAAATCATCATTAGAACTGATGGCTTTTTCACGGGAAGACCGCCAACTAAGCTGTGCGAACAAGATATACGCATTCAACTTTTTTGTATTTTGAAAAAATTCAACTATTTTTTTATTTACAAGATAAAAATTCCAGTTGAATAAATCTCAACTGAATAAATGAAATCTTATAGAAAATTGTGAACTTTAACAAAAGCTTATTTACATTCCAAGAAAGAAAATAAATTTTGATTTAAGAAAATAATTTTTTGGCTGATTTTATGTTATAGAAATGTAAAAAAAAAAACTCTTTACTCGCAAAATATCCACATGATCCGATATTTTTCAGCTTACCATAGTCTTACACAAGACGGAATCGTCGAAATAAAGAGGGGAAGATAGTGCTGCTTCAATCTTCCCTACCTAAAGGACCTGCCTGGCTATAAAATTAGCATGAAAATTCCTGGCTGTTACCAGAGCTCGAAATCGATGTCTGGCACAGCTAAGATATACAATAGTTACTATTGATATTGACTCAGAATATATTTGTGGTGCTCAAGGCTGAATCGTTTCAAAATCGCATCGGAAAAGTGCGTGGAGCTAATTTTCGGACGTCCCTTGCAAAGAAAACCAGCATTCGAAATGCTGGCTTTTATCTGAGTTCGAAAATTGGTCTCAGGTAAAAGCCAAAATTTCTAATTTGGCGTAACACAATCTTCCTTCCCAATCCCCTCTGTGGTTGGCTTTTAGTCATACTAATTGAAACTTAACGTAAGGTAGACTCAGTTGAACCCTTAACCAGGCCAGACAGGTTCGATACCTACACTGTGAAGATGAATAATCGCCTGCATCACAAACTGACCTCAGCACTGACCGCTTCGTCCCTCGTTCTTGATTGCACACTGTCAAGGTGTTACGGTCAGCTTTACTTCAGTCCGGATTCCATTCTATATTTTGACGTGTTACCTTGACCACTGTTCAAATTGACCATTTGCGAGCATCTTGCAATGGACAACACCATATGATTGGTAGAGCTCTATTGTTACGCCCGACACCTCGACCAACTATCTCGACCCCCAGCTCCATGGAGAGGGGGCATTGAAAGGTGTTGCCGTTCCATCGGTTGACCAGTTAGTTCATAGCTGGTAATTACACGCACTAAATTTGATTCAGACGTTGATGTGATAGGAAGTGGGATGGGAGGGGGTTTAGCACGCAGGGAATTGTATGAGAATTTAAATGTATTAATTGTTTGTGTGGTATCTGAATGTATAGCTTGAACCCATACAATACACACACACGCTCATATATCCACGCACACATACATATGTAAACACTTCCGACTGTATGAAGTGTGTATCGTTGTTTACATAAGTATAACATATGTGCCTATACCCAGCTAAGGTTGACAAACGTTGCAACAGATTTTTACTGCCACTATCCTTTTGGCGGTTAAGCAGTCATTTGGGAGGGGTTTGATCAAGTTCCCACTCACCGATTCTCTTTTCCTGTCGTGCCGGCAATGTTGCATTCCCATCAAGGTACCTGGCAATAGAATTTACGTCTTTCTAATATATATATATATATATATATATATATATATATATATATATATATATATATATATATACATATATATATATATATATATATATATATATATATATATATATATATATATATAGATGTGTGTGTGTGTGTGTGTGTGTTGTGTGTGTGTGTGTTGTGTGTGCGTCTATGTCTGACAGAGAGAAACAACGACAAGGGGCCGGGGGTTTGGGCTGAGTGCCTGATTTATTGGCGTCAACACAAACAAAAGACCGACGGGCATGTTTTATCTTATTACACACTTTGCTTGTGCTCACTTAATCACCACAAGTCCTGTTCGGCCATTGATTTCATTGTTGGGTTGTCTGGAGTGCTTAGTGGACCATCGGTGACGGCCGGACGAAAAGGACTGCTTGACCAGGTGTTTATTCAGCCAACTGCAGAAAGTTAAGCGACCAGGGGCCGTTACTCATTACTGGCCATAATAACAGCAATAGCCACTGTCCGTGAAATCTAGCATTTTCACTGACAGCGAAATGTTTTGATTGGTAATGGACTTTATCGGTCGGATCAAGAAGTTGTGGAGATGAAAATTTGGGAATCATCACATGGGTGACCCTCAACCCCACGTACACATATATGGTCAATATATGTCCGAGTACATAAGTACAGTGTTTCTCATAAATGAGTACACGCCTATTTTTTTTCATAGTCAAGTTGATTTTCTTCTAAAGCAAACAAAACTTGATTTCATTAGGTCTAGTGGAACATTACACAATCAAATATGACCAACCTCAACAGTATAGAAATCCTTTCGCAAAGAGTTGTTTTTGTTTTTTCCTGGGGTTGTACTCATTCCTTTAGCGGCAACGTATTCATATTTTGGTAAATATGTTTCACTGTTGTGTTTGATCATAAATTAAACTTGATAATATCTATTTTGATTGAAATCTTCTATTTGGAGTAGCACAGTCATGCTTTATTTGTTTTAGAAGAAAATTAACTTTCCATAAAAAAAACGTGGTGGGGTAGGTATTCATTAATCGGAAATGCTATATATATATATATATAGTGTGTGTGTGTGTGGATTTGCTACACAAACTAGCTCATGTTTCTGCCCTCTTTGGGCCTCATCGGGCGAATATTATTGATATAATATCATATTATGTTATATTGCTAGCCTGATTTGTACCACATACAATATATATATATATATATATATATATATATATATATATATATATATATATATATATATATATATATATATATATATAATCAACGCTCCCTTATTCTCTCTAAGTGAGGTAACTCGTTCATTGTGAGCTAATGCAATGCTCTCCTAACATAGAATGGAGCACTCTGGTGGATGAGGAATATGCATGATAAATGAATATATAGCTTGAATTCAACCTCACTGACCGAGTAGAGGGAGGATACCAGCCTCCGGGTCTGCAGCTTCGGTTTCGACCCAACTTCGTAGTGCTGGATGGGATAATGGATAGTCTATAGCCACACTGAAGAGTTGTAATACAACGAAACAGCTGTCTGTGGATGACAGAATATATATATATATATATATATATATATATATATATATAGAGAGAGAGAGAGAGAGAGAGAGAGAGAGAGAGAGACCAGTGTACGATATAATGAGCCCTGTAAATCCAGTATGAGGAATTCCTAGACTGGTGAAATTAATGAAATAGATTTTGATGATGAATTGATCACCGTCTTCATGACACTTTTTTGATATGATTTCCTAAGCAAGAAAAGTATTTCATCAGTTCTCGAGATTTCAAACATAAAAGGATATATGTCCCTATCTCCTCAGATATATGAAATAAGACTTACACCTGTATTTCAGTGTGTATACATAGACATTAAATACCTCCCTGATATTCCCCTGCTCAAATAAAAACAGAATTGGTTCAACCGTATGAACAATGGCATTAGCTGTCTGTCGTAGAAAATAAAACATTTAGGTTACCTGGGACTTTGAGATCTAGACAGATCACGAAATGCAAGCAAAAGGGCTGGATCGGGTATTCGAAAACGAGGAAAAGAGGACTTGCCTCAGAGTGGGCGTAACTGTGCCAGAGGACCACAGCATGGAGTGGGGTGAAGTGGAAAGTAAAATATTGGAAAATGCTAGGATTTTATCCGGGGAGGGAGAATCGTTTTGAACACGAAAGTCAGAATTATTCCTTTAATGATTGGCATCCTTGGAACTATGCTGACAAACCAGAATCGAGATTGCATAATTTAGAAATTTGTGAAAGATTGAATAAAGAGTGTGCAGACTACGGTGATGCTAGTGTCTGGGAAGAATACTGAGGAAGGTGCTGGACATTTGAAGAAACTTGATTTCACTCGAGCCCCGATGAAAACAGAAATCTGATCCGAGCATTCAAATGCATGACTTCTACTACTACAACTAATAATAATAATAATAATAATAATAATAATAATAATAATAATAATAATAATAATAATAATAATAATAAAAACCCAAGATGAAGATCGTAAAGAAAGCTAAAAAGAGAGGATGAAGATAAACTAGAGAGAAAGGTAAGTAGAGATCGGAAAAACCGTAGTTATTGCTCGGCAACATCTTTGCTTCCTAACTACCGACACCGTCTACCTTTTTCTCTCCTGCTCCACCCATTTATCCTTTAATTGTCGACCCCTCGTTCCATTCCTTCCCTTCGCTCATCCTTCTCTGCTTCTTCAGCACGGGGTCCTACCGAATTTTATGAGCAGGCCGGCAATTTGTTCTCGTTCAATTGCATGCGAATCTGTGAGATCGATCGGCTCCACCTACCCCGGCCATCAACAAATCTCAAAACTGCAGGCAACAAATCAACTTCCACTCGAACAACACCAGTCAGCCATGGTGGAACATCAGTGGCCATTTGGGGGAGAGGTCGGTGGGAACAACAGAGAGAGAGAGAGAGAGAGAGAGAGAGAGAGAGAGACGTTTGAAAGTTGTAAGTGCTGGTTTAAAATGAACGGAGTAAGGTGCTCTGCTATTTGGGCGGCAATAGTCGGAGGCGTTGGTTAGGAGCGGGAAAAATGAATGACGTTCTTCCAGTCGGCTTGGGCCCCTCGCCAAACGCCCGACCGATAACGTACGTGAGTGAAAATTACTGCAGGGGAGACGGAGTTGGTTAGCATGTCAGCTGTAGAGAAGTTTCTTCTTGGGCAAAACCGATTTGGCTAAGGGAAATAGTCGAGGTCTGAGAACAGGGAAGAGAGAAAGGCTTAAAATATGGCGGGCCGCATGAAGACCAGGTAACAGTTGAACGTCAACAGAACCGCTTACATTCATGAAAGACTATACAGTTGATTAGCAAGATGTAATCTGGATGGGGAATTATCTTAGGAGAAGTATTAATTTCGCACTGTTTCTAGCCACAAGATGTAGCAGTCTCTCGGATATTCAGACACAAACAGAAATAGGAGAAAATTTGCTATCAGTAGAGATATTCTGCGTTTGTTTGTTAGGGGGTTTGGAGGGAGATAAAAATAAACTAAATTGTTGATGATGATAGATGTTCTGTTAACTTAGTTGGATTACCATACACGATGTACTCGTGTACACGAGAGAACAGGCAGATATGAATATGATAGTCTTGTTCTGTCGGCAGCACTTCTGTTAAATACCTGACCCCTGATAATCCCTTTATTCTCACTTTCATTTCACAACATACAAAGCGCCGAAACATGCTGAAACGAATTCTGATGTAGTCGGCTAAGATACTACCGTGTTTGTTGCTTCATTCTATAAAATCTTGCACCTCAATAAATATTGAGAATGCCACACTTTTTTTCCCTTTTATGGAAAAAACAAAAAGCAAAAATAGCATTCTTGTTCTCTCTTCAAAAACCCACAGCCCGGTATCATCCTACATCCTGACCTCTATCAGCTCAGCCTAACATATCACCGTTTTTGGATCTGGGAACGCTCAGCAGTTATTCCTGTATAAATTGGGGGTAATTGCTTCTTTGTTTATACCATTTCGGCTTACTAAAGATTTTTATGGAGACGGTCTACTTATATATATATATATATATATATATATATATATATATATATATATGTGTGTGTGTGTGTGTGTGTGTATGTGTGTGTGTGTGTGTGTATGTGTGTGTGTGTGTGTGTGTATTGGTGTACGTTGTTTGTGAGTCCGTGTGCGTTTATTTTTGTGTGTGTATGTGTATGTGTGTGTGTGTGTATGGAAATATGTGTAATACATCATGCCTACGCATGAGTTTGTTCTGGCGAAGATTTATCAAATAGCTAATAAATTTAGCGAGGGTCTGTCTTTTTCGGGAGTATTTTCTCTGTACTTTCTCAGATATAAAATTGATCGTCAAAATGTCGTCATTAATATATTTTTGTTGTACTTTTTTTTCTGTTTAATTCGATCGACTGTCAGGAAATATTACCCGCATGGGCTTCCTTTAATCAAATCAAATACAAAAGCCAACAGAGGCCTTCACAGAAGCGTCAAGAGTGAGAGAGAGCCAAGCATGGGAAAGTAAGACGGTTGAAAGAGAGAGAGAGAGAGAGAGAGAGAGAGACATTAAGAAAGAATCATGAGATGATTAAGTAGCATAATGATATCACTATCATCATCATCATCATCATCATTGTTACCATTTTTATCATCATCGTTGTTTTTGTTGTTTTTGTTAGTTTGTTCCTAGATCAACTGCTTATCTAAGTCGATTCAGCAAGGCTTTGAAAGTTTACCACACTTGAGTGCGAAGACCGGATTTGATTGTCGTAAACCAGAAAACAGAGGACCAGCCAGATCGAAGATTATTATTATTATGATCTGTTCTTCACAATCTATTGCTGAGTCGTTACCAACAACTCGTAAAGAAGGTTATATTTATGTACTAGTTTAGTTTAATTTTTTCCCAATTTTTTTCCCTGTTTTTCAGTCTTATGCGTTGTAGTTTTCTCTTGTATTTCAGTTTTCTTTTGTTGCAGTTTTTGTGTGATAGTTTTCTTTGGTTGCTGTTTTCCTTTATGTGTTGCAGTCGTCTTTGGTGTGCAACTGTGTTTTTCTCCATTGCAGTTTGCAATAGTATATCACAGACGATAGTGCTTTTCTTAATATATGGTCTGTGTCTGTGAGCAACATTTTCAGGATTTTACAAAGAGAAAGGTTGCACAGGGATTGGGACGGAATGTTTCTCAGCGTTTCTCTTGGTCATCCCCAGTATCCCAACAATAACGGGGACAGCTTGTGCTTTCAAACGCCACATCTTCTGTACATCGATTTCAAGGTCATTATACTTGCCTAGTTTCACAAGTTCCATCACTGATATGCTTCAATCAGAAGGCAAAATAATGTCAATTGAAAGGTAAGTTATTTTATGTTGTTACCATATGACTGGACATATTCTGAAGATATTGAAACAGAGCAGTCAGACACGAGGTAGTCCATTGTTTTTACTTGAAGGGTACAGAATCGGCGTTTTGGTTCGACACAATTTTTATGACATTTGCTTGGGGGTCCTGGGTGGCCAGTATGAATCCCCACTCATTCCGCTTTCAATCCTCTGTCTCAGAGTCACTGGTAGGTATTTTTTTGGTCTACATCAGCGTCTTTGCTTCGATGGGCGTATTGTTCCCGTAGAGGTTCCTGTACTCATTTTAAATCAAGCTGTTTATGGCCCAGCTCCTTTACATTTACCATATCAATGTTCTGTTATTACTCCCCTCAGTCTATGTCTAGTCTCTTGCAAAGTTTCTCTTAATACTGAATGCGATCGTTGGTATTTTCATGTTCTTTAACTAGTTTTAACATTAACTCATGAGTAATTTCGAATTGCACCATTCCCCTACCACCATTACTCCTTGTTGAATAGAGACGATCAATGTCTGCTTTAGGGTGGTGCACGTTAGTAATTCGGTGATTTTTGTGTCAATTTTCCTCATGTTATGTAGATTGCAATTAGATTAAAGCTATATGTCACAACAGACATTGCAAGCATATCAATGGCTTTTACACTATGTTTTTAATTTAGCTATTTTCAACACTGTATGCACCATTCTGAAGCACTCTCTTCTTACTTTTTCTCTCATACTGGCATGTTGAATTCCACTTCTTTCATTAATTCTTAAATATTTCAATACTTTTTCCCCTATTAGTTATGTTATTACTGTATCTATACATAGTTCTATAGGGGTGATTTTCATCAGCCTGCATGTTTTGAACATGGCCTCAGCACTTATTCAGGCCACATTCCATTCCTATATCATCAGTGAAATTTCAAACATTCTTTAAAACACGTTCAAATTCATTGACGTATATGTCATATAATTCCATGTCATCCAAGTAATATAGCTGGCTGATTATAGAGTCTCTTATTTTATATCCATGTCCAATTCCGTTTAGCTGGATGTATCGAGGAATAAGTGAGATACAGAAAAGCATAGAAAAGACGAATACCATTAGAGTATGATGTTAGAGTTTTGCAAGTCGATGAGAGGCATGTGATGGGTCTATAATTTTTGGGTTACTTGTATCTTCCGTTCTTGTAACCCCTTTTGCCAGCCAATCTGGCGTTTTTTCAGGTGAGTCCCTTATCTCATTATACTGCTTCACAGTGTTATCATGGCATAAGCAAGGGAAGCCTTGGGCACCCTAATAATGACAGGTGATTTCTATTCGTATGACTTTTGAGTTCTAGTTGAGAAACTGAAATATTCCGCTATTGCTATCTTTGCAGCGCATTATTTTGTTCTTCCATCCCTACATCCATGAAGCATGTTCATTCTATGTCTTTCCATCGTTCCGGATATTTTGCCAGTAGTCCGTCATTCATTTGGTCTTCGGTTGGTACATCTTTCAGAATTATCTGGGGAACCCCCTACCCCTACTTAATTGTAAAAGATGTGCCAATCAAAGACCGAATAAATGAAGAAGGTTGCTGCTTCTCAGAATTTTCTTTCATCATTTCGAGATATTTTATTTCGTCTGTTAAATTCAGTCCTCTCTTCATATATATCCTTTATACCTTTGACCTTTGACTGTACTTGCTGTTTTAAAAGTCTCTTTGAAAGATAATTTATCGTTTAGGGCTTTCGATTATATTCTCTTTCTCCTTCCTGACTTTTCTGCGGCTAACATTTTCAGAAAATGTAAGCTCGTCTATTATTCAAATTTATTTTTCCGTCCATATTTCCCAATTTGCTTTTTTAATGTATATTTGATTTTTTTTTCTTCTATTTTCTATGTATTTAGATTCTAGCACTTTTCTGGTGCATATATTATTCCATTTAGTTCAGTAAGATCCGGCGTCAAACCCTCGAAAATGTCTTTTGAAGCAGTATTTCTAATCATTATTATTATTATTATTATCATTATCATTATTATTATTATTATTATTATAGCAGCTGAAGACGACATGAGAGGTGGGCTGGAGATGAGAGGAGACTCACTGTCACTCAGCCTCCAGGGATTACCACCAGGCACCTGGTGTGGGGCTGCAACCTGCAGCACTGCCGTCGATTGTGAGAGTGTCTTAGAGAATTGGTATAATTTCCAGTTTTTAATATTCTGTTTAGTGTTATCATGGCTAGTACAAATTGCATGGAGACAGAGACCCCCCCTCAAAAAAAACCTTTTTTATGGTTATCTGTGCTCCCGTTTCCTCCTGCAGCTGTCAAGTTTACTTTCCAACTTTTCATATAGTTGGCTATTGAACTCATCACTGATTCGTTGATTTAGAATATCCTAAGGCATTTGAGGATTTGGTTATTTGGAATCATGTTGTATGTTTTTTTTTTGGTAAATCATCCATCCAATTGCAACATTTTTTCCTTCTTTTTATTATATCTTTTTTAATCATTTGGCCAATGTAGCATGAGTCGTTTATTATTTTGGTTCCTTTCCGGCATCCGTCTCTGCACGATCAGAATTTTCCACATTATTGACAAGCAGGTTATTGGTTTACAGTTGCTTGCCCGATTCCCATTTCTGATGTTCTTTGGACTGAGAGAACTTCTACCTCTGGTCATCCAGGCTGGATGCTCACCTTCATCTATACAACATTGGAGTTGGTGGATCAGTCTGTCGTGTCATGTGATGAATTTCTGCAACCAATATCCGTGGATCCATCAGATCCAGGTCCTTTCCCGTTATCGATTTGTTGTTTTGTCTGTGTGTGTGTGTGTGTGTGTGTGTGTGTGTGTGTGTGTGTGTGCGTTTGGGTTCAATGGAATTTTCTTTTATTTTTCAATATTATCCTCCCATTCTGTTGATTCGTTATCGTTTCAGCTTCCCCATATATTGTCCCAGAAGTTCTTTGTCTCAGTTGCGTCTGGATTCGTCTTCTTTCTCCATTGAGTCTTGCAATGATATTCCTTTGTTTCTTTTTGTTTCGTTTTTTAATATTAATATTATCGTATATATAATATAAATAAAATCGTCACACTCATATTCTGTGACTTCTTAGAGTCCCAGACTCGGTTTTTATTTCACTAAAATCCGAAGTATTGGGTCTAAGTACGACACAGACCAGGAGCATAGGACATAGAGTAAGGATTTGATTTGCTTCAGTGGTAATAGTTAGCGAAATTATCTTTCTAATAATTCCCCAGCAGCGAGGTACCCGTATGTTTACTGAATTTTGGTCAGTCTGGCACAAAGGGTACAAACATACACCAAAGCAGTGTGGCTCGAATTCATCTAACAAAATGTCGGTTTGCGAGACTAGCTAGATAGTCACTGCTCAATGGCCATTATCATTATTATGACTAAATGACAAAACTGAAATATCTTTCCCTGAAAGAAAAAGAACAGCATTTGAAGAGCATTGGGATACATTGAAGTATTTTCCAATTGTTGAATTACAACGTGCTGCATGATTTTTTCTTCCTGGGGAATGAGTGTTATTCTCTAACTGCTAACGTGTAAAAAGTATGGAAAATGGAGAATGCCTATCATTCCCTTCAGACCTTCTTTTGGAGGGTTGGTCCACTGATGTTTTTAAATTCAAGTATTTCTCATCAGGTAACGGATGAGTTTTCATATTTTCTTTCAAATTTATCCAGAATCACTCTTTTTCAGAAA
>OY735200.1:51227621-51230121 GCA_963457665.1 Thysanoteuthis rhombus | reverse complement strand
ACCATGGAGGACTCGATAGCCAACAAGTCCAAGAAACTCTTGCAGTGAGTTTGGTCTTCACTGAGAGCCCTGCATTTGTGGCTTTGGAACTGACTAAGTTGAGCCATGTAAATACCGATTAGAGTGGTTTGGGGAAGAGTAGGCAAAGCTCAGTTCAAAGCTACGTTGAAACATTCATATGTTTTCAGCAAGGCAGATATTGAGGCGTAAAAAAAGATATGAGTCGGTCCCTATAAAGTTTGGAGAGGGACGATGAAAATAATGAATACGTCCGCATGTACTAGAATGCACTTGTTCCATCAGGAACTCACGCATCAGTGTTGCATTCGAGCTCGTCATGAAATGAAGACAAACCACATTACTCTGCCTCTATTTATAAACTTCATCTCATTACTGCACGTGCATTACCGACAGTAACATTATTCCCCAGTGAAATCTTTCGTGTTCAAATACTTTGCCCTGACACGCATGCGCGTAGATTCTTTGCCCTGGCACAAGCGGCCGGAAAAATCTGATTGGTCGATATGCGTTCGGTGTCTCCTTTTCGCATTGATGTTGGAGAAGCCTTTTTCTCCTCCATCTTTTTGCTTCCCATCGCCACAGGACGATTTGATCGATACCCAATCAAGGGAAGAACAAACTGACCAGGCTTACAAGAGAGACAAGCTGTGAGGAAACTGATGATTTGACGCGTTCGTCAGTGTCGTTGGGTTCTGTGCTTTTACAACAGAAGAAGCAACCTAACATTTACTCTGTTCAGTTCGGCGTGATTACAATTACTGACACCCGTAGTTTTTTTCATCGAAAATACACGTAAGAGAAGGTGATAAGAACACACACACACACACACACACACACACACACACACACACACACACACACACACACACACACACAAACACACACACAAACACACACATATATATATATAAATGTATATTTAGACACAGAGACGGACACAGAGAGAGACAAAGAGACAGTCAAAGATAGATAGATAGATAGATACCGACTGTGATAGGTAGATAATCAAATGAGATATGTAGAGACAGACTGAGACAAATCGATGGATACATGTGAACGAATAGATAAATAGATAGATAAGTGCAAGCAGACAAGGGGGGGATGAGCTTGAAAGATAAATAAACGGATCGATGGAGAACATCAACTCACACTTGCACTCAACGGATAACCATAACCAAGATAGAAAAACTGTGATTTCCGGGCTTGTATGCAATCGACCCGGTCCAGCAATATCAAAATGACTGATACGGTGAAACGAATGAAAAAAAAAAGAAAAAAAAAGAATAAACTGGAAAGAAATAGAAAGATGAAGGCTAAAAACTCCTAGGCTTCACAAAAGAAGCCAGTTCTGCGTCCATTAGTTCAAAAAAAAAAAAAAAAAAAAGCGTTGTCCAAGGTGTTGACCAGCGGATGGGTTTTGATTTCCCCGGCGGTAGGTATGGTGGACAATTGATTGTAGCGTGTCTTCCCCTGGCTAGTTGCTGACCTCGAGCGAGGCGGATGGACCGACGTGTGGACATACAAGCGCTAGGCGAGGAAGAGATAGCCAGGGGGGAGAAAAAGAGACGGAAGAAAGAAGAAAAATGCATGATACTCGGGGTGCACTTGTGTAAATGCAGAGATAGGATGTAACAAGAGTAGGAACTGGGCTGAAGCAAAGTAAATAGGAAGGGAAGAGATTTGCCTATTTCCAATGCAAATACGCAGAATATCTATTTCTTTGTTGATCGCGTGCATACGACACTGGTATATGCATTTGCAGGAATAGACTATATATATATATATATATATATATATATATACATATATATATATATATATATATATATATATACATATACATATATATATGTATGTATGTATGTATTGTGAAATGTATGTATATTTTCTCATCCATGGATATAGAATTATTAAATATGTATATATATATATATATATATATATATACACATACATATATATACACACAATCATTCAAACAAAGATATATGTATACATGTGTGACATACACACACACTCACACACATACACTCATATATATATATATATATATATATATATATATATATATATATGTATGTATATATAAGGCATCAATGAGCACAAAGGAAAGAATAGGTAAACAGAATTTTATCTGAAGCTGTTTATATTCACTTTATATTAAAACCTTTCAGAAAGACATGGATCCATTCCTCTTGAGGCCCTGCTATATTGCTGGATTTCGAGGGAAGTAGATGTGTGAATACTTTAAAAAATCACTCTCCCTTAATTACTTCATGTGTCTAGGTATTTGCACTAAGAAATCATCCCCACTGATATTGGCAACCTTGACAGAGTTAGATAAATAACGAGTCATTACATTTATGTCAATATCAATCAATTTTTCGATCGTTCTATCTATATAGATATATCAATAGAGATAGATTAACTCTCTCTCCCCCCTCCCTCTCTCTCTCTTTATATATATATATATATATAT
>OY735200.1:51145121-51222621 GCA_963457665.1 Thysanoteuthis rhombus | reverse complement strand
ACAATAACAACAGCAACAACAACAAGAAAAAGAAGGGAAGGAGAGGAGAGAAGAAAGTCAAGATAAAAGCGGAGAAAGTGAAGAACATTGGAGGCGGGGAAAGAGGAAACGAAGAAATAACGATGAAAGTTGACAATAAGAACGAGTCGAAAGAAAGAAATTCGGGAAATATATTTGCGATTAAAAAAAAGAAAAAAAAAAGAAAGAAAAACTCCTGACGATTGTCTTCTATTTAAATCTTGCCCCAAGGAGAAAAAAAAAATTAAAATCTGTTCCCTGACACTCCGCTCGTAACCCTACTGTCCAACTGTGCTCTCTAGCCCCACGCTAGCCCCGCAAGCACATTCTCTACCCCAACTTCCAGGTGGGTTGATCGACAAGGTGTTGAGACGCTGCGGGCTGCGCGCAGAGGACACCTATTTTATCTTTAATATTGTAATTGAATGGAAAACACAGAGCGAGAGATGAGGAATGGGTTCGGAAACGACCGATGAGCTTATTCTTGAGGGCCAGAAATAGGATGGGGTAAAATGATGAACAAAATTTCTTGACAAAAAGAAAAAAATCGGTAAGAAAAAGTAAATTTGATTATATATTTAAGTTCCATAATAGGAAAATGAGAAGGGCATCGGGCTGAAAGTAAAGAAGAAAAAAAATGAGAGGTGTGAGGACTGAAAGGAAAGACACAAAAAACAAAGACACACACACACATATATATATATATATATATATATATATATATATATATATATATATATATATATATATATATATATATATATGTATATATATATATATATATATGTATATATATATTTATATATATGTGTGTGTGTGTGTGTGTGTGTGTGTGTTCTTATTCATGTTTTTTATATAATTATTCTAAGAATATTTTTTCTTTTTTTGCTTCGAATCAATTTTTATCGTATTTGGTATTAATGATAAAAACACGAAGTTCCTGTCCGCATTTAATTGTCATTTGCCGTGAGGTGACTTTTCTCACCCATTCAGAATTGTTGTATTATCAAAATCGTTATTATTAAAGTGAATAAAACATGTGAACTCTTCTCCTCTCTTTTCAAACAGGTTGAAATATTATTACGCATCAACAATGAACGGTTTTGCTGCCTCCAATGTTGAAAAGACAACAACCATAATGATATTCATAGTCTTAAAATTAATCATGAGCTAAATATAGATAACATCCTGATAAGTGTAATTCTTTTTTTAAAACGATTTTCTCCAATAGTGGTATTTTAAGATGCTATTTCAAAAAAAAGTATGTTCGTTGTAGAAGCTCCTTAATACAACGTTTTCATTATCTTATTAGTCTTTGCCAAGGTTAAGAACAAGGTACTGCCAGGGGATATCATGTATTTATGGGAAAGGGGTTCGCCTAAGTGTTCATTACGTCAAAATGGTTGGCAAAAGGACAAAGTGCAATAAGGAGAGAATTAATGCATTTCCCAAGAGGACTAATGCAAAGTAAATATCAGTTGATTCGGTTTGAATTCGGTTCGCCTATTCTATGCAGTAACCGTAACGCTACACCGCACCTAAAACAGTTTCGTAATACAGGTTGATTAATTAGGGGTGAGAGAGAGAGAGAGAGAGAGAGAGAGAGAGAGAGATACTGGCTGAGTTAGAAAGAAGGACAGACGGAGGAGGGTGTACAGTGTGTATGTGTGTGTATGCGCGCGTGTGTGTGTATGTGAGCAAAGTTTTTTTTGTTTTCTATCTTTGTCGTGTAAGCCCGTGTACAGAGCTATCAGTTGGCCTCTTTAATATGCCCTGCTTCTTTCTGTCCAAATTAATCAATGTCAATGATTGCAAACCCCGGAAAGCTAGAGAGAAAAACCTAAACGAGTTTCTCTTTCTTTTTTTCTTCGTTCTAAATGAAGCTTTCAAAAATCGTTGTTATCCATTTTGAATCAGTGAGGAAAACAATGTTTGTTCTCCACACCTTGTTCCTCTTTGGACTGAAAGAGAAGACAAAGGTTAAAATATCTCTCAACTTGACCATGATAAGAGTTGTGCAAAGGGTTTTTTTAAATGAACAAATCCAAGTGGATAGGTGAAGGAGAAATCTTGATGTTAAGGAAAAATAACTAAGAGAAATTCTGAAAAGAAGACCCTGTTAGACAGCCGAATGTTACCACGAGAGATCACAATTAATCATTATTATATCAATCGTGCTTTCATAGGTAAGACTTATTAAAAAGTTACATCAAAAGATCCATTCAAACTAGCAATTACGTATAACAGAAACATGGTTCTCATCTCAGATGCTCACGTGACACTTGAGGCAATGATCTTCGTCTCTGTCTCTCGGACGATCCATGGAAACCCAGTCATTGTTTTTAGCAATTTTGTTTTGTTTTGTTACAACACTTAAGTCTTAACCCATCGCCCAAGATTCCACTTTCAGAGGAATCAATTAAAAGCGGCTGAAATTTCCCATTCGCTAACTAGTGTTAAATACCCTTATATTTCAGCACCATTTACTGCATACTGGTATGTTTCTAACCCAGCTTTGACATAGGTTTTGAAATCTCACTTCGAATTTAAAGACCACATGCTTGAAAACGCATTCAGTGGCCTTCCAGCACGATATCAAGTCACTTCCTATTTATTCAAAAGTTTTTGTTCATTCCTATTGTTTTGTCAAGGACAATTGTGAATAGTAGTTAACAGATCTGGGGATACATCCCTTGGACACAAACAGCTCCCCCTAAATATATATATATATATATATATATATATATATATATATATATATATATATATATATATATATTCGTAATCAAGTAAATTGTGCAAGAACATTTCATTTCAATGTGCTATTTTTGTTGTGTAAGGATACATTAATGATTGAAATGTCTGGCAAAACTTGGGAAGGTCTATGTCCAATGATGAACGCTAAAAGGCGAGTAGTGGTGGTGTTGGTGGTGTTGGTGGTGGTGGTGGTAATGATGATGAAATATTTTGGGTTTGACTTAAATATCCATTCTAACTATGAATTTTGCAGTATCGAAGTGGAAACATCATTTAAAATACTAGGCGTGTTATTTTGGAAAATTTGATGTCAGTGTTTTTGGTGTTATCAATTATTTTGTTTGATGGATTTGTAAGATGTTTTAATAGTTGAAAAGTGAAATTACCTTTTAGAATTAGATTTTATCATTGCCGCTAAAAACTGCTGTGTACATGTGCGTGTGTGTATGTGTGTGCACGATATATATATATATATATATATATATATATATATGTATACACACACACACAAACACATGCACACAGAGAGAGAAACATATATATATATATATATATATATATATATATATATATATATATATATATATAATATATATACATGTATACACTGACTTTATGCTCCAAAAGTACTATCTTCAAGCCCATTTTTTCAAATAAAAGGTGCGAATTCATTAACTCAAAATAGTCTAACAAACTGTTACATGCTGTACAAAACAACGAGAATAATTTTTAGTGTAAAAAATAGTGAAGCTATAAACCATGAGGAAATTTGTCTTAAAATCTCCTTGGAAAAATATCCTTAAAAAAGCATTTTCTTTCTGAAATAAAAACTTACCTTTCTCCATTAGAATACTAATGTAGAGAGCTAAACTTCTCTTTATAATCTGGCCTTTCTCGAATAATTTCGAATTGGTGTTTCATACATTGCCATAGATCTGTGGGTAGCAGGTTAGCTTAGTAGACCATTACTTCTCTTGAGTTTGATATTCCTTGGTTGTCAGAAATGTGTGACCTTATGTTGTACTAACTCTATCTTCGTTAGTGGTTTTGTCCCATGCTTAGCATTGTAAATAACTATATTCTTTTAATATAACAAACATTCCAATGGCACACAAACGATTTCCTTAATTTTTAGATGATACATTATTTCATGACTGATTTTTCTCCACGGTTACCTTTCAAGTGAAGAATCATAATCATTATAGATCTAGTTTTTCTACCTTTCATTGTTTCCTTTTTAGAGGAAGATTACAAATTTTACACCATCTTGATGTTTTTCCTTTTTTGATGAAGCGCTTTCTAATGATCATCATGATCATCATGATCATGATCATCACCATTATTATTATTATTATTATTATTATTATTATTATTATTATTATTATTATTATTATTATTATTATCATCATTATTTGGATATCTAGCAGTATTCATTGCACACCGAGTTTCGGCTTGAGACTTAGGGAAAGCAACGATGTTATGACTTGGTGGGCACCGGCAGTTTCTTTTCTTATATACAAAAGTGGGGTCAATACAGGCCCAATACAGTAGACAACACAAGAAATTGTAAATAGTCGTATAACAAAGAATATTTGCATTAGAAGTGCTTTGCTGATGATATGGGCGGTGTATGTAAGCACAATTTTCTTTACCTCATAGATGCTTGGATTTCATTGTGTCCAACTTAAATATTAGTGTGCACCCTCTTTTATGAACCCAAAGGTTTCTATAACAACAGGTATTATTACAGTCTCAAGTTGCCCCATTTTTGAGATCTCAATTTGTGGTTCTTTGTACTTTGGACAGTTTTTCAAAATCTCTTACAGATATGTTTTGGTCTGATGAAATGGTCGTATCTATTAACAGGCATACCCTTTCCTTTCTCTCCGAAATAATTATGTCTTGGTAGTTGGCTTCGATGGTTCAATCCGTGTGTACAGGGGAATCCCATAAAATTGACACATCTAGTGTTTCAGTTATAATTGTTGTTGTTGTTATTGTTGTTGTTGTTATTATTATTATTATTATTATCATTATTATTATTATTATTATTATTATTTGGAATCTCACACCAGTTGCCTAGTGGTAACCGCTGGAGTTTGAGAGATAGCAAGCTCTCCTCTCCTAGTACTCATAGGTCGCAGTAATTCTGCGATTTACAGTTTCACACCGGTTGCCCAGTGGTTATCGCTGAAGGCTGAGTGACAATAAGTCTCCTCAGGTCTTCAGCTAACGTCTCCTCTCTCTTTCACCTGTCATGTCAGGGCTAAAATTCGTTGCAGTACTTATATCTCTAGCACCTTTCTCAGTATCCGTGCAGTTCCCAGTAGTGCTGTGGTCTGTACGGTCTCAATCCTTCCCCTAATCCCGATCTCCTCCAGTCTCACCCTCAGCATTTTGGGGACAGTTCCTAGTGCGCTCACTATGACCGGTACTACCCTGGTTTTCAAGTTCCACATATTCCTCAATTCTCTTGCTAGGTCCTGGTATTTTTCCTGTTTTTCACTCTCCTTCTTTTTTACTCTATGGTCTGCAGGTACAGCAACGTCTACTATTTGGCAGGCCTTCCTTTTTTGTCTACTATTACCAAGTCCGGTCTTCTTGCCTGGATGAGTTGGTCAGTTTGGATTATTATCATTATTATTATTATTATTATTATTATTATTATTATTATTATTATTATTATTATTATTATTATTATTATTATTATTATTATTATTGCTGTCATTGTTGCTGTTGTTATTGATGTTGTTGTGGTTGTTATTGTTATTGTTCTCGTTATTGATGTAGTTGTTGTTACTTCGGGTTGAAGCATTTTTACTATTGATATTTTATTGATAATTTTCCCCGAGGGTTTCTTTTCATCAAAACACTCTGGGTTGATATACTTGAGTCAACTGTGTCAAATCGGAAATAAAGAAGCGATTTCCGACGAAATTTGAACTAGTAAATGAAAATTTGCAAAAGGACTTTAAAAAAAAAAGGACTGGAGAAAGTTCAGGAGAGATTTTCATATTTCTCATGTTTTGCTTTGTATCTTCAACACCATTATTGACTTCTTAATTTGAAAAGAAAAAAACAAAAACAAAAACAAAATTAAGACTCTTGTATTCACTTGCTGAAAAAATTCCCCTTCCCAACTACTTACAATGCTTTGATTTATTCAACATTTCATCTTAACCGTACTCTGAAATGCTTCAATTCTCGCGTGACCTTTGTTTTTGATCTTGCTACTTATCTGACGGGCTGGTCATCTCTTCTCGGTAAATTCATGAAATTTCAAATTCACCAGCCATGATGTCTCCAAATATGGGCATGTCGCCCTGTCAACGTCTGTGGAATTATCTCTCTACCTGTACATTCAAATAAGAAGCGAAACCAAAGAATTATAGGGAGAGTAAGTTCTTCAATTAATTCTCATTTTTTCTTATTTTGTTTTGTATTACTTATGTATTCATTTATTCTATTTTCAGCTTTCAGCTATCCACCATTAGGCACTCTGGCAGTCGAAAGGGAAACATGCACAGGTATGAATTTTTGACAAGTTTGCCTCAGATTATTAAACTTCATATTACACAAACACACAGGCACGGATATACACATACATACCTGTGCATGAATTATGAATTGCGTTATATTATATATAGAAACTTATTTGAGATGATCTCTCCATTGTTGATATATCACTTGCCCTAGATAGCATAAATAGAATAAACAATTGAAGAAAATTGGGCTGTTACGGGAATTGAACCTGCCACCAATTAGGTAGCCACAAAAACATAGCGATGCTCTTACCATTATAATTGTTTATCATATTTATGTTGTCTAGAGAGCAAATGATATATCAAGTGTGTGACAACTGGATATCATCTCAAGTAAACTTCTATACATTATAACGCAATTTATGATTCATTCTGTTGGACAATTTTTTCCATTTCTTATAACAAACACACATACACATACACACACACAAACACACACAAACACACACACACACATACACACACACACACATATATATATATATATATATATATATATATATATTTATAATCATAAGATTGATACATTGATATATAGAAAGAGAAAAAACAGAAAAATGTAGACATGAATGTAGGTTGAACATGGTTAAGAATCATAACCAAACATCTTCGGTACGAAATCATAAACAAAGGATATATACACATGTATACATACATACACGTGCATAAATTTATATGCAGGCGAATATATATTCAGATATACATGTACACATACATACATACACACGTATATTTATATATATATATATATATATATATATATATATATATATATATATATATATATATATGTATATATATATATATATATATATATATATATATATATATATATATATATATATACCGTTGTTTGTTGTTTAAGTTCAATGTCCTTTTTTTACATACAGTTGAATGAGTTTTTTTACATTTACAGCTTCTTTGAAAAATTCTAGTCATCACATATTGATCTATATACGATGATACACTTGCAAATTTTGATATTCTCTCAATTTTCTATCTAAAGTACTACCGCTGAATTAACAGTATGGACAAAAATCTAAATGGTAGAAATATTGAAGATGAAATATAAATTTCCCCCTTCATCAGTTATTTCACACACACACACACACACACACACACACACACACACATATATATATATATATATATATATATATATATATATATATATATATATATATACTTATTTATCTATGTGCAATCATGGAAACATCCATCTATCTATTTATCTATTTATCTTACCTGCGTTGCCTCATTAATGGCTCATCCAGCCAACCAGCTTTGAAGGCCACAGATTTCTTCCTCTTTACTCGTCCGTATCTATATGTATGCGCGAGTGTGTCCTATTCGGGGGAGGGGTTGACCTTGAAAATTAACATGGGTACATCACTAGGCTCCCAAAAAGTTTGTTTTTTTATCGGAGCTCTTTTGGTCTTTGTGGCAATTTTAGGACCAACAATACCCAAATCATCGGATTGTGCTATATTAGATTATCTAAAATAATCCTTTAGATAATTACTTCTGGTACATGCGCAGGTTAAGTTGATCCATTTATGCGACGCACGGATATCTATCTATCTATCTATCAAATCTCTTTCATCTCATATCTATCTATCAATGAGCATGTATCTATACATATTTATGTGAGCCTCTGTCTATATATATATATATATATATATATATATATATATATATATATATATATATATATATGGACCTTGCTTGATATACTTTGAAGATGAGTAGAAACAAAAGTAAAACTAAAAACTGATCACTTAGAAAATTGGCAAAGTTAAGCAAAATGCCAAACAGTCCAGTAAAAGCAAAACAAAAAAGGTACAAAATCTTTTACTCAAAGTAAATAAGTATGGATTAAATATTGCCTTAGCGAAATGCAAAAACTACAAAACAATGTAAATATTAAAAGCAGAAATCTATTAACAAAAATATAACACACACACACACACACACACACACATATATGTATGTATATATATATATATATATATATATATATATATATATATATATATATATATATATATATATATATATATATATATATATATATATATATATATATATATATATATATATATATATATATATATATATATA
Source organism: Thysanoteuthis rhombus (assembly GCA_963457665.1). NCBI lineage: Eukaryota > Metazoa > Mollusca > Cephalopoda > Oegopsida > Thysanoteuthidae > Thysanoteuthis > Thysanoteuthis major. The sequence goes on along the minus strand of OY735200.1, from coordinate 51,214,183 downwards.
TATTGTGTATAAAATAAAGACTGTGGAATGACTCAAGAAAAAGTCCAAAAGGAAATAATGATGATAATAATGTAAAACAAATCACTATAGCACAAAAACAGAAAAGAAATTTTGAAGATGTGGGCAAAAGAAAGAGTTTAAAAATAAGGTAATGCCCAACGCCGTCGGCAAAACGGTGCCGCGAACGGGAGAAATGTGCAACGGAGCGTAGTCGGCCATTTTGCTCGAGGCGAAAGGCACATTCAAAACTCGTCTCACTTTCTTTTTTTTTTTTTTTACTCTTTTTTTTTACATTTTCCTTTTTTTTTCTCTTGGTGATGACGGTAGCGACAGCAGAGGTAAGGCAACGGAAAAAGGCTCCGAAAAAGCTGAGACAAGGGGTCCTCTTTTTTCTGTCCCCGCACGTCCATCCATATCACCAGCCATTAATACACCCATCAACTCACCTAACTTTACTTACTTTCACAGTCATCAATCCTTACATCTTTCATTTCTTACGTTTGATTTGATTTGTTTTCTTGGGGTTTTTTTTTTTTTTGTTTTTTTTTCTTGGTGCTTTATTTATTATTATTTTTTTTTTTTTTTTTTTTTCAAATCTTTTCTTTCTCCCATTCAGCTCCGGTTCTGCATATCCGGTTAGCTATCTAACCACTCTACCACCCGCCAAAACTCTGCGTGGCTACCTTTCAAACCGCCACTTTCTTTCTTCTTATCTTTCCCTTTCCCCTTCTTCGCTTCCTTCTTTCTTTCCTTCCTTCCTTGTTTCCAAACGCCATTAACATTTTTTTACTGTCCATTATCGATATTCAGCAGTTGATTTCATGATTGTTCTGTATTCCCATTCTCCCCCCCCCCATTAGCTTATTCGAGCAGCGTCACTGTCATCGTTATCACTAGTGCTATAATAATAATAATAATAATAATAATAATAATAATAATAATAGTGGTGGTAGTAGTACGAAATGTTGCAGATGAGTAGCCATGACAGGGTTGGAAAGAGGACACCTAAAACGATGAACAAAATTTCTTATAATTGGAGTCCCATACAAATGCATCAGTGCCAACTATGTCAAAACGAAAATAGAATAAAACTAGAAAAACAGCAAATGCCGATCTCGTTGAAAAAAAAAAATGAGTTAAGCTTGAGAAAATTAGGGAAAACATTTAAAAAAGAAGTATCATGGAAGGAGAAGAGAATAATCAGATACTAAACTGAATATCAGAAATGTGATATGTTGGAAGAACATAGGGGCAATATCAGCAGTGAAGAACTCGGGACACTTCCGAGGCTGGACAAAATAGGAATTCAGATCAATGGATCTGGAAAATGATGACACACAAGGGATGGAACATTTGTCAAGGTAGCTGACGATGGGATCGAATGTAAAGATATGGATGCATACATTTCAAAAGAGCGTAAGTCACATGTGAATACAAGCAGAACTCGGTTCGATAATTCCATGCTGATAACCATTACGCTGCACTGCACCTCAAATTAAAAAGGACATTATAATGAACATTCAATTCGACACTTGCCGTCAAGTTTGTTTTTTGTTTTTCGCGTGGTTTCCAGCGATGAGACATATCTGCACAAAATGCCGGTTGGATTTTAACTACCTAGATAGATAGTCATACTGACACATTCTAAATTGAGGATTTTTGTGTATATTCTGAATTTCGTAGTATTTAACCTCAGCGGAATTCGAACCTGTAACCAGGATTGTCAGACATTTACTCCTGGGCCACGATGGTTCATTATCTATCAAATCTAAAATGATGCTCTGAACATTACAACATCTTAGAGATTAGAGATTGAAACGAGATAAGATATTAAAACAGGCCACGGACTAATTGATACTACAATATACATTGATGATAATCCCTCATCTCAGACAGAAAGTCAACATAAAATGGAATAACCTCATCACAAAAAACATTTTTCAAGTTGCCTCATATTTGCTATGATTCGGGAAATTACAGTTTCGTACTCAGTGTTGATATGATGCATATGAGAATGTGCGAATAACCAAGAAACAAATTGGATGTTATAACTTGGATTTATGATAAAAGCATATATTACACTTTTATTATTTTCCGTATTGCTTATATTCTTGCGTAATTCTCAATGTTAAAAATAGCAAAATGTTTCAAATGCAAAAAGAAAACGGTAATTTTTAAATTTTGTTTCTTCAATGTTTTTTGTTGTTGACATCACCAATAAAAGGTTAAGAGATGACTTTTTTCCGAGTGACGAGCGTGAAAATAAAAGAACCGAACTCTTTTATGCTGAAAGACACATACGCTTGTCGTGATAAACCCCTGTTTTCCTAGCAGGCGACAAAAGCTTTTTAAAATCGTTGTATTTTCTTTCCCCCCTTTCCTTCCCCAGCCTCCTGGTTTTCAAAATATTGCCGTTTTTTTTTTTTGTTTGATTTTTTTTTTCTTTTAATTTTTTTCTTCAAATGCTGTGAGATGTAACAGCTTCAGGTCATCAATTAAACTCTATTCAACACGAAACAATTCAGTCAAATTTTCCGTTCCGAAATCGGATTTTGAAACTATCACACATCTCTTTCTTTTTTTTTTTTCTTTTTGCGTTACTATGCCTTCGCTTTTATAACTTTCTTTATTTCTTCTCATTTGTGTCTTTTCCTTTTCGTTTTTTTTTTATTATTCTCTTTGTTTTTCTCTTCTTTTCTTCGTCCTAGTGTCGTGTAGAACGAGTTGATAGCCCGCTTTCAGCAAAAAGAGTCTTCCTTTCTTTCCTTTTTTTTCTTTCCATTTTTCGTTGCTACATTAATCTCTCTCTCTCTCTCTCTTTCTCTCTTAAAAAGTCTGCTCATTGACTTTTATATTGTTTCCTCTCGTTTTTTTTTGTTTTGATTTCATTTCGAAATAAGACATGCTAACAAGCAGATTTAAAAATGGGTTTGAATTATTATTATGATATTCATATGTTATTACTAACCATCTATTCATAATAACCAGAGATTCTATTCATTCATTGCATGCAAAAACTGTGGTTGTTGTTTTATACAAATGCATTTGCAAGAGCAGAGAACAAAAATGTACATTGAAATCTACAAAAGCCTTTAAAAGAATGTAAACAATTTGACTTATTGATCATTTGGAGATGTACATAACGGGACTATTCGTAGCAAGATAGCTCAGCTTAAGGTGCTAGCAAATCGTTTTCGATTTCATATGAAAGCTATAACCAATAGTTATTTGTATTTGAAATTCGGCATCCGAGATCCGTGCATAAACAACGACAAGAGTCAATACTGGAAAATAGTGTACCATATCAGCCTGCATGCAGGCTTAGAGATGAATATGTATAAGCCAGCTAGTCTAGCATGCAATGATACTGAGTAATGTATTCTGTCCTCACTAGGTTCCACATTATTATGCTGCATGCTTTTTCAATATTAACTGGGTATGTTTGGTGGCCAAGGCAGTTGTGAGTTTTACACTGGAGCCAGCGATAGGTGTTCCAGTCCAAGTAAAATTATTTCGAATACTGTTTTCCACTATAACCGGTCGCTACTCTCACAGCAAGAAGTCACGCCCAAGTAAATAGCTATTTACTTAACTCATCTTAGTTTTGGCACAAGGCTACCAATATGAGGCACCTCGTGAGATATAAACTCACTACTCACTTGCAATGGTCTGCAAGACCCACTTGCCAATTATTACACCACGATGGTACTGTAGGCCTAAACAAATAACTCAATTTTGACACAGGGCTACAGGTATGGGACATTCAATGTGGATCGAACTCACTTGTCAGTAGTAATGATGTGCAAGACGAGCTGGCCAAACATGGCTCAACGATGGGGTGTGTAGGTCATGGAAGATATACGTATTAAGGCAAATGGAAATTGTGTCAGTAGGCTTTATGCTTTGGCACAAGATTTATGGACGAGTCGAATGTAAAAAGAATACATCCCTGTTCATCAAACAAAGAGTACATTTACGTTTAAGATGGCGGTGAGTTGAGAGTGTCTGCACCCGCTCTATGATCCCAATGGTATCCAACAAAAATCTATGGACCCAACCACCCCTCCGCAACTAACACCCTGTGTATTCGGCCAATCATGCGAGGATATCAGTGTACGTGTTGATGAGATGTTTGAGTGACAGGGGGCCCCACGACACGAGAGATGGATATCCGAACCGGACTGTTGTGGTGTATATCACAGACCGGCTACTCCGTCGGGCTGTTTCTGTTAATAGAATAACATGCAAGGCTTGGGAGTCACAGGGGGATATCCGCGTTAGATTTGGATGTAAAGGTCCAGAGAACGGTATGGTCAGTTTTGTCTTGAATTTCTCCGCTGAGATAAGCTGTAGCAAATTTCACGAGAAAAAAAAAAGGAAATTGTTTTTTTTTTCAATTTTTCATTATTATTCTTTCTTTTTGTTTCTATCTGATTGTCGGACAGAGTATTGTGTTTCTGACTGTGTTTACTTGAACTTTCTGAAATGGCTGCGTTGAGTCCCTCAGGGTGAAAATATTGACGAATTTCACATGAGAGTGAGTTGAGGATAAATGCCGATTCCAATCGATTACTTGACAGATATGTCTTGTTTAGAACCGAATTCATGCATTATCTCATAAAAGGGTAGTTTATGCTACCCATGATATCACGGACAGGATTCATTAACAAATACGTCAAAACTTTCTTTCACTCTAATCATTATATATATATATATATATATATATATATATATATATATATATATATATATAATATATATATATGTATATATAATATATATATATATAATATATATATATATATGATATATATATGTATATAATATATATATATGTATATAATATATATATATGTATATAATATATATATATATATGTATATAATATATACATAATACATTATATATATATATATATATATATATATATATATATATATATATATATATATATATATATATATATATGAAATAACAGGGGGAAGTGTCAACCATTTGAAATGTACGGTTATATGTATTCCAAAGAATTTCAAATAGTTGTCAGAACTGGATAATAATGTTAGCTATCATCTGGATTAAATATTTCTCCAATCTCGTGGTTCAGGGTACAAACCTGCAGAATTTCATTTTAGCAAAAAAATGTAGACTCCCCACTAATTGAACATATAAAATAGTAAAGTAAAGTACAGATAATGCCCGATATTTTTATCTGTGTTTTTTTTCTTTTTTTTTTTCAAAACAAAAAAAGAAAATTTAATTGATGAAATAATCGGATCTGTGAACTAGAAACCAGTAGGGTCGACTTTGAATTTTAGCAAAAAAAAAAAAAAGAAGCTTTTTTTCCGTTGCAATATTAACTTCATTTTAAAAAAATGACTTAGTTTATTCGGCAGGTATGCTTGGAGGAGGAGAGGGTTGACCACGGCTTTGGCAGTTACGTTAGAAAAAATTAAGAGAAGGCCTCATAAAATTTGAGAACGGTAGTCTTACTACTATTTACACTGACGATTTGCCGAGACGAAAAAAACTGAAAAAATTAAGAATTTTCTAAAAGGAAATGTTCGTATCATTCATTAGAAGAATGGTTGCCGAAAATCCTGGTATGAAAATTATTTCTCCTACGTTTAGAACCAAAGATTAAATGATCTTCAGGGATAGCCTACGTGATCTTTTTCTATCGCTAAGTTGATCATTCTATTTATTTTGTGCTATTTGTTCTCGAGCGGTTTTTTTATGTTCCTATGTTTCGCACTAGTACTTCATAGCTGGTATGATGCATTTATTGTACACCATTTGTTTCAAGCATATTGGCAATTTGATTTTCAGTACGAATTTATGGATACTAAATGCTTTCTAGCCAATCGTTTTCATTCATTTATGTGGTCTTTTTCTTGCCAAATTGCCCGACCTTGGTTCCTTTACTTCTTCACAGTCAATTCTCATGGTCTTCTTTGCGACTTTGTCACTGAACGTTACCTTTGCTTTTGATCTATTAATCTGCAATCGTATTTTTGTTGTTTTGATTTCTCTATTTAGGCCATTTGACATGTTTTGTATATCCTCTGCAGTTTCTGCTATTAATGAATTATAACCAGTACATTGAATTGTTCAAGAATTCTTCGTGTATGTTTACCACCAGTCTTTTCTCTGGGAGGTGTTTTCGAAGCTAGCTGTGGTGATATCAAATCCCCTTGTCTTCATTCCCTTTCAAGTTTTCAACTTGTTTGAAGTCTTCATCAAGTCTAACAATTGATAGGCCGTTTCTGTACATACTTTCGTCTACATTGTTCCTGCATCGAATCGACGACAACCGTGTGTTTATTTAGTCAAAGGCTCTTTTTAATCGTCTACGTAAGCTAAACAAAGCAGTTTGTTGCGTTCTAGTGTTTCTTCCGATTGGCTGTTTTAGAGTGCTTAGGTGGCCAATTGTCGATTAGCCTTGCTTCTTCGTGTGATGGGTTATAATCTAAAGTGTTTCTTAAACGTACAAATCAAGCAACGAAAATGGAGACGGACGAGGCACTAGGCAACAAAGGACAAGTTGAGCTTAAAGCTGATCGACTGGAGTTCCTAAGACAATAAAAGAAGTAAGAAAGGCGTGAAACTACATGGAAAGACAAAATAGAAAAATTTGCTGGTAAGACCTCAGAGAATTTAGTGCCATCACGCTTGTCATCATCTGAATTGGGAAAGGCCTTTGTCCTGCAGTAGACTTATAACAGTTGATGAAATAAATGAATATATATATATATATATATATATATATATATATATATATATATATATATGTGTGTGTGTGTGTGTGTGTATATAAAAAGACACGCACACATTTTAATGGAAATCTTATAAAAACACATGCTAACAGAAATCTATACGGCTGTCTCCACATATGTACACTATTAGCCTGAACCAGAACGCGGATGCAAATTTTTATTACCAAACACCAATCGTCGAACAAATACCGGATATTTATGCCAAATATATAACCCGAGCACAATGAAAGGAAGGCAAGATTTAATCACCAGCGAACAAGCTAAAAATACTGAAATAAATGCCGTTTAATTATTTCAGTGCAATAATGCCAGATAAGACAACTGCAGAAAAACAAATATATTACGCGTTTCAAGCGAAGATTGCTGTTTGCTTCAAAAGGCGGACCGTCGGGAAGTGGAAAATCTGAAAATAGACCCGCACAGGAACCACAAAGATTCCACACGAAAGGAAGTTGTTTCAGCAAGAGGCGTCCATTTTTAAATTGGAGGTCCATCCGGGCATTTTCGTTGTGCTGAAATATCTCGCTACTTACTTGCTAACGGCGCTTGATATGAAGAAAAAGCGATTTTAAGAAATGTTAAAAAGGTATTATAATTAACAACCTGCTCAAGAAGAAACACATAGTTGTTAATTATAACAATAATAATAATAATGATAATAATAATGATAATAATAATAATAACTGCAATTAATGCTGATATCAATAACGATGAATGTGATCTTCTTTTACAATGGTAATGATGTAAAAACAATAATGAATGATCAGTAATGATAACCGCGAAAATAATGAAAATAATGATGATAGCGTTGATGATTGGCTAATATGAATAATTATAGTAATAAACGCACAAATGAAAATAATTATACATGGGTTCATTTGCGCCAGTTTTCTCAACTTTTAATAATTGAATGAATCAATGTATTATAGTAATAGCACATCGTCTGAGAAATTCTGACAAATAAGCGCTGGAACAGTGAACTACAGCTTACGTGTATGCAATAAACTGACACAAAATGAAAGATAAAATCAAGCACAACGAAGTTGGGGTAGTCGTATCCTTGGAACTATGCAGACCACTTAGTAATGAATGTATAAACAAATAGTATCAGCATAAACGAGAAATTGTCGTTGAAAGCAAAATGAAAGATATATTGTAAGGCATTGAGATCCAGAAAGAACATTTCATCCAGGCAAGAAGACCGGGTCTGATTGTTGTAAACAAGAAAAAAGATGACCAGTCAAATCGTAGGAATAGCTGTGCTTGCAGACCATTGGGTGGAGATAAAAGCAAGCGAACAGTTTGAAAAAAAAATCTCTGGACTTCACCAAGAAACTCAAGAAAAAACTGCCGAACATCAAGGGTAGCGTCGTGCCAATGACAGTCAGCGCACTTGAAATTGTGCCAAAATCAGCGGAACCGGCAGTGGACGAATTAGAAATTAAAACAAGAATGAAGACTATCCAAACACTCGGCAGCGATTTGTTCTGTGATGATACTGGAAAAGATTCAAGAGATTTGAGAAGATTAACAATGACTCAATCTCCAGCGATAACCACAAGACATCAAGTGTAAATATGCTCCAAATATAACATCAGTGATAATAAAAGTGAATTTAACAGACAGGTAAATTGAGAAAAAATGGGATGACAATACAACTGGGCGCCACTGATGCAGGTTCGTGGGTCCAACAAGAAACACGACTGAAAAGCTCAGTAGCTGACTGACACCGAACACGAACCTGGTACCGATGAAACAACATGCCTTAAGAAACCCCAAGAAAAAATTGCTATACTGAAAGCCCCTGGACACGATGGAATCCATGGTTTCTGCTTCAAAAGATTGTGCATACCAAAAGACTATCAAATTGAACAAATGTCTGAAGGGGACGAAAAATCTCTGAATGGATGGCGAAGGACAAGGTGTCCCTGATTCAAGAGGACAACAGAAAAGTAATTGTAATTTCAGGCCTATAATATGACTGCTTATGACGTTGAAAATTGTAACAAAGCAACTTGTGAGAGAAATTAATTACTTGCTCGATATCCAAGAATTCATTTACGGAGCAGCAAATATGTGGAAAGAAACTAGCCACACAAGTTACAATATGTGAAGAGATACATTTCGAATCAATTAACTATGGAAGATAGAACTAACCACAGGAAGACATTACCCCACCGAGACAAACACAAGATGTATTTTCGAAGAAAATTCTCTATCTCTATTCCCGTTTGTTATGTCAATGATACGCCTCCATTACATCTAGTGAAATTGGAAAAGATCCAGCGTTATATAGTTATCAGAAAAACCCAACCATGAGCTTGAAAAAGGAAATATTTATGAAAATCATGATGAATTAGTAAATGACTATTGTTTGGCTAACGGTATACCCAAAGCTGTCTACTGGGTCAATATGTTTACTTAATGATTTGAAAGGTTAATACAAGGTATTGCTGACTAAATTTTGTGTATCCGTTTTGGGTAAAAATAAAATTGACATATCAGCAACGGAAGCGACGGTGGTGGTAGTCGTAGTTTACTTATAAACCATAATAAATATCAGATGCATTAACCCAATAAAGCAGACTTTCTAGACAGGATACTGACATAGAATTCGGAATTTAGAATTGTGCAATATTGATGATGCTCAAAGGAAGTTGCTGAAAGGATCCAAGTTCAGAACAGTTCGGGAAAATTTTGCATTAAAAAAGAACAGAGAATTGGAACACGGCAACGGATTCAATAAAGTCTTCCAAGACAGGATTCCTGTCCAGAAATTGAGAAGACAAAGTGGCTGAATTTCTGTTGAATAGGGTGTTTCGTGCTCAAAAGATTACAGTGTACGTGTAAATTAACTTCTAAAGTCCTTTATTCCGTGATTAATAGTCAGATGAATTCAATATTTATAATAAAAGCCCATTTTTTGATGAGAAGCAACTATGAAAAGAAAAAATGAATCATAACACTTATGGTGGAACTCGGGGACGAGCTGACAAGAAAATGAAGATTTCTAACCGGACTAGACAACGGATCGTAAGAGATGATGAAGAAAATCCATCAAAAGGTTTTCGGAAAATTGCAGAAACAGAAGTCAGACACAACAAGTATCTAAATCCTCTGTTCAGAGCATCTTAGCCAGTGATTCTCATGAAGTACTAGTGCGAGGTAAGCCAGAACTGTGTTTGTGTAAGCGCCAGAAATGATCCCCAAGGACTGCACTGGTCTGTAGAATGTGATCTGAAAAGTGCTTCAACCATAACGGGCCGAACTACTACATCTTTTCCGGCTCGATATACGACGAGAAACGCCGAACAATGGCCGCTCATAGTTTTGGTGGTGGATTTGCTTCCAGTGGACTATGCTGTCTCATTATTGTTAATGAAACTTTGGAACCATCAGACGTTGAAACACAACTTGGTCCCAAATGTACCAATGAATAGAACAGAAAGGGAAAAGTTGATCTTTCAGCAGTACAATGCAAGATACCATTCTGCAAAGACAACTCCTTTGAACATCAGTGATTGTTTTTCATGTGTAATGAAGAGGCCTGCCTTGTCTCCAGACTTCACTCCCATAGAAAATGTTTGGGGAATGATTGCAAGAGATGTGTATGCTGACAACACCCAATATTCCTCTCTTGGGAGGAAATCGCTCAATTTAAACGCTCTAAATTGATAAATCCGATGACAGATGGTACTATTCGGGTTTTAAGGGCAAAAAAATGCAGCCATAAAGTATCCACTTATTGCTAAATAATGTTTTGAAGATAAAAAAAATAAACTATTGACTTTTGTTCCGTTTCTTTCATTACTAGGCGAAACTTTTTACAACTTTTCATTCAAAAAATAGAGAATGAAAATAAAAATTCAGAACCATGCAAAAAATACTTAAGAAACATTTCATGAAAATCTGGACTAGCCTTTGAACAAATTCCACCAAACTTGTTCAAAATTCAAGGTTTTTTAAATATTTTCTGGGTGGAACGAATACGTAAGGAGACGGCTGGCAAGTAATAAACACTCCGTACTTCAGGTGTGAAGAATTTGTATCAAATTATAGATGTCAATCATGGGGGAGTGGTTTGCCAGCTGATCCACTAATTTCTCAGTTACAAGAATTCCGGTATGGAATCTGGCGAGGGGATAATGCTCATGACGAAATGAAGACATGCTATTATCGAGACTATCAGTGCAAAGTGACTGTCCCAGCTAGAATTCGATCTAAGTTTGCCGCTTCTGAATTCTGTGACGTTAAATGTTGCTCTAACCCCGCTTCCCAAAGACGATGATAATCATAAATGACTAAATGATGATGATGATGATGATGATTGCAATTTTAAAATGCTGAGGGTTAACCCACCCACCTACTAAAAAAGTTGATGCATCGCAATCTTGCATCCCGTCTCATCTTAGCTATCTAGCCTAGTTTTGTACCTTGTCAAGCTTGATAAAAATCATGATGATAATTGCAGTGGGGAAGATCAGGATGATAGCAACGATGATGATCTTGATGACTGAGATGGTAGTTTGTTTCCAAAGTAATGATTCATGAAATACACAAAAGGAATTGCCGGTGAAATGACACGGGCATGGTTACGCAGAGGACACTTTCAAAGATAAATGAAATCCCTGGTTATGAAAACAAAGTATAAATGTATTAGAGACAATTATATCATAACCATATTAGTCATATTTTTTTAAAGCAAATGTCTTCTCTATGGCGACAAGGATACCATTGTCAATCAAATGAATGTAACAAATTAACTTTTTACGTCTGTGCTTTTGTGTTTTTGTTGTGGTCCCCATGGGTAGTAATCCCGGTATTAGTTATGTTTCTTTCTTTTCACTCCTTGTTCCAATAATAATAAATGAGAAAAATAACATTGTTTATGTTTCCATAAATTATTCAGAAAACATTGTTAATTTGCATCTATATCGACAGCGCAATTAGCAGCTCTAAGAATTATGCATAAAAGCAGCGATAATCTCATTAATATCAACAAAAATAATGTCAATATTCCAAGAAAAAGGAAAATGCTGGCACTGGGGGAAGAGATGCGACGAAATGAATCGCTGAAAGAAAAGAAACAGTGAGGAAGTCTCACCAACCCCGATGAAGATGATAGAGAAGAATGAGAAAGGGCGGACACAGGAGAGGGGAGGATGTAAAGGAAGTTGGCAAAGCAACGGATGAAAGCAGATTAAGTAGCAATGGCAAAAAACAATAATAATAAACACCCTCTTCCCCATGATTTCTCATTTTGTTTCATTTTGTATTTGAGACAGACCCTTGACCTTTCCAAGAAATAGAATAAGATAAATAAATCAATATGTTGGCAATTTTTGTGGAGCTTAATTTTCTGAAACAAAAGTTCTTAGATTCAATTATTTGCCAAAACTAAAAATGACTTTTCCGGCTTCCAGTTTTCAAATCTTGAAAATTGTTCGGATTTTCGGAATAACCATTTATATAACAACGCCAATTCCTCAGTCAGTCTGTCCGTGCGCTATTCTGTTTCGAAGCAAATTCAGTCAGAACGGGCCCTTCACCATGGGGCTAAATTAATTATGTTGTCTGTTATGAATTTTTGAGTAGTGTCCCTTTCATCTCAATTCAAAATTAAGATGAAAGAAATGAGAGCCAAGAACTAATGGTGGTTGTCAATGCTTCATCTAATGAAAAATAAATAGTTAATTAAAAAAAAAGATGATAAAGTTCAGTTGAAGTGAATGTAACGATGTTTGCTGTCTTCCGATAAAAGAAGTTTCAAAACTAGTTCACATGGTAGAACGATGATCAGAATAGTTGCGATTAAAAGCAACTGAAATCAGGATAAAAGGAATACTAGTAAAAGTATATGGTAGTGAAGTTCAGGATTAGTAACAAAGTTTATAGGTTGTGTTAAAATATTGATTTGCGTGAAGTGGATATAAATTTTGATGTTATTAGTATATTAAATCCTGCTTGTGCCCTATGGAGTTAGATATTACATAAAACTCGGTTTGGGTCGTTATGTACATTAGTTATTAATCTCTCTTCTTTTTATCATATATAATTGTATATCAATCATTGGGACTTTGTATATATATATATATATATATATATATATATATATATATATATATATATATATATATATATATATATATATATATATACGTGTGTGTGTGTGTGTGCGTGCGTTGGGATATATATATATATATATATATATATATATATATATATATATATATATATATATATATATATATATATGTGTATGTATGTATGTATGTATATATATATACCCTCATTCACTCTAGCATACACATGTGTGTGTGTGTGTATTTGTGCGAAATCAATTCAGAAGATAGTTTTGAGGGGGTCGCTTCTTTAACCCCCTCAAATTATGTCATCAGAACATAGGACACATGCTGAGGGTCGTCTTCAATTGATAAATATTGATTTACACACCGATAGTTATTATAAAAAGTACTGAGTGCTTACTGAGTCAGATTCCTAATCGAAATATGTTGACTAGTCAACAATAAGATAAAAAAGAACAGGACCACACATGGTTGTACCAGAGCTTTGAATATCTTTGATCAAACATGGTCAAGATCTGGAGTTGTGAAAGAAACGACTCGGGCGGCGGTCGTTTATTGCATTCAAAATATTTAGCATTTAGCTTTTGGCTGGGCTGCAATTCTTAGAGAAAATTTTCAATCTGAATTCGCTTGACGAAGATCTGGAAATGCCCACCCTCTCCTATCGACCTACATGTCCTCTATTCCAATCCCCATGAACTGCAGCTTCCTTTATTACAACGCTCAAGGAGCTGAACGATCTCAGGACACTGTTGATGGTCGCTGTTCAAGTTTGAAGGACCAAGGCTCTTGGAGACTTGAATAAGAGTGCACGGCCTGTCATTCTAGGATTTTTGTTGTCTTTTGCTGCTACTTTCCTCTTTCTCATTCCTTCCTTCTCCCCCCTCGAACTTCTTGCTTTTCTTTGCGTTCTCTCTCCTTTATTTTTTCCTTCTTCTTCTTTTTCTTTTTTTTTACTTCTATTATCTTCTTCTCTGTCGCTTTGATTTTCTTCTTTTTTATATCTTCCTCATTTTTCTTTCCTCCCTTTTTCTTTCTTTCTTCATTTATTTTTTTAAAAAATTTCCTTCCTTCATCTTGATTTTCTTATTTCTTATTTCTTCTCTTCTCAAATAATTTCATTTCTTTCAGTCAATTTTATTTTTCCTACATTCTCTTTCGTATCGTTCATGTTCTTTCATTCATTCATTCTTTCTTTCTTTTTCTAGACCCTTTTCTTTTTTTCCTCCTTGTTCTTCTTTCCCTCTCATTTTTCCTCAACCCCCTTCTCATTCTTTCTTTTTTCCTCAATTTTCCTTCTTTTTTTTTTAAATTCTTTCCTCCTTCAGCTTTTTTCTTACTCATATCTTTTCTTCTTTATCGAGCATCTTCCGTCTGCTTTTTTTTTTCACTCTTCCCTCTTTTACCTATTTTTCGTTTTTTATTATTCTTCTCACTTTTCCCAGATGTTGGTTCTTCTTCTTCTTCTTCTTCTTCTTCTTCTTCTTCTTCTTCTTCTTCTTCTTCTTCTTCTCCTTCTTCTTCTTCTTCTTTTTCTTTCGATCTTATTTCCCCCCTCCTTGTTTTTTCTTCTCTTCTCCGTCCCTTTTTTCTTTTTCTCTTATTCCTTTCCCTCTTTATTCTCTATTCCTTCTTTCTTTCTTCTTCCCTTGATTGGTCCTATTCAATTATTAGTTGCACTTTTTCTGTTAGTCATTACTCCCTTTCTGCATTTTTCTCTTCATTCGTATTAGCTTCTTTTTTTTTCATTCTCTCTCCCTCACTTTTCTTTCTTCCTCTTCTCCTTCAACAGCAACGGCCACAACTCCAAACTCTTGTACCCTCTTTTGCTGTAGTTTCTATCGAGTTCCCTGGCCCAAGTCCAAAAGATCAGCCATTGAATGGTAATAGATATTATGCAAGTCCGGTTCAACGAGGCATCGTTGTCATTCATGAGTTTTTGATGTACATAAAGTCAGGTGTCAGTTTTGTTATTATTTAAGAAGCAGTGCCGGTCGCCATTTTCGCAGCTTATGAACCGTACAATAAACAATAACTGCTGGCGAGCTTGATTCAATATGTGTGAGATGAGACATCATCGGCATTCATGGCTGAGGCAAAAGAATGACATCTTCTTTCTTGCAATTTGTGTATGACACGAACGATAAGTAGGCAATCAGTTTAGCTTGTTATTGAAGTCTTAAGCTGACACTTCAACTGAAAATGTGACCTACGTTTATTGGAATTCGTGTTTCCATATTCAAAGTATTAGGTTGTAGTAAACGAAATGTCAGGATTTGACAAGGTGCCGCAAAATACTATATTTTATCAAAAACAAACACTTTTTAATCGAATAAAATAAGATTTCCGCTTAGATGGCATAATGGTTAGCACTTCTGCCTCACACGCAGGCGGGTCCTGGTTCGGGTTTGATTCCCAGTATGAGCGAATGTGGAAAACTATCTATTTGGACAAATTTCCCAGTGCACTCCTAACTAACTGAGTACACCCAAAGGTGCGTGGTTAGTGTTTTAAAAAAATGGTACAATTTGAGTACACCCTAAGGTGCGTGGTGACAGTGAAAAAAAATTGGTTCTATCTGAGTACACCCTAAGGTGCGTGGTGCGAGTGAAACAAAAATTGGTACTATCTGAGTACACCCTAAAGTGTGTGGTTAAAGGGGAAAAAACTGGTAATAACGTGGCACCCTTCCTTATTCAAAAGCGATCAAGAGGACCCTTCATGCTTCCCCCGACTACCAGCACAGTTTGTCTTTGAGTTTGACTGATATGCGTCGACTTGCATCATAATCAAATATGAATCAGAGATTATTGTAAATGATCCATTTGTTATCTCAAGCAAAGATACTTTGATGTATAAGACATCAATGTTTCGAGTAATCAGTGATTAACGTACCACAAAACGAAGATGCTTCATTCATGAGAAATCCATTTATTTATCTTTCTCATTTTTTTCTTCTCTCCTTTCTATCACAGCTAAATGGCGAGAAATTGAGAAAATACTCCTTAGTTTGTTGAAAGGGCATGAATCATTTATTGAATTGTTTTTTCCCACTACATTTATGAATGGGTCAACGTTAATGATGTCAAGATTGGTCCACATAGTTACAAGTGTGAAAAAAAAAAGCAAATTATGATGAGGACTTTCCGATAAGTGAGATATGAGAATATCTCGATCTTCTAGGCAAACGAAGCTGTTTTAAGAAATTTCTTTTCCGAAATCTTCTCTTATCCCCAAATCTTTCCTCTTCTCAAAAGAAAGTAGACACTGTTTCGGGCACAGAGAATTACGCGAACACCGACTAATCCGTGGAAAACACTAGACTTTCTACGTTTAAACAAACAGAGAGGTCTTGATTAGTTCATACATTATCCATTTTACTTCTTTCCCTTTCTTAAGTACATGTATAATATGATTATATATATATATATATATATATATATATATATATATATATATATATTGTAAATATCCATTATCATTTTAGGAAATGTTATAGTTTGCGCAAACCAAATGTAGTATTTTAGTGAGTGGTATGTAAGTAACTAGAATATTATTTTTTTTATGGTAAATAGGGGAAAATGCTGCGATGACGTTCCGAAAGAGACAGGCTGAGTGTAAGAAGCTGATTTAAAAGAATCTGTGAATGATAATAAGGTGGCTAATGTAAGCCAATCCCTATTCCCGGAATTATACCGACCTTTCATATTAATGTCATCTCGTGGAGACCATTATTGCGAAAAACTTTTAAAATTATGCTGACTCACCATAAATGCTCTGAAAAACGCTAGATACAAATTTCCTAGGAAATTTTTTAAATCCAAATTTGATATAACACAGTCCCCAATTCAGCCGTTGGAGTGAAACTTTCCATGTATGCATAATTTGACCTTTCGAATGTCTTTAAGATAGTCTGGCACAAAAGCTTTATATTCAAGAATAAATTATTTTACGTACATATGTTTCCATGGCGCAAGTGGATAGTTCATTTCGTAATTGAGAGATTGTTGGTTCGAATTCACCCATGGACAACTTTTTAAAAAAAAACAACATATCTATCTTAGAGAAATCAGGACCAGAAAGAAAAGTGCATACCTGCACGATGTGTTAATATTGTTGTAAAAATGATGCTGGAAAAGAGTATTTCAACATGAAATTGACGAAAATATATTAATGCAACGGCGAAATTAACAATCTTATTTAACAAAGTTTAATCATATGTAGATGCATGTCACTATAAATGGATATTTTACGCCACTTGATTGATATTTTTCATCTATTTTATGTTGTAATATTCTTCAGTAATTTCTAAGTTCTTCACAATCATATCAACACATTGTGCAGGTACGCATTTTCTTACTGATAAACATACATGTACTTGTACAATCAAGCATCTGTATAAGGCTTTTGTCTTTTTGACCTTTTCAGACTTCTATGGCATACATATCAAAATGTTTTTATGAATGATATGTCTCGTCGATCACATTTTAGGGTCTACCCAGATGTGTGTGTCATGAAAAATGAATATCTAGCACAAGAAATATCTACTAGGAATGAATTATCTCGCCCTGGTTTTGAGTCTTCAAAACATGAAAAGTTTTTGATTCAATTAAAGAATAGTTTTCTCCAACCATTAAAAAATATCTCGTTGCATTTTTGTACCTTTTTAAAAATCAAAACATTGGATACTTCAATAGGTTAGTCCTGAATAAGAATTTGTAATTTTCCGTATAGATGAGTATCTATGTGTGTTGATGCTTGCATAGGGCTGCATGATTTTATTTTGATTATGTGTAGACGAAAGGTGCGTCCGTATAAGACACTCTCTACGTACAATTAGCTACATTTATTTGCACGTTAGGTTCTGTACAGGGTGTCTCTATGAATGTTCCGTTTGTCTTGTAAGTACGATTGTTTGTACGAGTAGAATTTGAAACTTAAGTTATCTTATTTCTCATGTTATATCTTTGCATTATGCATAGAGACATGAAGAGAGAATGCAATCCCTATTAACGCTGAACAGAACAATTGAATAAGAACCAATTAGACTGAGACCAAGATAAACAGCACACGTCAGAATAGGGCTTCCGGACATTTGGCCACCAGGCTTTTGGCTAGAGGACAATTCACCGACGAGTATTTGACCGATTTGATTTATGACTAGACCTCATTTTTTTTGTTTTATTTCCTGTTTGCAATCTACTTGCTTTATATAGCAAACAATAAAATCAATGAAACATTACATAACTGTATAATATGAAATTCTATATTGCTTTATGATATATCAATTGTAATGAAATTGCTTAATAAAAGAAAAACTGTATAAAACTGAAAAAAATGTGATCTGACTGGGAGTTGAGAATTGAGAATTGAGCAGGTATCTGTAGGAAAAGTATTGTGTAAACCAAAAAAGAAGTTCCAAATATTAAGAAGGAGACGGAAGTTTCTCAAAATCATCGTTTGGAGAAGTGTCCGTCAGCAAAATGTTCATTGGCTAAATGGATGACAAAAATCTGTCAAACAACAGCAAAATTTATTGCCTGTCTGAAGCTAAGTGTTAGGCTATCAAACATATTATGAGCTAAGGCAACAAGATGACCCACAAGGAGTTCAAAAATATATACGATTGGTTGTGAGAAGTGATCATCTAGGAACTATGCAAACAGCTATGATCACACCATGTAAATCAATGGTAAATGCATAAACGAGAAGTAATCAAACAGAATAAAGAACAAAATTATCAGGGATGTTCAAGTTCAAATAAATCACCCAATAAATGTTGCAACTATTCCAGCTGACCTCAATAACATTGAGAGGGAGTGGGGAACAGGGTGAATATTTAAACCAGTTGCAGACGCACAAACTGAGTTTTCTTAAAAGTAAAAATCTATGAGATTTTGAAAATCAAATGGAATACCCAATTCAGGCTATTTGGTGAGATCTAGTCATCGTCAATGAAAGAAAAATCTCTCTGACATTGGATATTGTAATCACAGTAAAACCTAAACTGATATCAAGAGAGAGTACAGAACTGGACAATAACTAGACCTTCCTTGAAAACTGAAAAATCGGGAAACGTAACGGATGTATCCATCATTATTATACCTGGAACAGCTCCTGGGAGCTTTTAAAAGAGGACATAAGTATTAGCAGGCAAGAAATGAATTGAAACTATCCCAACGATAGTTCTACTATAAACCGCTAGAATACTGAGGAGATTCCCTCAGGTTTGAAGGGAATAGATATCACTTGATTTCCACGAAAAACTAAAAGGTATTACAAGTATGAAAATGATATTAGCACTGAGAGTACTGATGATAATAACAATAATATTGATTGCTTATTCTTCAGGATTGGTGAACAGAGCTAATAATAAGATTAATGATAATTGTAATAATTTTGAAGAAAAAAATGAACCATGAGATTTAAAAAAAACGTGTTATTGTGAATTATTAATCGGGATCTCTCCAATTGCTTTCTTCCCTCATTTACTTATGTTCAAGACATCCGCGACACTTAGAATGGCTTTCGCTCATTGGAGTAAAAATCGAAAGAAAAGGGATGGAAATAGAGTAGTAAAGCAATATTTTTGTTAGTGAAAAAATCACATGAATAAAGAAAAAAATCAGCGCATGACTTCGTTGTTGTATTATGTATATTGCAAAAAAAAGATTGCAAAAAATTGCGGGAAAGTAGGATGAATTGTGGGCAGGGGGATGCTAAGATTTGGGGTGCGCCTAAAGAGCGCCATTTTGGGTGGAATAATATAATGGAAAGTACTGACAGCTTATCTAAGAGCACAGACATGATTTGGGGTTCGTGGCGTAAATGATGGGGGAGAAGTTTTGAATTGTTTACTTATTTTTCACTTGTGTTCCATCGTTGACTGAAAGGAATAAGCTGAGTGTTCAATGTTTGTTTGTTTGCTTGTGTGTGTGTGTGTGTGTGTGAGTGCATGGGTCTGTCTGTCTGCCTGCCTCTTTCTCTCATACTTCCACACACACACACACACACACACACACACACATATATATATATATATATATATATATATATATGAACCACTGATTTCCGGTATGTTCGATTCGAAACTGCCTGATTAACCATTTTAAAGGTCACGTAATAGCATATCAACGTCAATAATAGACTTTTGACCCAATGATCATGCGTATCTCATATCTTCAAAGAATTAGAGCTGCTAGAAACATGAACAAATTTAACTGTGGTTGAATTCAAAACATTGACATAAGTAATACAACTAATCAATATAAATGAAACAGATAGAGGTGTATTGTTGAAATACAAAATCATTTATATTTGATGAACAAAAAGCTTTTCTTTAATCGATATAAACTTGCGTTTGCGCTTCATATCACCACTGTCACGTGCACTTCGCTTTGAAGCCATTACTAGAGGTATATGTAAGCAAATTAGGCCAGAAATTTTTGCAATATCAATGGAGCAGTAACAACCACAGGTAGGCAATGGTTTCACACAGAACGCCACCTGTGACAACTCAATGAACTAGCGTGAGACTCTCAAGAAACCGAGCCAATTTTTCTGGATCGGAAAATATATCAAATTTATTTCTAAATAGTTGACTTACCCCGTATTTCCGAGGTCATCATACGTATGATTATTCATAGGATCAAAAGTATACCCATTGGGCATTATTGTTACTGAATTCAATGTAAATGCATAATTATTTATTCCTCCATTAACATTATATACCATTGTGTAATAGTTTGTTAGACATTTTCGAAGACCGATTCATGCGTGAATTGAATTCTCTCTTCCATTTTGAATCTAGCCCACATGCAAGAGTGTAGGGACCAACGTGTAACAAATGACTTGTGCTGCATTTTGCTGCCTTTGAGAAAGAACAAAGAGAGAAGAGTTCAATCTTTTCGGATCTTTCAGTTTTCTATACCAGGCTGAACTATGCATATTAAATGACTATGTTCCTCCGTCGATTCAGATGCTCTATAGAATATACATCATATCTATATGTTCATGTACTCACGTAGAAGGTTGGCCATAACTGTAATCTTGCGAGAAATCATCATTTAAACTATCCCTTCTAACAAAAAAAAAAAAAACGTCTTTGTAAAAAATTAACTCTTTTAGAAAAAAATATGCTAAACTCTGGCATGCTGTACGTTCATTATTTTTCTCAAATTATCTCCCCTTTATAATGTCAGTTATCAAAATTTACCAGTCGTCTTAACTCTTTCTATTTGTAGAGTCTTTATCCAATGGAATTAATAAGGTTGATGCTAAGGTCCTCATCGATGTTTCACACAGTGTCAGAGATATCATAACAGTGTCTTTTTTTCATTTCTTTTGCGTGCATATTCTTTAAGGAAAAGAAGTGGTTTTGCACGAAATAGGCAGTTTTACTCCGTTCTCAAGTCCTCTCACCGAACTATCGCTTTCATACAACACTCCTTGTTACACACGCGCGTGCGCGCGTACGTGCATGCGTGTGCGTATGTGACACTATCTAAAGTCCTATAGAATTACTGAGGCCATAAACCACAAGGCAGACAACATATAAACAATTAGGACCGCACCTGAGAAACCACTTTATTTGAAGCTACCCAGGCTCAATTTCAGCTTTATCTACTGCGTTGCCCAACCCATCTTCTTGGATTTTCCATTCAATCTACCGTCACGCTTTTGATATAACCAAGAAGAAAAATCCAAAACCTTATCGGAGTGCAACCCTGGCGTTTGAATTTTAGATAAGGGGGAGAGATAACCAGCACGTGCTTTTCAAGTGAGCCAACGTCTCGGATTCTGTGGGTTTTTTCTTTTTTGTTGTTGTTTTTTTTCTTTTTCTTCATTTCATATCTTCCGGTAATTACAGGCAACCTCGTTGTACAAAGTTGTTTAGTTTAGTTTAGCGAATCTCTTGGACGATCGCTTGTACGATTTCGATCTTCTCCGGATGAGACATTGGTTAAGAACATTATCATCATCATCAGTCTTTTAACGTCCGTCGTTGGACATAGACCTTCGTCGGGATTCGCCAAAATTCTTTATCATGATGAAGAATCCCGACGAAAGAGCGAGCATTTTCTGAATTTGTCTGGTTTATCTCTCCATTCTGTCGGCCTCGGTTTCGCATGTGATCTCTGGGGATCCATGTTCTGATTCGTGATGTCCAACGATTGTCTGTCATTCTTGCAACATGGCCTGCCCATTGCCATTTAAGTTTTCCAATAGTTTCTATGATGTCTCCGACTCTCGTTTTCTTCCTGATACACTGTGATGTCCTGCAGTCTGTCCATGTAAGGTTGAGCATGATTCTCTCATGCACACGTTGCATGCCTCTCAGTTTGCAGTCTTTCTCTTGGTTAGGTTCCATGTTTCAGCTCCATAAGTGACTATCAGGAGAATGCTTTTAGGATTATTGGGATCGTATGGTTTCTGAAAGTTGTACTTGCTCTGTCGAAGGCTTGCCATCCTACAGTGATTCTTCGCTTAATTTCCTCTTCTTTTGAGGGTTTCATGGAGATTTGTTGTCCGACGTAGATGTAGTGGTCTACCGTCCCTAGTTTTACATCTTCAATCTTGACAGTAATGTTCTTATTCTCAATGTGATTGTTGCGCATGATTTTCGTTTTTACTGAAGTTTATGTGTTGGCCGATTCTTTTGCTTTCTTCGTTTATTCCATATAGCATTAGTTGGAGGTTGTGTAGGTTCTCTGCAAAAAGGACGATGTTGTCTGTAACTCTAAGATTGCTCAGATATTCGCTGTCTATTTTGATTCCTCTATTCTCCCAGTCCAGGTTTTGGAAGATCATCTCGAGGCAGGCTGTAGTGTTTGGGCGAGTTGGTTTCACCTTACCTTACCCCTTTTTGGAGCTGGAAGAATTCAGATTCCTTATGTAGCCTGATGGAGGAGTTACTGTGATTGTATATATGTTCAGTACTTTGACGTATACAGGGTCAACACCTTGTAGAATGATGGGCTTCATGACCATGGGAATTTCTACAGAGTCGAATGCCTTCTTGAAGTCTATAAATGCTAAAGTGAGTGGCATTTTGTATCCTGCTGTTTTCTCTTTCAACTGATTTATTGAATGGAGTTGGTCCATGGTCGAGTAACCTCTTCTAGATCCAACCTGTTCTCGTGGTTGGTTTTCATCTAGTGTTTTAGAAATCTGGTTGGTGATAATTTTTGTAAAAAGTTTGTGTATTCATTCGAGTTGGCTCATTGATGTGTATTTGTTGAGCAAGTGAAACCCAACAAAATTTCGTGAAGGCAAAATACGAGCTTGCCGTGGGGTAATGGTTGTTAGCTAGCTAAAGTAGCGCCGGGCGGATGATTCATTTCATTTGGACCCCTATTCGGGACAACATTTTGGGAGGGGAGGTCTATTCTCTGTGTGGAAATACTCCGTCTTATTCTATTTATATTTCTTTTTTTACTCTACTTGAATTTAACTTGATGTTAAATGTATTGAGAACTTTATGCAAATGACACATTACACATCAGATATAGAATTACTGATTTGTATTTAGCTATATATATATATATATATATATATATATATATATATATATATATACACCAGGCAAATACTTGTTTCGCGGATGGGTAATTCGGTATCTTTATATGCATATATTGAATGGAAAATAAGAGTCTAGTTTTGCATGATAGTTACATAAAAAATTGGGCCCCTCAAAAACGTTTTTAGATACTTTTCTTTCAAAACTGTTCAAAAAGTCTCCTTTAAATTTGACCTTTAAAGAATTAAATTCAATTATTTACCGCACAGAAAATTGAAGGGTGATCAATCAATTAACCTAAGCTGTAAGAATTGAAATATCCAGAGATAAATGAAGATTAAGATGCAGCAGAATTTGACGACAAAGACATTAGTAAGATTTCCCTAACATAGACCAGAAGATAGAAGAGGGAACTTTTGCATCAACTTAACAAATTGGAAATTCTCTTCTCAAAATTACAGGGTTGGAATTGAAAAAATGAAATCTCTTCTCCCGATGGCAGGGTAGTAGTTTGTTTCAGATTTGAAGAAACCAGAGTGGTACTTGTAAATGTGTTCAGGCTCATCTCGGTAGTCACAGATTCTCTCTTTTATCTAGGTTCATTTATGTTTAATCGTCCCAATACTTCTCACAGACACATATTTGCTCTTGTTTTCCGATCTATTGACTCGGAATCACTTCCGTGAAGAGTTTAGGGGCGAGGTATAATGAGATGGTTCAAGATCAGAGCAGATCTTGATTCCAAAACCATTTCTTTTTGCTTGTTTGTATCTTTCTTTCAATCAGCTGAATGTTCTCATTTATTCGGGACCGCAGGTTATCTCCCCTTTTTACTCGCTCATTGCCATTGCTTAATGAAAGGTGCAAAGTCTAGGCGCCATCTTGACTATCATATTTACATGCAGGAATGAGGTAGAAATAAGGATATGCTTCTCTCTTTCTTTATCTCTTCCAGAAACAATATTCTCCAGTATTTCTTCAGCTGGGTTTCGTCCATATATATATATATATATATATATATATATATATATATATATATATATATATATATATATATATATATATATATATTGAAATTATATTCGAAATGTTCTCCCGTTATGATACGGTGAATGTATCATTTAGCCTACACAACATAAATAGAACTAACAATGGAAGAAAATCGGGTTGCTGCAGGAATTGAACCTGCAACCGATAGGGTTGCTGCTTCAACGTAGCGTTGCTCTTACAGTTGAGCTATACAGCTGCCGGTAGTGCAAAGGCTCCAATAACTTTTTCAACCCAAAATTCCCATGTTTGCAAATTCACGGTCTGTATCTGCTCTATCGGTTTCTTTCAATGCAATTTCAACAACAGAATTGTTCTTTCTATTTACGTTTTCGAGGCCGAATGATACATTCATCGAGTAATATCGGAAGAAACTTTCCAAATATTGTTTCAACAAGATATAATGCAATTCATAATCATTATGTCAGATCATACATCCATTTCTAAATTTTTAGAATAATATATTATGTAATGGTCAAGCTTTCAGTAGGTATATATACATGTATATATATACATATTTGATGGTGTATATATATATATATATATATATATATATATATATATATATATATGTGTGTGTGTGTGTGTGTGTGTGTGTGTGTGTGTGCTTTTATTGCGGGAGTGTCCCGACTAAACAACCAAACAACACAGAAATATCCTTATTTCTCCCTGAGAAAAATGACTGGCTCCTATCGAAATGCATCGAAACATGCCAACAGAATGATGAAAAAATTTTAAATGTAGCACTTGTAAATTTCATCAACATAAATGCATATATATACATTGAGGTATTACTACCCACTTTTCGTTTCAGCCAGGTATATAGAGAAAATTTTTAATATTCATGTGAGTGAACATTCAATTGAAATGACACGAACAGTGAGTCACGGCTGTTGTTATACTTTCTGATTCCTGATCGTTAAATACTTTGGGGGGGATAACCTTCGTAGGTAACCTTTCTCTAAAAATGGTATGTAGTATGAAATTATATCAATATATATTACAAATGATACCTATATAAAATGACAAACTACATGTATGACATAAAGTATATAGTAAGAAAGGTTGGTGGTGTTTAATCGAAACTGCTGAGATGCCATTTTGATATAACTGTGCTGTTTTCAAAATTCCCGAAATGGTTAATGATAAACAACTGATGATCCTAAGAGGAGACAATTTATTCATTGTACAATAAAAAATTAAGTTGGAAACAGGGAAAAAACACGGAAAAAAATTAGATAAATTGCATTGACAATTATTAAGAAATAGATGACTGAAATGACACACAAAAAATTTGAAAATATTTTTCTAATATTTAGTATTCAAAGATGTACAGCTTTCTAGAATATATATATATATATATATATATATATATATATATATATATATATATATATATATATATATATATATATATATCGGATGAGGAGAAGTTTATGAGACTGGAGAGTAAAATGAAGAGGGTGCTCACTGCAAAACAAATGCTCAATGTTGTTTTCGCTTTTCCATTTGGGGGGGGGGGACTAAGGGTTGCCTAAAGTGGAATTTCAGGAAGCAAAGGTTTCTTATATATTCATGGTAACGCTAAGATTCTTAAAGATTGTTCTACGCCAAAATTGGAAGTGTAAAAGGGGCTGCCTTCGTAGAAATTCAGTATCCGAAATCCTGGCTTCCCTGCACACTTGAAGCCTGGGGTTATGGGAACTGTTTCTGTTAGGGTAGAGGGTTTGTTTCTCTATGAAGTTTTAAATAGATTAAAAACACAAATACTGATTCCCTATCAAGAGATTTTTCCATCAATAGGCGATACACAATTAGTACAAATCACACAACATGCAACTTGAAATGAATATTATTTTTCTGTCTTTATTGACGGCGAAAAATATCAATTGCCAGATTTCCCTCTGCTTTTTTGTTCGAATTCGTAAGTTTCTCCTACATCTTGGATTGTAGGCCTATGACTCGAACCCCTAATACCGGTGTGAAAGAAGACACCATCTCAAACCCATTCAAATATACACCCAAAAAGCATTGGAACATACATGTGAGTAATCAAAGTTGGGAAGGGAAACTGATTGATGCTCCACTGTTTGGATGCATAGATTAGCCGTTGGAAGATCCAGACATGGATTCTCCTAAAGTAAAAGTAGGAATGAAATTATGTATGGTGATGGAAGAGCAATGAAAAGACAACACACTTGGCGAAAAATGGAATATAAACAGAGCGAGGCTGGGAATGAATCACTTGAAATTGATATATATATATATATATATATATATATATATATATATATATATATATATATCGAGAGATAGGGGGAATATTGAAGGAAGAGAAAAGATGGATGGGTTGGCTTGGAAGCGGTTTCCCGTGATTATGAGGCGTAAAGAATCTGATGAGTTGACTGTTTAGCTAAGAAATCAGTGTGGCGAGAAAATAGATGATTGAATATTGATGAGACCTCAAGACAGAACGTCTCTTCAAAGCGTCATTGGGAATGAATAATGATTTAAAAGAATCCCCCCACCCCGACGGTAGCAGGCCAACATTTCCAGATATAGTCAGTAGTCATAAAAAGTTGAAAAACAAAAATGAAACTTCTCAACATTTATTTTATACTGTGTCTCCGCAACGTCAATGATAGAGAGGTCTGGCGTATCTTGAGGAAGGTGTATATCCAAGGACGGACGCTGAAAGGCTGATTATGTTGATGCTGGTAGGGACCCATATTCTGAACATATCCTCCTCATTCCATGCCGATGTTTGGAATAGGACGTTCTCTAATGTTTGCTTTTCTACTAAGGCATCGAAGGCATAATCCTGACAGATTAGATCAAGTAGTAGCTTTTCATTGAGAATATTTCAATAAGTTACAGCAGCCATACGTTCAGTATATATTTACTATAATGTGATTTACAGAGTTATTTGCTTTAGGGTTGCAGTAATGGCATACCAAGTCAGAGGCGAATTCATTCTACTAACGAATTAGTCTTCTTTTTGTCTATGGTCTGAGGTAAATGCAACAGATGAGTGTCTTTCTCAGCATCTCTTTTGTGGGGCCCTGCGCTCTCTCTCTCTCTCTCTCTCTCTCTCTCTCTCTCTCTCTGATCAGGTGTATCGCTATTTGGTATGCGCTTTGTTACGTCAGGTTGAACAGGTTGCCGTCATTCAGTGTGTGGATGTACAAGTAGTCCTTATCATCCGTTATTTTGTAGACTAATTCAGCAACGTGCTGAAAAAATTGAAAATAAGCTGGGAGTGTGCACACAGCCTTATTTGTCACCATTACTAATGGGAATGGACTTGGCAGAGTCGCTAAAGCATCTAACAAGCCCCGCCCGTACCTCGTGTTCGATAATCATGGTAATCATAGTTTTCCCTAGATTCTTCAAAGGTCCGACCTACTTACCGTGTTGAATGCTTTTATTGGGTTGACTAACTTGACATACAAAATCTTGTTCCTTTGTCTGCATTTTTCCTGGGTCTATTTTTTATTGAAAACTATGTCGACGGGCCCAAGTTTGCTCTGGAACCACATTGGCTCCTCTAGAAGTATTCAATTTGGTCTACCAGTCTGTTAAGTAGAATCCTTGCAAGGAATATTGCATGCAAGAAGATGACTCAGTAGTCTGAGCAGACTGATCTGTCACCTTTATTTCTGTACAGAGTTACACATATGTATCTCTGAAATGCCTAGCGAAATTTGTTTTATTCCGAACAGCCAGCAAAGAGTTCATGGAGCTTTCCATGCAGAGCAAGGCCACCTTGCTGCCAAATCCCAGGGGTAATGCCATTATTGACTGAGGTTTTACCACACTCCAGTTGCTTAATTGCTTCTGCAAAGCCGTCTCTTGTATATCATGCTCTTTGTATATTTTGCCATATTGTTTGGTTGACTAATATGAGGTAACTATCAGTAATAAGATGGTTTACTTTTTTAAGGTTATTGGACCATTCTGTTTTGTCTACTGACTTGATGATTGGCATCAAGACTTTACTTGACCTTTTCTAAAAATTGTTTCTACTTTCTTTACTTTTGGAGAAAACAACTTTTGGAGGTTTTTTTTTCTGACAGGTTTATTAAGAACATATAAAATCTCCAGAATAAAAAAAAACTCTTCACCAAAGAATCGTATTAAAGAGAACTAAGATGTTTTTGCTTGTTTGTTTTGTTTTTTTTTAAAACTTTATTCAAGATGTTTTCCAGTGGAAACTACCAGTGATACCATGAATATAATTTTTTCTTTGAAGGTTTTTACATGACTTTTGATGCAATATTTGTTCAATTATTGATGGCGATGGCGAATCATCTGTATTTTTTACCATTGAGCTGTAGAATCTGTGATGGTATCATATTGTTGTTTTTTTTACTGTATGCAAATGCTAAATATATTTTAGTCATTGAATAATACCTGAGTGTGGAATTTATTTTTATCGAGTGTACTAACTGCATATGTTGAAATTGATTTGGCCTTTTCTTGTATTTATTCTGTTTATTTTCCCTATAACTGGTATAGAATTATTTATTTACCAGAATAGATTTAGTTTATTGTGGAATTTTCATTTTTATGGAAAATATCTGTTTGGTTGCATATTAATTTGAACATTTTCAAATTTGCTCAACTCAGAGTTTGGCACTAACGTTTTTGAGGCTATAATTAACCAGGCATTGGTCGATGCTTTATGGAGCTCAGGTATTCATTATATACTTGATAATGTTTATGACTTATTTTATCTTTAGCCATAAGATATCGCATTGTTCAATGTCATTATATAATTCATTCGGGAGTTTTTAAGTCATTGTATATGTCGATGTTGGTGATTCAGTAATTTCTTTTTCTATTCGTATTCGTTGGATTGAGTACATTTTGGACATAAATGCAACGTTATTTATGGCAATTGAAATTATTACGAACCAAATTATAAATTCTTCCAGGTATTCTTGTATCCGAGGATTTTTGAATATGTCAGTATTTTAGTTTCTTTAGTTACTGTATTTTTTTGTTTGCGTTGTTTTCTTCCGAATCTAGATTCTGCCTTTTCATATTTATTTGTCATAGACTGAGTGCAATCATCTAGTCCCTTTGTAACTTCTTTTTTACATTTATTATAATTTATAACTTTTGGTTCTCTATAATTTGATCCTTTGATGAAGGGTTTTCTGAGTTTGTTTTTTTAAATAATTTTCAACTTCTGATTCGGATGTTCATCACATAAATCAGATGTTATAGTTATATCTATTGGATTTTTTACAGTTGAAAAATATTCTGCACGGTAAGTTCTAATTTATGTTATGAATCGTATATGTCCTTCTAATATCAATTCATTTGAAAGACTTTCAATTCTTTCCTTTTCTTTTGACTTCTTAGATTTATATCGCCAAGCCTTTTATTTAGATACTTAGACAAATACATTCTTAGGAATCATAATTTGTTTTTCAGTCGGCACTTTGTATAATTTATTATCAATCATATCTTGAATGTATTTGTACCATTGACGACAATCAATATTATACATTTGTTCTGTTTTAATTATTACTGTATATGCAATGTATCTCAGTATTTTCTTTTTGACTTTATTGAGTTGTATACTGATTTCATTGAAGGGTCATAGAAGATCTTTGTAAATGAATATTTTTTTCATTTTTCTTAAGAATTCTTCAGCTGATCCTGTTGATTCTCTGTTATTTCTTTTGGGGCATGAACGAACTAATCATTCTCCTATACGTGTTAGTGGAGCGAATAGTGTTGCAACACAATCCATGTTATGTCTTGTATGAGTTTTCCTCACTTTGCTTTGCTTTTCAATCCATGTGGGTAAATCATACGTATCGTTTCGATGACCTCATCTTCTTGTTTCAGTCGTTTTCGACGCATTTCTTTATTGACTATTCAAATTTGTTGTAACCATTTCCGTTGACTTTTTTTGATAGTATGTATTGAAAATGATACATTTGCACGTGTTTCTTTGAAATGTTCTATAATGTCTAGACATTCTTTTTACTTATTCTGAGAATATTTATTCCTTTATTTAGGGGAAAATGCATATTATTACCCACTGCATATTGTGTATTGCAATTTTCATACGATAACAGGTAGATCAATTTCACCGACTTGTAGAACGAATCATCGCTAGGATGATTAAGGACATAATATTTGAGTCGGTAATTTTTGTCGTTTATTCCTTGACCCTGATAGCAATTCCAGAAGGACAAGCCCCTTGTACCGTATTGCTATTGACAATGGTTTGACCCTGTCGTCATCTACTCGACCTCCCAGGGGGTTGGCTTAGGGAACTTACTAGTCCGAGGACTGCCTCGACCCAGCTTTCAGTTATTTATTTTCCATCAAAATTTTGTAAATCCGTGATAGGTTTTGAACCGGTCAAGTTGGCACATTTTTTTATTTGAATGGCCAACTTTTTATGAATTTCATTAAAATGCGAATATTCCCAGAAGCAATTATGGAAGAATATCTTTATTTGGATAGATCGTTCAAGTGCGAAATATCATTCCATCTTTTCTATGTTATCATTTAAACATATAAAAAATGTTTTACCCTGCTGCTGCAAACAGTGGGGACGGTTGGTAAAATTCGATTGGGGATATTTGTTCCCTTGTTAGTAGGTACATATGTGAGGGATACATAGTTATAACTGGGGAATACAATTTTTTTAAAACTAGACTGAAGTATCGCCAGTGTTAGAAGATGTAAAAAGGAAGTTTTTAGGGATGTAATGATCACATGGAATCATCAGTGCTATTCGTATTCCCTTTCCTTTTGTTTCTTGTCCCTCTCCCTCATCTTCTTTTTTCTGAATACTTTTTGACTTCTGTAAAGTTCGTTTTGTTATTTTGGCTCTTGTTTTAAATTGTTTTTCTTCCGCCTCAATTGCGTTCTATTATAGAGAACCAAATAGCCCCCCCCCCCAACAATGTACCAACCAACCCCAAAATTATTTTTATTTAACATTCTATTCAAAGAAAAAATTCTGACAGAAATGGATTGAAATGTAGCATTTGTACTGTTTATTGCCACTTTTCATAAACATACTCTTCGCTGTCATCATCCAAACATTACGGCATGAACTGGGCTCTCGTTTGTCAAAGTGGAAAAGTCATTTACTTGGGTGGAAAAAAAAATGATCACTGATGTGGAAAGAGATTATACAGGCAAATGATTGATATATATATATATATATATATATATATATTTATATATATATATATATATATATATATATATATATATATATGCTTTTATCCTCGTTAGGCTACGAATATATTGTACCTATAAATGTGTGCGCGTGTGTGTGTGTGTGCGTTAGGTCGTGTGATATTTCTCTACATTTATTTGTGTTAGTTTTCTTGTTGCTATCGATCAGTGTCTATATGGATGCTATCGAGTGTCATTTAAACTCGGCCAGTTTCATTTGGAATTATGCCGAGAAAACTAGGCCAAGTAGTCGAGCAAAACTAGAATATCGCCATAGGATCAATATATTGAATTTTAACGCGTGCACAGACCTTAATCATCTGGTTATAGGAACCGGCGGAAAAAAAATCACTGAAAATGTTTAAAGTGGGAATATCATCATACAAAATCACAATGAAATAATTTCTAGATTTAAAAAGTGTGAGACTGTTGCATGCGATGATATACTTATATTCACACAGGTTCGCTTAAGTACCTAAATCGGAAGACCGTAAGGCACATAGGAAAGATCGAATTCACTGGTGGTGTTAAAAAGCGAGAAGAAACGAGAAACAACGAGATGAAAGGAAATTGTAATTTAAATGTTACATCCAGAGGTTTGTGGTGATGTAGGTTTGGATTGAGGCTATTTATCGGTTAGAGTAATTGTAACTGTAATAAATGAGGTTTACACTTCGCTCTTCGTTGCTTCCTGTTGTTTCACGTATTTTACCACGACCCCAAATTTCCTAAATAATAACGGACTTGGGCACTTGCTTTTTAAACACAGCTCCATGACAGGCTTCTCTGAATATTTACTGAGCTTATTTATAAAGAATCATCAATGTTATATGCTACATGGCTCAATGGAGAAGATCTAAGTGAGGATCAAACGTACTGCACAAACTTTTGGGTCCATATATCTATCCATAACTCTACAGAAGGCGCTCTTCATGCTAACTGAACTTGGCATACTATGGCAGAGTGGCATAATAGTTGGGCATTATAAAGCAGCACTCAGTTACGATCGATTGCGCAACATTTTCATTGTGCGGATCATCCTCCCGATTATCAGCAGGAACATGGAACCTAATCAAGAGACAAACCCACAAACTGAGAAGCATGCAGCGTACCCATGAGAAAATAATGCTCAACTTTACATGGAGAGGTCAAAAGACAGCATAATATATCATAAAGAAAACTGGGGTCAGAGACATCATAGAATCCATTAGAAAACTCAAGTGGCAATGGGCTGATCATGTTGCGAGAATGGCAGACAACCAATGGACATCACGACTCACATCATGGATCCCCAGAGATCACATGGGAAACCGAGGCCGACAAAATACAAAATGGAAAGATGAACCAGACGAATTCAGAAAATAATGGCTCTGCGATGCCCATGATAGAGAAATGAGGCGGATTTTTGGGAAAGTCTATGTCCAACGACGGACATTAAAAGACTGGTGGTGATGATGATGATATTATATTTTGAGTCTTGCTTACAGATCATTGCTCCATTTGACCTAGGATATCTAACCTTGCCTCTAGTGCGGTGCCTCAGAGCCAAGGCGTGGCTTTATAATCCGTAGGTTGACACATTTATTACCTGAAATCTGATCGGTTACATTCACTAAATAAGGTTTGATCAATGTGATCAATTGAGAAGCGCTGAGTCAAGTGCATTGACAAGGGAGACGATTATGTTGAAAAAAATTGTTGTGTAAAATAAATGCTTCTTTCATTATTGAGCTATGGACTCATTTATTTATCTAGGTATGTACTTTTGAGATTAGAAATAAGGAAAAGCTCGCAATATTAATTTATCTAGAATTCCAAGATGAAAATATGATTTATTCGTCTTATCCAGGGTAAGGATACCCCGTATCTTCCCTATTACAAGTCAGAGTAACAAACAAGGTATTCTTAACGTCTGCATGTATTCTAAGGTACCGCAGGCGTATTAATCAGAACCAATTTTGTATCCTAACTCATGTATTGTAACATCATTTACGACGGTTGAATTGATTTCAGTAGATCTTTAAGGAAGACTGAGCTCTAAGTTTGCAAAATGTTCCAGTCATTCTAACTTTTGACACCAGGGAAAACGCATATCTTTCTTGCCCACTTACAAACATATCAAGATTGACAGCGGTACATAGTGACTATGTTGCACCATGCGTGACCTTCAAGGGCTGAAATTGGAGTCTAAAGCACTGGGCTATTGGCACTCAAAAAAACCTCTGATACAAATTTTCAGCATTTATCACTTAATTCACTGTTACTTTTAGAATAACAAACCGTCAGTCGATGCAAGTGGTAGATTTGGACAAAAATTTTAAAATAAATCTGTGTAAATATTTTATTTTTTTACAGACTATGATATGCTGGTAAAGAATAACTAAAAAGTTAACATGAAGAGCAATCATCATCATCATCATCATCATTAATTTAGTTGAGAAAATCTTTTGGATGATCGCTAGTACGATTTCGGTGTTCTCGGGGTGGAAAATTGGTTAAGCTCATCATCATCATCATCATCATCATCATCATCAGTCTTTTAACATCCGTCGTTGGACATAGACCTTCCCCAAGATTCGCCACAATTCTCTATCATAGGCGTCGCAGAGCTAGTATTTCCTGAATTTGTCTAGTTCATCTCTCTATCTTGTGTCCTCAGTTTCGCATATGATCGCTGGGGATCCATGTTGTGAGTCATGATGTCCATCGGTTGTCATTCATTCTTGCAAGATGGCCAGCCCATTGCCATTTTAGTTTTCCTATAGTTTCTATGATGTCTTCGACTCTCGTTTTCTTCCTGATATACTGTGCTGTCTTGTGATCTCTCCGTATAAGGTTGAGCATGATTCTCTCATGCACACGCTGCATGCTTCTCAGTTTGTAGGTCTGTCTCTTGGTTATATTCCATGTTTCAGCACCATAAGTGACTGTCTGGAAAATGCATTAGTTGTATACTCTTCTTTTCAGGATTGATATTCTACTTTATTTTCAAGATTTTTGAAAATAACGTTTGGTACCTGTACAGCTCGTACGGTACTTTGTTTTAAGAAATATAAGAGAGATTCGCTCTTATCTTTAAAATGGGTGAAAATCCAAAGCATCCACGATTCTATGAATAAGATCAATAATCAAATTGAATAGGGGCTGTAATCACATGAAAAAAAATTATTCGACATTAGAATGAAAATTTGTTTGTACAACAATATTCGTCATTCATTCAATAAGTAGGAATATTTTATCCATTTGCAATGATTAGTTGATTTTTGGTAGATCGCTGAAATCAAAATGTAAAATAATAAGGTTAATTATCACATTTTTTTTCAGATCAACAACTTTCACATTATGACTTGATAATCATCAGCATCTTCTCCAATCTTTCCCCATACGAATAGCGTAAAGGTTTTGACGATAACATATACTTTTGTGTTAGATCTTTTTCATCGGATATCAATTTCTTGCCAAAACCTCCTATTTGTACCTGCAGCAATCATTTACACAGCATTTAAAGTATTAGGCATTAAAATGTGACCTGGAGGCGATTTAAAGGATATATGCAATGCTGATGCAAAGTGGCAACTGCATGTGCTCAGTTATTGTTGTTACGCATAAGGCAAATGCAGTTGACACTGCCACATTTTGACCACGACAATTATCATCATCGTCAAAAAGTGCGATTGTCTAGAAAGTACTCTTCGCACCAAATACAATTTGCCATCCAAATTTTGGTTCATATGAAAAAGGATTAGATATCGATGCTGAACAACAGATTTCCATAATATTTTAGTCTTGTTTACTTGCAACATATCCGTTTCAACACAGAAATAAACTATTAATCACTCTTTTTGGTATATTCTAAACACTTATGTACACTCCTTACTGAATGTACTAAGACCTTGACCCACTGTCATTGTCAGCTATGTTTAACAATAAATTTATGTTGTTTATAAAAATGAAAATCCCATGTTATTGTTAAATCACATCAACATCTCATCTACGATTTCATATCTGTTTAAGTTTTATTGAAAGTTTTCCTCAAATGATAATCACCTCTTCTCCGAAAATACGAAAAACGAAAAACTCTATCGAAAATACCTGCTATACATATTTTCAGCATATCACTTTATTTATTGTTTCTTTTATAATAGCGAAATATCAGTCGATGCACGCGGTAGAATTGAATTAGAATTTACGAAAAAAAAACTGTCGAATTACTTGGAGTATTAAAACGAGGCTTCGTCACCTGTCAAACTCTTTATGGATTGGCTGAATGAAAGAAAGTCATGCCTAACAGAAAATCTACGTCAGAGGAAATGAAAATACATGTCGGTTCATTGACCACAGATATCTCAAGCAGCTTGCGCTCTTGTTTACTGAACATCCGATTTAGAATTTCCCTCAGAAAATAAACATTTACATAATGTATATAATCCTATTCTGACAGTCACACTTGCTTTAAACCCTGGCCCCAGGTAATCCGTTTTTCCTGGTCTTCAATGAATTCATATAATACAATTATTTACAATATATCCTCATAGTTAAACAATTGACAGTACAATACTTTAATGAAATAATTCGCAAAGAATTTACATCATACATTTATTAGCCTTATTCTGTTAATAAATGCTTGAATTGAATCCTGGCTGCAGAAAATACCTGACTTCCTTATCCTCGATGTATTTATGTAATGATATCATTTGCCATGCATTTCTACAGGAAAACAATTGGCATTGTAATTTTATAGTAAGTAATCAGCAATGGGCTTACATTATACATATAATAGCACTATTCTGTCAGTCACACACAATTCAAATCTGAACCTTTCACTTTTTTTTCTTCTGATTTTAAACGAACAGTATACAGAGTAACCGGAACTTGCTAAAAAGAAATTTAAGATCCGAAATTGCGCAACTCTGGTGATATAGAAGTGGAATTGTGATAAACCTTGTAGGCGATAATGATAAGAAAATCTGAAACTTTAGATACATGGATTCAACTTAAACACTCGAGACGTAGAACAACACTGGAAACATAACAGCTGTCGACGTGATGCAACATCGACAAGAGATATAATAGGTAGACTTAGAACTATTGTCAACAGTTTAACAACTGGCAACGACACAACAGTTTGCCGAGGCCTGGTTTTGAACCTAAAAATTCACTGCAGGTACACCCGTTCAAGTGGGATTGATTCTAAACCGTCTTTCTTTAAAACATGATCTCGTGCCGAGACTTGGCTTGTCCAAGTAATACATGTCCATTCTCGCAGGCATAAAAGCACATATTTGATATTATATATTCAGGGTATAGGCGTGTCTTATAATTTCATACATCTTTAGAGGAACCTATGTCGCTTTCAACTGCGCTCTATTTACAAAGGACGCAATTTTCCTTATTATCTCCCTTGGAAATATCTCTCTGTTTCCCGTCACTTTCCTATCTCTCCCTTTCCTCTTGAATAATCTCGCCTTATTTTCCGTCTTTCCGGGCGTCCAGGAAAGGATGACTACTTCCGCTTGCCGCTCCATCGCTTGTCACTATGCCAGTAAGGATTCGGCAAAGGGGTTCGAAGGTTTCAGTCTCTCATTTTGCTTTCCCGCTGACACCCTACACGCTGAACTGAATTCTATGAGATTCGACAAAAACCGATAGGTTTCTTTTATTGAGTTTGAATATAGTCAAGGTTAACGTAGGGATGCAGCCATCTACAGATGTCCGATTCAGCATCTAAT
This sequence comes from Thysanoteuthis rhombus, assembly GCA_963457665.1. Lineage (NCBI taxonomy): Eukaryota > Metazoa > Mollusca > Cephalopoda > Oegopsida > Thysanoteuthidae > Thysanoteuthis > Thysanoteuthis major. Next base: position 51,176,814 of record OY735200.1, on the reverse strand, counting down.
TATGGTCCCATTTTTCTTGAAATATGCCTCAGTATACACGCACGCCTCTGATCCTACTTACTCCAATACAGGCAGATTGATAGACATGACTGGTTAGTCACTCAATAGAAAGCGTGATACAACCAATATCTTTTGGCAGTATGCCGTGTTGGGAGAGATAAATTCAAAGATTTTAAGAAAGGAGGTGATCTATGAATATGTAACTTTTCTCTCTTTTTGCGGGACAGGGATCTCTAAAACGCAACCGGACACAAAATAAAGGACTAATCTTGCATAAACTTACATTGTGATTTTAACCCCTCCCTCCAAAGCCAAATATGAATCTCTAAAACGCTACCGGACACAAAATAAAAGACCAATCTTGCTTAAACTCGGATTGCAATATTAACCCCTCACCCCCAAAAGCCTTTCCGTAGCAAGATATTAAAAAAATATTTTTTTATGTATGGAAAGTCTATAGCCACACTGAAGAGATATAATACATCGAAACAGCAGTCTGTGGATGACACAATACATATATATATATATATATATATATATATATATATATATATATATATATATATATATATATATATATATATATATATATATATATATATATATATAGATAGATAGAGAGAGAGAGAGAGAGAGAGAGAGAGATAGATATAGATATATAGATATATAGATATATATATAAGGAGTAAATATTTAAATTTTAAGCTCCTTTCTCGATTGGTGCAACCTGTACACCTAATACATATGTACATAACCAGTCAGTGGATCAGCCAGACCAACTCAAAAACTCAGGAAACTTATGTAGACAGTTTTAATGTCAGCTTTGATCGATAGATAAATAGATAGATCAAGAGATGGATCAGTTAGAGTTTGATAAACTGAGGCATGTGAGAGACAAGAGATATATTGGATTGATTCTTTATCTAATTTAATATTTCTTTAGGCTTAGGTTATTTCACTATTATTCCTTGAATAGGAAGATTGCGCTGCTCCTCTGAGGGAACAGGGAATCAGCCAAAACATTTTTAAAAAACCCAACATTTTTTAGTAACAAATGCTTATAATATAAATTTTAAAGTGAGGGTCCATTTTTTTTCATTTGTCCTTCCTAGAGCTATCATGTCTTTCTTTCTTAAACACTGTTTCCACAACAGAGTTTCTTCGTCGCTTTTTACCATTCGCGTCAGCAAAGTCACAAAGAAATAATAGCTCAATTTGTCAGACGAGATGCGTTATTGTTTACGAAAAGATCGACTTACTGTGCTATTAGGAAAGATAAACCGATCTTTCTATTTCACAAAAAAATATATCAAACTTTATATTAGCAGTGAAACATTAAGCCAACTCTCAAACCGAAACCAGTTTTAACCAGACACGCGATGGACGTCATTTATCGAAATGACTCTAATCAACTTTTACGAACAAGAGCTGCCTCAATTGTGACAGATGGTTTTAAATGATCCACACGAAATGATCGCAAGGTGACCATAGCTATAGACTGAAAATGAACGGTTTCGTGGTTGAAAAAGGGTAACCATTAATGAATTTATTATTCTGAATCAACTTGTATGACACGTCCGATTAGCGTTTAGGGTTTCTTGTTAATGTATTTTGGTCTTTTCTGATTTTGCCACTTTGTAAATAAAGTTGTAAATGGCCTGTTCAGTTGTTCATCTACGCCTGGAGTAGCCAAGCATTCCTTGTCAAGTCTTGAGGGAGGTTTGGCTGAGAAAATAAGAATAAGCTGAGATATTTAGATAAATAGATAGAGGCTAATGGCCGGAGAAGAATAGATCAATAAATACATAAACAGACAAAGAGCAGGTCAATAGCAAAAAGTCATAAAAACCAGACTTCACCTGGTAAAGGTGATTCAGTTTCGAGTCTCGTCAGAGTCTTACCCCTCATTCCACGTTGCTTTTTAATGACATTAAAAAGACAACGTGGAAGTTGCTCAAAGTAGAAAAAAATTTAGATGATTGAACTACTAATTAGAAGATTAATAAAATCTGATATCTGTGCCATTTTTCTCCTTTCTTTTTTCGAAGATCAGCAGCAAGACAGTCTTGTAAGCAAGTGCCAGGGAATTCAATTGATTATCATTGGTTCCTCCATTCCTGCAACTTAATGAGATGAAATGTGAGATCCAAGTGCTCTCTCTTTTTCGATTCCACCACGAAAAAAACCCTAACCAAAACCCTAAAGCTAACCAAAACTTTGAAACGTGGAGATATAAAATTGACAAATCACTTTCCACTAGCAATAAATATTTTGATCTCGTGGAAACTAACGAAAAAAGCCTTTGATATTGCTATTTTTCCTTATTTCAAACTTTTGACAGCATCAGCCTTTTCTTCGAACAAAGTAGTCTCATAACTTGACTGACCTGGAAACCAACTTGAAAGATATACAAAATTGACCATTCTGGAGAAATACTGAAATGTTCTGATTCCAAAAGATCAACCTTCAGTTAAAATTTGACCCCAAACTATCTTCGCGAATTGAGTTTTTGGTTGGTGGAAAAAGTCAAGTAAACCTAAAAGGCACCGGACACACAATTAGGATCAAACTCATTACTGCGTGGTGACAGTTTGACTGACTAGCTTGCTAACCATTGGGTCATGGCAAGGTGTATTATGCTTGAATTCTCGTAAGCTTTTTTACAAGTGTGTCCACATTTTTTAAATCGTCACACCACTTGGACGCAACTTCTGTCTCAGCACTATATAGCTCCCATCTCTAAATACCACATACTGACTAGCTGTCGACCGTTTGAGAATACTGATCGGCCAGTTGACCTCACTATTCTTCATATCATGCTAATGGGTCAAAGTTTTTCGCTCTCCGGTTACAATCCGACATCATTGATTACCGATATCGTTACCCTCACCTCGTCACGACCAACCACCAGTCTGGCCTTTTCGCAGGACTCCTAACCACCGATACCCCTCCTGCTCCAAATCAACTTCGACACTGGCTCCGTTTGTTTTTCAAACTCTCCCTTAAGGTTCCAGTGAGAGACGACGATCGCGGAGAATGGCGCCAACGTGGTCCTTGACTCCAAGTTGCTGAAATTGAATCAGTGAGGTTCAAATTGAAGGTACTTTGTCATCTGGTTAAAAAAAAAAAAAAAAAAAAAGACAAACCCTAGTATGGCATCATGTGTCTACACGCGCCCGTCTGCCTCTCGTAGACACATGCTGGCACACGCTAACTCATCTACACTTACGTGAATAAATATCTGTTACTGAAATGCTTGGGTATTTAAAACTGAAAACACGGATTATTTCCCTTTTTTTCACCGGAGATTTCGTTTTGAAGGCCAACTGGGTTTGTTCGTTTTTTTTAACAGAAAACGTTTCTTTATTAATTTCCAATTTGAACATTTAGAAATGTTTTATACGAAATTGAATAATATAGACGATATAATAATAAAGGAAATTCCTATACAGCTTCACCACAAATCGGAAAGTAGACCAATCCGAAAAAAAAAACGAAAACATATGTGAGCTGAAGTGGTGTAAAGTAAAGAAACAGTCACCATTAATTTATATACAAAAAAAAATAATAATCAAGCGTTTCCAGACCCTCAAAAAAGCAGATGACAGTACGTTAGGTTGAATGAAGTTGTGGACATTCGGGGGGAGAGGAAGAAGATTTGTGGTCCTTTAAAAAACAAAACCTGAAGACAATTTCCACTTTTTGCCTTTTTTCGTAAAAGCGAAAAAGAGGCGTAAAACGAACTTCTGATGAACAGGGCATACCGATATTTGTGAAATAAGCGGACCATTGAAAATGCTATAGGTGTTAATAAACAAGATTATCCTTACCTCATGCCCTCTCCTCTCCTTTAATGCCTTTAGTAATCTACCTAACTTCGTCTTCCCCCTGTTTCTTTCTAATCAAAATAAGGAATGTTTTTACAAAATGAGTAATATCATAATTTGTGTAATGTATAGTAATGAGAAATATTTTTATGAAATAAGCCATATTTTTCTGCATTCGATTAATAGTATGAAAATAAATAATACATTTTCATAAAAAGTTATTCTAGTATGAGAGCAACACGAGAAAGAGCACACAAATGTTCTGAACCCAGACAGGAATGTTAACCATTACATGAATAATTCTGTCATTTTTGACGGAAACTTTGCTAAAAAAAAAATAGAAAATAGTTTCCCTTTTAGCTGACACAGTTGGGATTTTCCATTTCCATCTGCTGATGTTTGAAGTAAAAACTGAAATTTCGAATGCTGATCTTTAAGGCAGGCAAACAATATGAATGATTGTCAGAACGTAATATTCCCATACTCATTTCTAACTGGCTCCTGACAGAGCAAAGCACAGTAAATATCTACAATAAAAAAAAAATAAAGCACTTAATTTAATCAGATAAGTAATTGAATCGTCCATATATATATATATATATATATATATATATATATATATATATATATATATATATATATATATATGGACGATTCAATATATATATACATATATATGAGACTAAATGGCACAAAGCAAAATTTTAATACAGAGGAAGTAACTTATCTTAATCGTATATAACGTAATCGAACAATCAAAAGTATTCAAAGCAGATAGTCCTAAATACTTTATTCAGAATGAATTACCGAATGAACTGAACAAATTAAAAGATTGAAAATTGAAAAAAAATGAATTTAGAATTGTTTATAACAATGAATATAAATCTATAACAATAAAGGTTGATCGTCCCAATTACGATATTCCTCTGTCCCGAAGTGATCACAATAAGCGACACCCTCTATTGTTTAATTTGGATCCGATTTTGACTCGAACATTGATGACGGTGTAAACTCTCTCATGAACACTCCCCAAACGTGCGCCCATTGACGGTTTGATTTACAGGTACATAAGATACTTTGCTTACCAAGCATCTTATGGATAATAATTCCAACCTATTCAATACTCCAGTCTGAACACCATACTCCCATTGTCATCATCGACACCCCAAACTCTTCTGATGACAGCTATTGCATACCTATGTCCATGTTTGCCGTCACAGGAGACGGCGTATTTGGTGACAAGCCCTGTTGGTCCCCGTCACTCGATTACGGCTAAATTCACACAAGTAACCTGATTAAACTTCCCCGACGCTGAATAGTTTCATTACGCCCTTTAAAGGAAAGACAATACAGCGTGGATTTTGGTCACTATACATCGTCGGCGTGCCACTTCCTTTTAATACCCGACTTCTCCCCACCTTCGTTCTCTGCCACTGATCCCCCGACAATCCCAACGCTAATAAAGAATGCAAGCACATATGAGACGGTCAGCAACAAAAACAAGAAACAGAAAGATTGCAAAAAAAAGAGACGGATATGAAATAAAATGCAAGAAGTTCTCCTTATGTTTCATGCTTAAATTTCGCTTTTTAGAATGTTTTCTACCTGCTACATTTCTTTGATATATATATATATACATATATATCCCTTCACATCCCGAACACAAACATATATATATATATATATATATATATATATATATATATAGAGAGAGAGAGAGAGAGAGAGAGAGAGAGAAAGAAAGAAAAGAAATATATAAAAATATGTATGTGTATATATCCACGATACAAACACACACACATATATATATATGTGTGTGTGTGTATATATCCACGATACAAACACACACACACACACACACATATATATATATATATATATATATATATATATATATATATATATATATACTGATATATATATATTGATATATATATATATAGAGAGAGAGAGAGAAACAAGAATATATATATATATATATTTATAAGGGCTTATTCTTTTCCTTCACACATGCAATCTTCCCCTTCCGAACTATGTCTTCTATTATTATTATTATTATTATTATTATTATTATTGTTGTTGTTGTTGTTGTTGTTGTTGCTTTTAGTTGTTGTTGTTGTTGTTTATGACAAATGAGCGATAACGTCTATGCAACATATCGAACATTTTCAGTTTTGTTTTGTTATATTCATCATGCCATATTTTTTTCAAATCAGAACAGTCTTGTTTTTCCTTCTATTACTACTATTATTATTATTATCATTAATTATTATTATTATTATTATATCTTCGGTTCTGGTGGATTCCAGTATGTTTCCTAGGAAGCAAGTTGCACCCAACAACCTTAGGTCTCTATGACATTTTCAGATCAATGTTGCTGTGCCCAGCAATGCAGCCTTCTGCAAGCGCGCTCTGCTACTATTCAACTCTAACATTTGAAGTAGTTTTTCAAAATTATTAGATATTATACCAAAGGCTCCAACCACTATCAGCGCAACACCAACATAGGTCATACACTAAATCTTTTTGATTTCTCTCCTCAGTTCTCAATCTCCGCTCCTGTTGTCTCTCAGGGACAATGATACCTATTATCTGGCATTTCCTCGCCTCTTTATACACTATCACAATATCAGGTCTTCTGTGTTGTATCATATGACCTGTCTGGATACTGAAATTCCGCAGAATCTTCACCCTATCATTTTCCATCTCGCTTTCCGCTCTGTGGTTATAGCACTTTACATTTACAATCAACCCGAAATCCTGGCAAAGTTCCATATGCACAATTCGTACTATACTATCATGGCGTTGTTTACATTCTTTCTGGGCCAGTTTTTTTTACGTCCTGTAGCCAGATCTTCCACTGGTTCATCTCTTTCTCCACTCAATTTACATTCCTCTGATGTCTTTTTTTTTCAATGATTTTCATGATCCAGTCGGTTCTCAGGGCTTGATCTGCAAAAATGAAGCACTTAGTTTCCTTTATCAAAACTCCCTTCCTAATCCATCTCTAAGACTCTTTGCTTTTCACGCTTTCCGTGCGCTACAAAGAAAGAGAAAAAATTGAGACGTTTTTCGTTTTATTTTCTGCATTGACTACAGTGAATAACATATTTTCTGTTAAACTCAGTGGAAAATCGTGGAACGTTTATGACTACTTTTGACTCATCTAATCATTCACAGTTTCGCCTCCATGAACGGCACATTTATTTTGCAATTGATTTGCATTTTTATCTTTCTTAAACTGAAGAACCCTACCACGCCGAAAATATTTTCTAAGTTCTTTCATCTTCCATCAACGTTAGAATTATTAGAAAAATACGCTAATTTTGACTAAGGTTTTCATTAATGCGCGCTGACATCACAACTGTCAGAATCCGATTTTTTGAATGAAATTAGTTTGTAGAAAATTCTTCAAATGCAATCTGAGGACAAAAATGAAACGAACTTCTTAAACAACCAATTGTTTCTTAATTATTAGCAGCTTATGTAACTTGTGGAATCTCAGGCATTATTCGTTAAACAAAATAATTAGCTGTGATGTCATTATATAAGACAGCAAATTTCGTTAGTTGGGGCATAATTCGATAATTACACAATGATTAGAGCATTTTTGGATGTACAATTCGTGTCAACAAGTTTTGACATTCAATCCGTACCTAAGTTCCATGGAAATCAACAAAAAAACTATGAGGAATTTATGCAAACTTTATCTTTTATTAGATATTTTTACTTTTCATTATATCAAAAGGATTTAATAAAGAAATATATCAAAAGTTCCAGTTACTCTGAAGACTACATTAATAATGACACAGCGAATTCTGCTGTTGAAGAGAAAATTAGATATTCGTACACCAAATTTGGCAGTTTTTTACCTGGAGATTCTAGCAAGTGTTGACATTAAATCTATAAGATAAAAGATTGTCAATAGTCAATAATTGATGCGAGTGTTACTGAATAGATAGAGATATTATCATTCTTTTCTGCATTTTCACTATTAGCATTTGGACCTATTTAGTAGCAAGTGGTAGACTTCACTGGAAATTAAGTTATAGAAAGTCACCCGAATATTCCAACACTCGCCCCAGAATTCCAATCGATTTTAACTTGGATGATTTCAATATCTACTCAGATTTCCACGTTTACTAACCTCTTTTCAAGGATCTTTGGGAATGTTCCAGACGACCGAATTTCGATGTAAACTGCTGCCTTAACGTTAGATATATTTTTTTTCATTTGTTTGGCAAAGTTTACGTATGTTTCCATCTTTTTACTTTCTTTCAATTCTACTTTGAGATCTACTGGAACGATGATATCTATGATCTGAGAAATTTACTTTTTTTTTCACAAGGATTGCATCTGGTCTCCTGGTTTGAATAGGTCGATCTGTTTGGATTTCAATTTCCTGAAAAACATATGCTTTGAAACAACTTGCTTTATAAATGAGTGAGGTCTCATTTCTCTGCATGGTCTATATTTTCCATTTTACCTGTTTCGTGTATTTCATGTCCCATATAGTTTGTCTTAATTCAGTTGTTCTCAGTTGTCTACTCGGGGATTCGTTTTTTTATCCTCCAAATGTCGCACTCATGACCATGTTTGTGTCATCACATAAACAATTCATTTTTTTTTTACTCTAGAAGTTGCGCGTTTGTTGCGCTACTGTATTTCAGAACACCCTGACTAGTTTCAGGATCAGCCAGTCCTCCTAGATAAGGAAGTCAATTTCCCCAAAGAAAGCAATGCATCATCGTCATCTACGAAGCATCAAACCCAGGACAGAGAAATACCAACCGGAGTATCTGGTCGGTTACTCCAGGGCAAGTATTGCTTTCATTACGAATTGTCTAGACTCTTATTTGCTTTAGTGCCACACTGAAACATGGAACCTAACCTAAGAGACTGACCTGCAAACTGAAAACCATTCAACATGCACATGAGAGAATCATACTCAACATCACAAAGAAAGACCCTATGAAACACACCATATTACGAGACATCATCGAATCTGTAAGGAAACTCAAATTGCAGTGAGCTGCTCATAGCAGACTACCGATGGACATCACTAATCACAGTTTGGATTCTCAGGGATCAAATGCAGAACGAAGGCCGGCAGAATATGAGATGGCGGTACAAACTGTATATGAATACATTCATTGATAGAAGATTTCATTTGTTTCTCTAACGTTGACGGAGATTTGCTAGTTTGGGAGCGTCCAGTGCAGTGGATAGTCTTCATGACTGATATATTTGAAACAGTCCATTGACTAACGAGCAAAACATAGTATCCATTGGAGAGGAAATAATAGATCTAAATAGTTCTATGTCTTCGCTAAGGCTTATCAATTATTTATATAAGTAGTTGGATATTCAATGAAAGGGAAATGTTATAAGCGTCTAGATGGATTGTAGGATGAAGTTCAGAGATCAAAAGAGAAAAAGGAAAAAATCTTTACTTGAATATTCTGAAATATCTAGAGATGCCGAAATAAGTGAATATCATGTACACACACTGATAAGTACATGTTTTCATTGGTATATATATTTATGAAAACTTTCCATTTTATACGGTGAAAAGGAAAATTATATCAGTCAAAATTTAGGATGAGAAAGAGAGGAAGCCGTTTATCATAATCAGATATAATGTCATCAACCAGTTATTGATATTGAATCAGTCAGTTCCAAACATATCTAGATTAATTGAAATTATACACACACTAACATATATATCTATGATTTTGATTCGCCTGTAGAAGCCCCAATCGGACAGAAACATAAACGTGTTTGTGGAGCAATTCTTCATTCAAATCTCTCACTCTCTCTCTCTCTCTCTCTCTTTCATTATATATATATATATATATATATATATATATATATATATATGTATGTTTGTGTGTGTATGTGTGTGTAGTTTTCAAAGATGTGCACCTTTAAAAACTGATTTTTTTTATAGATCTGTATCATTTCAGTCAATTGTTTCCGAAAATCTCTTGAAGCTGTACATGAAAGCTTTCCAATGGATTTTGTGTGTTACACTGCTTTAGATCCTACGGTTCTATGCGTGAGTTTTTCTTGCGGGGATCATCAGTGTTTACCACGTAACCGTTTCGTGGATCTAAAAACGAAACAGTTAATATCAACAAGGCCTCCTAGCAATGTTGAACAAACACCACCGCCCCTTTAAGCTATGGTTTTAATATTGTTCCACTAGGCTGAGTTATAGCATACGCAGTTTGTCATTTTATGTAGGATATTAAGACCAACTAAAAGAGAAAGGCACAGAATATAAAATGCCACTAGCTATAGCATTTATAGCTTCAAGACGTTAAGACCTTCAATTCAGTGGAAATCCACAAGGTTATCGATGCTATCATTCAACAAGGCGTAGATCTAGAGTATTGCAGCATATCTACCTGCGCAATAGTCCTTTCATCAGGCTACATTTCAGATTTGCAGACGACATCGTGTTTTTGCAGAAAATATGAATGATCACCAGATGATGCTGGTCAGACTGAACGAAGGAAGTGCTAAAATTGGCCTTTATATAAACCTTACTATAACAAACGTCATGTAAAACGAATATGTTGATGATAAAGAAACAACGATCAAAATCGAAGATGCAGAACTGGAAAAAGTAGACCACAACATCTACCAAGGACAATGAATCTCCATGAAATCCTCAAAAGAAAGAAATCAAGCAAAGAATCACGCTCGGTTGGCAAGTTTTCGGTGGGGCAGCCTCAAACTTCAAGAATAAGAAAATTCCGCTAGTGCTGAGAAAAGGGGTATACAAACAATGCATACTCCAAATAGTCACCAGGGAGCTGAAACGTGGAACCTGACCAAATGACTGAGCTTTACACTGAGAACCATGCAACATGCTCAAGGGAGAATCGTGCTCAACTGCATATGGATGGATTACATTAGAGCACAATTTATTAAAGTAGAGACAGGAGTCTGAGATATCATAGAATCCATGAGAAAAATTATATAGCAATGGACTAGTCATGTTGCAAGAGTTTCAAACAACCGTTGGACATATCAACTCACAACCTGGACCCCAAGATATTACATGCAAACCCGTGGTTGACAAGCTATAAAATGGCATGCCAGAGTTGATAAGTTAAGAAAGTACCGGCACAGTGACGCCCACGATAGAGAAGTCTTATGCATCTTGGAGAAGGTATATGTACAACGAGGGACGCTAAAAGGATGATGATGATGTTGATGATGATGTATTCTATAAAGATGTTATTTTATTCTACGTATCAGTTATTTTTTTAAACTTATGTAGGTTACCAAAAAACGTATGTGGCGATGAGGTATAACAACATATATATATATATATATATATATATATATATATATATATATATATATATATATATATATATATATATATTGTTTATGTTTTCCTAACAGAGTATGTTCATTCATATCTATTTTTTCGTAACTATCTATCGATCTATCTATCTATCCACGTAGCTTACTAACTGGCTACGTTGAATTTTCATTTTGCAAAAAAAAAAAAAAATGTTAGATATTTAGCCTAAAAGGAACTTCATTTTTCTAGATCTTAAATCTTTAAACGCTACTTTTGTGAGAGAACTCATATATATGTGCCAATCCCGTTGTCACGAAATGCTATTCACAGTTCACAGATAATTACGATGCAGTTTTCAGGTTCTCCCAAACATTTTTTTGTCTAGCCGGAGACCTACTCTTCGAAATGTCATTGGGATCTTTGAGAATTTCAATATATGTGTGGGCAACTACGGGTGAACAGATAAGTATATAGGGGAAATAAAGAAATCAGAAAGAAGTACTGGATCTATCACAAATTTTGATAATTTGTTTCGCTTACCCAATTACCAACTCTCCCATAAACTTTCATTGAAATTTATCGAGATCTTTCGGAGATATTGTGGGAACCTATAACTAGGATACAGGGAAGTTTGCTATGAAAGAATTTCCGGGCCTAACCCTTACATTTGATAATTTCTTCCGAAACGCATTATCAAATCTTCCACACGATGTTATTGAAGTTCATCGTGAACTTTTGGAGATACTGTGTGATGCGTGCATAAAGCTTCAATGCAGGGAGGGGATTCCTCGATTTGACCCCAAATTATATTACTCATTGTCCAAACTTCTACAAAATTTCGTTGAAATCAATAAATAACCTTTTGAGATACTGTGTAAACGAACAGACAGGCAGATAGATACAAGTAAACATATATACCTCTTGGGATACAGAATGTTTTTTTTTCTCTGCAATGTCTGTACAGTTACATTTTGAAATAATCTGATACATAGGAAAAAAAGTTTATGGATAATGATTCCATGAACTTTTTGTCGAGATACTTATGACTGTTCTTACAAAAATAATTCGAAAAATAAAAGGAAAAAAAAAAGAATGCTTTCTCACCGGTTACAGAAGTTGTTTGCCCCTGAGCTGTCATTTTCACCGTACTCGTTTTTCCTCTTCTGAGTATTTCATTTGACGGCTCTATTCTTTGCAGTCCTTGATTTTGGGAAAGGAAATCATCGCTTCAAACTGTAATCAAATCAAGCAGGTAGCTCTTTCGGGTTGGGGTCGCTTCTGGGTGTCTAATCATGATTAGATACGATGACGTTTAAAAATAGCCACAAAGAAATAATCATTTCTCTTTATGTGTTTGCGTAAATAAGATAAATAAAAGGCAATTTAAAACGGAAGATGTGACCATTCTTCGTATTTTTATCGTTAGTGTCGCGTCATAAGTCATTAATATTCATGAAGATGTACCTTCCTTATGGAAAATGTGTAATCATAGAAACGTCTCCAGCGTTTCAACACGCAATCGTGTCTAAATACCTCTTCATCTTGGTCGTCGTTGTTCAATTGTTGGTTTGGCTGAACGTGAATCTAAAATTTGTTTGTTATTTTTTTTTTATGGAGGCGGGGAAGAAGTATCTCTTACTTTTCTCCCATTTTTTTTTTTTTGTCGTAGATATGACTCGAGTCTTGTCTACGTCCATATTATTTTTTTAAGGGTAGGGGTTGGTAGACAGAATTTTTGAAATTAATGTTAGTTATGTTGTTTTCTTTGAAATGTCTCTCGGAACGACGTTTTTTGGCAAACTAACCTTCGACATTTGACATCGAACCTCCGAGTTTCACTTTACAATTTTTATTTCCCTTTCTGTTCTCTCTGTTTATTTGTTTTTTAATTTATTCATTATTATTATTATCACTATTATTATTATTATTATCATTATTATTATTATTATTATTATTTGTTACACAGACACTAAACATCATTTGGGACATTTGAGGAAAATACATATCTTTGCCCGCCACACAAAAATACACTCACAAAGAAAAACATACAGATATTGATGTATAAATATATCTGTATTGACCAATCCTTATACGATTCTGAACTCAAACACATGATCAAGTGCCCATATATACAAACATACACACGCATATGTATATATATATATATATATATATATATGTGTGTGTGTGTGTGTGTGTATTGTTTTGTCGTATTAGCGGAGAATACTCATGAACTAGGCCAAGTTGTAAAGTACAACGCATATGTTGAAATTGTTAAATATATACATATATATATATATATATATATATATATATATATATATATATATATATATATATATATACATATATATATATATGTGTGTGTGTGTGTGTATGTGTGTATTGTTTTGTCGTATTTGCGTAGAATACTCATGAACTAGGCCAAGTTGTAAAGTACAACGCATATGTTGAAATTGTTAAATATATACATATATATCTATATCTATATCTATCTATCTATATATATATATATATATATATGTGTGTGTGTGTGTGTGTGTATGGGGGGACACACCTATTATGTGTATATCTTTACGTATACATGTTTTCATATTTACGGATTCATGTATCCGTATTTGCTTGTATATATCTATGTACATTATCAGATTTTAGATTATTTCCTTGATTTTTTGAAAAACTATTCTGAAAGATTTTCCAGGGTATTAGAGATCCTCGAATTTTTTGCGCTTCAAGTGCCCTGGCACCCTTATGATTGGTACGTCCGTTGGGTCCGCGGGTCTAATATTGTTGATCATGTGGGTTGTGTTCCTGCTTGTCCTCACGATATTTCGAAAAGTTTTGAATGAATACAAGCGAAATTCTGTGTAACCAGGGACATTGGGATTAGAGTGTTGGCCAGGGTTAAGGACCGGCTGATTGAAATATTGGGGCGGATATAGGAATTTTAAAACGTTATCTCCTCTATATCCTAACGGTCTGCATGCATCCCCTCAGAGCTTTCTAGGTGTAGTTTATAGGAACAAATTCGTTAAATTTTTAAACAGGTCAGTTTTCTAATCCAACTAGAAGTCAGGTTTCGAATTCCGACATTAAAGGCTGGTAACCACATCTGTAGATTTGATAGAGGCATATAATTTTCCTCTGTTTTCAAAACAATTTTTTTTTGAATTTATATCTTCGTATCATCATGAGTTGAATCAACTTATAAATCATAAGCTTGTTTATTGTAATTTGAATATTCTTTTGACAATTATAATTGTTAATTGTACTGGTTACTGCCTCAAGGCTTGAACAGCTATCTATTTCGTGCTATTGCTTGTAGTCGGTAATATAACCTAAGGAAAATTCAGAATGCCAACTGCTGAATTTTAAGAAAGGCTGCCAGGTTCTCCCGTTAGGAAGAGTGGAACAATCAACTTCACCTAAAGCATACAACGTGCGCATGAGAGAATCATGCTCAACCTCACACGGAGAGATCACAAGACAGCAAAGTATATCAGGAAAAAACGGGAATCTGAGACATCATAGAATCTATTGCAAAACTTGAATGGCAATGGGCAGGCAATGTTGCAAGAATAGAAGACAACCGATGGACATCACGACTCACAACATGGATCCCCAAAGATCATATGCAAAACCAGGGGCGACAGAATAGTTAGAATAATTGAAAATTTATGTATCTACATAAGATTAATGGTCCTTTTTTAGTTAGGCCCTCATCATTATGCTAACTTAATTATTTTATCCCGGGAAAAGGTATAGACTGGGTAAGGGTTTTTATTTTGAAACAAATTGAAATCTATTCTTGATTAACCATAGCAATAATATGAAATGTTTTTATACTCAAAGTGATTTCCAACGGAACCTTTTTTAATCGATTCTTTCAATTGTAAAGAATGAGCAAGAACACATTTTCAATTCGTGCTCGTTAACTAGGTACAAATCTATTCAGAGACATCTTTTTCATTTTTTGCCAACATTCATGAAAAAATTAAATCAAGTCAAATATTGTTACAGAAGAAAAAAGAGCTTTTTATTATTTCAAAACAACAAAAATTAAACTGAAAAATTTGAAAAAAAAATCTTTAATGAACTTGTTTCAGCGAGAGAAATTCATGAAGCTTTACAACTTAATTCCTATCCTCACTGTAATTGTTTGGCTAATCAGTTTTGATCATAAGATATACATGCCTTTCATCTTTCATTTCGATGGGAACAAAATTAGAGGAGGCCAATAACTATAGTCATAGATGATACTATCAAATGGTTATTCTTATCACTTGGTCTCAAATACTTTATTTAAGATTGATTACAACGTATTTAAAATTAATAAAAATCGTTTAAAATGTATCAAAAGTTTTATCACGTTTCAGTTTTCAAATCTCTTGCCTAATGTTATCAGTTGATTATTTAATAGTTGAACACTGAGGGCGTCAGAAGAACGGCTTTGTAAGCAGAACTTTTAGTTTCCAAAAATATCAATATTGATTTATCGGGGGCCACAAAAGATTTTTCCGTTTGGGCTTTTTTTGTTGTTGATTTTTTCCCCGTGTGAACTTTTCTATGTTTGAGCTTTTTTTCCATGTGGGCTTTTTCCATGTGGGCATTTTCCCAATGAGCAGTTTAACGACTTTTTCCGTATCCTCATTAGGTAGTCAATGCGTCTTTGCTGTTTTCAATGAAATACATCTAGCTTTTTCTTTTCAGCTTTCGTCACTCCCCAACCAGGAGCCACAGTAGTAGAGTTGTACGGGCTTTTGAATAATTTCATCCTTGTCTTTATCCGAGTGAATGAATGCGTTCAGAGTATTTTTATAAAAATCCTAAACGGGGCGTGATTCTTGGCAAATGTAAAGAAATCTGGACGAGAACCGAATGAGATGAGTCTGAGTTCTCTGTCGAACGAGCGACGTCAAGATAAATGTCGGTTGCGAAATGAGGACGGGAATAAGACATTTGAACGATGCACAAGTGAATGGAAAGACATTGATTGAGTGGGAAATCAAGGAGAAGGGAAGGAAAAACAAATGAATACCCCAGGGACCGTTTGTTAAATTCGCTCGTGGAGTGAAGGAGATCGAGGAAGCTGTTGGGAAAATCGTGGTTGGAGCTAAGATTAGAATTCTCTCTCTAATCCTGTAGTAGAAAACGATCAGGAGAGGAAAGAAAAAAAGATTTATGGCATGGAATCTGCTGTTGTAATATAAGGTGGCTGATAATGCTGGTCATGTTGAGAGTTGAGGAATGGTAATTAGTGGCTCTGGCCGTATAGAGTTGGCAGTTGAAGTGGTATTGAAAGGATATTATGATAACGTACAGGCTGGCAGTGTTAGAGACACGATCAGTGATGTCGGTTTAGTGACTGACAATTATGCTTTGTTAACATTCAAAAGACTACAATGGCATATCTTTAAAGAGTATAAATACATTACATCTACATTAAATATATAGAGACAAGAGGGTACGATTATAGGAATTTACTAAGCTTAGTTTAGAATCCTGCACAAAGCCATAAGTGTGGAACGCCAAGTAGGGATTAAAGTCACTACACAGCAGTAATAGACTGCTAGGCCAGCTTGCTAACCATTACCCAACGATGAAGCGTCAACGAGAAGACAGGTATTAACTAATCTAACTTATTTTGGCTCCAAGCCATTTCGTACGTCCGGTGAGAGTCATGTTCATCGTTAACTGACGGCGACGCTCCTATGAGGACACGGATATTTACTACATTTAGCATAGTCTATTACTGTGATTATTTAACGAGAGGCGCTTGGCTCCCGGTTGGGGAGGATTCCCTAAGCAGAGGAATTTCGGGAACGTATAATCGAGAGTATCATGGGGAAAATATTACTAGATGACATTTCGAAATTAGAGAGGATTTCTGAAAATCAGGGATTGCAAGTTGAGAAATGCAACCTGGAAATTTGGAAACACTGGTTTAGTACAAGGCCATAATGGCGGGGGTGGGCAGGGAGATGTTTGTGTGTTTGTGCGTGCGTGCGTGTGTGTTCGTAGTTGTGAAAGAGAGGGAGCGAGAGGAAGGGAGGGAGAGTAAATAAACTAAACCTTTCGTTTCATCTGCATCTTCAAGTGTACAAGAGATGTGATATACTGAGGAAGAAATTAGGCACAGAGTGAACAAGGTCGATGTAAAAATTCTGTAACTTATGTAGTTACTTAATATGTTCAACTTGAAGTCTGGCAGAGAGACCAATCGGGCGAGACAGAATGCAAGAAGATTATACTGCCCAAATCTTCAAACTAAAAATAGTATATATGTCTTGAGAATTTTGCATTCAAATTTTTGTCTTACCTGAGCTCGAAAACGAACCTCAGGTGTTGCTGGGAAATACGCAATTATTTTTGTGCAGAAACCACTACTGTCTCATAAAAAAATTATATTTTTGAATTATATCGATATATCAATCACATCTGAACCTATTAGCAAGGTAAATATCTGGCCCAATCAGATTGTACCAACTACCCCTTAGTGGGTTTGTACTCTTTTTTCAAATGTTTAAATGATGATATGATAAACTGATATATATATATATATATATATATATATATATATATATATATATATATATATATACAAAGAAAATGGGTCTACTGCAGGAATTAAAGATGCGACTCATATGGAAGTCACTTCAACATAGCATTGCTCCTACCATTGAGATGGACAGCTGCTGGTAAATTCAAAGCCCCCAATAAGTGCTTTAACTCCTCTTGCAGCAGCCCTGTTTTCTTTAACTGTTTATCCTGTTTACGTTGCTCAGACTAAAAGATGTAATAACAGATCATTTCAGTTTCATTAGAGTTTCAATATAATATGATACGATATAAATACATATATATATATATATATATATATATGTATGTATATATATATATGTATATATATATATATGTATGTATATATGTGTGTGTGTTTGTTTTTTGTGTGCATATGTGTACATGTGTATCAGCATCACCTATGAGGAACAGCATTCTTACAACTATACTTCAAAATTAATTTTAATCCTGTATAACGTACTTGTGAATTTCATAAGTATTAGTGATGAGTCCCTTTTTTGCAATAAGACTTCGAATGCAAAGAGTCAATGAATCATAAATCCATACATTCCTCAACATTTCTTTCAATTTTTCGAATGTGAATGGGTTTTTTATTGATACTTAGATTGTCAGAATGTCCGAACAATTTTTTAATGCAGTTTAAATCAGGGCTATTGCCAGGTCAGGTCAGGTCAGTAATAGTCTATTCTTAGTATGTTGAAAAAGGGCACCATCATGATGCAGTATGGTAGACCCACATATTGACATTAACTAAGGAGACATCCTTTAGCACCTACAAATGTTGATGGGGGTTCTTCTTCTTCTTCTTCTTGGCAAGAGCTCTAAGCCTGCACTGCCATTTGCAGTTATTGTTCTCATCCAAACAATTAAAGCAGATGGATGCTTCATACTCAGTGTTATTCAACGACGCTCATGTCATGTATTCATGGGATGCCTTACTTTTAGAATTGTAGTTGCTAAATTGTTTTATGCAGCGTTCATCACTGAGCCTTACTTGTTTTGATTTGTCCAGTCTTTGCAATTTTTGTAAGATGCCAACCTGCCAGTAATGTTTCTGCTTTCATTTTTGGAGCGAAGTCGTTTCTTAATTTAATTTTCACTTTAATATTTTATTAAATGCACCATCTGTCCTTTTTGAGCTTACAAGTTGATGGCCACATCGTTTTCGTAGATTTTTAGCCATCAAGCTCACAGTAGATTGATTTATCCTGCGATATGAAACAATGGCCTTTCATGAATAGCCATGTTCAGATAAGCTGACGACTTATTGTGTCTTTTATTTCGTTACCTTCCCAATTATTTCATATCGATGCTCTGAAAAGTAACAATATTTTGAAGAATTATGTTTATATTGGGCTAATATGACACTATTTTCAACTTAGACGTTACACTACTGACTCTGTTCACTATAAAATAAACTCCCTCCCACAGCCTTGTAGCACTTGCTTTTGATTGCTGTAATTCGCTGACGTCATTCACTAAGATGGTGGCCCCCTTGGTGGACGTGATTTCCGGCATAATTAACCACGATGAACAATAAATTCTAACATAATTAGATAAAAATACGTTTTTTTATGGGTGATGCCAAACATTTGGACAATACATATATATATATATATATATATATATATATATATATATATATATATATATATATAAGTGTGTGTGTGCGTATGTGTCCTTTTGTAAGTGTGTGATCGATATTTGTTTCCGATTAAGAAAAAACAATTGTAAATGGAGCGAATAGTAATTCCAACCCATCAGCATTCGATGGGCTAAAATGGCTCCATAATTTAAATAAGGCCAGTTAGATATGCACAATTTTAAAGGAGATAAAGAGAAAGAAAAAAATTGTAAGAGCGTTCACGAAAAAGCAATGAAGAAAACTTTTGAAACGCTAATAATATTAAACAGATTTCGTAATACGCAAACACAAAACTCACACACATGCGAATACAGAAACATTTGATCAGCTATATTTTATACTTTCCTGACACCCGAATACAGAGATTCATAGATATATATATATATAGACTGACAGATAGATATATATTCCAAACCATATCGGAAATATGTTGATTTGTATCTTAGTATCAATATTATAACCAAGTTTTATTATTTCATATATATACTCGCGCACACACACATACACACATGTATATGTACATATATATATATATATATATATATATATATATATATATATATATATATATATATATATATATATATATATATATGTATGTATATATATATGTATATGGTACAGATCAGGCTAACAGTATAAATAATATAATGATATATTAATAATATAAGACAACTTCTGATATGTAATGGATTTATTTCATAGACGGCTCAATACATACAACCTTTTAATATGGAAGTTAGGTTGTTTTAAAGTAGAGCTGGAAATAAATAGAATGTGGATTCGCTACACAGACTAGCTCATGTTCCTGCCCTCTCCAGGTCTCATCAGACGAATGATTATCTATGTTTATATAGAGGGCAGAAACATGAGTTAGATTGTTATATATATATATATATATATATATATATATATATATATATTGGATGCGATATATCTGACGTGTATTGGGTTGGCAATAAGGAAAATAGTTATATTTCAATAAAATTTATTTTTCTGACATGTTTCGCCTTCTGCGTTATGATATCGTTAGAGGTAGTTACATCAAAGAAACGAGCATTTCAATATTGTGATTACCGCAGGGTGAAACAGGTTAATTGATTTAATATGATCTAAATACAACTATGTTTTCCATATTGTCAACCTGATAGACACATAAGTTGGAGAACTCGAAATGTACTTGTCTTTAATGTGAAAGGTGAGAATATATATATATATATATATATATATATATATATATATATATATATATATATAAATCAGAGACAGACAGACAGACAGAGATTGATTGATCGATTGATTTAAACGTGTTACCGACGATGGTGGCTTTTGTTTTCGTTCAATAATCTTGGGAATCAATAAGCCAAACTAGTTTCCACGTAAACTGATCACTTCACGCCTGGCACTAAAACAACATTTAACAAAGGAATATTTTCGACCCGTCTGTCCATGTCTCATCCTTAATTAGTTTCTTTTTTGACCTGCTTTTTTCAAATTTCTTTCTTTCTTCATGTCTACCAGACTGACCAGTTAACCATTACATTTCGAGGCGTCCACAATTGCAAAACTAAGCTCTGTCTTATCTGGTGCGAGGACCAAGATGTACAAGTCCCACTGATAAACAAATTCACCACAGTTTCACTAAGTTAATAATGGTGTGTGAGGCTAGTATCTATTCTTTCTGCTAGTGTTTCTTTCTGCCAGTGTGTACCTTTTTCTTTAACTCTTTCTTCTCTACAGCTTAATTTATTCGGAATATTGTTCTCATCATGGTTATTATAGAAATTGTCATATCGACCTTGTTCAGCTATTTATTTTTTTTCTAATTTTAATGATTGCAGTATAAAAAATAAGACAAACGTTATCAGGACTTTACGAACCAGCATGATAACCAATGTCAGTCCATATCAAATTAGATTTAAAGGATCCAAATTACACCACCTGATATCTTTGCTTTTGTAGATATTATCATCATTATCAGTCTTTTAAAGTCCGTCGTTGGACATAGACCTTCCCCAGGATTTGCCACACTTCTCTATCATAGGCGTTGCGGACCAAGTACTTTCTGAACTTGTCTAGCTCGTCCCCCTGTCTAATATTCTGCTGGCCTCGCTTGCGCATGTGATCTTGGGGGATCCATGTCGTGAGTCGTGATGTCCACCATTCTTGTAACATGGCCAGCCCACAGCCATTTGAAATTTTTAATGGATTTTATGATGTCCTTGACTCTCGTCTTTTCTCGGATGTACTGTGCTGTCTTGTGTTCTTTCCAAGTTAGGCCCAGCATTATTCTTTCATGTGCACGTTGCATGGTTCTCAATTTGCGGATCTGTCTCTTGGTTAGGTTCCATGTCTCAGCTCCATAAGTGACTATATGGAGGATGCATTGGTTATACACCCTTCTTTCCAGGATCAATGGGATCTTCTTATTTTTGAAGGTTAAGCCTGCTCTGCCATCCTAGTGTGATTCTTTGCTTGATTTATTCTTCTTTTGAGGGTCTCACATAGATATAACCTTCATTAAATGTGTTCGAGTTATTTGGTGGTTTAATACAGCATCACGTGAACGAAATAACACAAAAATCGACCAATACAGACAACCCCTAACATGAAAAACCAGAAATAAGAACGAAAAAGACACCTGCCGTACGTCGAGGTGTCTGAGGCCGAAATGTTGTTTTTACAACAAAGATGACAACAATAGTTCGAATAAATCAACGCATTATAATGGCAATTCTTCTTTAAAAATACAAAAAAAAAAATGGCAAATTCTCCTCCTGTCCGTCTTATTCGTTTTATTCCCCTCCGGTCGCTTCTCTTTATTTTCTCAGCTTTTCTTTTCCAATGGATAATTGAATTGTGTTTTCTTCACTTTCAATATCATTGCCTCATCTCACGCGTTCATCAATTCGTTGTCAGTTTTGTTGTCCTCATGTCCCTCATGGCTTCCGGCTTTAATTTGATTATCACCTTTGCCTTATTACTGAGCCGTACGATTCCCATGTTGCTTAACTAGTAGTGGTAGTGGTAGGAAGACAGGTTTTATCTCCCTATACTAGCGCTCAGTAGTCCGGCTACTACCATGGTTCAGCACGTCTCAAATCTGTTGCCCTTATTTGGTGGATCTGCAGCTAGAATCCTTCGGTTCAGTTTCAAACAGCGATTCGAACCATAATTTAGAGGTTTAAAACCTATTTCGCTTAACTAAATGTGTAAAGATCTAAGCATGGGTTGAGAACAAATCGGAGAACTCTATATTGGACAACTTTCGATCTTTATTTTAGCATGAAATTTAACGTTTGTTGATTTTTTAAAAATTTTATGAATTATTTTTAGACTGCATAAACAACAGAAAGGCATAAGCAAAAAAAAAATTAAGGTATTGCAAAATAAATTATACTGTGTATATTATCTTGATATATATTGTTTTATTAACTACTCAATATGGAAAATCGTTAGGAGTAGTATAAAAATAATTATGATTTTGAGAGGAACAGAAAAAAAACAGTGGAGGGTTGGAGATCTGAGGAGACTTACTGTCACTCAGCTTTCAGCGACAACCATCAGGTAACTGGAGCGAAGCTGCAAACCACAGCACTGCTGTAGACTGTAAGAATTTTTTAGTGAGGGTTGGACACTTGAGAAGACTGAATAAGCTGTCACTCAGCATTCAGCGACAACTACCTGGCAAGAGGTACGGAAACCACAGCATTTTGTGGACTGTGAGAGTGTTGAAAGGCGGGGCTGGAAACTTGCCACTCAGTCTCAAGCGGCGACCACCAGGCATCTGGTGTTGAGATGCAAATAATAATAATAATAATAATAATAATAATAATTGAGAATCTGGAAGAATATCTACACCTTACGTGCATCCTTGTTCGACGGCATTATTGCAAACGTTATAAGCCAAAAGTTACTACTGGTGAGAACATGCAATAGCAGGGCTGTGGTTTGCAGTTTCTTCCCACGTAGGCTATGTTCACATCAGTTGCCTGGTGGTTACCGGTTAAGACTGAGTGACAGCAAGTTTCCAACCTCCCTCTTAACACTCTTGCGGTCCACAGTTATGCTTTGGTTTGCAGTTCCTTCCTGCATAGGCTATGTGAGATTGACTGACATTGGAGGTCATTCCTTGTCATCACAAATCATTTTTAGGCAATTTTCGTTAGTTTTACTGTTGCTGAGCTCATGGAATTTTCCGTTTCTTCCTTGTGTAATAGAAAATAAAAAATGATTACAGCAATAATGAATATACATATTCTCCCCAAAATGATTGGAAGAATGTTTTCAACTTTCAACATATTTAACCTAAGGCAATAAGGAAAACAAGAATGATATAATCAAATGTTTTGTCTTCCTACAGTAGAGAAATCTTCAAAAAATATTCAAATATTAGCTTGTGGCCAATGCGTTGTTCTTATGAATAGGAAGCTGAACATCGAAGTTTTCAGTTCTAAATCTACTGGCCAGGATGAGTTACGATTTGCAGTATTTTAAGTACCGTCTTCGTGATGAATACGCATCTTATAAAGACATGTGACTTATACAACTGCAAACACTATAATCATTCATACAGGATCTTGTGCCAAGTGATCGACCAAGATCAGAAGAAGGTATTTTAATCAATGCTGTGGACTTCTAAAACCCTGAGATTAAGTAGTTCCATTATTACACATTTAAGCTCAAAATACACACACACACATACCTACAAGCACATAGATAGATAGATAGATAGATAGATAGATAGATTGATAGATAGATAGATAGATGTCCTTGTTACGATTGAAACTTGGTAAAATAGCTCTTACTGGGGGCTAGGTTGTTATGGAAGACTCACGTATTCACTTGTTTGTCAAACATCATGACACACCAGTGACAACGTATACTAGTCAAAACATCTGGGGATAACACGGAACGTAGGGATATCGATTCATGTCTTTTCAAAGGACATTAGAGTAAAGTTAACACAACCAAACTCAGCTAGAGTTTGTCGATTCTGATTTTCGTGCAGGTGAGTATTTTCGTTATTCTTCAGAATTTCCTGGCTATGATCTGTTGGTAGAAAACATTATATTTCTGCCTGAAAATTTTATCAATCTCTCTTCAGCTTCACGTTACAGCCGGTCTATAAGTATCACTTATTATATTTTCTTCCTTGTTCCTTCTCTATTTCTTTTTTTTTTTTTTTGTCTTCTCTTCTGCTAGTAGGCTTCAGTTTAACAAGGTTACAACACTGAGTACCAAAGATCTCGAGCTAACGGGTGAACAGACTGAATTGGAAGAAAACTGTCTTTCCTCAATAGAGAAATGTCCTCATGTTGACCCCTTGAGAGGAAGGCATTAAACAGTTCACAGAAGAGGTGTGTTTGTCCCTCGACGTTTGGCCCATGACTGATTAAAGATAAATGCGTAATGAAATAATAATTCTGAAAATAATTATGATGATTAAAGGATTATCATTATTAATTGGTAAAACAGCAACAGCAAATAACAATGAAGTAGCAAACAACAACAATAATAATATAATTATGATGGTGATAATTTGGAAATCATCCAATAAACATCTAGAAAAACACAAAAGAAAAATTTCTGTAGAAATTTCATTTACATTAATTACCTACCACTTACGTTTTGTCAATATGTTTATCCATAACGATATTTCTCCTTACATACATATGTTAATATTTGAGTCTTTTGTTTGTTTCTTTCTTTCTTGAGGCCTCTTCTCCGTAAAAAGTACAGGGCCTATCGACCTAATATTTTGCATTCAGACTGGGGAAGATGTCAATTTACCACATAGGCTATGGGAGATTGATTGATCTTGGGGGTTATTCCAGGTCACCACTGTTCATTCCTAGCGAATTTCTGGATGTTTTAGTTTCTCCGTTTACCCCTACTCATTGAAAAAATCCAGCGTAATTCATTTTATGGTGAAATGAAGCTACTGTCTATCCCTTCTCTTTTCTCGTTGGTAAAAAATTCAGCGTAATTCAGTTCATAGTGAAGTTAACGAGGTAAAGGGGGAAAATAGGTCATTTCTCAAAATAAACTTCAGAGTAATTATTCTGTTATCTTTGGAGCGTTTCGCTATCTTGTAAATCATCATTTTCAATTTTTGAGCCATTGAATTTCATCTTAACTTCTTGTTGATTTCTTTGACCACTACTCTGGTAAGGGCGTCTCTGATCATTACTACAGCGGGAAAATGAAAATACAAGAAACTAACGAGACATGATTCAGATAGTGGCACGGGTCCATGAGGAGGAGAAGCGAACGGCGAAGACAGTAGAATAGAGGTCCCAAAGGATCATGGACGAAGTGGGATTTGCCCAATCGCGAAATATCACGGTATGAGCTTTGTAGATTGGGGCCCTTCTGCATTTCTTTCCCTTTGCGGTCCATCGACGAAACCCTCCTTTCTCCATCACATCTGCATTCATAGGGGCCTGCAGTGTAAGCTATGCAATCAAAGGGGGATGCTAACCCACATGCTGACCGGATAAAAAAAACATCTTTATTTCAAGATCGGTATAAATAGCGCTATGATAAGGTGCTCATATCTCTAGTTGATAAACTAGAGCCTGAAAGATGCAAGAATAAGTTAGAAGACCATCAACTTCGTCATCCACCAAATAACCAGAACACAAGTTAATGCAAACTGTCAGGTCCTGGGAGATGAGGGTCGACGTGGGCAGGATGCTGCAATTCCTGAATGTAGTGAAAACCTACCTCCGTCCGGACATCTTAGTGTGAGCAGCCGAAGATAAAAAATAATTATTCTGGTTGAGCTGATTATGCCGTGAGAGGAGAGTTGTGATGAGGACCACAATTGAAAACCCTTGGTCCAGGAGTGCAGGAACGAGGGTTGACAAGCCTGCTTGTTCTCCGTAGGATTGGTTGTAGAGGCTTTACAGCAAAATCATCACTGGACCTGAACCATAAGTCAAAAACAAATAGCTCGTAAGATGGGAGAAGAAGCAGTACGCGCCTCAGGCTTGATATGGAGCAGGTATGTAGAAGAAGGGCAGTGATCTTGGCCGAGGGCATTGTGGTTTCAGGGTTTAAACGTGCAGTGAAGGTGGTATACCACCTGACTACGTCTGTCTAAAAAGCCGAACGAACAAGAAACAAAAAAACAAAAACAAAAACAAAAAAACATGGTTACCCACCAACGTAACCAGAGAATGCACCCTGATCTACGTCAGTCAATGAACAGCGCTTATTGGATGTGAAGATTTGTACCAATATTTTTTTTTCCATTAATTGTGTTGCGTTGCTGGGTCTGAAAGAATGGGAAGAATTTTTTTTTTCACTGTGTGATGTAATTTGAGGTTCTGTTTTCCCCGTATAACACCAGGTAACCCTGCCACTATATATATATATATATATATATATATATATATATATATATATATCAGAAAGCTTTACAGCTTTGAACGTGAAATATGTGTAAAAAAATTCTTTTTCGAAATTCGTTTATATTTTTCAGTCACTCATTTCCTAATATATGTTCATGTAATTCATTCAATTTTCTTCAGTGCTCTTTGTTTTACACAGACTTTGATATTACGGTAGTATGTGTTTGTTTTTTTTTAGATTCTTTTATTGGATAATCAGTTTCAGGGATTTAAAAACAAAACAGTTATATCGACACGGATTCCCAGCAGTGTTGATCGAACAACCCTCTCCCCTTCAGCAATGATTTGATGTATAGCTTATGTCACACTGCATGTAGTTTGTTATTTTCTATAGGTATTATCATTATGTAGTATATTTGAATGTTATTTTATACTCCATATCATTTAATGTTTTTTACATATTCGTTTTGAAAAAGTAAATGTTTTTTCCCTTATTAGGCTACCGACCTATTCCACTTTTTTCTCAAACTTTTTAGACTCATTTTTTTCCAGATGCACCTTTCCTCAAAAAAAAAAAAAAAGACGCGTTCTCCTCATCAAAAAATGTTTCAGCAAAATGCGATTCATTTACTGCCAGAACACGGTACACGTACCCGTTCAAAATGACGCGAAAGACAAAACAACCCATTGTATTTTTTTTTTTTTACAAAATATACTGAGAGACACAGAAAAGTCCCTGTAGTGAATAAATTGATACCAGTACCCGTGGAAGGGGAGAAAAAGAGAATGATGAAATTGCTACAATTAAAACTAAACCTAATAAAAATAAGTATACACACATATACTTTCTCAGCAAGGGACAGTTTCGTGATATGTAAAGTTTCAAGACATTCCCTCACAAAAGTTATCTACTTATATTCTCTTTTCGGGTGAAGTTCGTGGTTAAAGATCGCTTGCCAGGAATTTTAGCAGGCATTCCTTCTGTGAATGTTATATAAGTGTTGGAGTGTATAATCGTATCATCAGCGTCCATATCTGATTAAGCGGACGAGCACTTGTGCAATCGATGTTAACAGTGGTATCATCTCTAAAAAAAAAAATGACCTGGCCACGCTTATAGTATTTAAGACCTTAGGCATGTCTCTTGTCTTCCCTACCGTTGGATCGAGGCTTCACAACCTGTGTGAATCCTCCGACCATGAATAAGTAATTTTACCTGACTCGGTCAGCAGAAGATATAAAAAGAACTGAAGAAGCCAGAGAGACCGATCAGTGAATATTTCATGATGGGGTTAGTGCGATCGCTCTTGCTCGTCTCTCCTGGACACGCCATATCTCTGACTTTTATCAGTGCTGAAATACAATGATTATTTTGATCACTCTTGCACCCTACGTCCCTTCCTAGCATATAACAGTCCGATAATACTGCAGCAATATCATCATTATCTCTTTCAGGCACTTTGACCTTTTAGCTTTGTCTTATTTCAACTCCATATCGTCCGTCATAAAAACTTTGAGCGCCCTATTTTCTTTCGTTTCTTTCTATTGGAAAAAGTTGCTTAACTCAACACAGTTTGACAAATAGACAGAAAAGGGGGTTGGAGATTTCGTTGGGGTAATTTTCCCAAGTGAAGTGAACCTGCCTGTCGTTGAAATCAGCATTTGAAATCTTTGTCTCTTACCTGAAAACGAACACTGACCACTGACGCCAATGCAACGTGCTTAATCACTCCAGCCTATACTACAGGACACAGCTCTTCCCATTTTTTTTCAAACTTTTTAGACTCATTTTTCCAGATGCACCTTTCCTCAAAAAAAAAAAAGAAAAAAGACGCATTCTCCTCATCAAAAAACGCTATGTGTTTTTCATATCCAAGAGTGTAGACCAGTGAAACATTTCATGTTTTGCAGCAGCACAAAGAGCCTTTCAGCGTCTTTCCTCGGACATTGACCTTCCCCAAGATTCGCCAGACTTCTCTACTATGGGCATCACGGAGAAAATATTTTCTAAACTTGTCTAGGTCGTCTCGCCATCTTATATTTTGCCGTCTACGGTGACACACGTTTGCATAAAATGATCTAAAGTTGCTCAACTAATGAGGCATCATAATTATAAATTGTAGCAATGATCGAGGACCTTTTTTGAAAATTTCTAATCGTATTGTAATGATTTAAGTATCTTCTATGAAGTTATAGTTTTGGATTTCATTGCAAGAAAATAACATAACGTTCACGTGAAAAAAAACATTATTTGCGCGTACTTAAAGCAGATTTTAGACAGTTTCTGATTCAATATTTTGTGATGTTGATTTTTGTCATTCAAAATTATTTCAATTACGCAATTACTCACGTTTCCGAATGGAAAAATTCAAACTAATAAAAAGAAATCTTCCAAAAACAAAGTAACTTTTGTAGAAAAAAGCATTCAACGGAAAATAGTTTAATGATGACTTAAGTGAATTAACTGGTATCGTCAGACAGTCTAATACTCCTGCTGAAGAGCTCCCAATATGTATGGCGTTTTAGGTCATATGAGGGCAGGGCCTAATGGGAAACTTGAAACGTTTCTAGAATAATTATCGTTCTTCGTTTATTGATTGTTGTGTTTTTTCGAACAATCCAACAGTTCTTTGAAAAAGTTTAAGAAGACTGAAAAACTCTGACCGCAATTTTTCTAAATACAATTGAAAATAATAATACACAATTTTTTTTTTTTTTTGCATCGGCAGTAACACGAATATATCAAAGCTGGGCTTTCGTACCACTGACATACAGTAAGGGCCCAGGTCAGCATTATAGTTGGAACCTGGAAAAACCCTCCCCTCCATGAAAAAAACAACTTTTCTCTTCTTAAAAATTTAACACTTTCAAAAATACAATGGAAGTCTTGATTGAAAGGGACACTAATTTCTTCTGAATAAAAATCCAAAACAAATCTTATACAGTTTCCAAATTTCATTGGTTGAATGAATGTTGATTTTTTTTATCAAAACTCAATTCAAGGAATGAATCTACCAATTAAAAGAATAAGGTCTTGGTGTAAATTTCTTTTCAATTTTTTGTATTGAATACGAAGAAATATACCAAAGAACATAATTATATATTTTGTGTGTGTGTGTGTGTGTGTGTGTGTGTGTGTGTGTGTGTGTTGAATGATAAACACTGAGAAGAGATACTTGTAATTATATAAGATATATACGTAATCAATATCAACTCCCAGGTAATGCTGTTTGGAAAAGACATGAATGCTCTCCTTCCTGTATATCATCACCGGATACTTCGACAAAAGTGTCTTCAGTAATGGTCGATGAGGAAAGAAGGGGATGACCGAGCATTTGTGCAAACTATTCACCCATACTAACGTAGAGGTGACCAAAAGGACCAAAAACAATGGTTTAATAGTTATGCAAGGTTACTTTCATTTTTAGCCTCTTTGAAGTATCTTTGAAGTCAAAGCAAAACACGTTTGATTCATCTGAGGGTACGTACCTATACGTGTGAATTCATAAAGGGTAAATCACACTGTTAGTATTATATAAAAATAGATAAAAACTAGATTATCAATAGCAGGTTGAGAGCGAACGCAGACCATATTTTTGTGACTGGGAAAATCATATATGAATACACACACATATACATCCTGTTTTGACGAAGTCAAACTTGAGAAAATTAATGGTTCAATCGAAAATCGACCATTGTGAAATGATATAACAAATAGATCTTTTGCGAATATTCAAAATATTAGTTTTTTGTTTGGAAGGCACCGCTTGACATTACAAGACAGCATAGTATATAAGGAAGAAAATGGGTGTCCATGACATCATAAAAACTATTTAAAAAATCAAATGGCAATGGGCAGGCCATGTTGCAAGAATGAAAGACAACCGATGGACATCACGTCTCACAACATGGATCCCCAGGGATCACATAAGAAAACGAGGCCGACAGAACACAAGTTGGAGAGATGAACTAGATGGATTCAGGAAATACTGGCTCAACAACGCCAATGATACAGAATCGTCGCAAATCCTGGAGAAGGTCTATGTCCAACGACGGACGTTGAAAGACAGATGATGATGATGATAACAATATTCTCTACGACAGGGTTCCCACTCTGCATCTGTCAGGGTGAGTAGCCACCCCCAACTGCCTCAAAATCGTAGGCTATTACCTGCCCCCACCCCTGCTCTGGTCTGTATAAAAAAAAGGGAAGATGGAGTCTGAAAACGAGTTCTCTTTTGGGCAGGAAAACAAATTTGTTTTTAAGCGCCGACAGCGATCATAACGCTACTGTTTGGACATTTAGCAAAATTAGTTCAGATGACAAACGTTGTTGAGACATGCGAAGAGAAACGGTTAATGGCTGGTTAGATATTCCCACTAGGAAAAAGGAAGAGGAATTATTGAGAATATATATATATATATATATATATATATATATATATATACATATATATATAGAGACAGAGACAGAGACAGAGACAGAGACAGAGATAGCATGACAGATGAGGTGAAGTGATGAAAAGAAAAAATACGATGATAAAGAGTAAGAAAGAACGAAAGAAATGAGAGAGAGAGAATGAAATGAGTAGGAAAGAAAGAAAGGCCTCCAACCTGATCAATACCAAGCACAATTGATGAAGTTGGTCGGCAAAATACAGAGGCCATTCGGGGGCTGTCATAACGCAATTTCCCGCGTATAATAAACGCCTGGATTTCAACTGGTAATATACATATATATATATATATATTGAAATGTATCTGCAACAATATAATTATTATACGTATATATATATATATATATATATATATATATATATATATATATATATATATATATATATATATGTACATTTACTACGTGTGTTAAATATATATATATAAAACTGTACATTATATACAAATATATCTATGATTGTATTGCAGATGAGAAGTGATCCGACCGAATGTAGATGAGAAA
>OY735200.1:51122621-51140121 GCA_963457665.1 Thysanoteuthis rhombus | reverse complement strand
TTTCATAAATTTTCAACACCCATATTTTTAGAGACTTGCATCCATTTTGGAGCCGGGGCTAATCTTACGAAAACAGATGTTGTAAACAATTGCGTTTCAAGAGCTTCTACGATTGACATAAGACAAATCTAACTACATGAACATTCCTTATTTTCCCTGCTCGATAAGCGTAGCCCAAACTATCACGCTAAGACAGGCTTCCCAAAGTTGAAAAGAGACAAGTACGAGCCTCATCCAGTGCATATTCTTCATTTCCGATCTGAATGTTTACTAATGGGTGCAGAATGACGGCCTGAGTAATTATGATGAAAAGCAAATGAAATTCTGTTGAAAGTGTGCTACTCATGAATTATAGCACAGGGCTGAAACCTTATTCACTGAATGGAGTTCAAACACACCCACCACACAATACACACACACACACTTATTCACGCACATAATTTGAAGATGATAATGATGAAAAAAATATCAACAATGCTTTTCAAGATATATAAATGTATACGTATGAATGTATTAAGAAATGGTTATAGGTGGTTTGACAGAATTATTATAAATTGCATTCCATTATATAGAAAACTTATTTGAGATGATCACCTGTCATCACATGGTTAATGTATCACTCGCCCTGGGCAACGTAAGCAGAGTAAACTATTTAAATAGGGCTGCTGCAGGAATCTACCTGCCACCGATAGGATAGCTGCTTCAACGTAGCGATGCTCTTACCCTAAACATACACCGGTAATGCAAAACCTGAAACGCCTGTTTCCACTCAAAATTCTCATTTTGTTAATTCATGGTCTATTCGTCTCTTTCAACGCAACAGCTATGTATTAAAAATAGACTTAAGTGGTTCGACAGAATGATTATAAATTGCATTTTATTACATGGAAACTTATTTGGGATTCCCTGTCATTACGGGGTTGATGTATCACTCCCCACAGATGGCATAAATGAAATATAGAAAAAAAAAAAAAAGATATTGGTCTGCTACAAGAATCGAAACTGCGACCGATCGGGTAGCTGCTTAAACGTAGTGATGTTCCTACCACTGAGCTATACAACAGCTGGTTGTGCAAAGGCCTAAATATTCATGTTGTCTAGAGCGATTGATACATTGACCGTGTAATGACGATATCATCTCAAATAAGTGTACATATGCGTGTGATTATATATATATATATATATATATATATATATAGTTGTATATATTGATGTATGCAGAGATATTTATCGATAATTCTGTACCACAATGTTAGCCAGAATAAATTTAGCATATTATCAATAGTAACTTGAAAAGCTTGATATATTTATATATATTCAATAAAAAATCTATGATATCTGATAACATCGTAAGTGTGATAAAATGATTTATTTTTGATCCTTAGTCAATAATTATTTTCTTTGATGAGTTAGCCGGAAATGGAAAAATCTTGCTGATTCCAGTCGTTTCCAAAGACAGTCTCAGAT
The DNA here is from genome assembly GCA_963457665.1 of Thysanoteuthis rhombus. Classification (NCBI taxonomy): domain Eukaryota; kingdom Metazoa; phylum Mollusca; class Cephalopoda; order Oegopsida; family Thysanoteuthidae; genus Thysanoteuthis; species Thysanoteuthis major. The sequence continues at coordinate 51,138,654 of OY735200.1, read as the reverse complement.
ATCAACAACAAACCATACTTTGATTGATTACACTGGATTCTCCAAAATGTGTTCAAGCTGAATATTCGGAAGAAATAGATTGTAATTTTTGCAAGGAATTGATTCTGCTTTCAGTCCATAACACCTTGAGTCCCTTCATGAAACTTGTCCGTTTTCAGAATAAAATGTTGAAGTAACTATTCGTTGTAAAGGTTTTCTTTTTTCGGTTACGATACGGTTAAGTAAATGTAATAGTCAATAATGAGTTGATAATGTAGACATTGTTGCTCTATAAAAATGAATCTTTTTCAAAGAACTTCTTTGAAGTTTTTGACTTCAGTCAGCAGCCCCCGAAAAACAGTAATTATTACAGTATGATGGTAGTCTGGCTACACGGACAGATGTTTCCAAATAACCGTGTTGGGCATATTTCTTCTTTTTTTTCTTCTTTCAATTGATATTCCTCGAAACACTGTATCTGACATAATATTCCTTTTGGGAATTTTTCAAATAAAAATCAAAAAGAATAGACGATATTTTTTGCAAAGTTTGTACACTTTCGATGTATTAAGGTACTTTCATTTGTTCCCTTTAGTTGGTTTCTTACAGGTAAAAAGAAATATCGGGCAATTCTCCAAAGCACGCAAAAAATATTCACAGTAGAGATTCGATTTATTTGATTGCATATTTGATTGCATCAAGTGATATTCGAAGCAATATCAATATACGTCAAGTTTTACCTTCCCTTTTTCTTCCATGAATTTTTCACACACTCGTTCACTCGGTGTTGAAAATGGTATACAAAAGTTACACTGTTTTCAACATTGAATGAGTAATTTTACAATTTACAATCGACATTTGATGGTATATGTGTTGATACACACACACACACACACACACACACATATATATATATATATATATATATATATATATATATATATATATACGTGTGTGTGTGTGTGTGTGTGTATATATATATATATATATATATATATATATATATATATATATCACCTGGGACGTCATTACAATGGCTAACGACAAAGGTAACAGGGGATAATATTTGAACAATGGAAAATTCACTATCACAGTTGATAATTGAATGACCATAGTGTCAAAATTTGAAGCCATGTGAAAAAATAAAGTCCACCAAAGAATGAATGTGGTCAGAAAATATTTTATCTGGGGCATCACTAGCGTTTTTTACTGGAAAACTTCCAAAATATTGTAAAAAAATCAGAAAATATTATGATTCTGGAATATCCAAATTTTTTATAATAAACCAGTGAGAAAAAGGTTCCAAAAGTTTTCTCAAGTCTCAAGCCCTCCTCTCCTCGTTCTCATTGACCACAGTAATACTGCAGTTTATAGCGTCACACCAATTGCCCGGTGGTCGCGGCTGAAGATTTAGTGACAATAAGTCTCCTCAGGTCTCCGGCCAGCATTTCTTCTCTCCTCGCCTATCATACCAGTGCTGTGGTTCACATTTCCGCTTTCATTTACCTTAACAATGAGTGTTGCAGTCTTTATATTTCTAGCACTTTCCTCAGTATCCGTGCAATTCCTAACAGTGCTGTAGTCTGTACAGTCTCAATCCTTCCTTTTATCCCGATCTCCTCCAGTCTCACCCTCAATGTATTTGGGACAGTTCCCAGTGCGCCTACTATAACTGGCAGTACCCTGACTTCCATGTTCAACATCTTCAGTTCTCTCGCCAGATCTTGACATTTTTTCAGTTTTTCACTCTCCTTTCTCTTCACTTTATGGTCTGCAAGTTCAGCCACGTCTACTATTTGGCAGGTCTTCCTCTTCTTGTCTACAATTACCAAGTCCGGTCTTCTTGCTTGGATGAGGTGGTCGGTTTGGATGTCAAAGTCCCAGGGTAATTTGTGGTTGCCATTCTCCAGGGCTGCCTCCGGTTTGTGCTAATACCTTTTATTATTATTATTATTATTATTATTATTATTATTATTATTATTATTATTATTATTATTCGTTTCATACGGCAGAGGCGAATTTTAGTCTGAAGACGGAAAATACATTGGCATGAGAGACATTGAAAAATCGCTCAACAACCACCAAAAAATTACACCAATATATATATATATATATATATATATATACTGTGACACACACGCACGCACCTACATACAAGCACTGACGAAGAAAAGCAGGCTTGTGAAACGATGTCTGTCCGGGGTTAAGGAACGGACAGGGGCTTGTGATTCTGGCGGCTATGGTTCGCTGGGATAGGGAAAACTAGTTCCGATATTGGAGCTGTTGTTGTTACATCGATACGTATAACAAAACTATAAAATTGCTCCTCCACCCTACGTACACTGAAAAAGCTGACAATAAAACAACAGACCCGATCACAAAAACCATCAATCATTGGGAAGTGCCGCTTTGGTCCAGTGTGCGCTAATCAAATTATAAAGGGAAGAAGGTAGCAATTGGGTTGGCGAAGGTCGGAGTGGGTAAGGGAGAGTAATAGAGAGAGACAGAGACAGAAAGAGACAGACACAGAAAGAGAGAGAGAGAGAAAAAAAGGGGAGAATGTGAGAGGGAGTGACCCAATGCAAAAAAGAGGGAGAACAATAAAAGAAAAGGATAAAGAGAAGGGAAGAGATGAAGAATTTGAGATAAAGGTCTAAATATGAAGGGGGAGACAGAGATTAGAAAAAGGAAAAAGGAAATTAAAAAATCGATCAACATAGGTATTTTGCATTTTCCTGAATAAGGTATATATATATATATATATATATATAGAGAGAGAGAGAGAGAGAGAGAGAGAGAGAGAGAGAGTTTAGCCTTGCCAGGCAAAGGGCTAGAACAGTAGGGATACCTAGTCAAGATAAAACTGTACACTAGCGAATCGTTCATTTGCAAACCATCCTAGTACATTTGGTGCAATTTATATGTGTGTGTGTGTGTGTGTGTGTGTGTGTATGAACTGCATATTTATGTATAAGTACGACTGAGTAATTGCAAACACCTTATCCCACTAGGATAAATGCCAAGTTTTGTTAGAGCAGTGACTTCAATCCTACCATGGGGCCGTTTGTGCCAACAGCAACCATAGTTAGTGGTGTTTCTTCAAGGGATTAGAGGGAATAGAGTTAGATGATCGAAAAGATATACAGAGATAAGAGATGAGAGAGGGCAAAACATCCAGAAATGAAATGCAACGAGCAAACATCACGAGAAAGGATTCGGACACGTTTGAGAGCATATATATATATATATATATATATATATATATATATATATATATATGTGTGTGTGTGTGTGTGTGTGTGTGTGTGTGTGTGTGTTTGTGTGTAAAATGTCTAATGTAGTAATGAGTAAAATTGTCTAGCTGACCAATGACTGGTGTGGTGATATCGTGCACATATCTCTCTTTCTCTACATATATAAGTGTGTGCGTGTGCGTGTGAGTATAAGTATGTCTAACATAGCTGTGAGCAAAACCGAAATATATATATATATATATATATATATATATATGTATATATATATATATATATATATATATATATATATATATTGTGAGCAAAACCGAAATATATATATATATATATATATATATATATATATATATATATATATATATATTTCGGTTTTGCTCACAGCTATGTTAGACATACTTATACTCACACGCACACACACCCACATATATATGTAGAGAAAGAGAGAAAGAGGAAGTTAGAAAGAAAGAAAATGAGAGGTGACACTTTGCATTGATATTTTATCCCTCGTATTATCTATCTACCCTTACAATCAGATGGATAGAGATGGGCTATCATAAATAGATATAAAGATGAATAAAATAAGATATGCTTAGTCAGGCAAGTATAAATCTACTGGCACTAAAATCTGTAAGTATAACATAGGTGACATAGTAGCGACGCCCCAGAGAGTATTTAATTCAAACCCTCTCAGATCATTGCCGCTCGGCTTGTTTGTTCAGGGGCAGCATCTATTTCTGCCATCGGATCGGATATCCATCCAACCAAACACGCCCACAGTCACAATTATGATGGATACCTATCATGGTGCAATGGTTACTAAGTCTCTCCGATAGACTAATTCACCAGTGCAGCGAGTTCGATCCTGGCTAGTTTCTCCATTCCCCATTAATTTGACCAAAATCCAAATTTAACTAAGTTGTGATGCCTCATCAAGGAATAGTGGTTAGGAAGCCAGTTTCCTATCTAGTGTTTATTGCCTGTTTTTCTTTATTTTTTTATGAGGTATCAAGTGAAGTTTACTAAATATCTGTGCATGCTTCACTGCAGAATAGTGCTTACCGAGTGTTCTCCTAGTCCATTACTACTGGGGCGAGCTTGGGCCTGAAACGTTTCGCATTTTTTGCCAGACCAAGGCAAACTTTATGAATACAAATATGCCAGAATACACAAAAAAGCAAAGAAGAATACGCTTACAGACACAAACCACACAAATAGAGGGACACAAACACTCAAAAATAAACTCAGGCGTTGCCTAGCAGCATATAGGTGGGCAATTGTTGACAGGTTAATCTCACAGGTAATTGCAGATGCATATGATCATTTCTAAATATGTTTGTTAGGTCAGACAAAGTTATGTTTACTCATACAAAAGCATGGACATCTACTAAGATCGGCTTGGTCGGGCAGAAGGCCAAATATCAGGACAGTGTGCCTTTTTTCCAATTTAGGAGAGATTGACTCTCGGTTTTGGAAGTCATTATACGAAATCATGGTCCTTACCTGAGCTCAAACACCGACTGCTAGCACCGATGGGAAACATGCAACTGTCTCAGCCATGACGCAGACCCGTTATACGCATGCATCTCCACAGAAAGTGATTTTTCGCGCAAATTTGATCTATGCCATGTTTGGGAGTATCTAAACACAGTTCCACATCCTTTCAGCTATTCAACATGAAATGCACAATTTTGGTCTGAGTTGTACATTATTGCCGTTTTCTTCAAATGACCCCGTGCTTTTAAAAGAGGTTTGAGGTTTTTTATATCGTATTTCCGTTCTGAGATTGATCAGTAAGTAATTCAATTCCATTACTTTTTACTACGATTTAGGCATAAGTAGAACACCTACCAACTCGCGTTTTTCACTTAAGAACTCTCATAAACAAGGTATCACGGGATACTTCACGCAAAACTTTACGAAGCTCAAATTAGACTGTCATAGGGTTACATGGATTTCTGACTTATTCGGAAATCGTCTTTAGAAATCCTGACTTTCACCTTGAATCGAAGTCAGAACAATGGTGATGGTAATTGATTTGCAACTACTGCAACCGCTATGTTACCCCGTTCACAAAAAAAAAAAATTACTCAACAGGCTGCGAACAAGAAGAAGAGTTTTGCCTTTTAGTGCTTGTTAACACAAACTTCTTCATATTGTTCTATATTTCTACTATTTTATCAGAAATTATAAGGTATTTTAATTGATGTTCTAGTGAATAATATTTTACGATGTTCTACCCTCAAAGCCAGTGAATTTGAACAGATTGACGAGTCGATTTGTCAGTTAAAATGCACACACGCATACACACACACTCATAAAGAGGAAATAATAGATGAATAATTTGTATTAGTCTATGTAATCACTGAAAATGGATATACTATCGATTTCTAGACGGTATGTAGATAAATAATTCAGAAAATTTTAGATAAATAACTTGAATACGTAGACAAGTCGACAAAATGACTGTCGATTGAACATCAACTGATAACAAGAGATACTATACTTATGATTCATCAAACCAATTATCTGAGTTAATACTGCGTGAGATTAGCTTATATGCACATGGAAATATATATGTTGTGTGTGTGTATCCTTAGAGATTTAAATGAGGAAAGTAAAAAAGTAGGGTTAAAGATGAACAGAACGAAGGCCAAAGTAATGTTCGACGATAAAGTTTTTTAAAAAAGGACTATGAGTAGGATATAGGCTGTTGAAGAGGTTGACAAACACGTTTACCAAAGACAACGAATGAAATTAGATAAAGGCCATGAAGGCGAAATAAATCAACGCATAACAATCGGTTAGAGATCATTTGCTATGGATAGAGACATTTTAAAGAGCATCTTGTCAATGAGCGTAGAGCGTAGAGTATAGTGTTAATGCATAATACCAGCTAACAAAACGGACCGAAATTTATGATTTTTAATCGTTCAGAGAGCCAAAGAAAGAGCAATGCTAGAATAGAAAAAGATCAACAGTAATAATAGGAAGGACTAGAGGAAAGGATATTACACGAATAATCAAGTAATAAGAATGGAGATGGGCTTGATTCTTAGCGAGAGAAAACGACCACATATGGACCTAAAGCTGACCGATCGTTGCCCATTGGACAGTAAACACATGATGGAGGAATAAGAAAGGTCCAAATAACTGCTTTCGCACCAACTTGTCATCTCGTTTATTTTCGGTCCATTCGTCTTTTTCAACGCGACAGATATGTGTTTATGTTCAGATATGTCCAGAGTGAGTGATACATTAACCGTGTAAGGACAGGAGATCATTTCAAATAAGTTTTGATATAATATAAAGCAATTTATAATCATTCTGTCGCACTGTGTGAGTCCATTTATCTATATAGATACGTTATGAGTAGACTCTTCTCAAAAACCTTCACATTTTTTTGTCTCAAATCTTCCTTCTTAAAACCTCCCTTCAGGTTCGTTGAGATTGCTTGCCAAATTTGGTGAGGCTGGTATCTGTGGCATGATAGGAAAACGTCTCTTAAAATACGCACGTACATCTATTTGTATTCCAGAGCGTGTATGATTGTGGATATGCCTGTGTCAGTTTTGAGAAATCGCACAACAAATATCATAACGGTATTCTACTAGTATTGTACTGAACAAAAGTGAATATCTTCTAGTCTTGGTCATCTCCGACACATGGAATCAAGCGTTTTTTAATGTCGCATCATCTAATCTCCCTGAAAACACAGGGCATTTTGTTCATCAATTCAGCACTCGTGTACTCGCCCTAACCTAGATTCAAACCTGGCAAAATCTTTTGGTCTGATATCAACTGTTAGCTCTTGTTATGTTAATTGACGTAATCTTGGTGTTCGAGCTTTTGTCTTGTAAAGGTAATTGTATTTGATGATAAGAAAAGTGGAAACCAGGTAGATGTTTCAGTAGGTTTTAGCTTGGCATCGATCAGAAATGGTTATCGGGGAGACTTCTGCCTTTGCAAAAGAGTTTTACTTATAATGTGGCCATTAGACGAGTGAATAGAAAAAGGCATTGGTGCGTATATGCCGGATTTTGGTTTCGACCAATTTCATTGTCGCTAAGGTGATTAGAGAATGGCAAATAAATGAGTGAATGGATTTTCTTGTTCTTCCCTGTTGACAGGGGCTACGTATTGTATCTCGGGAAAACAGAATAAGGGGAACGAAATAAAAAGAAGGAAAACCGTGGTTAAGGATTGAGATCAGTGTCTGGTTGTGCAAGAGTGTTGAGACTTGTGGATATGGCGAAAACGAGGTACTGGGATAAAGTATGTCAGATAGAAAAGCATTGGAATAAGAAGGCGAAAGAAGAGTGATATATATATATATATATATATATATATATATATATATATATATATATGTATATATATTTATATATATATGTGTGTGTGTGTATGTGTTTATATATATCACTCTTCTTTCGCCTTATATATACATATATATACATATATATATATATATATATATATATATATACATATATATATATATATATATATATATATATATATATATATATATCAACGATTGAATGCTGCTTTAGAGTGACCCATGATGTGCAAGCGATCTTACGGTTAAAAGCTCAGAAAATATAATTGGCTAATCAAGTCAAGATCACAGACGGTGTTAAAGTCGTAATAATACCCTTTGGAAAAGCATGAATCCGCTCCGTCTCGGGTTATGGTCGATGACAACCCTCCTGGACTGTGGATCGCCAACCAATAAATGCTTAAGTAGGATACATCGTGTTACAATGTTGATGATTAGTGCTGCAGGTTAACTTGTTTGCGGCTGAGTATATTTTTAAACACTGTAAGTACCCTCGTCGAGTTTTTCTCGTAGATGAAATCACGAAAATGAAAGAAAACAAAAGAAGAAGAAAAGTAAAGAAAGAAAAGAAAGATAAATCGCTAGGTAATGAAATTTTACACCGTTACGAATTTAATAGAAAGAGAAAAGAGTATAGAAAAGAGAAGACAACCAAAAGAGGAAAAGCAAGAAGGGAGGATTATAACTACCAAAAAGGTAATAGGTAATGGGATTTTTAAAAAAATACATAACCAACATCTTCTGACAGTACGTCGTAGTTGGGGTGATCAATTAAAAAATTCGAAAAAAGAGGGAATCAATTAATTAGTTACTTTTTTCTCTTTTGTTAGGTAATGACCTCTAAAAGGGCCCGAATTGAAAAAAAAACCCAAAGTGAACTGCATGAAAGCTACCAGACGCAGACCAAGAGACCAGTTCAGCATAAACTTGCATAACAAATCAACCTTTCTCTTTAAAGACTTATTGGGGGTAAGGAAAGAAAATGTTTGTAGAAATGATAAGGAGTAAATGTTTTCAGTCTTCTGGCTCCATTGGAGTGGCTTCTAGGCGCAGTACATATATACATGTTGACAGTTTTAGTTGACAGTTTCTGAGAAACGAAGAAAGAAAGGGAGGAAGGGCGGAAGGAAGCGAGATAGAAAGAAAAATGTGGTCAGAAAGGCGGGTAATAAGTGAACGAAAGTAGATTAGGAAATAGAAGCCCACAAAAGATAAAACAAAAAAAAGGTAACTAAGAAACCAATAGAGAAATGAATGAAACAAAGACCCAAGAAAGAAATAAAGAAAGAAAGAAAGAAAGAAAGAAAGAAAGAAAGAAAGAAAAAAGAAATAAGTGCCAGCAAGAAAGAAAAGGAAATAAGCGCTAGCAAGAAAGAAAAAGGCTGACCAGAAGAATAAAGAAAAAAAAAAGCTCTAGATTTAGGACTGAAATAGTAAATAAAAAAGATCACTTAAAAAAAGAAAAGAAAAAGAGAGAAATGAAGAAATAATAGAAGGAAACAGAAGATATATCCCGGAACAAGAGAAAGAAAGAATAGAAAACCAAGGAATAATGAAATACAATATAAAAGAAAGACAGAGAGAAAAGGGATAAAAAGATGGATAAGGAACAATAGAGATGAGGAAATATGATAAAATATTACTGGAAGTTTATTGTGATTGTGGCGTGTTATCGGGGGAGTGGTGACGGGTTTGTAGCGTCGATTGCGACACCTAAAAAAGCGTTCGTAAGCGTGGGGTTGTGCAGGGTGGAACGGTGAGCGGGGCAGCGCGTAACAAACCAGCGGACAACGGACGAATCGAACGAAAGGGACGGAAGCTGTACTGCAATATACGATTGGTCCAATGTGAAGAATGCGAAATTTGATTGCCTGGATTACGGGACCAAATGAGAAAGCTGATTGTGTGGGAACGAAATTGATGTGCTTCTCTTGTAAGGGGCGAAAGGCTTTATTGCAATGGGGGAACGCGCTGTCCCAGCAGAGGGAGAGAGAGAAAAAAAAAAAAAAAAAAACGGTGACGAAGGGTTGGTGGAGACCGCTATGAGTAAGAGGATAGATAGACTGACGGACAGACAGAAACGTGAGGGTTGTGGGTGCCGTGTAGACGAGTCAGCCCTTTTATTGTTCGAAATGTTATAAATGCGTGAAAAGTATTGGTTATGTTTGTTTTCCAATGAGATTGTGAATATGAGGTCGAATGTTTCTATCTCGGGGTATATACGTATACGCATGCGTCCCTTTATCTTGAGACTCTTATAGGTGCGTCATTTAGTATATATGCGTGACTATGAATATATTGAGTTGTGCAGAAAATAATGGCCGATTCTAGATACCAACCTTCGCGACCTACAATAGTATAATATATTGTAAAAACATATATATATATATATATATATATATATATATATATATATATATATATAGCTCATTTTAATGATTCACGTGCGCTCTTTTCACTGATATTCACCGTTTTATTTTCAGTTATCTGTAGATAGTGTAGACCCTTAAACCCGAAGATAAAAAAGATGAGTTGTATATAATCTTGTTGAACGAGTATAAACTTGATCACAATGCATCTCAAACAGCTTCCAATAATAACCTTGCAGGAGGTGAAGAAACAACGTCCTATTGTGTAATCTGCAATTGGAAATTTACAACCGAAGACGTAAGTCGAACAAAACCCATACCAAACTGTAAAAGAAATGTGACAAGTACTTGACGTTTGCATCGTAGCACTATCGGACCATCTAAAGCAAGTTGGTGAAGTAAGCTAGCTAAATCAGTGGGTTCTAAATGAACTCAACGAAAACATAATCTTCTGAACAACCTAATATGTGAACTAGTTATTTTCGATTATGGGACGGCATAACGGTTATAAGCTCGGAAACCGAATTGGTTGATAGGGCTTAAATTTTGATTGAACCATCTTACGTTCTGTTACCCCAGGAAAGATTAGAATCCACCTCTCCATTTGCTCTGCCCGTATCGCCATATCTTTTAACAAGATACCTGGTCACTTGCATGCTCAATGTTTGAAGGAGACTGGAGTAGGCAAAGCAACACCTGAACAAACTATTTTCGCATAACTATCTAACCCTCACCTGTCAGTTGCACTAAAAAGCTGTTGTCTTCACTGTCAACTTGGCTGGAGCAAGTAAGATTGTATCAGGTATTTATGTAACCTGTGATATCAGAAGTTACAATCTGATCCGATCTCGATTCTTGGTCATTCGCGACGAAAGATTTCTTATTCCACAAAACCTGTTCTCTCAGACGGCACCTCCTCATCGCTCTGAGAGTGGTATGGTCAGAGCTGATGCCTGTGGTATACTGAACGAAAGGCTGAGCAAATAAGACGATTTTGTCCTTTCTCTATTGACGAAGCAATGGGCTATGGTGTATGGGGATCCACGTTAAAAAAAAAAGTCCTATGCCACTTCTTAAGTGGAGAGCGTGTAACTACACCGTGATATCACAAGTAAGATTTATTAAACAAATACATCAGAGCTCCCATTCACCTTAATGCATTGGTTCTTAATCAGGGAGAATGCCATCCAAGCAAATGCTAACCTACCTTTAAAAAGTTAAAATTTCTCAAATTATTTTGTGAATTAATTCAACGAATGTTCGCATTATATCGTGATAAATATAATATTATTAGGATATCTTTTTTCATATTTGCTGTACCTATTTCAATCTAATTATTTGATTGAAGATGTAAGGAGATGTGGAGGCAAGGTTCAAGTACTAATGCAGAAAGTGGTGTTAAAAAAGTCAAGAATCACTATTAGTGACGCAGGATATACTAAAAGCATAATTAGTAAGTAATCGGATATCAATATTTCCAGATAACATTTTGTGAATCAGGAGATATAGCAAATGTAATATTCATAATTGAAAAAAGTTGATCCTTTGATACATCTATGTAAAACTTATACGGATAACTCACTTCAGGGGCGTGAATTTAGAATAGAAAGGATACATTTGGATCCCATACTCTCAAAAGAAAATTTGTTATTGGTAAGTGTTTGAATTAATACAAGTGTCAAGGCTAATGAATAAATCAGCACTGTCATATAAGCACTAAATGGAATATGATGATTAAAATTTGCAGTTTTATACTGTCTTTCTTTTAGCTGGTTTCGGCTATCAACCTCCAAGTAAATCAATGTTTATTCTACATAAGGCATATTCTTATTTAGAGAACATAGAACCTTGAAAGCAAAAAAGGTTTATACTTATTTATGTGGTATACTTCGGTTTTATAGACATCATTGTTTCTAAAAGTTGTTTCACGCGTCTGTATTTAAATACGAACTCTTATTTTCGTTTAGCAGTTCATTTTGCTAAGGGTAGGGCTATTATGGCGATTATCTCTCCCAAGTAAAGTAAGGAGTATTTTGAAGAAGCGTTGTTTAATAGCGCTATTTCTTTATTCATGTATTATTTCTACTGTGCTCTAGTTTTGTCTGTTTATGAGATTCCATGTGTATTTTGATAGTGTTGTACGAGGTGCCCATTTTTTAATGTTGTTTAAGTATTTGTTATGCTCTTTGTTCCTTGTCACATTTAATTGGCATCCAGGTATCTCTATACAGCTGCAGATGGGGGTTATGGTTATTTGTGATGTTTAGGTAATTATCAGTTGTTTTTATTTCAATGATTTGTAAGATATTTTCGAGCGCTCGTCACTCATAGATATCTCAACCTTCAAATTAATATCTATAAATTCATGTGTGTTTGCAAGAGAATATGTGTGTGTGTGCGCGTTTTTGTGTGTGTGTGAAGAATAGGTAGTTAAGTACGTGTATCTTTCAGTTGCAGAAGATGGGATGTGACTCTTTATATAAATCTATCATATATAAAGCAATAGATATGTTTTTGTTTGGTCTTGTTTTTGTTTGTTTAATATGTGTTATCGAGATTTGAGAATTTTCAGTAATTCCGAAATGTCTTTTTTAAGCTTTCTGAATTAATGAAGTGCAACCAGTACAGGAAAGAAGAAGGAAGAAATCGGATTGATAACGTGAATAATACGAAATTTTGACGAATATAAAATTGGTCTTTATCAAATATTTCCGAATTAGCGAAGTGCAGCCAGTACGGCAAAACAAAGAGGAAAATGAACGGACAGTAAATACATGTTTTAAATTAGATTAGTGCGTATATATATATATATATATATATATATATATATATATATATATATATATATATATATATGTGAGTGTGTGTGTGTGTGTGTATGTATATATACATATGATATACGTATGTGTATATACATATATACACATATATATGTGTATATATATATGCATATATATGTATGTATGTATATATATATACATATATATATATACATATATATACATACATGCATATACATACATACATATACATACATACATATACATATACATATATATATATATATATATATATATATATATATATATATAAAGTTTCTACTGTTCTTCACGTGTGCAGGTTGCTTTGTTACGCTTGGTCGCAGTAGACAACGTGGCGCAACAGTAACAAAATCAATAACGAAAAAACAATCGATAGATCGAAGGTTGGGAACCACAATAACAACACAAATTTGTATTTGGTGTAAGTCAACGTAATAAAATTCTCTAATTCTCTCGGTCTTTGCCTCTAAATGTATACATGAATAAATACATGCTTACATTCATACATACATACATATATATATATATATATATATATATATATATATATATATATATATATATATATATATATATATGTGTGTGTGTGTGTACTAATGCACGGGAGAGATGTGAGTAATTAGTGTAAAGTCGGGGTGAAGCAATATAAGCATTGAGATTCGAAGAGAAAATTAAGTAGGAAAAAACGATTTTTAAAAAAGTATAAGGAAGACAGAAAGATAGAGAACTAAACTGAAAAATAAAAGGAAGACTACTTTGGGGTCAAAGTACCTTCATTTCATTGATGCAGCCTCTAAGCGTGATACATACGAATATAAAAAAGTGAAACTATTCCAGCCACTAATCTGAATTAGGAAAAAAAAAACAACACTTTCCCATTCTTATTTAGGGGAGTACGTGTGTACAAAATTGAAAGTTTCTCCTCTGAGTGATTAGGGCTGTACACTCTACAAGGCTACTATTTCAGCCACAGGGCTAAATTCTAAAAAGCATTTCTTCATAGTTTTTCAAGTGGGTTAAATTAAGGACTCATCCCAAATTTTAGTCTCCTCACTATCATTGAAAGGTCCCTATTTTTGTGAAGGCCACTGTTGTTATTGATGTTAATTGGAGAAAAATCAATTCAAAAGAAAGAGTTTGACAAAAAAAAAAAGATCGAAATTGAAAGAAAGGAAGGAAGGAATGGAATGAAAATGAATAGGAATGAAAAAAATTCCAAAAGGAGCGAGGATAAAGAAGAAAAGTTTTTCAAAAAGCTAAGATTGCAAGGGAGAGAATGAGAAAGTACTAAGAAAGAAGAGAGGGGAAATCAAAGAGAAAGAGAGAGAGAGCTGAGAAAGAGTGAAAAAAAATAGGAAGGAAAAGGTGTGAAAATGCAAAGCAGAAATCGGAGAAAGGAAAAAGAAATTGAAAAAAAAAAAGGGTAAAAATTTTCAAACGGAAGTAAAGGAGAAAAAAAGAGTAAAAACAGAGAAAGCCAAGATCACAGGAAAGAAAAAGGAAAAAAAAAACTAAGTAAGAAGAAAGGGAAAAAAAAACAGAAAGGAAGGTAGAAAGCCCAGAAAGCGCAAAGAAAAAAAGGAAATGAAAAATGGAAGGAGGAAATAAAGTAGAAATTCAAGAGAAAAGGGTAGAAAGAAGTAAAAAAAGAAATTTTAAGATAAAAGACAAAAGAAACCCAGAACGAATTTTTTGGAGTAAAAAGAATGAGGAAAGAAAGAAAAGAAAAAAGAAAGAAAGAGAGATCGAAAGACAGCCAAAGGAAGGAAGGAAGGAAGAAATACAGAAATGAAATGCAAAATGAAGGCAATGATTCAAGAATGAAAGAAAGAGACACCACAGCTCTCATCTTACATTATTTCGAAACTCAGCTCGGTACACTGAAAGACCAAGAAAGGTAACGTAGTGATAAATCCTACCAACTAAACTAGTGAATAGTCTCCAGCGAGTCAAGTTTGGTATCTGCGGCTCAACAGAAGGCATTCAAAATGGATATTTACCCAGGATGGAGTACATTTCACGAGCTCGGTATCATTTTGATCCCTAAGAGTGAAAAAAAAGCACCCATCGATTTCGAACCGTCAGAATGAAAATAAATAATCTCTACGTATATTTTGACTTCTAAAAATGAAAAGAAATTCCGCTCGATTCTGACACCTGAAAGTAAAAAAATGCTTTGCCCTTAATTTTGTCACTTGGAGTAGAAAACATTCCTGCGATTTTGACCCCTAACATTGGAAGAGAAAAAACTTCACATCGATTTTGATCCTTGAGAGTAAAAAAAAAAGTTCAGTGCCCATGTTCTGCATAACCTTCGATTCCAGGATATTTGAGAAAATGATCTAGATTTTAAAGAATAGGCAAAGCTGAAAAAAATGTCGTCACTTGTCAGAATATGAAGTTATGTAAAAATGTCTATAAGATTTTGGATGTTCTAAATGTTGGGAGTGAAAGAAAACGACATCAATGAAATTAAAATATCATATTTTGAAAGGTTTGATAGATTTTTTGTTATTAGATTATTCGAAAAATATCTAGTGAATTAGGCGAAAGGTAATCTTAAGTTTTAAAAATGTTAAAAAAAAATATTTAAACGAAAATATTTTGTTTGAAATGTTTTTCTTGACAGTATTAAAATTAGATACATCAAATTGAGTGGAAGTTAATTCAAATGTTCATACTCTTTTTTATTATTTCAATTTGACACCTATAAAAAAAACTTACAAAAAAAGTGTCGTCTGGATGATAAATGGTAAAAAAATCCTGGGCAGAATAAATGCAAACGGAATAACTGTTCTAAAATTACATCATTCAGTTTCCCAATTTGAAGCACAAAAGGGAGTCCGGTTCAGCATTAAAGTCATGTACTAAATAGAATCCTTTTTTAAAACCCCTTAAAATGTTACAATTCGCTCCGGATTTCTCGTTTCCACTTTCTAACAGTTTAGGGGTTCCTTGGATAATTATCTCCGACTGCGATGCGCCGTTTGGGAGAAAAAGAAAAACGTAGTCAGTAACTTTCACGAATATATGAATGGATTATTACATGAGCAATGGTTTTTCAAGCTAGGTTACTAATCATTGTACTATGGCAGGCATTTAATATAGATAATAAGATTAGTCTGACATAGGGCCGCAAGAGTTGAACACTCATAGGATATTATTACGCAAGGAATGGTTTGCCAGGATAGATTGCTAATCGTCGCTCTATGACAGGAGTCCATGGGTAGACAGAAACAAACGAAACATATTCAAAGGAGATAGGCCAAAGGA
>OY735200.1:51105121-51117621 GCA_963457665.1 Thysanoteuthis rhombus | reverse complement strand
AGAATAGGGAAATGGAATCAGACAATGAAGTGACGTTAAAACAATAGAGAAGCAGAAGGAGAAAAATACACAAGGAAAAGTGAAGGTTGATGAGTGGACAAAGGTCTGAATTGAATAATCGCTGTACGAAATATAATGCTGTATAGGTGTGCTAGTTTTACCCAATTAAAAACTCTTGACAACAGAAATAATAGCAAAATGAATGTAGGTTATCAAACCTTCCGTCGATATTTTTATCCACCCATGAATTATTAACTGAGATCTTTTTTTTTTTTTTCCTATTTTACATTCTTTTTTTGTGTGTGCATGCTGTTTATAAAATAGGGTTTAGTAACTTATGGCCTGAATTTATTTGCTTTATTTACAAGGTAAACCTCTCTCCCCCTCTCTCTCTCTCTCTCTCTCTCTCTCTCTCTCTCTCTCTCTATCTATCTATCTATCTATCTATCTATCTATCTATCTATCTATCTATCCATCTATCTATCTATCTCTGCATATACGGCTGTATTGTCAGTTTACTCTTCTGAAGCGACAGCAGACCTTTACAGCCAATTTTGCATCTGCTCCAACGGTGTGTCTCGGATCTGTGTTTAAATTGCACTGACAGCCATAATGTCATAAATATCCACCATCCCCTACCCTCAACAAAGGGACGGTAGTATTCTATAGCCAGTGCAAGCATCTAACAACAACACACTGTTCATGTTTTGTGGTTTATCTACCAAGTCAGCCATACTGTCGGAATTTTCCTGCAAGGGGCAACATACCCCCATAGATAGCTCGGGCATCTACCAGGAGAAGGAAACTCCTGTCAAACCAACGGTATGAGAATCTTGCACCACATTCATGGACCATAGTGTGCAACCCCTGGATTTGGACTAACTTGTGCACAGTCCACACTTCACCCCAAAACTTCATTATACAGGCCTTTAGGCTATTCCAGGACAGCCGACTTTAAACTTGAAAAGACGTGAGAAACCCTCCCAGATCTCCGTCTGGCAGAGCCATGATTCAAATGTATCTATGTCTGTGGGTATTTATATATATATATATATATATATATATATATATATATTAGGAAAATATGCATATGATATTGGGAAATGTGGATCATAAATGCGACAGTTACACCCATCATTATTGGTCAGATTGGAACAACCCAAAAGAATATTCTTTAAAAGTTGGAAGAATTTGAAATTCGAGGAAGATCTATATATATATATATATATATATATATATATAGAGAGAGAGAGAGAGAGAGAGAGAGAGACAGAGAGAGACAGAGAGAGACAGAGAGAGCGAGAGACAGAGAGAGAGATAGATATTGATGAAAGGTCTGATATGGGGATGACGTATATTTTGGGAAGGGTTCACAGTAAGTAAATGATCATTTCTGGACGAAAATATGTCCATATCTGGAGATAGCAAATAATAGCCAGACCAAGTAGAAAAGCAGACACTGCGTTACTAAAATAAAAAAAAAGCGCGTGTCAGGAGGCATGACAGAAAGTTCCCAGTTGTCTGTGGGACGGAAGGCGTCGGAGTGTTGAAGACGTTAGCCGTCTGGGTGTTGAGGACGGAAGATGCATTGGCAAAGTCAATGGTGCTGCAAGAAAACGGCAATGACCATGACACAGGAAGTTTTACAATGACCAACCATCTGTTTTAGTGGCGTTCAGAGTTGGTCAAGGCTGAATGAAGTTTATTGCACAATTTAGTGTTGTAAGTTGATCAGCGTATATGTCATCTATAGGCAAAATGATACCCTCAGTTGAGCATACCAGCACTAGAGCACACTCACACACACTCACATATATATGACAAGATGTACATATACATATGATTGCGTGTGTACGCGTTTGCGAAGATTGTAGCCGATATTTATTCGGCTACACTGACCTCTAGTAGTTTATACATATATATATATCCTAGATTTATACACACATATGCATATATATATATTTGTGTGCATATATTACATATACATATACACGTATATATGGCAAGATGTATATATGCATATGTGTGTGTGTGTGTGTTCACAAAGATATGTATGTACACGCTACTAGAGATCAGTACACATATGCAAAATATGTAGCCGACTAAATTTCGACTACATATTTTGCGTACATACACTTACCTCTAGTGGCACACACACACACACACACACACACATATATATATATATATATATATATATAGATATATATATATTGGATACACACACACACACACAAGTGCACATATATAATGAGAGAAATAGGTAGAGGAGAACAAATGAGATTGAATGACAGAGATATATATGTATATTTCAACATGCACCCCAACACGTTAAATGTCCATTTTTGCCGATTCAACTTTTGCCAAAGAATATCCGCTCAGGAGGAAAAAGGTCGTTACACCTGATTCTTCTCTGGTTTAAGGTTCATTATGCAACCTTCACGTGATACAGTCATCCTCTAAAAAATCATCCGGAACTTGTGACCCGGAGACAGACACGCACGTTAGTTAATACAGAATCGCTCATACCAAAAACAGAAAAAAAAGAAGAAACAAACATATATATATACAAGCAAGCAAAAAAAGAAAAAAAAAATTTAGTGTTACGTACAGCTGCAAACATTCCATCCTGTTCTCCGTTCAGTATATACCTTTTCATATATTCTTTGTTCCGATTTTTTATTTTTATTTTTACAATGAATTCCACCAAGACCCAACAACGCAAAACCTTGCACTGTCTAACGTGGTTCCTTATCATTCACAAATAGACACATACTCGTTTACTCTTTTATTGATAATATTTCACCTCGAGATAAAACAGCACACAAGTAACTTACGCTCTCATTCTATCTCCCCTTAAAGATGTATTTGAATTACAAGTCGTATCTTCATATCCAATATTAATATATATGCTCCGCATCACTGCACGAGTATAAGGGGCAATAAAAGCGAAAAATAAAATAGCTAAATGTAAACACTGAAAACAAAATGGGCGGAAGAACTTGTCTCGCATCATCTCGCTTGTCTCGCAACGCACTGCGTCACAGCAGCCATATTTTGTTTTTAGTCTTTCTTAGCTGGCCATTCTCACTTGACCCGAAATATATTACACGCAAACATCTTGTCTATTTTAGAAATCGGCTCTTTAATATATTCATTAATAGTATTTTTCTGTCCCTACAGTTTTTTTATGCGTATTCCCCAATTTTCATTACGTCACAAAAATTATACACATGATACTCATTTGAGATTTCTGATATTAAACTCCTAAGACTTTGGTTCGTATTCGATAAAAAAATTGAGATGCAGCATGTATCACTGACATTTGGATCTGAGAATTTTCAAGTTTAGATCAGTAACTTAAAATATAGATGGGATCACCGGGTGCAAAATACACCCGGAGATAAGAGAAGGTATTAGCTTTAAAGCTGTGCTCAAGATAATAAAGATAAAAACTAGGAGAATGTAAAAATACTTTATATCAGGATCTCGAAAACCTCTGGAAATTTGATTTTTTTATGAATGAAAATACACTTATCGCTCGAGATAATAATCTAGCAGTATCCAACTTTAACTCATTGTTCGTAATGAGGTTTTTGTTTTTTTCTTTATCAGTCAGTTCATCAATATGCTTGTAAAATCTTATGTATATAAGATGCACATATGTTTGATTGATAGGCATTGCTTTTGATAAGCTGAGGTTGTAATGAAACTTTTTCTTTCATTTTCCTCCGTCGCTTGAACATTCTACTGTCTCTCCTCCTTCTCATTTTCCTTTACCTTTCTCTCACATTTTTACCTTTCCTTTTTTTCCCCTTCTTCTGGGTCTTATCTCCTCTTCCTACTTCTTTTCTCATCCATCTTTTCTTTTTTTTTCTTCTTTCTTTCTTTCTTTCTTTCATTCTATTTGCCTGCCCCCCGTTGCTTCCATTTTCTTTTTATCCCACAGTTGTCTCCTCTTTCTTTCCTTCTTTCTTTCTTTCTTTCTTCCTTTCTATTTGCCCCCCCCCCGTTGCTTCCATTTTCTTTTTACCCCACAGTTGTCTCCTCTTTCTTGCTTTCCTTCTTTCTTTCCTTCTTTCTTTCGTTCTTTCTTTCGTTCTTTCTTTCTTTCCTTCTTTTTTTCTTTCTTTCTTTCGTTCTATTTGCCTCCCCCCCGTTGCTTCCATTTTCTTTTTACCCCAC
This sequence comes from Thysanoteuthis rhombus, assembly GCA_963457665.1. Lineage (NCBI taxonomy): Eukaryota > Metazoa > Mollusca > Cephalopoda > Oegopsida > Thysanoteuthidae > Thysanoteuthis > Thysanoteuthis major. The sequence goes on along the minus strand of OY735200.1, from coordinate 51,113,436 downwards.
AGTTGTCTCCTCTTTCTTTCTTTTTTTCTTTCTTTCCTTCTTTCTTTCTTTCTTTCTTTCTTTCTTTCTTTCCTCCTTTCTTTCCTTCTTTCTTTCTTTCTTTCTTTTTTTCTTTCCTTCTTTCTTTTTTTCTTTCTTTCCTTCTTTCTTTCTTTCTTTCTTTCCTTCTTTCTTTTTTTTCTTTCTTTCCTTCTTTCTTTCTTTCTTTCTTTTTTTCTTCCCTTCTTTCTTTCTTTCTTTCTTTCCTTCTTTCTTTCTTTCTTTCTTTCTTTCCTTCTTTCTTTCCTTCTTTCTTTCTTTCTTTCTTTCTTTCTTTCTTTATCGTTGTTGCCATAAAGATAAAAATGGAGGTAAAGACTAGTCAAAATGAATCACAAAAATACGATTTGGTTTTACGAGGAAGTCATTCAGAAGAATTTAATAATTATCTTTTTCAGTTGGCCGACCGTAGATATGAACACCAGATGGATGCGACTAATTAAGAAAGAACAGATATAAAGAAAATTTTATAATTACTTTTTCTCAACAAAAAATTCTGTCTTGAAGGCAATTTTATGTATTCATGCGCTTTGGAGAGAAATGTTTATGGAAAAGTTTCTTACAAACAAATATATTTCACAAGAAACAAGACGCCACATTTCATAGGAAAAGGCTAATTATTAAATTTTACCCAATGACTTCTTTCCTACACGGGAGCAGAAGTTATGCAGATCTATACGTAAGTAATTTGTTTGTTTAAAGACCTCTGTAAATCTACGGAAATTTTTTTTCCTGGAGTAAGTAACTTAAGGTATGATGGACCAAATTTTAGTGATTTAAACAATCGTCGGTTAAGTAAAACTTTTTACATTTTATTCCCCCATAATGAATCTTTGAGGAATGAAATCGTATTCTTATTATTAACCTTGACCAGTTTTTACTGTGATTTCAAGTTTTATCGCAATAATGAGTATAACAACGCGATTGAAAATACTGGTTGCCGTAAAATCACGACCCGACTCAAAAATAATTATATAACTATAGCGTAACATTATTTCAACCGGTGTCGAGAATCGAGAATAAAGTAAAATTTAGGATTGATCAAATAAATTATATTAGTTCATGTTTGTAAGACTGGTGACATGGAGGTGACGTCATCTGATAAAGACTCAAAATGTGTTAATTTCAGTTCGTTCAATTCTTGGGTAATTTATCCATAATGGTTCCATAGAATTTATTGTAAGTACTCTCAAGTAATTTTCTTTCCATATGAAACTTTCAAATTGCTTTGCAGCCGAAGTTAATCATTGATATACTTACTATAATATATTCAACGATAAAAATTATGAACAGAATGTTGATGTTTTTGACAAGTTACCACATTTCTTCGAAGCATCTGTGTAGAGTATATCTCATATTAAAGGAGATGGGACATTGGCATGTACTTACGTATCGTAGTGGGGCGTGGGGAAGGCTGAAAAGGGTTGAGAAACACTGGTATTAAGTCTTAAGCTTCCCAGGTCCTTGGAGTTGTTTTAACCTTAAAACTGACACCTGTCCTATGTTAATTGGTCACCCCATATGGTGCTCATCTACCCTGACTGGATGACTCCTTAGCTGATATAGGTATTTTTGGGGATGTCAGGCGTCAGTTCTCGGGTGAAGGTGAAAACGTAGACCACAAATTTGTAATATACAAGACAGACCTTCTCCACTTGGACGCTTGTTGCAACACCATCTTCTTATCTCAATTTTCTTCATTTGGGCTTTGCCCCGAGCTGATTTGAGTTCAGTAAGTGTATAAATTGCAAATCAGTACCTCTACGCTGGATACAACATCAGCCGTCCTTGTCCGGGCTTTACATACCACAATTTTTTCTTGTCTCGACTTGCTAGATGTGAAATAGACTAAGAGGTGACAACGAAAATAGTGTTATTCGCTACTCTATCCTTGCTTACGACACCCAGTATCCCCAAGTGGTCACCCGTCTACGTACTGGACGTACTCGACTCCTGTCCAATGATTGCATAAGAACCAGCGTATTCAACGTAACTTGGCCTTAAATCTAGAAAAATAGATTAGCTTTTTTTGAAAACAACCCCAACTACGAAGGAAAAAAAATTAATTAGTCAGAAGGGATTTTAAATTTTAATTTTGAAAAATTATGCACGTAATTATTCATTCAATAATGTGTCATATTAAGAACTTTCTATCACCCTCATTGACACAGCAAAATCTGACGTTTGAAACGGGGAAACGATAATCAAGGTTGTATTTAAACTTTTTATACCCAGTTTAAATAAGCAAGGTTTCGGATTCTCTTACTGCTGCCCACTGACATTACTTCAACTCCTCTCTTCTCCAGTCGGTTAGTTTTTCTCCTTTCTGCATTAACAAAGTAAATATTTCGAACCGTAAGGGAAATGTTTGATGATACGCACCGAATTTAGCAATTGTTTACCTAAAGTTTTTCAACATGTTTCAGCACAAAACCTGTAAGTCGTGATATATGTATATATATATATATATATATATATATATATATATATATATATATATATATATATATATATATATATATATATTGCTTTTGTCTTGATTTCTCTTGGCCAAACCTATTTCTTTAGCCAGACATAAGGTGAGATGAGAAAGGTGTTACGCCTCAACGAATGACAACGGCTGAGACGTTGGTGGGGGATGGAGGCTAATCTTTTCTTTGCGTCAAAGTCATTCAGATCGAATTACGCCTGTCATTAAATCGATGCTATTTCCGACCGATTAGTGGCTAAACGAAATCATTTCCCGTCTGAACAGTAAAACCTCTACCCTCGTTGTCTCCTTCCTGAACCGGAACGATACTTGAGCATAGGTTTGCGTAGGCAGAATTTTTTTGCCCTCACCAACGTTCGTGGACTCAGATTGCGAGACGAAATTGGAGCCAATCGTAAACAGGCCTATGTCTGCAATTTGGGGGGATATTCTCCTCCGTGGCTCATAGCTGTACTTATGTACGACAAGGGCCTATAGCAGGGTCGTGTGCAGGAGTGGGGTTTACCCCGTTCGGGGTTCCAAAAGGGTGCCCAGGAATTTCGTGGGATCTCAGGAAATGTTTTTTCAAGTTGAAAAAAATCCAGTTGACTGATATAGTAAGGCTCCAAAAAAACTTTGTGACTGCTATAAAATTCGAATCAGAGGCCTTTTTTGATGATATTCTCAGGGAAGGAAAAAAAGTTTCCGACTCTCACGAATTCATTCCTTAAGTAGTAATTTCTTCATCTTATTTCTGCTGGTTTTTATTACAAGTTTACCTCCATTAGTTAGCAGGGCAGAAAAAGAATAAAGAAAGGAGCGTCCAGCGAAATTCGAATTCGCCTTATTTTCCACTGGGAAACTTGCCTGTCAAGGGACATCTGTCCTACTGATTAGACCACAAAGACCACCAGCTACTGAAATTCAATTTTAACCATATTTGTCCGAACGCCTGGCATGCCATCATTTATATTCTATGACATACACTAGTAGTATTAGTAGTAATATAACTTGAATGTATTATTGGAAGCATTGCCAATTCTGATCAGGTTCATCTTGTTTCTGATGCTTCTAATCGCAACTTTCAGAATTGTTAATCCCTGGTGCTTGCGTAGAATGTCGATCTTAGAGTTACATTCAAAAGCTACAGAAATCAAATGAAAAAATAATCAGTCAAAAATTGACAATGTTTCACCTTGTGAATTCAATAACCTCATGGAATATTCTCCGAATTTCGTTTATGATGCATTATTAATCAATATTCATTTTTGGCTAGTATTTCTCTCATTTTATTCTTGTAACTATTTATTATAACTCTCAGCACGTTATTCTGCCACTTTTACGTAACTGTTAAACAATGGACCGGAAATGAACATGAATTCAGTGGTTTTGTCAAACTCCTGTCGACAACAACAAGAATATATTTAAATCAGTATTCCCCCATTATGATTTGAAATCATGACCAACTAGTCAGAAACTATGTCTCTAACCAACTTGGGAACATGAACAAATCTTACATAATAACCAAAAATTTTTCTGAAACTTCTTGAACGGCTCATTTCACTCTGCTAAATAAGAGAATTAGAATTTCCCTTCAGTGATTATCAAACTATGACCACCTGATTGGTAGCTGGCTCTCTTACCGACTGAGACAAAATGACATATTTTACATATCTGCAAAAATTGATCTTACTGTTTTACAGGGGATCATTTCATCTTAATAAATAAATGCTTTCACACTAAAAATTACATTAAGAACAGTCAACCAAAACTGCCATTACAATTGTCAAAATAGGTGTCTTCAGCTTTTAAGTTGGCTGGCTGGTATCACGGTTACACGCCACATCAATAGAGCTAGAGTACTGAAAATTTCACCCTTTATTATGTCTGCAAAATATTTTTACCCCTCCCCTTAAACAGGTTTACAGTACAGAGTTCAATTTGCAATGTAAGTTTGAGTTGAATACGTCCCCAGTTTGTGCCCAGTTGCGCTCTCATTTGTTTTTTGGAAAATCAGATTTTTTAGTGATCCAACAAAAAGCGAGAGAAGTAACTTCTTCGTTGATCACCCTTTTTTCGTATCTTTTTAATTGATCATTCGATATGCTACCAAAAGACTGTTTCTATCGAGTGAATAACCAGACCTGTTTTCTTATCTTTTTGTTTTTATTCAATTTACGTACAATCAAAGTGTTGTAGAAATAAAAGTAGAAGTAGAGTTTGTACCTGTAGAAAATTTTCTATTTTCCATCTGCGATGCATTTTTCCAAAGATTTCTAATTCAAAGATTACCCTGTATCCCGATAGTCACCAATGGAACTGAAGCGTCGAGTCTAAGAGACTGGCCTGCGAGCTGAGAATCATGCAACGGGCACACGCACAACATCATATGGTGAGACCACTAGACAGTACAGTATATTGGAGGGAAAACAGGAGTCAGAGAAACTATTAGGAAACTCAAATTGCAATGGGCTGGTCCTGTTGCAAGAATGGCTGCATACAGATGGACATCATGATTCACAACATGGATCTCCAGAGATCAAATGCAGAACTGAAGCTGGGAGAATATGAGGTGGCAAGATGAACTGAACAGCTCCAGAAGATATTGGCTCCATGAAACCCACGATAGAGAAATGTTGTATCCTGCAGGAGGTCTATGCCCAACGATAGACGATGAAAGACCAATGATGATAATGAACCTACAATGATTGAAATCGCTCGTCTAAAATGTCAAACCAGTAGAGTAAATATTCTTCTCGATTAAAAAAAAGAAGAAAAAAAGATCAAAATGTATACAAATGCAGACCGTGGATAGATGTCTATACGCCGTTAATATTACAGCTGAAATAAATGTACTGACTGGTGGGCTAATAGAAGGGTCTAGTTGCCTTGATCTCTCAAATTTAGAGAGTCTCCCTCCCATTCTGCCATCTTAGAAAATTGACATTCGAAATTCCTGATCTCACCTAGCTTTAGACAATAGACGCCACAGACAAATACGCAATTATCTCAGCCACCAAGCCGGCCAATATAGACTAACAGATAGATGAAATGTAAGGTAGATAAAAGAAAGCAGTTAAAGGAGAACATAACAATAAAATATTTAAAATAAAAAAAATTAAATAAAGGAAAATCAAATTGTTAGTTCGCTGAGCCAAATATTCGTGCCTTTCGTGATAAAAGCATAAATTTGATAAGCTTATAACCAGAGGCATTCCAAAAAAAATTGGATATTGAGTCATCATGAATATGTCGCTTAGGTAGACATTTCAAAATAGCTGCTTTCGACAATTGTTTTCAGATAGATTTTCCTATCTGCAATGGATATATGATATTGAAGACATGAATAGTTGAATTTATTTACCTCACATAGATATTTTTTTTATTCTCATTTGGATAATACATGCAAGTCATCGAAAATTCAAGATGATCGTCATGACTCAAATGAAAATTGTAATTGCCGTGAAGTTGCATAAACTAGTCTGATATGGATGATATCAGTGTCAGATCACACTTTTCATGGCGTGGGATTCGAATTATGAACTTTAGAATTGACAAAAGGCTTGTTTCTTTCTTACATTCCAAGATGATCACTTGTTGTCACTGGCAGCCATTTTAGAATGGGCGACATTTTGAAAATTCGTGAAGGTTCAGTGTTTGGGGAGAGATGTCTTTTCCTGTAAGTATACAAAATTGTATGCTTTCATAACAAAATGCATAATTAGCTTGAAAATTTTCGACTATTCGGGCCCCACTAAAACAGATATCAGGTGGAAATAAAGGAACTGAAAGAGCAACGAATGTGGACGGAAAATAGCAAAAAAGAAAAGAAGAAAGAAAGAAAGAAAAAAGTGGGAAGGAAAATAAAGAAAGGAAGAAACAAACACACAAACAAACAAAGACGAAACAAAGAAACAGAGAAAGGAAGAAGGTAAACAGAGGAAAAGAAATAAAGACAGAAAGAGAGAAACGAAAAGAAAGAGACAGTACAGAGATGTAATATGTAGGTAAGAGCTGAGTGTGGTATTTCTCCAACAGTAACAGGGCATCGAGTGGAACTCCCTATCTTTGCCAAGGATATTGCAAACATGATAAATTGTTAGACTCTTGATTACACCCAGGTCGTCAGTACATCAACGATGTGGGGAGGTTAGGTATGCTTGGGCCAACAACGATATAGGCCCTCCCCAGAACGGGGAACGTTAATTGAATTAGGCGATTTTATGAACGGTCAATTAACCAATCAAAACCTCTTTAGGCGGGTTTGAAAACGTTCTACATCTTGTATATATGCTTACGTAACGCGCATGCGTGGATTTGACTTTTTTTTAAATAGGAAAATAGGATTGGAAAAAAGATGTAAAGATTTAAGAAAAAAAGAAAGAAAGGAAGAAAGAGAGGAAGAAAGGAAGAAAGGAAGGCTTTTGTACCGTTACTAAAAAATCCCCCTAACAGCTGAAATATAACCAGCTATTTGAGGAAAGAATATCTTCATCAAAAATGCAAACGTAAGCAGCCCAAAGGAATTCTAGAAAGGTTGAAGAAAATGAATTTACTATATCATAAAAGAAATAAGGGCAGGAATACGCCAAGTCCATGCTAATAGGGCCCACCACCATCTTTTGCACAATGGTAGGGAAATCTTAGACGTGTCAACCCTTCATGGATAGAAACTGTCACGTTGCCAATGTCTTTTAGCTGCATGTCGTGTTGGAAGTGATCAATTAAAAAATTGGGGGAAGGGGTGATCAATGAATAGGTCACTTCTCTTGACTCTTGATCCGCGGTTCTCAATTAGAAAAAAGCTGAATGAATGCAGCCTGATACCAAAGGTCGATTTAGCATAATTTTACGTTGCAAAACTAAAACCTATTGAGGGGATTTTCAAAAAAACATCAAGAGATATAATGTTATTATGAAGAGTTAATGTTTAGATTTCCAGCCCTCTAGCTCCATTGGTGCGATCTGCACATGTGCTACATACATACGTACATAGACAGACGAACAGACCGGCATAAAGACTGAAACCAACGCTGGCAGTATTCGTGAAGATTTTAATGGACGTTTCTTGATGTGTTGAACGGGAACTGATAAGAACGGATTTCTGTCAGCGTTTGACTATTCGTTTTGGGTTTTTTTTTTAGGGTGGGGGTCTTACCAAATAGAGAAAACGAGTTACTCTTCGCCACCAGTGATGAAAAATAGATTCATTACAATGATCCAAAACGAAGTGAATCGTGATTAGATTCACGAAAGCCCTCAGTAATTATAAATGGAATCCATTAAGGAAGTATCTGTGTTCATCTTTTGGGCTTTGTTGGTCCTTCCTCTCATGTCAGATTCCTCAGACCTTTGGATAGCACCAAGAGTATAGGTCTCATTAGTCATTCAAAAGAAACTGCGACGTGAACAACGTCTTTTGGCAGCATGTCGTATTAGGGGTGATCAATTAAAATATTGAAGGAAGGGTGATTAATGAATGAGTAATCGCTAGAACGTCTCAGTTTCCAAAAAAACAAAAAAGAAATAAGCGGGTACAAACTAGGGGCAAATTTAGCACAAACTTACATTGCAAACTGACCCTTCAATCAAAAACCCTCATTTTGTGTATGTGCATGTATCATATACACATATGTCAATTTTCCACATATCTAATCCAGATAAGTGACAGTTTATTCCTTTGATGATGATAAACAGGATCTCATTCCTGTGACCCCTGCCTGACTACACAGATTTCAAAACAGTCACTCACGTACACCTACCCGCAAATATTCCGTAAACATCTGCTAAGGGTCATGGCATTTGG
>OY735200.1:51077621-51100121 GCA_963457665.1 Thysanoteuthis rhombus | reverse complement strand
ATAGATAATCTTGGTTATAAGTCATAGGTTTAGGTGGGGGTTCTGATTTATGATTCCAAATCCTTCTTTTTCAAGTTTACTGCTCAACTGAGAAAGGTAAACAAAAGATCATTGAGTTTACACATGAAGATTTATTTTATTTTTCGGATAATTTACGCATATTATCGATTTCAGTGGGTCTTTTTTTTTGTACATTTCTAGGAGGGTTCTACTGGGAATATTTTGTTTAATGGATCCATACTTGGTTATATTATAACAGTATTATATTACCAAAAGAAGACTTCATCTCTCCATTGGTATCAGCGGCTATTGACTTACATTTGTCAACGCTAACAATGGATAAGGTACTTTACTCGTGCTCTCTTGGCAGATGAGGTATTTATAGGAGGGTACACTAAACATGTTTTAATTCTAACATTCTTTTGCCCATCAATCATTGTAACATACCAGTGACATAAGAAAAAGACAATGGTGATGATGCAGAGCTTTCATTAGGTGTGGCATAAGGCCATAAGATGCTTATATTCCTAAACGGCCGCCTATCTTGTTTCTGATCCTATATAGAGTTGCTTAATTCCTGTGATCAGATGAGAACCGATGCTTTTAGTGCAGTGAGTAAAATAATGACCCAGCTTGAATTAGAACCATAAGTATGAGGCATCCAGTGAGAGCCACACTAACTGCACGGAAATAATGGTCTACAAAACTACCTCGTTAACCACAACCTCACAGTGAGACACCCGTATCCATGTCAATAGATGTGTGTAGACATGAATTACGAACGAATATACTGACTGCTTTGTTGACAGAATGTTCATGTTATGCTAATCTTACAGATGAGAAAGTCCTGCATGTTATTGAGTAGGCTTGAACATCAACTAAAGATGCAGGAGACAAATGCTCAACTCTCTCAGCCAGCATGCAGGATCTGTGTGGAATCCGTTAAGAGGTTAATTGTGAGATTGTTCGGTTGGTTTGTTGGTTGGTATTTTAAGAAAACAGGAGTCCGAGACATCATAGTCATTTTGTAAGAATAAGACAACTGATGGACATCACGACTCACAACATGGATCCCTACAGACCACATGCAAAACTGAGGCCGACAGAACGCAAGATGGAGAGATGAACCAGACAAATTCAGAAAATACTGGCTCCGCGATGCCCATGACAGAGAATAGTGACGAATCGTGGGGAAGGTCTATGTCCGACGACGGACGTTAAAAGACAGATGATGATGATGATAATGATGATGATGATGATGTACAATATGACTCAAGGAAAAAGTTGGGTCCCGAAAACAAATGATTCGGAAAAAAACATGAGGAATTTATTCACACACACACACACACACACACACACACACATATATATATATATATATATATATATATATATATATATATATATATATATATATATATATACTTCCTTGAGTCAGTTTTAAATGCAAATTCTCATTGTATTTTATCTCCCTTGGTGGCTCAGAAATCCCGCCCCCCGGGTCACATGGGTTCAAAATTGCAAAGAATTCTTTGTCTTTTGGGACAACCACATAAAATCATTCAAAAGAAAAACAAAGCGTGTATGTGTATGTGCGCGTGTGCGTTCTACTTTTTTTATTTCATTTTAATTTTAGTTAGTTTATAAATTGCTTTTCTTATTTCGTTCCCCTTAAATTTACTACCCTTTTTTTTTTTTGCAAAATCCCGAGCCTTTATTCTTCGGTAGGATTTATTCACTTTATGATTTATTGCAATGTTACTTTGCTTTAAAAAATGGCGTTGGTTTCGAGGTCAGATTTGTTGGTAAGTTTTTCTTCATTTTGTTTCGTTTTGTTTTGATGCATGACTGATGATAAAAAAGGAGGAGTCAGGGTTTTGTCGGTTCTAGTGATTTCTTGAAATGATGTCAAGTGTGGCGACGGGGCGATCATTTTAACATGGGATATCTCAAGAAATTTCTGATGTGAAGCATAAGTGAATAAAAAGAGTGATACAATGGAAGGAGAGAGAGAGAGAAAAATGGAAGAAAGAAGGTAAGAGAACGAAGGAGATAAAAAAAGAATGAAATGGAAGAGTAGAGACGAAAGAAAGGGAGAAATAGAGCGACGGTACATCAGACAGAATCATTTGGAGAGGGACACGAGAAAGAAAAGAGGATGAGGCCGATCGTACATTAAACGGAATAAAGTGGACAGAAAGAAAAAAATAGAAAACAGGGCCGACCGTACATTAGAAAGAATAAATTTGAGAAAGAAAGAAAGAAAGGAATAGAGAAGAAGGCCAATCATACATTAGACGAGGTAAATTGGATAAAGATGGAAAGAAAAAAAAAGAAAAGAAAATCAAGCAAGCCCGCAAAAATTGAACAACATTAAAAAGAAAAATAATCAAAACGCGAAAAAAACATTCAAGTGGATTACACAATGAAAATTACGAGAGAAAGAATAGGACGAAAACAAATGAAGGAAAATAACTGGAACGAAAATAAAACTCAGGGAAAAAAATAAAATATCGATGAGTAAAGGAGACAAGGCAATAAAAATTCACCTTTTTGAAGGAAAATGAAGCTGATGCCAGGCAGTTCGTCCCAGAAGACAACAAATTTTAGTCCATAATTCATCAACACAAACTACAATCAAAGGGTCCCAAAATTCAAAATAGTTTTCTAAATTGCCATAGTTATCTCTCTTTGTGATACTTTGTTTCGGCTTCGTAAGTCTCTTTAACGAAACAATCCTGTTGGAAAATTTGATTCGATTTGCTTGTTAATTCAATTGCTTCTATTCTTTTGGTAACGATTCTGTTCTCTTTTCAACGATGATTTGATAGGGTTCCCTTCACCTAACCGAATATTATCCTGTTTGATTTTCCTAGCATACTTCCTATTCAGAGGTGAGTAAAAACATTATTCAGTTCTATCGGTTTCGATACGTGAAACGGTCTTATAGAGAGTTCTGTGTTGCAGTTCGATGAAGCGTGATCCTTGTTTGATATGGTTATTTACTAATCTCTTGTCTAGCACAGTGATTATCTAACGGGATGTACTTGGTTCCCAAGGTAACAATTTCCTAAGGAGGTGAATTTTAACCGAGGAATGATGGGGAGGGATTTCAGTCAGTGGATGAACGCATATTGGAAAGTATAATGGTGGAAGTAATTACTAGATGGCAAGTCAAAATTGGGGTGCGGGGGAATCGAAGGAGCCTTACATTGCAAGGAGAGGTATGTTACCTGGGACTCTGAGAACTAGTGGTCAAATTCAAAGTCACAGAAGTTGGTCATCCAGTGAGCCATCACGCTACGATAGGCACTCAGTTATTTACAAATCTCAGAAGTCAGGCATAGTCACACAATTCAGTCACTGCTCCCTACCACTGATCGAGCATCGCATTATCAAAATAGTTCGCAAGACCAACTTGCAGACCAACGTGCTGCGATACATGCCTAGTTATTCAATAAGCTTAGCTTAGCACGAAGCCGAAAAATTGGATCCACCCCCGAAGATCAAATTTGCCACCCTTACTAATCGGCCTGTTAGACGAACTTGCTACCTAACGCTTGATGTGATCCAAACCAACCAAGTTATAACAATAAAGCGAAAAGATTGTAGCTACCAAGTGCATTATAGAAATATGTATAATTCATATATACGATTATTATCCAGAGATTTGTTCGAACTGTTGTCCCAATCTTGATTGTTAGAGTCACAATATTTCGGCCGCTGTACCCACGGTGGAACAAGCAGGGACGACATCACAAGGTTCAAATGACATCAAATACGTAAGTAATACGAGGCATCTCTAAGCATCGATAACGGAATGAGACCAGCTTATCCCCGTCAATTGAATTAAGGGTTTAAGGTATCACCAAAAACAGCCATGGTCTGAAGGGCGCCGTATAATACAATGATTATAGTGACTTTAATCACCAAAGTGGAGATTTCAGTTTGAATAATTCAGCATATAACAACGATCCAGATAAAACAGCTTATTGTGATCACTTTTTGACGGGTCCTTTTAGATACCAATAATTGGTTGATAACATTATGCAAACGACTCGAAAATTTGAACAATTTGGATCCAATGTTATAAATTTACATTCATTGTCATAAGTTGATTTTCTAGCAATTAAATTCATTGTTATGAGAGTTATTTTTCGACTTTTTACATCTTTAATCTATTCCCTATAGAGTGTTTTTGAACGACTGATGTTGATGAAAATAACTGTTTGATAACTTCATCCGTGATAATCTAGCTTCCTCTTTAATTCTTCTTCTCGGGCATTTAGACTGAGAAAGCACAAATTCTCAACAATAACAAGGAGGAGAGAAACCAAAGACAGAATGAGTGGCAATAAAACAGAGAGGAAAACGAAGACCTGGAAAAAGACGAAGAACGGAGTAAAAAGAGAAAATTAAAAGACGGCAATGTCGTTTATCAGATACAAACAAGGCCTAATCCTGCGAGATTTTCCCGCCTTACTCACTGTAATTTCTGCAGTCAGGTGGATGATGCGTTGAAATGATCCAAGACAGCGACGAGTGGCTTTAGCGCGGAAAGGGAAAGAATCTTTCACTGGCTGCTTACTGGAAAACATGGCTGCTATCATCGTAAAAAAAAAAAAAAACGTGCATTGCCTCTTATCAAGTACTTTTATTGTTGTCACTAAGCCTTCTATCACAATGATCAAGAGTGATGTCTGAACTGGTGTGCAAGTCAACATCCATCACATGGAGTATAGAACAGAGGGTAAATAGACATACATAAATATATATGTATGTGTTAGTGTGTGTGTGAAACTGAACTGAAGATAGTGGTGAACAGACATAAGAAGTAGAATCACAAGAATGACCAATTTATAGATACCATCGTACGACGATATCTATCTTTCTGTCTCTCTCTTTCTATATATATAAATATACGCAGATATACACAAACACACGCATATATATATGTTTGTGTGTGTGTGTGTGTGTGTGTGTGTGTGTGATGTATGCGTGTGTGTCTACAATAATTTGATTTCATGATTCCTTTAAAACGGACAAGGCTTCCAATATCAGCGGCAGAGAACCAGCTCTGTAATGCTTATGGGCTTCATTTCGTTGTCAATTGGTAAACAATGCCAAAAAGTTCTATTTTGCCAATTTCTGTCCAGGGGGAATCTTGTTTATCCATGTACTATTTGTCAAAGAGAGGTCATTTCCTTTTAATGTTTTTTTTTGTTTTTTTTTGTTTTTTTCACAACGAGGTCCTCCTTGGCTTTTGCTTAAAAGGGAAAGAACACCTTATCCTAAGTTAAGCATAGTGTATGATCCATAATGTTATAGGATTTCTTTGCTGTCTCTTGTACTGGATGCCTTGATCGTATCAAATGGATCATAAAACCAAAGGGTTACTTGAGGAGTTCAGAGAATAATTTGCTATCCAGTGTAAGAAAACTAGGTTTCGTCCGAAGATCATGGGGACTCCAGCAAAATGAAAACCTAGACTGCACACCTAAAAGCATATGAGAATGATAGAAAGGGGAAAGTTTTAAACTTACCAGCAATGAGTCTTAATTTTTTTTACCATTGGAAAGAGAGGGCAGAGATATGGAGCCTTATTTTCAATGCGTACTGCACACCAAAACGGCTGCCAACATTCAGAAGCTTGAATAAAATAAAAAGAATTAGTTGGAGAAACTACCAGCTAACAAGTGCAATAATCTTATAAATGGTTGAGAGAAACTTTTTGAGGTTGTCGTGGCCAAGGGATATTGCAACTCAAAATAAAGGAAGGATGCTAATAATACTGTCTAGGTCATAATTTCTATATATATAATATATATATATATATATATATATATATATATATATATATATATATATATATATATATATTTCTAAATACTACGTGTCCATTTGAATATCGTGATTTTCGTCAAGTTACTTTGGACATCCATTCGAAATATTCTGAAGATAAAAAATTGGTAGATTTCAAATTATTTCTGGATATTTTTACTGGTTATAAAAAAAACTCAAAGTGCCAATAATTTTAATAGGCGCTGTTTATGAACTAGACAGGTAACCAATCTTTTGTAAAAGTCAAGACTTTAATTTACTTGAATAATAAAAAGTTCGTTGTAACACTAATGTGCTGGACAAAGCCAACTTTTGTAGGCAGATCAATAAGTACGAAGCTGACGTATAGTTTTGGGTTAAATTCTAATCAGAAGATATTTATTAAATAATTTTTGATCCGTGTAATTAATATCCGCCTCTAAATTAAGCGCTTCGGGGGAAGCATTTGGAAATCATTTCCCTTCTTAAATCCTTAAAGATTTTTTTTTTTTAACTGAGAATTCATTTGATCATTTTTGGCGTTATTAGATTGCATGTCAAAGCAAACCACGGGATTCAAATTGTGTCCATGTTTTATTCTTGTGTTTGGATTTAAGTTTGGGTTTGAGGTAGATTTCGTTTTTTTTGCTTCGAGAAAAACACGTTTTGTTGTCAGTTTAGGGTTAGATTCCTTGAAATATTCTGTCGAACTGGCAAAAGCACTGGAAGAAAAAGAAATTAACGTCCCTGGTCTGCTATGACGAATGGGAAGTAAGGGTGCAATTTTAATTTATAGCTATATTGTAAATAGAACTCCCTCTTTATAAAACCTTCAAATACATTCTTTCTGAAAACTGACTGATTTCTGGGAGTTTGGGAGGTTTTAATGAATTGAAAACACATAAAATTAAAAGAAAAAGTTACATCTTCTCCATTGGGTTTGAATACGGTCTGCCGATTATATTTACCACGTTCCTAAACACTGGTGTATTCTTGATCTCGCTGAATAGTTCAGCGATAGAATTATTTTTTTATGTAAGCGCGAATGCAAACCCCATAGAACGCTGATTTCTTTAGGGGGAGGAGAAGACCAATTTGTTTCTTTAGGTCAACTAAATACGCATATCAAATTTGTTTGAGAAGTGCAGTAACCGACAGAGTCAGTTGATTTATATTGAGAGAGATATATCTTGAATCGGATAAATTTTTGTGTAATATTTTTTACCACTCGTTCTCTGAAATAAAAGTCTGCTTTACGTGGTTAGCGCTTTGTTTTAGATGCTGACTCAGGATTCTCGCCAATATTCTCGGATTCTTTCGACAATGAATATAAAAATTCGTTTCATAGTAAGCTTTTATTATTTACTGTGAACTTGAAAAAAAAGACATTTGGCGTCTTTGAAAGGTTTTTTTTCTGTATCTAAAAATGCCATATTATTTACTGATCAATCTTAGATAGATAGATAGATAGATAGATAGATAGATATGACCTGACTAAGATCGATCAACAGATAGATAGATAGATAGATAGATAGCAGAATCACTTTTGATCCCCTCATCATAATCGCCTCTAGATACACAATCGATGATGATCGGAGATCCAACTGATTTGATTGCGATGACTGCGAATCGAAATAAATTGGAACTTTGAAGAGAAAGAAGATTTTTTTTCTTGTTGCTCGGAAGTCTTTGTTCAGAGAAACTCCAGCTGAGTTTCAGATAATGAAGGTTTTTCTATCTAGAAGATTATCTGAACTGGACAATCGACTAAACTTGCACAAAAGCTACTGACAAAGGTCTGGACAAGTGGTTCAGAAAAAATACCAATACAAGGATGTGACCTTGACCCGGTCAAGATCACGGAGAATAATGATATGCCTATATGTGTAACTGAAGAAATGATTAAAAATCATAGAAGCTGGATTGCTTCTACGAAGAATTAGAATGAGATTTATTGGTTTATCGACCTATATACGGAATATGTACCGCCAAGCACCGTTCTTTTCTTTCACAAGGTTATCATTACTGTCGAGATTATTATGGAAAACATTATTCTATATTCCCCTCTCCTGGTCATGAAATAAAGGACGATGTTTGGATTGTAGCAAGGTATAACAAAGGAATAAACTTCCAGATTTGATAATCTGAAGAGGACTTTCAATTTCAGATATTTTATATATAATGATACCATTGCAATAGCACAATTTGAACAATGGACAATGCAATATTGGTAATTGAAAGTGCTTAAATTCATTTTCTTTTCTAGGATATTTGAGTATGGCCAAGCGATAAATAGAGAGAGGGGTATAATAAACGCCTTTGTTAGCAATCTTTTCTCGCTGATCAACTTGCTAGTGTTATGGGTTCAATCTACACGACTTCCATTCTAGTTTGGCTTTTTTCAAGATCAAGCTGGGCTTATGAAATGCTAATATAGAATTGGTGCGTATAATAGCTTGATGGCTACCAAATAGGTCTTGTAGGGTACTTCACTTGTAGAATGAGTCCTCTCATCACTAGGCGCCTCACTAAAATAGGCTTCCATCAGACTATATTTAGCTTGATAGATATATATCTAGTTGTACAATGATAAGATATATAATCGCAGGAAGTGATGTAAAAACTCTTCTTTGGGGCCCCATGCCAAGAACAAATGCAGGGGAAAGACTACACGGCAACTTTTTCCCACAATGGTTTAAATCTATCGCTTTTGTTTAACGGGACTGACACCCATAATTTTTTTTTATTTTATGACTCAACATTTGTTTTCTCATCTTGGCCTGTCAGGGTGAACATCGCGGATCGTTGTACTATAAACTAGATAATGTGATCAGATGAATAGGGACTATGCTCGCTTGGTGCAGTATGTTTCTGCACGATTTCCTGCAACGCAATTTACCATGGTATTGCTAAAATATTCGATTTCAAGAGGGAAATGTGCCATACTCTTAAAGAAAAAGTGAATAATATACTGATTTCGATAGACCAGTAATTGGGGGGGGGGGGTTCAATCCAGTTTCTTCTTGGTCGCATTAAGGTCTTCTATTCGTTTCATTTATTTTCTCCCAGAAGTGATACCCAACAGCCATTGCTCGAGATAAAGGCAATACGTGTCTGTGAACCTCTATCGCTCTGTTCAGTTTTCTCCGACATAATGCTACGCTATTCGAGGTCTGTCTGAAAGAGAATCGACCATTTTGGATATTTCAGGAACTGGTCGCACGGCCATGTTGGAACAAATCAGAGAAAGACTTACTGCACGTATCAACGGAAACTCTACCGCAGGTTAACACATCCTGTTGCGTGACGTCATAGACCGGGTTAATGAAATGTATGACCGCCTCATTCTCGATGCTAATCCCTCATGTCACGTGCAAGGGTTTTGGCAGAATATCATATCACGATTCCTGCCAGCCTCCATATAATCTAGATTTTTGATCCCTGCAAGTTCTGTATTTTCTAAAAGCTACAATCACCCTTGAAGTAGAGACTGTGGAGGAGATTAGGAAAAACATGATGATCCTAAAACATAACTTTCCAGACTGTTTGCCAAAGTGAAAGGGACGCTGGGATAAGCATGTAAGGTTCGAAGAGGAGTATTCTGGTGCCATTGCCCTAGGTAGACTATTTTCTTCTTGATATTAAACACATGGACACTGACGGGTAGATTTCGTATATAAATGTATATGTGTGAGGGGAAAGGATGTACACCCGACAGAATGTTGTAGACAAGTTGATTAAGAAACAAGAAAGACTTGAGAAAAACTTACTATATATCAATTTTTTTATATCAAAGAGTGTATTAGCTTACGTCTGTTTTACCCATTGACCCGGGTTTCGTCACAGCTTTGAAAGCAGAAGTTGGTTCGATAAAAATGGTTAAAATTATAGAAATACCCAGAAAATGGTGAAGAAAAAATGTTGGGTATAGGTGGAGGCTGGTGGGTTTTCCATCATTATATATTACGAGAGAGGGGGTTTTCTGATGTAAGTTGGATCTCCAAATAAATGGATGTCCTTTTTAGAAGAAAAGTTTGTTCCTTCTGGTGATGGGGACAGAAATGAGAGCTTCCTTATGTTGTGATAGATATGAAAAAAAAGGAAGGGGCAAATTATTCGGTAGAGTGGTTACGTTGAACCGAAGGATTTTGAAAGAATCATATTTTAAGCTAACATCGTTCGATATGGTGATTTGTACGAGGTGTTATTCAAACAATTAATTTTGCAAGTTATAAGGTTTAATTGGAAATTACCTGATCGTTGGATAATCGTTTTGCTGAACGAAATAAGGACAAATTTAATGCACCTGCATCTTTTGGAGAGGTGTTTGTATTTGATCATTTGTGCTATTTTTAGGTCAAAATTGTGGTGTAATAGATTTCTATGTTGGACCAGATCCGGTTGATATGTTATTTTCATTAAAAATTTTTCTTATACGGGTTTTTGATACAATGTGTAAGCCTAGCACTTGAAGATTTTTGCTGAATGTTATTGAGTTGGTAAGTGATATGATGTGTCTTTCTATGCTTTTGTTCTTTTTGTTTTTGTTTGCTATACTAGTCATGTGTGTTTTATGCACTTTTCGTTATGTTTTCGGTATAAAAAAAAGCATTGGTAGTTCAGAGATCTGAAGGGTTTCTCAGAGTATTTGTCTTCATGTTCTAAATGTTGGGGCAACAGATTTAGATAAAAACATATATATATATATATATATATATATATATATATATATATATATATACATATATATATATATATATATATGTATATATCGACTTAGCCTTGTTTTAGGCTGTTTGGTCATCGATGTTACATTTATAAACGAAGAATAAAACATGTTTGATGTTAATACAAATTCTGCACGAAAACGTATGTCAACATTCCAACATTTATTTCACGTAAGTTCTTCGGTAGAAGTCAGTAGAATATGTTCGGCTTCAACTATTACGAGCCATCAAAATAAGGCAAGACAATTACCGCTAATTGTTTCTCGGTTGACGATGAAGGGCAGAAGATTACCACGAAAAATGGCGCTATTTTGATCGGGTTTCGATTAGGTTTTTATGCCATCTTTAAAATTAGTCAGTGTTTTCCAAAAAGACTTATATCTACGTAGGTCGATCAATAAGTTATAATTATCTAATAACAACGTCAGGCTCTGGACTTTTGACATATATATATATATATATATATATATAATTTGCGTATATGTGTATGCGTGTGTGTGTGCGTGATTATCCCCTAGTTTCAGAATTGACACTCGACAAACAAAAAGACACTTCCTCCTTAAATATCGATTTCGTTATCACTTATTATGGCTGAATCAATATTGACCGCACGGCAGTCCTGAATAAGTTTAGCTGAACAGTAAACTTGTGGCTGATGAAGGTTAACGTCGCAGATTCTATAAATAATTGTCCTGTCTGTTTCAGGTTCTCCACTCTAGGGATCAATATATCTGGTAGTCCTTGCGAATAGATATCTCCCTCGATTGATCCATTAAAACAATCAATTTTCATGATATATATTCAACGGCTGCTCATTTAGTAAGACCCTCGTTTATTCCTTTAGTTCTTAACCTGTACAAAGGACGCTGTATAAAATACAATAGAATATTATCATAGTAACTGGAGTGTTAAAGTATTCATACCTTGAATTAATAAGCTTCTACGCCGATAGGATGCTACTAGGTTGATGCAAAAGCTCCCAACACTATTTTTGCACAATGCTGGGAAATTAAAAAAAAGATTAAAAGATTTCTCTAGTTTACTAAGCGATTTGATATAAATCTATTACGTTGTTTAAAATTCTTCAAAGATATTAAAGCCAGAAAAAACGGTCCAAAAAGAACTTCTAAAAACGAAATTCGACCAGCGTTGAAACGCTTGTCTTTCTCTTCTTTCTAGTCGCAGAAAACGTAATGCTAAGGTAAGATAGTCACTGGCGATAGAAAATAAATTTGTTAAGTTAATCCAAAATGCAGTAAACTGTTGGTAAATCCATGATAGTCTTCAACATCTCGGCTTCATAGGATTCTACAGAGGGAAAAAAATATTCTCCTTGTTTGATAGAATATGAAGGAGAATTCTTTATTACGCATTGCCGAGACTTGGAGATACTATTACTGCGAATACTACGGTGAGCAATTGGATCGTTTCAATGATGCATTGGAACACAGAGAAAACTTTTCTTAAAGAGGGCGACCAGAGATTTTTCTGCACAATTTCTCAGGATGTTGATGTTGCTAATGCAACACAAGAAACGAATACTGGATGTTGGTGGGGGATTCTTTCCTTCTTATTCTCAAGTCGTAGCATCTCAATATTTCCACTTGTTTTGCCCTATCCAGTATGTCTCGTTGGTCAGCGGTTTTATGCATGTATAAAACATCGAAAATTTATCAAATCAAAACTGGGATCATTCTTTTTAGATGGAAAACACTATTTATTAGAAATTTAACGTTCGGTCTCAGAAAGCCAGAGAAAATATTTTTTATTATAGAACAGTGATGCTATGAATACATAGGAATAAAAAGATTTGTTAATAAAATTAATTGAAATCATTTCAAACACCTAATAAATTTCTGTTTCTCAACGTACACCAATTTATAAATAAATAAATTTGATTGTGCTTATAGAGTGACTACACAAGAACTACGTATTTTTCTTGTTCCTATTATGTTCATAGGAAGGCGAGAGCTTCCACTACAAAGAACATAAAACAAAACATGGTTGAGATTTTGATGTATAAAAGTTATGCATCCAAAGTTAGACTAGATGTTGAAATAGGTAAGCTTGTCGATGTTTCTTTATTTTCTTAATTGCTATATACAAGTATGACGTGGAAAAGTTTATATCAACTTTAGTTTCAAATGTGGGTCTGCATTATACTCTGGTTTATAGTTTTCTAAATTTATTGGGTCAACCTTATCTATGAAACAAAACAGTACACCAGTTCATTATAAGATCCCGACAAAAAAAAACAATTAAGATATTACGGACAATGAAATGAAAAGATGATACCATGCAATAATGCATATATTGATATAAACGGATACATCAATAAGTCTGTTGCCTGACAGGTACTTATTAGCTGAATTTCCATCTCGAATTTCCAATACATAATGTTCGATCTATGCAAATAATAATCCACTGAATTAAATGCTTGACAGCGAGGGTGATTATGCTGGAAATAATATTTTTTGTGTAAAATATATATTCTATTCATCATTAGGCTACGGGCGTATTGATTCATCTACGAATCTAAATTTGTTTTCTAATTGATGGGTCGTTTTTACAATCCTTGTTATAACTTGCAATATTTTCTAACACTAAGAAGGAATCCTTAATCTGACGAAATTTATGATGGAATGAACAGTTTTGCTTATGAGAGGCATAATGTCATAGAATATCCTGGAAAATGCTCGGATGACTGAATAATGGAGCTATGAATTTATATGAATGACAAATTTTTATCAAAATATGCTACAAACTTATTCATATCACGTTGTCTTTGCTTGGGAGCTTTTTAGGTTTTTAATGAGAAACATTTCAGAAGAAATTCAAGTCATTTGTGTTCTTAATGTTGACTAATATTTCTTAATATTTTGTTTAGGGCAACCCATTCTTTGTTTGCTATTGTAAATAGCTGGAAACCGGATCGAAAACACAGCTTCCAATGAAATCTTAATTCTTATCCCATTAGTAATAATAAAAAGATTCTTCAGATCAGACGCTTAAAATAACTCACCGTCGAAAAAGACCACAAGTCCTACGTATTGGGTTGGTGCAAAGATAATTTCGTTTTTTTGTTTTTTTTTTATTTTAAACTTTGATACATATTTTGGGAATAAACAATAATTCAACTGTATTCGTGTAGTATACCATTTTTAAAGTGTGGATTTCGCTCCATTTAAGCTGAATGTTTTCTTTTAACTTTTCATTTTGGTTTATTTGAGGCTGTCAAATCAAAGATGTAAAAACAGCGTATCCGAGCAATTTTGTTTTAAGAGGTCCAAATAGGACGTAATGAAGTGGAATGCTCGCAATATCAATTGGCTAGGGATCTGCAAACGAACGCACTGCTCAACATTGTTTCCAAAAACCTACCCCACCAACCTTACCCACTAGACCCTGCCCCGACCGACAACCACTTTATCAAGCATTTCTGCCAATCCCTACAAGGAAAGGTCTTCAATAACCAGGCAGCAAAACAAAATGCCTTCGAAGAATCCATTGGTTCCAGGTTTCCAAAATTCAATGCTTCCGGTAGAAATTGATTTGTTTATAGTTGGTAAAGACGTGTAGATTCCGAAGGTTCTTATTTCGATAAATAACTTTCATCGTAAGCAGAGAAACGCTTCTTTAAAGTTGATGGTCAAAAGCTGTAATTATTTTTGTACTAACCGAATATCTACTAAAATCATAGAACGGAGAAACAAAACGACTTTGTCTAGGTAGCTATTATGATGATCTCATATGGTTAGATAACCAATTCAGCTGATTGTTGCTCGAAGGTTATAGAAAGCTGGACAAAATAGATTAATGGCTGGATTATGATGCTATGAATTCATATGAATAAAAGGTT
This sequence comes from Thysanoteuthis rhombus, assembly GCA_963457665.1. Taxonomy (NCBI): domain Eukaryota; kingdom Metazoa; phylum Mollusca; class Cephalopoda; order Oegopsida; family Thysanoteuthidae; genus Thysanoteuthis; species Thysanoteuthis major. The sequence continues at coordinate 51,085,715 of OY735200.1, read as the reverse complement.
GAAAATGCTGGAAATAGTTTAAGTTTTTTCAAAAGGTACTTTTTTTTCGTTATTAGATTGTGCATAAAATAAATTTCAATTAACCTGGTACGAGCCCTCTCTAAGATTGCTTCAGGTTGAATCAAAATTATATAAATCTACTTCCGGCGATTGATCATTATCGAACAGCCATTAATCATGAATAATGAGTTATAATGAACCTTTATGGAAAACCTCTGATCAGGGCACCCACTAAATAGACAAATATAAATTTTCAATATTGGCGTTTATCTCACCGGACGAGACTAGATTTGTGTCGAGTATAGATAACCATGTGTAACTGATATCTTCTTAAACGCTGTTTGTCAAACGTGAAGCTCAGAATTTACAATCCTACCCGAGGATATAAACTGCTGCAAAACAAATAGATAGATAGATAATTATTGATTCATTTTTCATTAATTTGATTATTTGATGAAAAAATTAATCTAGCATTTTTTTTTCATCAGTTGATTATTCTAGACGCCCTTCAAATAACCTACTGCTATAATATGACCCGAGGCCTTCTTACCGTCAGATGTCTTTTCTAATTCACGGGTTACTGGCGCGTGCTTGAGATTCCCAAATAGCGCTGTTTCTATATTCTTAAGATAACTTAAGGAAAAATTTCCCGACCAAATTGCAATCAGTTCTTACGTTCAAGCGAAAGGCGAAAACTCTTCGTTACTTCGACTGGATGCGTTTTCAACATTGCAAACGATTCATGTGTTACGGATCGGTTCGATTGGTGCGGGTGAGTTGATTGGAGAAGGCTGCAGGCTGAGACAGGCGTTAAGAAATCCAGTCCAGAACGCAGGATTAAGGAAGCCCTTAAACTTGTCTTTCCGGTTGATCAACACAATGTTCTTGTTTTTCAGATTGAGGATTATCCCAAGTGTACTTGAAAAAAAAAAGAAAAAAAGAAAGAAAGAAAGAAAGAAAGAAAGAAAGAAAGACAGAAAGGGAGAAAAACAAAAAAAGGACAAAGTAAATGAGGGGAGAGAGAAAGATCACAGTGAAAAGAAGGAAAATAAGAGAAGGGGAAGAGGAAAATGGAAAGAAAAAGAAAGGAAAAAGAAAGAAAAAAGAAGTAGAGGTAGAAAATCAAAGGGTGATAAAAGTCAAGAAAAACAAGCGTCAAGGGTGTCGAAAGAGGTGAAAAAGAAATGGTGAAAGAGAAGAAGAAGAAGAACAAGAACAAGAACAAGAACAAGAACAAGAACAAGAAATATGATGTGTAAGGAATAACTAAGAGAGAAAAGAAAAGCACAAGAAGTGAGAAGAATACAAGAAATTAATCGAGAAAGATGAGGATGAATAGACAACTTACAATACGCAAAAACAAACAGAGAAATGAAAGAATAAAAGAACTTGTTCCACGGGGAAAGTGGCAACTGAATGAATAAACGTAAAGAAAAATACAGAATAAAGACAGAAAGTTGTCTAAAAAGAAAAGAAAAAATTGTGTAAAAAGAAAAGACAGAGAAATGACTGGACAACAAGAAGGAAAATAAAGGAAGCAAGGAAAGAGTAGAGAAGAAAAAAAAACAGCAACTAAAAACAACTGATTGGAAGAAAGATAAACAAAAGAAGGCAGGGAGGGAAGTTCGTAGAGAAAACTTGAGAGAAAAAAAAATAAAACGAAGGCAGCAACGGATTATCAGCCATGTCTGAAAGGTCATCTCGTGGCCCGTAGATGTTCGGGGATTTGTTGGCAAACCCTCTTAAGTTCCCCAAATCCTGAACCGCCCATCTTGACAGCAGTGAATCGCCCGTTTGGATTTACGGCTTGCGTTGGGGTCGCTCCGTGTCGACAAATACACGCCGTTTGCTATTTTCACGCAAGACTTACTTGCGCAAATCTTCCGCCAATATGACGAAACTGCTCAACACTGCTCAACAGGCTAAGGATGACTTCGGCCACGGATTGGCGAAGGGTCGATGCCAAGCATTCGTAAAAGCCGATAAGCTGCCGACATAGAGTATTATGAGCGATCATCCTCTCGTTTGATAAATCTTCACTCGCTCCAATTCTCTCTCTCTCTCTCTCTCGTAGAGAGCGTCTTTTTTTTCTCTTGTTTTTAAAAACTTCTTTCTCTCTGTCTCTTTTCTGGCTGTTTTCTCCATGCTTGGTTACGGGAATTTGATTTATTCTTTCTGTTTCTTTGTCTCTGTTTTTCTCCACACACACACACACACGTAAAGTGGTTTCCCCGGCTCTCTGGTTAATTCAAAATGGGGGATGATGGTATGTTAGGCTGAATCGTCGGATGTTGCGGTCTTGGGAGATACAGGACAGTCTGGTGTAGGAAAGACAGGAAGTGGGTGCGCGTTGCCTCTATAACAACTCGCTGAACATTTTTGTATTTTCCTTTTTTTTGTAAAAGTGGAATATATATGTATATATATATATATATATATATATATATATATATATATATATGTATATATATATATGTATATATATATGTGTGTGTGTGTGTGTATATATTACAATATTGTGCGCTATCGCCACAGATAAATCAACACACCATATATATATATATATATATATATATATATATATATATATATATATATATATATATATATATATATTATAAATGAATATATATATATACACTCAAACACTCAATATATTTCTATATGTGGAATGGTATTTTAGACAATGTTTGATTTGTATCCAAGAGTGAACATCAAATAACGCTGCAAAAGCGTGATATCATCACATGGTCCCCATAACAGCGATGGACATCATATATTTGAGAAATCATTTGAATCCAGTCCAATAATGCTACCACACCACCGTGAAATACGAAATCGGAAATTATATATATATATATATATATATATATATATATGTATGTATATATATATATATATAAATATATATATTGATTTAATTGTCAAATTATCAAGTTATACATATATATATATATATATATATATATATATATATATATATATATATATATATATATATATATATATATATATATATATATATATATATACATATGGACAGAGGGGTTCAAAAAAAGTATAACTACTTGAAATGCATGTAATTTCTTTATTATCTAATTTACATGCTTTTTCTTTTCAGGTTGTGTTTCTAAGTGAATTGATATTTTTGGCTGAACAAAAAATTGAATTATTAAATTGTAGTATGAGACCGAATCGTACCTCATGGTTTATCGTCGGTTTTGTCGTCAGTTCAACGTCAAGATACGCTATTCACCAGACCATCATTATTTGTCAATCAGTTTGAAAGTTATGGTACTGTCCATGGCACAGACAGCAGACGTCCAACCACGAAGACTCAGGTGAGCATTGATGCAGTTCACGACTCATCCATTAACAGACCAGGGAAGCTCACCGCGGCCGCTCCCGAGGATCGGGATTGGCTGCCTGCAGTGTGTTACGCATTATGACCGGGGATCTCAAGCTATTCCCTTACATCATATGTATGCAGTATAAACTAACAGCGGAGATCATACAGAGATGGTCTGTCATGTGTGAATGACTCAGCAAAAGAGCTTGATCACACCCCCAGGATGGATCAACCACATTTAGTTTTCAGACGAGGCACACTTCCACCTCTACGGTGCAATCAACAACCATCACAAAATCTTCTGGGATTCTAAAGCGATCGCAGCTTACAATGCCAGGCATGGGTTACTTAGTCCCTACTGGTTCGAAAAAGATCGTCGAACCAGTACCAACAATGCTTAACGGTATTGTAAAGTGATAAGACAATTCTGTCTAAGTGCAACCCTCACTCCAGGCGTGTTGCGTGGGGCCTGGTTCATGCAGGATGGGGCCCCGCCTCATAGTGCACACGTCACTATTGTCTATCTTCATCAGCTATCCAACAACCGCCTCCTTGCACACGGCACCGCCCCAAAATGAGCGCCCCACAGCAACGACCTAACCCCCACATGACTTCTGGTTGTGAGGAACCGCCAAGGGACCTGTATTCGCTAACAAACCTGATACAAAGAATTAGTACGAGCTGCATGAGGCCAACTACCTCCAGCAAGACATGACTGAGACCATGAAGAGGATGGGAAACAATTCAAATATTCAAATAACGGCTCAGTCTCAATCACCATGGGGTGTATAGGGAAAATGCAAATTACATGAAATTTGAATAAATGCTAATTTAGGACGATTGAATTAAGTTATTCATTTCATAATTACTGCTCTGAAATAACATACTATGTTCTTCCAGAAATTTTCCTGTTCAATGTTATATGATTTCTAATTTGCGCAGAATAAACTATGGAAATCATTACACTTTTTTGAATATATATATATATGTATATATGATGAAGTGAGGATTCGCTACGTAGACCCGTTTATGTTTCTGTCCTGTTTGGGGTATCTTCAGGCGAATGATCCTTCGCCTGAAGAAGCCCAGACTGAGCATGAGCGTGTCTGTGTAGAAAATCCTCACTTCATCATATTTTTGCTCTGCTCTAATTCAACGTAATGTTTGATATTGAATGCATCGAACGTTTTATGAAATAAACCCATCATTCATTGGATATTGTATTATTTTATATTATATCATATTGTATCCCTAATATATATATATATATATATATGTATATATATATATATATATATATATATATATATATATATATATATATATATATATATATATATATATATATATATATATATTAGAGTGCTGATTTTCGCTAGCAAGTTTCTGCCGTTGGTCTATTGAGAAACGGGAATAAATGTATTGTCAGTGGCCAGGAGTTGAAGTAAATGTTATTGACAAAATTGGGCATTTATATCGTAGAGAGATTGATCTGATGAATGGTTTGCCTCAACTCCATACATTCTATTTGATCTAATGCTTAACAATAGATTTCGCCTGTTAGGATTTCGTAATAATAGTATTAAAAGCAGTTTTTGAAATGTGTGAATGGATTCATCGTTAAGGGCTTATAAGTGATATGGAATCAAAGCAAGTGTTACTGACAGAATAAGGCTGTTAAAGGTAACTTTGTCATCTCAGCTTTAATTTCCTTCTTTCAATTCCTCCCTTCCCTCCTTCCCACTTTCATTCGTTCACTCTTTTAAGATTCCCCTTTTTTCCTTTTTCAACATTTTTGAGTTTTTCCTCCTCATTCAATTTTATGCTGTCGATTTTGTAGCTTGTGTCTCTTCATTCTTCCCAAGATTATATCCTTTCTATTTCGTTCTGTCTGTCTGTTTTGTCTGTCTGTCTGTCAGTCTGTCTGCCCCACTCCTCCTACATTGAATGCCTCTCTGTCTCTCTGTCTCTGTCTCTGTCTCTGTCTCTCTCTGTCTCTCTCTCTCTCTCTCTCTCTCTCCCATCCGTAATTTGCTTTTAATATTCTGTGAGCTCAGACAAGATGAAAACTCCACTTTTTGTCAATTCGTGCTTGTCAGTTTGTCCAAAGTACAGCAGATCTGTCAGTCAGCCTCGTTCCTATCTACTTACGTCACTACCGGTTACGCATCATCACATAATATGTTGAGCTGGATTAAACAAGGATGAGTATGTCGATGACGAAGTTTAATACAGTAAAAAGGAGAATCACAGTACAAATAGTTATAAGGGAACTAACCGTGCAAGAGATGTAGCCAGCTCCCAATGCCCAACCCCGACACTTCTATCTACTTTGTTTAAGGTGAGTTATTCATTAACTGAGTAATGATGGGAGATCATTTCAAATAAGTGTTTCAATATAATGTAACACAATTTATAATCATTCTGTTGGATCATACATATCCATTTCTTCATGCATAACTTGCGTTGAAAGAAGCTAATAGACCTAGAATTTAGGGTGAGAACAGGTATTTAGGCTTTTGCATTACCGACGGCTCAATGGTAAAAGCATCGCTACCTTGAAGCGGCTACCTTATCATAGTTGAATAAAACAAGTTTTTTTTAGCGTGTAGAGTATCTGGATTATCGAAAAACAAACAAAATACGAAGGATTACATTGTTTTCAAAGTTGATGTGAAGATGCAATAGGAGAGGAATATTAGGTGACTCTGGCGTACCGATTGGAGTTGGCGCCCTAGTTGAGAACATCAAACACCATGGTATTTTGACAACATGAAAATTTAAACAATTACAGTTAACTTAAGTGCTATTTTTCAGCAATTTAAGACAATCTTTGGCTATTTTCTCGACTTTTTAGACGGATCAAGCTATTTTCGACTCAAAAGTGGCCATGGGAAGGCTAACTGGAGTTTTTAGCACGTTATGGGGCGTTTTTCGAAATGGGTTGGGGTGATTTTGCATGAAAAGATTTTTGAGTTGGTAACACAAGGGTTGACACTCAGTGTTACCGCCCCAACACTAACCCAACACTAAACTTTGTTATTCTTCCGACAATTACTATCACTTCTACTCTCATTATTCTTACATTGCGTGTTAATTCACTGTTTATAGTTTACTTGGTCTGGTACAAGGAAACAAATAGAGAGTATTCAGTGACGAATACCTTATTACACTAGTAGATTGGCCTCCATGATAAAATTGAACTTTACAAAATGAATTATAATCGATGTGCCGTTTTTGCTTCGTGACATATTTTTTCCCTTCCAGGAGTTAAGAATAAAGGAGAACTTTCAATTACATATTTTCCTTATTCATCTATTTATTTATTTAAAAATAATTAATTCGATAGAAAGAAATAATTTGAAATCGAGCCAAATGGCCAGCGAAGATGGCCTCTAGGCCCGTTTATTCAAATAATTCCTTGATACATTTGTAAATCTAATAGTTATTCTGATAATGGTTTCATAGCAAAATTTATCGTATAAAATGTATCTTGCCCATTGAACTCATAACGATTGTAGGCAATGGAATTGAAAAAGGAGGAAGTAATTAAATAAACTAAGGACGTGCCCGTTCCAAAGGTGCATGTTTATGAATTCTATATCTAAATTTAGATAATTCTCATGAGGGAAAGTCAAGGGAGATGGTTTTTAGAAACTATGAAAAAAGATCTGCATTGTTTAATATTATAACTGTTTTGGGTTGTTTCACGAGAACCACTGATCCAAACAACTTCAAACTCGACACTGCTCTGTAATTGGTGGTGACTTATACATATGGTGAATATCAGCTTTGTGCAATGGCCAGTTCTTGAGTTATTGCAGCGCATAGTCGCATGCACAGATGTATCTCCAATCGAGGTTAAATACTCCGCACGTCATTGCATGAAGTTCCCAACCATGAATGAGCATTAGTGCGTATTATTGGGCGTCTGTATGTATTTTACAATGTGAGTATTTGCCTGAATGTTCTTCGGCTCGTTCATTAATGTAAGTATTTGTTTTATTTTAGATGATGTACTTATGCGTCTATTTTTCCAATTTTTCTTTTTCTTTATCTGCGTAAATAACGTATATGTTTACAGAAGGGTGTATCTGAAAGTATGTATACCATATACCAAAGTCCGTTAGCCAAGATATACTTAACTGTACCTAATTCTCTTGAGTTTCTTTTTTTCTGTCTTGTTGTTGTTTTGCTTTTATTTATTTATTTATTTATTTTTTGTGCGCTTGGTGTGCTAATTCTTTCTTTCACCCATCGGGATGTTGTTGTTTTTTTGCTTTTTTTTCGTTTGTTTATTTATTTGACTGTTGTTGCCTTTTTTGGCATGGGCAGAAATTAGGCTAGTAGGTTAGCTAAGCTGAATTACAAATAAATAAAAGATAACGATTCTAAGAGAACAAAATGAAGAAAAAAAACATGAAACAGGACTTTTTTAAAGTAAAAAAAAAGATGAAGAAAGAGCGTAATTAAGATAAAAGGAAGGAAAAAAGTAGAAGAGGAAAAACTGAAAAAGAAAGAGAAAGAGTGAAAGAACTGAGAAAGAAAGAAAACGCGAGATACTAAAAACGACCGGCGACATAAGGAAAGAAAGAACAAAAGAAAAAGAGAGAGAAAGAACGAAAGAAAAAGAGAAAGAAAGAACGAAAGAAAAAGAGAAAGAAAGAAAGGAAGAAAAGAACGAAAAACTGAAAAGGGAAGAAAGGAGAAAGAGAGCGAAAGAATATGAATGAAGGGAGAAAAAA
>OY735200.1:50945121-51072621 GCA_963457665.1 Thysanoteuthis rhombus | reverse complement strand
AAACAATCCCTTTTTTCGTCACACATCACTGTCTGCTTACACATCTTTATGGATACACCCAATGCCAATCACGTGTAAGCATACACATAAACACAATAAGCACATGCAGCCATAAATACGTACGCATAAATACGCACACTTGAAAAGGCTATCATGGTGCAATGGTGAGCGAGTTTGTCTTGCAGACCAATTTGCTAATGTAATGGGATGGATTCTCACTTGGTGCCTCCCATGTCTTTGTGCTAGAATAATCATAACTGAGTGAATATTCCTGAGTGCTTTGATGTGTGGTAATAACTCGCGATATAGCCTTGCAGACCATTACTATATATATATATATATATATATATATATATATATATATATGTGTGTGTGTGTGTGTGTGTGTGTGTGTGTGAGAGTGTGTGTATGTATATATATATATATATATATATATATATATATATGTACATCAAATTATCAAATTGGGGAGATTCCACTGAATAGAACTATTTTGCGCCGCTGCATTACTATTTTTCCGTCTATTTTCATGTGTTAAATGTAAATATATATACATATATATATATATATATATATATATATATGTGTGTGTATGATTATGTGCTGTATAAAATGACATTCATGTACAATACATTATGACAATTACCTATATGAGAAAGCAAACTACGTGTATGACATACGCTATATATCAAAATAAAAGCAGAAAATGCCATGGGTGTCATGATAATATAACTGGTTTTTTTTAAAAATCCCTAAACGCTTACATGGTAAACACCTGATGATCAAAACATAAGAAATTTTTTAAATAGTACCATGACATCGAAGTTTACGTAAAACAGGGGGAATAAACACTGAAGAAAATTACATAAATTGCATTGAAAGATGTTGGGAAATAAATGACTGAAGAGTCAGAAAGATGTTGTTTTTTTTTAAAGCTTTTAATGTGTTTAGTACTTAAAGCGATGAAGCTTGTTAGACTATACATATATACACCTATATTTGTGCGTGCGTGTGTGTGTGTGTGTGTGTGTGTGTGTGTGTGTGTGTGTGTTGCAGTGTGTGTATGTGCATTCATGCATATGTTTGTATTGGGGATGTGATGTAATCTGACAGAATGAAGATGAAAATAACGATTGGAAAGTGAAGAGAAAACTCCAAAGATAGGTGCTACGTCTTATTTTTTTAAATTCTGTCGGCGTATTTCGATGCATTTTGTCGGGGGCTTGCCATCTTTTTCCGAGAAAAAAAGATATTCGAAGCAGTTCACTGAGAAAGTATTTGCTGTTTACATACTTGATGCTGAAGAAGAGGATGTGAATCTTCCTGTGTTGTTCGGTTGTTTAGTAGGAGCAGGAGGAGAGGTGTTTCTATCTGTGTAAATGAGGGTAACGTTTCGTTTGAAATGAGATTGCTCTGTGGGAGGCAGAATCAGGGGATGTTTGTTTCCTTTCTCTGTGGGTGTCTAGGTTGTCTTAGATTTTTTTTTAAAAAGGCAGAGAGTGACTAGAATGGTCATTTCTCAAAAAAAGTGGGTTCTGTTATTTTTATCATTGGATGGAGGGGTGGTGTTTGGCGTTTAGTGGATAGGTGTTGGTATATGTGGGGCAGGGTGGAAGTAGGTGTGTTGTTATTATTTATTTGTTTTGGTTAATGGTTGATGAGACTTTTTTACTTTTCTTGAAGGGTTAGTATATATGAACTAGTACCATTATTTGAATTGATTGTCGGTTATTAACAAACGTCTTGTACGTTGGTGTTGTAATGTATTTTATCGATGTGATTCTGTTCTAAAATCAAAGTATGATTTTAAAACGAAATCACATGGATGAAAAATGCCGCTAAACGTCAAGATTTCTAACTTTTGGAGTAGGCAAACCCCTCTTTCATTGAATATTAGTGTAACTGAGTATTCGTAAATCCACCTTCCTCCTTGAACCGTACTATTTAAAGTCAAGTCCAGTAAATATCTGAAGAAAGTTTTTTAAAAAGTCTTGCTGTGTCTTATATTTGTAGACTAACTTTGAAAAAATGCATTTTTACATTTTGTGATCAGTTTCTAACTTGCATGACATGATACATCACTATGTTATTAATAACTCTGGGCGACCATCTACTTACATGACGAGCCGCGGTAGCGAAATCCTATGGGTCCACCTGTGTCATACAGTATCTTGTACACGACTGGAAAATGACAGGTTGCCACCGAGCATTACGTAGGAAAAAAATTTCGTCCGTTTCTGAATGCGCATGCGCGTTTCCTAGTAGTGACAGCGTTCCGTCCGTCCGCCATGTCGTACATACCATATACTCAACACCATGGGGATTTTAAGGTAGTTGTGATTAAGAGAAAAAAATATGAACTCCCGAGCCCAATTGGTGGATTAATATCAACACCCCCCACCCCACCCCACCCCGAAATATTTCGCTGCTTATTCATATTGTGTGAGGTCTAATATAAGAAAATAGATAATAATATAAAACTCCCGGGCCTGGGAGAATTTCAAAAGAAAAAATAAATACTACAATCCCCCGCTTTTCCGAATATAACATCTCGCCACTTTCTCACTTTTACGAAAAAAAAAAAAAACGAAACACGAAAATAGCATCAAGTGTTTTTTTTGTTGATGCAACAAGCTCTTATAGAGGTACGTTCACCCCCCCTCTCTCTCTCTCTCTCTCTCTCTCTCTCTCTCTCTCTCTCTCTCTCTCTCTCTGCATAGTATCCTATACCTCCTACCACCTTAACCTCTCACAACACAGCCTAACAAATCATCATCGCCATTTTTTAATCTGGTAACGTTAGAAAATATTCCCATCTATTTTATAATTATGCTTGTCACTATATACGTCCGTTACGTTCTGACTGGCTGAAAACTGAAGAATCACCATAGAGGGAAGTTGGAATAAAGTAGGCGACGTGTTTTATGAAACGGGTTTTCTATGTTTGTCTCTTAGTTATATAACGGAATTATCAGATGTAAATCAATCTATGTTTTGAATTGATACATTAAACCAGTGTAATTTTTTCACTTTAAATCAGATAAATAGAAATATAACTTATTGTACTGGAAGTTCTATTTTATCAATACAAAATATATGAATTGGAGTAATATTAAAATAGTATGAATTTTATCACTATAAATTGAAAAAATATTACGTGTTTTATTCTATATAGTCTTTTTATTTAGAAAGACAAACTTTAATTCGGTTCGATAAAAAATGTTTGCATAAACTGTTTCCAGTACGCACACGGTGGATGATTCGAAATGAAGTAAAAATTTGTATAAAGTGAATGATACAAACGTATCTTAGAAAATGGCCACATTTATGATTTGTCAGTTCACATTATCAAAAAAGAGAAGTCTGAAAAGACGAATAGATAAATGAGCTGTCCAAGGAATTCAGTTTTGAATAAATGCTGGTTTCTTGCGCTATCTGGAAGTAAAGCGCCCCAATGAAAAAAATTGAAAAACCTTCGTAAAGCGCTCCTATAAAAACCTTTCGTAATCAAACGTTGCAGCTCTAAATAACGGTACTAGTGGCATATTAAGCTAAGTAATTAGAGGTTGGGATGCTGTGATTACTAAAGTTCAGGATAGAGAAGAGGAGACCGCACGCTGTCTCTATAACACCTTGCTACAAAACAAACGCTGTACTCTACTTTCGTTTTCCATTTTGTTTTTCTTCATGGTTTGGATTGGGATTCGAATTTCCGAAAAGCAGTGGATACAAATATGTATTCACTAAAAAATGTAGATGCTCAGCCGCTGATAAATACATATATCTATGATTAAAAAAAAATTAAGGTTAGCTTAGTCTGACACAAGGCAAAAGTTATGTGGTATCCGGTTCACTGACCATTACTCCCCACCAAGCAAGGCGTCCGATGGTGAGGTATTTGTATGATTGGGGTAGTATTCTGATTTCAACAAATGCCCTACAATTATTATCAGTATAGGAGACGTGATTATTATTTTCATCATTACAAAGGTTTGTCGTCATGACGTTCTATGTACAAACAGAACAGTCGTATTTCATAAAGCAAACCTAGCATCATTGATTTGAATATCAAAAGCTACGGAGAATCTATTGATTTGTTCAGGAAAAAATAAGTTGAACACGACAATGCCTAAATGCATAAAATTGATCAAACGGCAAAAAGTCGTACAAAGATAAAGGTCCTTTAACACTTCATTCTCAAATACTCTTGCACTCTAATAAGCAACCGTGATCTCATGTAAGCATACACACACGCACACACACACACTCACACACACACACACACACACACACACACACACACAACTAGTAAGGGTCTATTTTAAAAACTAACACTTCCGTCCTTCCTGCCACTCTGATCGCTTAAAAGCCTCCTCATCTTCGGTCGTGGGAATTGGAGCCATCGCTCATTTTTTTTTGTCAACTTTACGGATAGGACAATGAAGCTTGCCTATTACCAAAAATAGCCCCAGGATTGGTGTGAGGAATGACCTGAGAGGGTAAGATTGTGATGGCCGACTGACCGATCGATCACACGACTGCCAAGGCAGAGGAGAAGTAGCTGGGCGTTGGCATCGAGAAGAAAGAGAAAGCAAAAGGGAATAGTTTATCCTATTTCAGTTATGTATTTTTTAAAGAAGAATATATAATAAATATGAGGGCAACCAAAAAAGTATGACATGAAATCTACACAAAAAAAGGCAAAATCCCCAGTATATCATCAGCTCTACAAAAAAAATCTTACATCAGAGATATATCTAGAAAGTACCCAGCACTTTTGAATGCTTCGAGAACCGGTAGCGTGGCTTTTATGTAATTTGGCAACCCAATCAGAAGAGACTTAAGTGCTTGTGTGTGAACAGTCTCTATCCAGTGAGATTACTCAGTAAGTAGTGAGATGTCATTGAATGAGTTTGTGCACTGTGTGACGATCGCGTTCACTACAATCGAACATGTCATTCTACTTGCCCCGTGCACTTTTTTTTTCTGGCAGGACATCGCATCATCCAAGTGTGCCAACTGTTCCTGAGTCCAGATTCGATTCCCTTCGATTCCTGACATTGGAAAATATTGACGAGAAGATTGCAATCTGAAGAGGAACCTCTTTGCTGACTGATTTTAAAGAGGAAAAGACTCTGAAATGTTCATCAGTTTCTAAGGAGAGTACTTCGAAGTTGATCAAAGTGCAGTTTAGAAAAAGCAGAAATCTACGTCTCCGGGCGTTCTATCTCGGTATCTAGATTAGACGTTCGCCAATGACATGCGACGACAGATGATATTGAAGACAATTGGTAAGTGAGCTGGGAGTAGAATGAAAAATTATGAACCTTCATCGTGAATTATTAGAGAGACGAATCATATGTCCCCGTACATATGGTCTAATAACAATATAAATATATGCATACATACATGAATACTCTCCATATATTGCATATATGTACATTATTATGTTAAGTACATATATATATATATATATATATATATATATATATATATATTATTAGTATTTAAACTTACATAATATATATATATATATATATATATATATATATATATATATATATGTATGTATAAGTAGTATATATCCCCAAGTACATATTGACATATATATATATATATATATATATATATATATGAAACATATTGACGGTTGCTGATGAGTGCTTTAGACAAGAAATGTTATAACATTCAGCGATATATATCCTTGTAATTTTTTATGAATATGCACATACATATATATATATATATATATATATATACTACCATAGTTGGTAATGATCTCAGAATTTTCAAAAGAATCAACCATTTATTCAATAAAAAGGGTAGACTGATCATATTCTACTACTCATACTAGTAATTATTTAATTCTTCTGTTATTTCGTTCTTTGTTATTTCTGCTCTTTCTACTGCAACGGATGGAGTCCACTGTTTGACCTACGGATTAGAATATTCAAATGAGTGTAGAATTGAAAAAGGTTTATTAAAACTTTTTCTCTATTAGTAATCATCAATCAAAACTGGCAAGATAGGTTTCTTCATTTTACAATTTTGTCTGCCTGCCTGCCTGTCTGTCTGTCAGTCTGTCTGGCTACGTATGCATGTGTCACGCATACAGACCATACTGCAGGAGCTAGAGTGCTGAAAATGTAAACATTTATTCTTTGTAATATCTTTAATAAACAATTCTTTGTTTTTTGAAAATTCCCACACTACGTAGGTTCTTAGTGGGAGGGTACAATTTACGATTTCAATTCATGCTAAATTGATCCCTTAGTTTGTGTCCGGTGGCATTCGTGCTTGTTTTTTTTTTTTGTTTTTTGTTTGTTTTTTGTTTTTTTGAATATTCAGACATTTTTGATGATCAGTGCTCAACAATAGACAACAAAGGTAACTTAATTGATCACCCCTATTTCTAATTCTTGTTATTGATCATTCTCAACATAACATTCTTCCAAAAGATATTATTTCTATTTCTAATGAGTGTCTCTCCAAACCTGTTATAGAATGTATCGTCTTTACTCAATCTCTCCACTGACATCATTTTTTAAAAATCATTTTATCCTAATTTTTCAAAAGCGAACCTTTAGTTACATATATTTCTGTTTGAATTATTTGATCCCTAAGTTTGTATCCAATCAACAAAAAGGTTTATAAATAAATTCTATACCTTGAACCCTTTTGACTTACAATTCGATGAAAGGTGATGCAGTAGACACACAGAAAAAAGTTTCCTAAAAACAGCAAAACTTTCCTGAAAACCTAGTGAAAACTTCTTCTAATATGATTACATGTTTTCTTTTGCGGATTCTATTTTGGTTTGGTTTATTATTTGTTGTGTCCGACCTACCAGAAACTTCGTTCGTTGAGTTCTTCCAACCTAAAATTCTTTTTTTGTACGTCCTCCCCTTTTTCTCTCTTTCTTTTTGTCAAATAAGTCGTTTTCGTGGTCGCCATTGTTTTAATCAAACTCCTACTGAGTTGACTTTATTTTCCTTACCTAACGAAAATGACAAGTTCAGATTTACGGTCAGGACTAAAACGTGAAAAATTTTTAATGATGTTTACTAAGAGAAGGGAAAAAAGAAAGACAGATTCTATTCTTACGTCATCAATCAAAAGAAGAGGGAAAAGAAAGAGAGAAAGAGGTAGATTAAAATGAAGAGAGAGAAAAAGATCGAAGGAAAGAGATTGAGATAGAAAAAGAAAGAGGATGAGAAAGAGAGAATTAAAGACGGAAAAAGAGAATGGAAAGCTATGGTATGCTGAATTAAATTGTCTGGTGTCACTAAACAGATTCTTTTAATTAGATTTTATTATCCATATATTTTGTATCTTTGCTATAATTCATTTTCTGTATTCTCTACTCTCTCTGCAACGAACCGTCCAAAGTTGATACTTGAAATGTTTTGCACATGCACACACATTCACAAGCATACACACACACTCGAGGCGTGTGGAAACTTTTTTTTTTTCTTTTTGAAAATTCGGCTCAGTGACTGAAATAGTTGTGTCAGAGTGGAGTTTAACCCTGAAGCAGACATATTTATCATTTTCAATTACAGTAGTAGTAGTAGTAGTAGTAGTAGTAGTCAACCGATGGCAACTAGCAGCAAGTCTTTACAATACTTCAGCATTATCCTGGAAATTCTTACTGATTTTTGCATAGCTATTCTCTTGTGGATTTTCAGTTATTGTGTTCGTTATTATTATCATCATCATCATCAGTAGTAGTAGTAGTAGTAGCAGTAGTAGTGCTGCATTTTTATTGCGTTGATTTTACTATTAAAATTCACAGCGTTGTTTTTTACTCTTTGGATGGGAAGCAACCTCTTGTCTTAGGCGGAAAATTACGAAACATTTGTTAAATGGATCTGAATGATGATACTTCATGTTTCACGGTAAAATAAATCCATGCAGTTGGGGCCTTAATCACCTGAAAAGATCGGAAAAGTCAAATTCTTGAAGCATTACAAGAGCGTGATTTATTTATTTATTTATTTGGAAAGGCAGACTGATGGAGAAAGGAAGGAATTATAAGCAAACATCATTTTCCATTCTATGAAACATTTTGAAAGGCTCCCTTCCCCGACCATTTGTTTCTTTATTTCGTTTTTTGTATCATTTCTTCCGAATGAATTTGCATTTTGCTCTGTCTTTTATTTTTGTCTTTAATTTTTTTGCTGTTTATAAATATATATATATATATATATATATATATATATATATATATATATATATATATATTTGTTTATTTATTTATTCATACACACATATATATATATATATATATATATATATATATATATATATATATATATATATATATATATATATATATATTTCCATTATTTCTTTTTTCATCTTCTTTCTTTTTCTTTTTTTTTCAATTTTATCGATTTTTACTTGGGTTAGCTTAGTGCAAAAGTGAGGAAGGATATATACTAACCCTTGCAAAAATTTAGGAATCAACACACTTCGACGAAATTCCCTCAGTGTTTTCTTTTACTTTGCCACTAATAAAAGAATTATAGACATGGCAGGTAACAATTTTTGTCTAATAGCTGGGTATTCTGGCATCATGAGATTTAACTAAAAAATGTATATTGAAATATCTGAATTATTGCGATATTCTGTCGTGGTCAATGAGAAAAAATCATTATGGAATCATTGACAAAGAAATCATGATTAGTACTTTTACTCCTCGGGCTTTTGTAATATCCCGTTACTTTTTGGAGCTTGGGGTTTCTTTAATGGAAACCAACATTCTCCCTCATGCTGGCCCTCACTTTCTCTAATAGCAGTTATTGTATCAGTTTTGCACAATGTCATTAACTACTGTTTTCTTTTTTGTTTGTTTGTTGTTTTTTTTTAATCCCACAATACATTTTTAATCCGGACTGTTTGCTGGTCATACCAATGAGTTGATATCCCTTTCCGAGAAAAAGCTTTAACACTCTTTGCACTACGGAATGGTGTATTTTCATCCCGAAAAATGACATCATCATCACCAAACCTATTTTTTCATCGATGTAATTAAAAAAACTCTCCGAAATTTCAATTTACACCGATGCTTTGACTGTTGAGGTAAAGCTCCGATGATCCTTCGTCTGGCATATAACATTAAAAGATTAATGAATCGGGAATTTTGCTTGTTTTCTTCATGCATTTCATTTGAATGCCAACAGATGAAATTTGCAAATACTTATATACTAATATGCAGATTACAAGAGAATCCTATTTTTTTCTCAGCATCGAATGATTCATTATTTTTTACCACAATTTAATCACCAAAACAAATATGCCAATAATTTAGGTATTTGTGATTTGTTCATTTGCTGCAAAGTAAAAAAGCTGGGTGAACATCCTCAGAAGCCGCTCTAGTGTAGTTTTGAACATTTGTATTATAACATACTAATTACGTCTAAGAGTTTGTTTTTTTTTTTTTGTTTTTTTTTTTGTTCTTCACTATTATCTCCCCACACAAAATAGGACTTTTGTTTAGGAGTACAATTTACAATCTAAATGTTTTGCCTAATTTTCTCTTAGCTCGTTTATGAATACTCTTCCATAGGAATAGAGCACTCTGGTGAATAAAGAATCTCTGTGTAAATAGATATATCCCTTAAATTCAGCCTAACTGATCGACCTGTTCCGTAGTCCAGAGGTAGGATATTGCCCTCCGGGTCTGAAGTGAGAGTTTCAATTCTGCCTCGCAGTACTGGATGGGATAATAGGAAATATATTGCCACACTGAAGAGATGTAATACATCGAAACAGCTATCTGTGGATGACACAATAATTATATATATATGTATATATATATATATATATATATATATATATATAATGTTTAGACGCTTTGTTTTTGAGATTTCGGACTTTTTAATGATCCAACAAAAAGCGACAAGTTAGGAGTGAGAAGTAACTTGATCATTGATCATCTCTTTTATTTTTGAACTGATCATCCCCAACATAGTACGCTACCAAAAAACTTTGGTCAAATGACAGTTTTTATTTGGTGACCAACCAGATCCGTTCTCGTAGTTTCCAAATCAATAATTTTCCTTTTTTTCTTTTTCTTTTAGCTTTCTGTGAGTATTCTCTCCGTATTTTCCAATATCTACCAATATTTCACTTGTTTTCCCCCCATTCGTATATCTACATATCTATCGAAGGGATTGGATCAGTGAGTCTATAGCCTGACATTAAGTTATTTGCTGAATTTTGATTTGAATTTTTCATTGTATATTTCACGTTTGATTATTATTCAACACGTGCTTAAGTGCATTAACAACGAAGAAAATGTCAAAATTCTTGATCATTAGGCTACATCTATCTATTTACATATATAGCAATATATATATATATATATATATATATATATATATATATAGAGATAGATAGATAGATAGATTGATAGATATACACACACACACACACACACAAACACACATATATATATATATTTATGCGCCTGTGTTGGTGAGTACGTATGCCCAACCTCGTTCATTTTTATATATCTATCTATGTCTATATGGCTCTCCCTCTCTCTCTCTTTCTCTCTCACTCACCGTCTTTCTCACTCACCGTCTCTCTCTCTCTCTCTCTCTCTCTATATATATATATATATATATATATATATATATATATATATATATAAGTATCTTCGGTTACTTCTTCCTTTTCGCTTCTGTACTTTTCCGTTTACCGTTTCTCTTCTCTTTCGTTCTGTTAGGATTATGTCAAGTTACTCCCTCCATTTTTAATATCATTCTTGCTGCTTTCGTGACAGCCTCTTCAGTTTGTATCACAGCCTCTTCAGTTTTGAGAGCGTGAAAGGTGAAACCAAAACTGATGAAGTTGAAGATAACGTCGAAACGTCACATACGCACGTTCCCAAACGATACAAATGGCCTCAACCTACAAAAGACCAACAAATAAATATCAATATCATGTTTCTATTATTTAAAAATGTTTTCATTCTTGTCTTTTGTGATTTTCATTTAACCGTTTTTTGTCTGATTTATCATGAATAAAGTTCATAATCAGCAGAAAACTTGAAAAAACGAGTGGAAAATGTATTGTTATACCATGCAGCTACCGCAGATTTTATGACTATATATATATATATATATATATATATATATATATATATATATATATATATATATATATATATATATATATATATATATATATATGTACGAGAGGCTAACAAAAATTAATGCGATTTGAGGCGCAAATAAGCTTCACCAAAGAATGAAAATGTTGATGGAATATGGAGTTCTTCATTTCCTGGTGGAGTGATTTTGAAAGATGTGTACAACGATCGTCGAGATATGACAGACTGATCAATCTGTTCAAATTCTCCGAACTATTCGGTGACACACACTCACACACATGCACTCACGTTAGAAGGTCAATATTTTCAATAGGTTCCATTTTTCAGCTTCATAGGTGACTATCGGTAGGATGCATTGGTTATATAACATTCTTCTTAGGATGTAGTGGGATTTTCTCGTTTTTTGGATTTCATGGAGACTCGTTGTCCTTGGTAGATATGGTGTTCTTCTTTCTTCAGATCTGCGTTCTCGATTTTGATCAATTCAAAATGGTTCACTAAAGATTCACCTTTCCCTGGGGCCCTTGAAAGGCACGAAGTTCTGATCTCGTAATGAACATAGTGACTGTAAATGAATGTAAAATATGAAATAATGCAAATCTCACTCAAATCAAGCCAATGCCCTCCACAATAAATTTGATTACCATATACTTCTGAATCATTTCTAAATCCCAAGGGCAACCCTTAATCCTTATCAAATGACTTCTGAGAAAAAAATTATAATAGAAAAAAATGAACTTACCTGACATTGAATCATAAGAAAAATTAGCGCTCTATCTCACTCTTCCCCACCCCCTGCTCGCTCCCAAATAAGATTTGCATCTTAGACCACCAATATGGGAATTCAAGCTGAACCCGGCTTTTCGCTTTTCAACAATTGTATGGTTGTTCTCTGCACTCTCTTGAATGATGGTATCCCCGGAAATGCGGAGAAGAAAGAAATCGAAATACAGAACATTCCGATTTGGCATGGGTCGTTGGGCTAAAGCAGTGAAATGCAGGCGAAGGGAAGGAATTACCCCATTTCATGACCAGATGGTAGAGACTGCCATATATATATATATATATATATATATATATATATATATATATATATATATATATATACGTGTGTGTGTGTGTGTGTGTATGTACATATTGAAATTATTCGTTGTGTTACATATAGCATTAATGTATACTCAACGTACTTGTATAATCATATTTTGAAATATGTGGTGAAACTTCAATGTTTAAATTGCATCATCTGCGGCAAAATCTGTTCAGATGTTTACAAATTTATCCTAACGATCGCTTACTTTCTAGCGAACGGGAATGCATCGTATATCTATATAATCACTGTATACATGCGAATGTGTGTGCGTGTGTGTGTGTGTGTGTGCGTGTGTGTGTGTGTGTATGCTTACGTTGACGAGGTATCCAGCACAGAATATTGGGGAAAAAATCTTGTTTTCTACATCCATGTCAGGCGCCTGGAGTTTAACTGTAATGCCATTGAAAAGACTCGAAGAATGTAATCAGAAAAGCTGTGAATCAGTTGATACATACATATATATATATATATATATATATATATATATATATATATATATATATGCCCCTCTCTCAAAAGTACTATTTATTTGCTTATTTTTAGCGATCTTGACAATTGGAATACTAGAAAAAAATCAATCGGTTAGAAACTATAGAAAATAATAATAAATTTACATTGTATGGGAGTAATCACTGTGTATACCGAATCTTCGGTCATAGCAAACACCCTCCAATTAGTTTGATATTGCAAGTATTTACTATATCTATACATCTATACAAAATGTATACGACTGTATACATAATTCTAAAAGAATGATTAGTTGCTGCTGAAATTAAGATATACTTCTGGTACCAACTTAACTAATCAAAATTTCTATTAGATATTCGACACAATCTTACTAAATGAATATCGCCTTCTTTATGCTTTACCAAACTGAATTAATACAAATGTGTACCCATCATCTGTGCTTGCAGACACATACAAGCGCGCGTGCAATAAATAATTTTTATATATTCATCATCAGACTCGCTACACTTTGACAAATTCTTCCGATGTTTTTGCATACGTTCAAGCGAATAAACACTAACCAATTGAACGTCTGTTCTTTCTAAATATCATTTTGCACGTGTTACTATCACGTCTCGTTCGATTCGTGACCTGCATTTTCAAATTTGATAAATTGTTTTTCTCAATTTGATATATTGTGAGTTTTACGTTAAAATGCCCTGACTATCTGGAATATACCGGTGAAAACTAGTATAATAAAGTTTTTTTAAATTTTCAGTTGAATGATGCAAACGTCATGTTTTTTTCTATTCAAGCCCGATTCAAATTTTGAATACGTACTTATAGTTCAAATTGTTTGTGAGGATGCTTTTCGGAGCGTTTTGCTTGACGGATAAAATGAAATAAAAACTTATACACGGATAAAATTTAAAAATAAAAACCAATTGACCGCCCCATATATATATATATATATATATATATATATGTATGTATGTATGTATGTATGTATGTATGAGCATTCAGTTCTGGAATATCTATCCTCCTTAGCCCGACCATTCCGTTGAAATAACATGTCTATCTTCAAAGGCGAACAGTCACGCGAAACTGCATTTTCTCTCGTCCGGGAGACGAACCAGCGGCACCAAAATGAATCAATAAGGAATGAAATCCAAACTAAAATCGCTCACAAACCTTCTCACCTCGAGCAATCTAAGATCGGAAACCCGGACGTATATAATGTGTCCCGTGCCTCATCAGAGAGCAACGTATTTTGCAGCAAGTTGAGGCCCTTTGATGGCATGCCAGAGGGTAAATGGATTTTTGCCGTTCCGATTTCAATTGATCTTTTCGTGGCCACGCTCATCCCATCTAGTGGACGCGTGTCCAACATTTTAGGAACTGAAAAATTGGGTTCCGAAAATCTTTCGTAGTTGGAAAGGAAGCTGAGAATCGATTTGATGCCAATAATGGAGTCACCCTTCAATTTTCGTTTTCCTCATTTTGTGGTTAATCCTGTCGTGTTCTGATACCGCTCTTCGCTTGCCTTTCTTTTTTGAAAATTAGAAACCGTCAACCTCAATTGTCAACATAGGTTTTCTCAGGTTTCTAAGCTGGTTAAGCTGACTATGTCTGTGTGTCTGTGTGTCTGTGTGTGTGTGTGACGCATACAGGGCGCCCAAGGGAGCTAGAGGGCTAAGAATTTAAACATTTACCCTTTATTTTATCTACAAAGAAATTTTGTTTTGTTTTCTTTTTTTTTTTTAAATATCACCCCCAACGCAGCATGTAGCCAAAAGATGTTGGTCATACGACGGTGTCTATTGAGAGTAACCAGACCTGTTTCTTCCACATACTTTTTTCGTTGAGCCCCGATTTGATCATCTGAAGTGTGCAACGTCTAGCATCGTAGTTCTGTCAGCTATTATTTACGTTATTGATCCTCATAGGGGAACGTCATTAATCTGGCTTGGTAATTAGATTATCGGAGTCTAACAACGATCTGTTGGAACAAGAACATTATTATTATTATTATTATTATTATTATTATTATTATTATTATTATTATTATTATTTGTAGCAGTAGTAGTAGTAGTAGTAGTAGTAGTAGTAGTAGTAGTAGTAGTATAGCATGTGTTTTGTCGGCTTTGGAGCAAATTGTATTCATCAATCTTGGGTCTGTAGGATATTTCTGATCAAATTTCCAGTTCCCAGCGGTTCTGCTTTCAACAAAAATAATGCTACTACTCAATTATAGCCTTTCAAACCGTCTCTAAAATTATTAGATATTGTACCGAGAGATACCACCACTATCAGCACTATATCAACATAGGCCATACTCCAAATCTTTTTTATCCCTCTCCTCAGTTCACTATATTTTCAATCTTCTCTTGCTCCTTCGGTGCCACCCTTTCGTCACCGGGAACAACAATATCTGTTATCTGGCATTTTCTCCAAACATTTTACATTATCACTCTATCAACTTGTCTGTGTTGTATCATGATCTTAACCCTGTCAATTTTTATCACGCTTCTGAGTTTGTGGTTATACCACTTACATTTCCAATCAACCCAAACTTCTGGCACTGAGAGCTCAACCGTGCTATACTATCATGGCGTTGTTTATTTCCCTCTTGAACAAGTTTTTTTTTTCATTCTCACAACTTGTAGTTAAATATTCCACTGACTCTTCTGTTTCGCCACGCAATATACATTTCTCGGGTGTCCTTTTATCAATGTTTTTCTTGATCTACTTGGTCCTCAAGGCTAAATATTGCTCTGTAAAAATCAAGCTCTCAGTTTCCGTTTTCGAAAACCCCTTATTAATCCATATTCAGGACTCTTCACTTCTCATACCCTCTGTATCCTTTACTGATTTACCAAGTAACTGCCTGTCCATCCACTGAAGATATTTTTCTTCCTTCTTTTGTTTCTTCTAGTTTGAAACGCTTTCATTTACCATGGGCGAAATCCTTTCACTCATAACTAAACGAAGTAACCTTTTTGTTGAATTGGAAATATACAGAGACAAGCTTCTTTTTCCGTTCTCCACACAATCTGCAGTACGGGGGGAATACTCTTCCTCCTTCCTTTCTGAGGATATATAATCTACTTACGTCACTCTATGGATGATACATTCTGTCCATGGTCGGTATTTCCCGTTTTTTCTTTCTATAACTCCCAAAGCTTCTTTCGCCCAGTTCAATATTCCCGTTCCATATCTTACCAAAGACACTGCTCTGGAGTTTATTGCTTTTATGATGTTTCCGTCATTCAATTTTGCAAATGTTATTTTTCTTACTTTGCGGTAATACCCTTTCCTTATTGCATCTTTCATGTCAGTATGTATCACTTTATCAGCTCCCAGAGTACCCACCTACTTGCAGTCTTTTTTCGGATTCGATTTCTTGCATTACCTCTCCCGATGTCAACTCCATTCCGACAACACTTACAAGTTTTCCTCTTCTCATTGTGACATGTGTACACTTAATGATCCCGAACTGCATTTCAATGCCTTGTTGAAAATCCTGAAAGTGTTTGTCAGCCTCTCTGCTTCCTTTCCGTTGCTCCCATAGAGCTTCAAATCATTCAGGAAGAGAAGGTGGTTGATCTTTTTTGTCTTCCATTTACCAAATTGGTATCCTGTGATGTCTTTCCGCTGAATATGACCGTAGTATGAGCCCAATTACAAATAACGAGTGGGGAAACTGTCATCCTCAAAGATGCCTCTCTTGGTGTTTACTCTGGACGATTCTTCTTTATCGTATATTAAGATGGTTTGTCACCTTTCTTCATACTTTCGCACAAAAGCTTTATTTTTCAGCTACCCTAAACATCTCTTGGGACTTCAAGAACCCTGCATTGAACAGCATGTCATCTGCTTTTCTGTAATCTGTAATTTTCATACCCTATTCTACCTATCTTTTCAATTTTTTAATCATCTCATTTTTGTGAATGAGCATCTGTCTTTTGTGCCATTTCTGTTTCTCAAGCAATCCTTCTAATCCTTTAATACAATTTCATTCTTGTTTAAGTGACTATAGTTGTCATCAATTGTAACGTCAGCGAGTAACCTCCACATTAGTAGTAGACATGTAATAGACCTATAGTTACTTCATTCCCTTTCACCTTGTCTTTCATCGGCAGTCCAACCAGTGAACACCATCTGATCCAGTTGTTTTCCAATTCTCTATTCTGCTAATCCATCCCTTGATCTCCGTAAGTAACTTGCTCGAAACCGAAGCACAACACATGATAAGCTTTAGATATATTCCTGGTTTTTATCGAGGCAATTACTTCATTAACCAATTAAGCTTCGTATTTTCATCTTGATCTATCAATTATCCGCTAATTCACCATTAATTTCACGATTTCGCTCAAGATATTTCTCTTTCCTTCATCGACCATATTGACATGGTTCATGATAAATCCTTCATTACCATCATTTCTCACTTCAACTGCTTCTCTTATCACCATTGTCGACATGGTTTTCTCAACTGTTGGGTTCAAAGTCTGTTTGGTCACTGTCATCCTTCAGTGACACATCGACATTTTCAACACTTCCTATGCCAGCCCTAATGATCTCCTCTCGTTGCCGCTGCGGTAACCAACCTCTCTCCAGAATCATTCGCACTTGATCATGCAATATTTGCTCAGGTACTTCAAACATTTCCTTCTCTTCCCACATAACCAGCAATCTTTGTTCATATTCCCTCCTTACCGGTCGAATTCCATAGTAGCATTTCGTAACACAAATATTGTCTTGTATTAATCACATTTTTCGGACAGTAGTTGGATGACGACCGGACCCACGCGCTCTGTCCACAGGGCATCGGTTGATCAAGAGACCTTCATTATTCACTCATTTACACCGTTTGCTGATACATTCATTAGACATTTTCACTCATGATGTAGCGTTTTAAGGTGAAACAAACACCAGTTTTATTACGGTTACACTGTATCTAGGAAGTTCACCAACCGAGGTTAAAAGGCCTCCTCGTCCTGGTCTTAACGGATGACAAACAGAGACCTAGAATAAATACAAAGACCGACAATAGGAAGAGAACCAGGCAACGAAACATGAGGGATATGGCAGCAAAGGAACGGGTGCACCAAATAGAAAAATCAAAAGTGGGAAATTTATCAGACAGCAAAACATGCAGACGACGACAAAAATGGACGGCTCCAATACAGTTATTATTATTATTATTATTATTATTATTATTATTATTATTATTATTATTATTTTGCAATCTCACACCTGTCGCCTGGTGGTAACCGCTGGAGTTTGAGTGACAGCAAGTCTCCTCAAGTCTCCTGTCCTTCTCATAGTTCTCGTAGTTCTCATAGGCCACAGTAATACTGCAGTTTAAAGTTTCACACCTGTTACAAGGTGGTCATTGCTGAAGGCTGAGTGACAATAAGTCTCCTCAGGTCTTCAGCCAATATCTCTTCTCTCCTTTGCCTATCATGCCAGTGCTGTGGTTCACATTCCTGCTTTCATTTCCCTTCCTTTGTTAAGTCACTGTTAACAATTAGTGTTGCAGTCTTTATATCTCTAGCACTTTCCTCAGTATCCACGTAGCTCCAAGCAGTGCTGTGGTCCGTACAGTGTCAATCCTTCCCTCTATCCCGATCTCCTCTAGTCTCGCCCTCAGTGTCTTTGGGACAGTTCCTAGTGCTACAACCGGCACTACTATTATTAATATTATTATTATTATTATTAATAATAATAATAATAATAATAATAATAATAATAATAATAATAATAATAATAATAGTTGCATTTTCACCTCAAGTGTCTTGTGTTATCGAGATTGAGTGACAGGAAGTCTCTTCGATATTCCACCTCTTGCGCGCCAGTATCCAAGCTGTTCGCTGCAGTTATCTTGATGGTTTTGTTTTTACTACGTATTTCCAGCTATTTCCAGATTTTTTTTTTATAAGGCTTCCTTGGGGGACCGTTCCAAGCACTGCAACAACTATAGGCACTACTATCTCTTCCAGATTCCATGATTATAAAAAGATTTCTCGCAAAGTCCATGCATTTTCTCGGGTCTGCTTTAGTTTTCATTTTTCTCGTTTCATTTTTCAAATTTTCCTGCACTATCTATTAATTTTCCCGCTCTTTGATTGAACTGTTCTCTTCATCTTTCGGTTTTGCTCGTTCTCGTTTTTGACTCGTTCAAGATATAGATATGTGACTTCTTTTTATTTCACTCACTGAACAACGAAATCCAGTATCTGACAATTTTTTTTCTCTTTGTTTGCGATAACTAAATCAGGTCCTCTAGCCTAGATTGGGAGATCCGTTCGAATCTCCAAGTCCCAGAATAGTTTGTTTTTTATTCTCTGTCTCTGTCTCTGTCTCTCTCTCTCTCTCTCTCTCCTGTTGGCTTTTGTAATTTCCTCGTGTCTTGTCCATCTTACTTATCACACAATATGTTCTTATGGCACCGATTATCATTATCAATATCATCAATCTCTTACTATTTAGTTTTGACTTTATTTCAGTATGTAGCAACAATGAAGGGTGACAGTGACCAGATCAAAAACGAGCGACGTCCTGCACGAATAACAGTGTCACGGTGACTAATTCACCCTCATTTCTCCAGCCCAACTCAGGTTGACTTGTTTTACGAGTCCCACTTACAGGACCTACTAATAAAACAGTTGAATTGGGACACGTGGTTTTGGAGTAATATGTACGGCAAAATGGATTCCGTTTTGCTTAACTTCTAGATTTGGATGAAAGGAGCTTGACCTTGGCGCAGCCAAGCTCAATATTATTATTATTATTATTATTATTATTATTTTTATTATTATTATTATTATCATTATTATTATTATTATTATTCCAGTTTTGAGTATCGGCAGTATCATTGTCCTTCCCCAGCATCATTCTCATAATCATCATCATTCCATTATAATCCTCTATTATCGTCCTGTATATTGATTCTAATTTGCGTTTCGCAATATGATAGCTTGACGTGGTGTTTTATTTTCTTTTTTCATTGCGCTAGGCTTCCAGTGTTGCCTTTTGCCCCTGTAAGCTGAAGCTGACAGTTGGGGACGTAAAAGAGAAGCCAGGGGCAGATTACTCGGTAAGGACAACTTTGTATAACCAGGAGCGAAGTCGAAAAGTTTCAGAGACAAAGATGGAAGAGACCGAAAAGCCGGTCGGTAAAAAGAAGAAGGCAGATATAATGAGAGATAAAAGGAGGCAAATACTAAGGCAAAAAAAAAAAATAAATAAATAAATTAGATAAAACAAGAGATGGAAGAGAAGGTTTTGGAAATGATGAAAACGGAGACGGTTGTGTTGGACGGAAATTTGAAGTTAAATGAGTGAGAACTTATAGATAGAAAGCAGAATACAAAAGTCTAAGGAGAAAGAAGGAAAATGGATGGATAAGTCAGAGAAAGAAAGGAAGGAAGAAAGATGTGAGACGGGGAGATAGGCGGGAAGTGGGTCGAAACAAAGAAAGAAAAAGATAAAAAAAAGACTGGAAATTTTCTGATAAAACTTTTGCAGAAGATTAAGTCAGAATTAAAAACGAAGGAGAAAATGCTAGCAAAGGGAACAAACAGAAACTCTAATGTTGAAAAAAAAAGAAAAGAATTGATGGCTTGGTAAGAATGTTGAGGGGGGGATAGCATGGGGGGGTTAATTCGGATGAGTCAGAAAATGAAGAAGGAAAGATGGAATTGAAGAAAATGTTAAAAAGAAAATGTAAGAATAGTGAATAGAAAAGGAGCAAGATAGTAAAATGCGTGAATGAAATAAAGAAGGAAGATAGAAAGAAGAAAGAAAAGTGAGGAAGGAGGAAAAGAAAGAGGAAAAGAAAAGTAAGAAAAGGAAAGAAGCTGGAAAAAGAAAAAAAGAAGAGAGGAGGAGAGACAGAATGTGGAAGGAAGGGGGAAATAAACGACAGGAAAAGATAAAGAGAAGGAAGGAAAGTGAGAAAACAGAGAAAAAGAAGGATAAAAAGAAAGGGAAGAGGAATAGAAGAATGAGAGAAGAACAGGAATGAATAGATAACAAGAGATAAGAAGAAAAATACAAAAAGAGAGAAGGACGGAAAAAAATAAAAGCAGAAAGAGGAGAAGAAAAGAGAAAGAGAAAGAGAAAGAAAGAATAAAGAAGTAAGAAAAGAAAGAAAAGAGAAGAGTAGGCAAAAGAGACGACAGAAGAAAGAAGGTATATGGAAAGAAATGAAGTAAAAAAAAATTTACAAGAAAACAAGGTGAAATACGATAAAAGGAAAAGAATGAAATAAGGACAAAAATAAGTCAGGAAAAAAAATAATGGAAAAGAAAAAACAAAGAAGAACAGAAAAGAAAGAGCAAAATTGAAGAATGAGGGCGAATAATAACCATATAAACAAAAATAAAAGAAGGCAGAGTGAAGAAAAACTGGGAAAGAGAAAAAAAGAGAAAGGAAGCAGAAAGGAGATAAGGTGGAAAGGAAGAAGAAGAAATGCAAATATAGATATAAGATAAACGTACCCCATAAAAATGAAACAGAAATTCCTAAACTCTTGCGACACATAAACGCATAAAAAGAAAAGAAAAAAAAAAGCTTAAATAGAACCGATAGAAAAAAAAAGACAAAAGGAAAAGAAAGTCCCCGCGTGGGGGGTGTGGGGCGATGGTGTCAGTGGTTTGGTTCATGGAAACCATTTGCATGCAAATGGCTGCGTGCCAGATGCAGGAATCCGAAGAGCGGGATGGTTTGCAAGCAAAGACCATGTTCAGATGGGAAGGAGGTGGGAACTAAACGGGCGGCCGAATGCAAATAGCGACAGACGAGAAAATGAAACCTTGGAAAAAATGAAAATCTGATTGCTTTCCGAGTCAAATGACAATTATAAGTCATGCAGATTGCTACGGGCCTATTTACCTATATATATATATATATATATATATATATATATATATATATATATATATATATATATATATATATATATATATGCTCATTTACACACCCGTACACATACACACAAACACACATAAATATATATATATATACGTATTTGTGAAAATAAATGAACCTAGACCAATATAGAAAAATATACGAATGTATCTATATGTGAGTATGTAAATGAGTCTGTGGTAATGTATGTGAATATGTGTATAGATGCACCTGTAACAATATATATATATATATATATATATATACACACACACACACACACACATATATGTGAATATATATATATATATATATGCGCATGTGTGAGCGCCTGTGTGTGTAATCAGCATATATCTAAAACCTCTCCGTATGAAATCGTGAAAGACTGTATTCTGACGTCTCTTTATATTCGTCTGCATTCGCAGCCCGACTTGGTCTTTCAATAAGTAAACCATGAATTTACGAACATAAGCCAAAATTTGAGACTCGCATATCACTGGTGCCAGAGGTCACTGTTCATGCATTGATGAATATTCTTATATGAGAGTTGGTGCAACACAATCTTCCAACCTTCTTTTCTTCTGTTTAGCCTTCTGCTATACTAAGCTATGTTCAGTAAATGTCGATATACATTGATTTATATATGTTCGAGTACTTTCCATCCAAAAATCTTATTTTAAAAAATGAGGCATATATTAATAGAAACTATTCCATAATGAAGATTTTCAGTTGTGACGGAACAATTTTATTGGCTTCATCGAAAAAAGTCCTTAAAACATAAGTATGAATCTGTTTCCTATGTTGTTTCTAAATATAAATGACTTTGGCCGGGTGCTGTACGAAGTTCAGTAAATATCAATACGGGTATCTATGATGCTTAGATTAGTAAGCCACAAGTGCGAGTGGCCCGGGGGGATCGAATTAGCCATACATTATTAATGCTCTGTTAACTTGTTAACCATTCAGTCCTGGCAAGATACCCATAGGAAAAATCTATATAGTTGACATTGTATAATCTTTCTCAAATCAAATCCCAAATTGTCTTTAGCAAGAAATCACGATGTGAGGCTTACGTCGTGGCTGGAATTGCTGCGTATTTAGCACCGGTGCAACAAAACAATGTTTGAGTTCAGTTGAAAATGAAAGGATAGTGAATACTGATTTTCAAGGCAGCTTACTGCTCTACACTTGGTGCCACATAATCTTGTATAAGAATAATCCTTCTTATTTAAGCATTGTATCATACTAAGTTGAGTAAATATCTTTACTTGAGTAAAGGTATTATCAATGATTTGTTGGATATCCTCTCTCTCTCTCTCTCTCTCTCTCTCTCTCTCTCTCTCTTACTCTCTCCATTTGTATAGAGAGAATGAAGAGTGAGAGATAGATAGATATATCAGTTATAAACAACATCTGGAAACGAACTGCTTTGCTAGACAAGCGAGCTAATCATCGTTTTAAGGCGACTGCGTCTTGTATAATTCAGCCTGGTATAAAAGCTCCGAACTTTTTATTATGGCAAAATCTTTTAACTATATAAACTCATAGCATCATTATTCAGTCATAGAAACATTTTTTTTCAGTCATAGAACATGTTTTTTGTGTTCTTGTGACCTTGCGCTCTCTTTCACGTGAATTGTGTGATCCATGGTAGAAGAAGCGCTTTTCATCTAACGAAACCTTTCACATCTTCAACTTGTTGGAACAGTTTCTTTTTTTTTTGTTGTTGTTTTTTTCAGACAAGGAATGCTGCACTGTGTAAATCAAATGATAATGTGGACGTAACCTATCTGGAAAATACGTTTTATTCGGAAGAGCATCCTATCCCAATCCACGATTACTTTCGGCACTTGCAACGTGACAACACGGGTTGTGATGATTCCACTGAACACGGATAAGATTTAGTGGATTCCTTTTTGGTTGAGTTATTCAAATCTATGATGATTTGCTTCTTTTGGAGTTTTACTAAACCCTTATTCGATCGGCAGTAACATTCTTGCCCTCAATAAAATTTATTGTATCGAGCAAAAAGAGATGGAAATTATCCACACGATGACTGATAGCCGTTTCTGTACTCATTGAACCGCTTATCCAAGTGTGCATGTTTGTGTACCCGTCATATATATATATATATATATATATATATATATATATATATATATATATATATATATATATATATATGTGTTTGTGTGTGTGTGTGTGTGTGTGTGTATATATATATATATATATATATATATATATATCACAAATCAGGTTTGCAATATAAGATGACATAATACAAAGAAATGTCTGATATTTGATGGATTTATTTGATAAAATGCTCGATAGTTTCAACCTAAAACTATAAGTGTTAAGTTGATTCGGAGTAGAGCTGGAAATATAATTTGCTGGAAAAGACTGAAGAGCTTATCGGACGCATAAGGTGGAAAGGCTTTTTCTTTACCAACTGAGACAACATACAAAATGCAAGTAAGGATTAATCTGGCTTTAAAACACTGAAGAACCTACTATACAGCAAACAACTAGAAAATATCGAACCTCCTCACAACTATCACCAACATGAAATTCAAAAAATACACTAATACATACCCTCCAAAAAAATTAAGAGAAGAAATGGAACGCATAGATAAATGTGATAACATATCTGTAAAAGGGAACAAAAGCAACAATATATATGGAATAAATTTCCAACCATACAACAAACTCCTGATCAATAGCATAACACAGAACAAAAGAAAATTAAGTTCTCAAACAATCTTGAGATGACCGTATACATAGAAGAAAAAGGCATCAAAGACAAACTAAACAATCAAGCAATAGAGTCGTAAAACTACAAAATAAAGATTTTTATATACTTATGAAAGAACACGGACCCGATTTCACCAACAAGCTCGCAAAACTTATCAACCCGACAAAAATAGGAAGAATAGAAGAATATATTTGGGAGAATCAGTAAAAAAAATATATCAGAAAAATCAACAACAGCATAAAACAACAACTACGATTTAACCAATGTATTAACTCCATATATGCCATCACCTGGTTTAGTTTAAAAAGAAACATACGTGCACCTTTATACAATTTGACATCATGGACTTTTACACCTCCATATTGAAAGGCATGTTCGAGGAAGCCATGGATTTTGCCAAAACTTACACCAACATCAACAATAGAAACTTTGAAATGATTAAACAATGCGTATGTACGGCTCTATTCCACAACCAAAGACAATGGACGAGAAAAAAACGAAATCTGCGATTTTGATGTTGCTATGGGCACCCTCGATTCAGCCGAGATGTCAGATTTAATCGGTCCGTATGCTTTATACAAACTTACCCGTGAATCAAAATCTAAAAATATAGGATTATACCTTGATGGTGGTGCACTAATTGTAACAAATGGTAATGCAAAAGAATGCAAGAAACATCAAAAAAATATGTCATTAAAAAAATGAGAAACATGAACTTTGAAGTAGAAATCAAGGCTAGTACTAAAATTTCAAACTCCTTAGACATTACTTATGAACCATATAGAAGGAAAAACTCTGTGATTAAGTATATCAACACTAGCTTTAATTATCCCAAAAGGATTCCCAAATTTATATAAATTAGATAGACATATAACTCCTCAAACGAAATGATATTTAATAAAGTTAAAAATGAGAATATCAAAGCTTTAAAAAGTTTTGGCTTCCCTGAGACAAACTTTAATTACAATAAATAAGTGCAATCGAATAGCAAGAAACAGAAAAACAACAACAAAAAAAAAACAGAAATAGAAAAATCATCTGGTACACACCACCATTCAACCTACAAATAAGAACAAACTTGAGTAAAAGAAAAACACTTCCGCCAAAATTACTCTTGAAGCGAAATAGAAATAAAGAAAACATAAACATAAAGAAATAAGACTGCAATTGTAGCAACAAAAATAGCTGCCCTCTGCAAAAAAATGTCTCAAATCAACTATACTATGCCAAGCAGAGATATCAGCCCACAAGGAAACCCTAGAAGTAAAGTATTATATCGGAATATCTAAAACGTCATTTAAACTTAGAGTAGCCAACCACACACCATCCTTTACGAACGAAAAATCTAAAAATAATACATCATTATCAGTAAATTCGTGGAGATTGTGCAAAATTAATTATAAACCAACAGTAAAATAGAAAATTCTTAGACGAACCTATACATGCCAAAATATTGAGAATCCGTGTCACTTCTTTCTAAATGAGAAATTCCAAATACTCAGTTTTGCCAAAAGAAACAACAAAAAAAAAATAAAATAGATTTATTAAACAGGAAAAATGAAATAGCATTGAAATGCCGGCATCGCTCAATTTTTTTAACAGATATAACTCAATCACCCATACATTAGTATACTAGAAGAGATATAGACAGTTTATCCACAGAGTTATCTCGGGGAACCACTCTTTCCCCCTGTCTAATTAATTAAGGAACAATACTATTCATCATAGTCATAAAGGATAGGTAACAAATTTAATGTAAAAATCAAGGTTCAAACCAAGACATCCCCTTCGAAAATACAGCTCAGCATCCACTCTAACAACCAGGCCATACCCCTTGGTATACAACATACAACTGCCAGCAAAACGCACACGCCACAAACTTAACACACAAAAAAACAAAAAACAAGAGTAAAACTCCTCCACCAGAGCAACACCCACGAAAATTTCCCCTAATTCCTCAAACAGGAATCTAAAACATACATAATCATTTGCTTGTAGAGGCCCCGACAGGGTAGACATATTAACGCTTTGTGCAGCGAATATCCATAGATACAATTAGGAGCATTCATTAATAAAATTATACATGTAAGCATACATTACTAAATTTATGATTACGTATGTCTACATGAGTATACACAATCAATTATTAGATCTTCTATTCAAAATTACGTATGAACTCCTACACGTATGTGTTAGTTTATATAAATACATATGTGTGTGTGTGTGTGTAGTTTTATGTGTATGCACATACATATCTATATATATACATACAATTATAAACATTTACACAAAATTAAAATGATCACATCAAAACATAAACACACACGCACTATCACGCGGGCACACACACACACACACACACACGCGCGCGCGCACATGTATATATGTGTGTGAGGGGGGATGAACAACTTCCTATGCAGCCAAACAGCAAACAAAAACATCCCAAATACAGAATCGCTGTTCTATATATGTCCAGAAGAAGTTGCGACAAATATTTATCTCGCGAGATCTTATGTACACGCGTGACTTTGTATGCCTCTTCTCCGTGTACAAAACGTGAGCATGTGCTCCATGGTCACAATTTCATCTCACAGCCATTTGCAAATTCATGTTCGGTTAAATGTTGTCAGGGTGTTTACGCTCTGGGTGGAGGTCGACCCAACACTACTGTGATGGATTCCAGTTGTTGATCCTCAATTTGAACAAATATGGATGAAAACAGGTGGTGGGTACCATCGCCACACAAACTTCTCACAATCGCCTAACTACATATTAAACGCCAAATAACATGCTACTCTATTTCGTTTTGCTATCTATGACATCTAAGATTTCACAAATATTTTGAAATGTGCAATTAAGTGTCAAATTGCAAACAATAAGCTTACAACATTTTTTAATGGAGCACAAAGAAAATGAATGAAGAGAACCACTCTGAGCGCTCTGGTCACTCTGGTGTGACTATCGTCTAATTTTGAATCTCTAGCTCAAACATGAACTAGATAATGACTGAAAAATATCTTGAAGGCGTTTAGTCACTATCAATGAAAGCTAGTTGTTCAATTAACCCGTGCCATCAGGGATGAGATTGATCCAACAAATACATTTAAACTTTCAATCACTTTAATGATAACGTAGTGAGAGATGAATCACCACCATACGATAACATGCACAGCAAACACTTGAATCATATAACAAGTAAACAGGTGTCAAATTTCTACAGTGCATGAAGCAGTGAACGTTAATAAGGAATATTTTTTATTAAAAAAATTGGATCATTTAAGACTTATGCCAAAAATCGATGTGTCTGTTGGTTTTGAAAAATATAGATATAGAAAAAGAGAGGTTCACAGGGTTATGAATCCATGAAAACCATTACAGTAAGCGTTTAAGAGGGGAATTTGAATATAACCGGCGAACTTTGTAATAATAAGCCGTGAATTTATTTGAACACGTTCAGGCAATATCTTAGTTGTGCAATGGAAATTGAAGAGAAAATGATTGTAAGTGATCGGGAATTAATGCAAGGATTTCTGACGGTCAATATACAGCTATAGGTTTTAAAAACTAATGAGTTTATAGATTATGTATATCAATGACAACTCTGCTTCTAAGCATGTTTTTTCACGATCATGAACACATATATACATATGTGTGCACATGTGGATGCATTTGTGTATGTGTAAATAGGTCACACATAGGGGCAAACAATGAGTAACATACTAATACGCTTGAAGCAATTACAACCGTGATGCTCTGATTGGTAAATAGGTGAAAAATGACCAATCATGAAAAAGATTTTTGGAACATGGAAATTTAAATAAGACCATTTCGTGGTACGGATTCTCTTAATTTATTTATTTTTCTTTTCTTTTCATTATCTCACAGATTCTATTTTTATGACAATAACTCGAATAAATTCAAATATTACTTATCTTTTTAAAAATATTGCTTATTCTGTTTATAAAGGAATAAGGGAGAAAAAAGTAGGTCGGTAGTTTGTGAAAGGAGTTGGATGAGAAGGAGGACTAAAAAGTTAGGTAGTTTAGTAAAAAGGTAGGAAGAGATGGGATGAAGTTGGTCAATTTACTGGAGGGGTAGGAAGAGAGATGGCAAAGAAAGAAATTTAGATTGTTTAATAGGTTAGAGAAAAAAATAGGACAGAAACATGAGCTACTGAATGCATGGGACAATTTTGGGACAAAGTTTTAAAACATGGATTTATTAGTAAATCTAAACATTTGAAACATTGGTTCATTACATATGTCTAGGCTAAATGATACATCATTTCAAATAGAGTTACAATGTAGTATAACGTAATTCATAATTATTTTTGTCGGATTATATATCCATGAGAATGGTATAATGATATAATTGTTCACGCTGAACGGAACGAATAGAACAGATATAAACAGTGAATAAACAAAACGAAAATTTGGAGTTGAAGTCAGTCATTTGGGTCTTTGCATTATCGGTGGCTGTTTATCTCAGGGGTTAAGGCAACGTTACGTTGAGGCGACTACCTTAGGTAGGTTCGGTTCCAGCAGTCAGCCCGATTTTTCTTTACTTGTTTGTTGTATTTACGCTGTCAAGGCAAAATGATCCTTCCATCGTAAAATTAAGTAATTCATACTTATAGCGGAGAAATAAAGGTATGGCCCAGCAACAAATATTGAAAGGAAAAGAGAGAGAATGAAAAGATTTGAGTATAGACCTGAAGAAGTGTAAAGCCATGAGATAATGGATACACTTAGATAGATAGATAGATAGATAGATAGATAGAGTTTGTCGCCCCCAGACTTCAACCAATCAATTTGTCGCGATTAGTAAATTGGCTAATGAGAACACAAGTTGAAACTTTCAAGTGTTTGGTGCAATTCAACAGCCCGAAAGAAATAATTGAAGCGAAATAAAGCCGTCCAGAACCGTTAATCTAGCTGAGAAAATCCAAGCTCACACGAAAACATCCAACATGGTCTTGTCCATACAAGTAAGAATAAACAGTTGTTATTCAGGAGAGTAGACTGGGAGAGTAAAGGGACTAGGATAGACGGCGAGTATCTGAGCAACCTCAGATTTGCAGACGACATTGCCTTTTTCGTAGAGAACCTACACACCCTCCTACTAATGATAGATGATCTAAATGAAGAGAGCAAGAAAGTTGGCCTATACATGAATTTCAGCAAGACGAAGATCATGTGCAACAACCACATCGGAGATAAAAACACTAAGATCAAAACCGTGGACACAGAACTGGAGAAAGTAGATCATTACATCTACCTAGGACAACAATCTCCATCTCAAGACATGGATCCCCCGAGATCACATGTGCAACCGAGGCCGGCAGATTCATAAAGTACTGGCTCTGCGACGTCCATGATAGAGAAGTGTGGTGAATTCTGAGGAAGGTCTATGTCCAATGACGGACGTTGAAAGACTGGTGATGATGATGATGATGATGATGATGATGATTCATTGAAGACATCCATTAACTCTTCCTTTTTTTGGTCGATGCCTATTGGCAATGCAAAATTCGATGGTCTAGTGACCAGGAATCGAAGCATTTTGAAAACTAAAAGAAATTGGCTACAAAACAGACGGAGTAACGCTTTTGAGTAGGTAGATAAACTGACCTCTCTTTCTCTCTGCATGTATATATGTCTCTGTGTGTGTGTGCGTGTGTGTGTGTGTGTGTAGCACAAATCTAAATAGGAAGAAGTGAAGTGGGGAGAGGTTGTGCTGCACCAACTTCAATTGAAGAAACCAAGCTTATGTATGGAACCAGCATTCCAAGTTCTAACGTTTACCTGGGCTCGAACCCCGGTCTCTGGCCCCGGTATGAGACATGCAACGATCTAAACTACCAAGTAAAAATTCATAAATCTATGTCTGTGTATTATGGATATGCAAGGCTGATATTTTGGCTCGTATTTGAAGACTCATGCTTTATACATAGAGGGACTAACGGACTGCTAATGATATGAAGACATCAGAATGCAGTCATGTTTTTTTTCACTTACATACAGTTGGGATGAGACCATAGCAATATACACACATGTATATATATGCTAAATAAATATATCGCGTATATTCAACCTTACTGACCGTCCAGTTCCGTGGAGCAGAGGTAGGATATCGACCTCCAGGTTCTGAAGCGACGGTTTCAATCCTACCTCGTGGTACTGGATGGGATAATGGATAGTCTATTGCCACACTGAAGAGTTTTAATACAACGAAACAGCTGTCTGTGGATGACACAATAATATATACATATATATATATATAGAGAGAGAGAGAGAGAGGGAGAGAGAGACAGACAGGGGAGAGAGAAAAAGGAGAAATGATGAGAGGGAGTTATAGAAAGTGTACATTTACAAACATAAATTTTAATAGATAGATAAATTGATATTATCTACGTCATAAGTATCTATTTTGAAATACAAATATACCGGTATTTATCAATCAACGTATCTTTGTAAACTACGAAGTAAAACATATCCACAACAATATCTCTGTTGCTCATAACATAGAGCGATTGTTTAGCAATCCAGTATTGCAAGCCATTGCTAGTGATTTCATTCCCCTCGTGATGCCCTACTTCTGTGGCCAAGGGCCAGACCAACCAGATCTCAGTATATATCTTCAACATCCTAAGGATACACGCGCACCACTTACTGCCTGCTAAGTGAGTCACTCAATCTTCTAACAACATTCTCTTTGTGGAAAAAAAGTGACACAGCGTAAGTGGAAAAAATGTGTTCATTCATGCGACTTTATTTTTAAGTTATACAATGACGTCAGATCCTTCCCTTCCTACTGATAGCATCAGCCAGTTTTTCTCCTGTAAAATTTAATGCATAATTGGTGTATGGTTGTAAGCGAGACTCCTCACATACATCCCCTATCAACGAACTTCGAGGCACGTAAATTAAATACCTACAAGAACTGAAAATCAAAGGTCAGATATACAATTGCTTCTCCGAAATTGAAGCCAATAATTAGGTTTCAAGACTTTTGCACCCGTCTCCAGTGCTTGCCTCTCTGGTGCAAACTGTGAGTGAACTAAATTAGAAGTGCACAAGGTTTAATTCAAGAAAAGTGTAAAGCTTTAACGATGAATTGATCATAGTTCATATGTCTGCATACATTTCACACTGAGATGCAAATAACCTCTGGGAAATACATACATGCAAAACCTCAATATTTTTGGAGAAGCATAAGCGGGAAAAGACTGACAGTACTTCATTTCTCTCTCTCTCACAAACACACACACACACACACACACACACATATATATATATATATATATATATATATATATATATATATATATAATGAGCTTTTATGCTAATTGTTCTGTTTATCTATTTGTTCGTTTGTTTGGGCTCAAAATGGATGATCTCATTGGTTGATTTACTCTCCTATTTTCACATAACTATGCAAATTACGTCATATATAAACTGAAAACGTCACATCTGATCATCACACATAAAAAACAGTTTGAAAAGTGTTGAGACTTAAAATTAGGATAATTGCGCAATTGAAAATAAACTAATTAATGAAATAGCTTCAGGCTCGTCAGTGCCGATCCATACACCAATAACCTCGTCATTGCTGACGGGTATATCTAGTATTGCAATGAAGTGCCATAACGAAATTTGGTAAATATTTTACTTTTCACAACTTGTCATATATGTATGTATATGTATACATCAAAAAATGAATGATTTCATAGCCTGTAAACAAAAGTCAGCTTATACTCTCGATTGACGTATACACGACTGCATACGGCATATACTTTCCTACTGTTCGAAATGTTCGCTTTCGTTTGTCAACGGGCCACTCAACTCCACAGCAAAAATTAAATATCATCTTATCGAAAGGTGTCAGTAAAAGAATTAGTTAAGCATCTCTAGATGGGCGTCTTACCAGCTTTTTTGAATGGGTCGATGGTGATGTTATCTGGTCCCGGGGCGTTTTCTTTTTTTCTTTCTTTGATGACTTGTTTTACTCAGCTTGATGTAACTTAAAGGAAATCCTTGAGCTGATTACTTGCGTCTTCCAAAATCTTGTTTGTTGTTTTGTAGTTCTCGCATGAAGGAGTAGAGTTTTTGGTTGAAATCTGAGGGCATGTTTGATAACCCGGTCTCTATTGTTAGGTCTCCGTCTTCCTCGAGTATAGTAGTAATCTGCTTCCGCCCTGTACGGAGAGCATTGAAGCCCTGGCCTTTTTTGAGAATTGTTCCGATTAATTCTGTTCTCTATCTTCTTTTATCTTCCCTTCGTTTCCTTTGGATTACTTTATTTAGTTCGGTTGCTTCAATTTTCTCTCTTATCGACTTCAAGAGGGCCTTCGACTCAGTAGAAATTCCCGAGGTCATTATGGCTATCACTTTACAAGGTGTAGAACCCGTATTCGTCAGAGTACTGCAACATATATATAGTTACAGCAGCTCTTTTATCAGGCTATATAAAGATCCAGAGCCCTTTCAGCTCCAAAAAGGGGTACGACAAGGTGATACCAGCTCACCCAAACTCTTCGCAGTCTGCCTCGAGATGATCTTCCAAAACCTAGACTGGGAAAATGAATTAATTGGAATAGATAACGAATATCTGAGTAACTTTAGATTTGCAGACGATATCACCCTTTTTGCAAAGAAACTCTACGACCTCCAACTAAGGCTACGTTAACTGAATGAAGAAAGCAAGAAAGTCGGCCTTCACGTGAACTTCGGCAAAACAATGTTCATATGCAACAATCATGTCGAAAATAAACACACAGCAAAGTTGAAAACGCAATACTAGAAGTAAAAAACTACATCTACCAGGGACAACGAATCCCCATGAAATTCCCAAAAGAAGAAATCAAACGAAGAATCAGTCTAGGATGGCAAGCCTTTGGTAGAGACACCTCAACCTTTATGAACAAAAGAATTCCATTAGTCCTAAACATAAGAGTAAACAGCCAATGCGTCCTTCCGATAGTCACCTATTGTGCTAAAACATGGAATGTAATCATGAGACTGACCTGCAAACTGAGAACTATGCAGCATGCACATGAAAGAATTACGCTCAACTTAGCGTAGAGAAATCACAAGACAGCACAATATATTAGGGAAAAACAGGAGTCCGAGACATAATAAGATCCTTTGAAGAACTCAAAGGGCAATGAGCTGGGCATATTGCAAGAATGGCACACGACCAATGGAAATCACAACTCACATCATGGATCCCAAGAGATCCCATGCGTAACCGAGGCAGGCAAAATACAAGATGGAGAGACGAAACAGAGAAGTTCATAAGGTATTGTCTCCGCAACGTTAATGTTTGAGAGGTGTGGCGAATCCTTGGGAAGGTCTATATCCAACGACAGTCGATAAAAGACTGATAACGATATTGATGATGATGATGATGATGATGAAATATGTGTCATTCATTGGTATCTTGTCGGTGGCCTCCCGGTCAGTCCAAGGGTTAAAGCGATGGGGGAAGGCTTTAGCTTGTATTATTATTATTAGGAAAATTAACAGGATTGCCACAAGATGCTCATTACATGATCCCAGTTGGTAACGACACTGGATATTCCCAGACGGTCACCCATCCAAGCTGAACGTTGCTCAACTTCGACTATTGTATGAGAATCGGTGAGTCCAGCGCGGTGTGGCCGTAACTCTTTATTGACTAGCATCCCGATTCTTGAAAATTCTGGATTGGAGGAAAACTGCTCATAAAATCCCCCAAAATATCTGTTGAACCATTCCCACCTCTAAATGAGTAAGTTATAAGGAGCGTGTAAGTTATCAAATTTCCGTGGATATTTGGTTGTTTTTTTTCCTTCTCTAATGGTCTTTGTTTTCCTTGTCTGTTTTGTTAGGTCTTCTAGTCACTGAAAACACTACATACATTCAGCTTGGGCGTATGTACACTCCGATTGAGTTTGATTCCATATCTTGATGACTAAGTTGGTCACGTGGTCTAAGAAACCCAGTTATCGATGTCCCCATTAGAAGTTGCTACAACTAGCAAGCGAATGCGGTTGTTTAAATACATGCAGTTATATCAGAAAATCTAATTTTGCATACATGTGTGTGTGTATGTGGGTGTCATGGCTTGCTTTTGCAAACAAATATTCGGGTGGGAGGCTACCGAGCCTGCTGCAAGCCTAAGGCTGCGTGGGATAACCTTAACGCCTATGCCAAAGGCGTTTTTAGCTGAAGTACAGCGCACAGTGACCAACCCCACCCGTCAAACCTAGGGTTTACATGTCACATAAGTCTATAGGCTGACGAAGTTATTAGCTGAATTTTTCATCCGTAATTTTCACTGTATTATGTTCGATGTGTGTGTTTAATTCGCCATTAAATCTGGTGAATTAACAATGAATGAGATTATTTTTGAAAAATTTATGTTTTATTCATTTTTAGGATACAAAACTATATAGGTTGGTTCATCATAAACCTTAATGAGAAAAATAGCATTTATTTCATTCAATACATAGTTCGGAAGTCATAGGGATGAACCTTGTTTTGTCAGGTAAAGATTTTCTCTCCGCCGATTCTCGTAACATAGGGCTACCTCTCGAAAATACATGAGGGTGTCTGACGATATCCCTAGGACATTTCAGATAGCAACTCCTTTATGCCCGAAGTGCCAAAATCTAAGAAAAATACTGGTTTGTGAGATTTCATGTAAAATACTAACATCAAATGCACCAAATTTGCTTTCTCCGATATTTGGGGTTAATTATAGCATCAGCCATTTCTTGTTCTCAAAGTATGACGAAATAACCTTCTGGACTGGTAGGTAGAAACTGATGTTTCTTGCTTACATCCCCACCCTGGATTTCTGGCGACGGACATACGTAATAATAGTACCCGTTGAAGATGTGGTAGACGTCACTGCGTAACAGGTATGAATTCGGGTGAGTCCTCAGATTCTCAATTAGATTAGCTATGGTGCCATCAGCTGGCCCCCTGGATGGTCCAAAGAAGGGCTGATCCACTAACAACACTGACGTCTGCATCAACGGCATTCTTCCTGGACACTTCAACCAGGAGTGACTTTTTCAATGTGTATTTGGTTTTACAAATCGGCATTTCATCCTTCGTGAACATGGTAGTTGGGAATTGTGCCAGTTTGTTGGTGAGGGAATTTTTCACATGAACATCGATGTTACTGGACAACAGTGCGATGACCCTTGAATCGATGGCATTCAGGTCATAGATTTTAGCGTCCTTATGGTTAGATAGAGATGAATTTTCGTAGTAACCATCAGCTAACCTCTCATCTCCTTCTTGTCTGACACAAATTTACAGCAGATGTGGCGATCAATGGTCCATATCTTCAGTGCTTCTGGCTTCAAGATCCCTTCCTCATGAACTACTCACTCCAGGAGTGTGTCACGTCTCATGATGCCCTTGGAGAGAAAGGCCATGTAGAGGAAGTTTCTCAATGGAATGGAGGGGCATGGATGTCGTACCAGGCATAGTTGATGGCCATCTGTAAAGTAGGAGAGAAGCATCTCCTGGAATGTTGTCTGATCGACAAGCCAACCATCCTCGCGTTCAACCAGAATATAACAAAAGTAATATAACATCGATAACCATGGTTTCACCATGATATCAATCCAAAGTTTGACTGTTTGGCTGTGACTGATTCAAGGAACTCATCGTCATTTTCTGTAATCACAGCCCGTATCACCACCTCTGATATCTTTTTAAAGAGACTTCTTCCCATTCAATATCTTGGTGAGGTGGTTCTATGAAGCTAGGTATAGAACAAAATTTTACAAATGAAAAAACTTAATACACTTCTGCAACGTTGAGCCAAAGAAGATTTTTCGTCTGTTCGACTATAAAAGAGTTAATACACATTAATTTGGATTCAACTGCAATTTACATGATCTCCTTAATGAATCAATACTGGAGAAAGTAAATTAGATGTATTAGTTTTGAGTATTTTGCATGAAATCCCAATTTTTTTTTTCT
Source organism: Thysanoteuthis rhombus (assembly GCA_963457665.1). NCBI lineage: Eukaryota > Metazoa > Mollusca > Cephalopoda > Oegopsida > Thysanoteuthidae > Thysanoteuthis > Thysanoteuthis major. The sequence continues at coordinate 51,036,313 of OY735200.1, read as the reverse complement.
ATTTTAGACATAAAGCTTAATATCGAAAAGGGCTCAGGGGATATCAACGAGAACCCTCTTGAAATTGAAGGGGTAACCCCAAGCTACAAGAATTTGTCGAGAAAAAAAAATTGTCCGACAAAACGAGGTTCAGCAAAATATTCAGCCTTTGGCTCCTGGGCTGATATTTATCCTTGGCAAAAATGTGAACCTCGAATGAATGAAATGATTAAAACCATTCTATAGAGGAATCGGTTCTTTGCGAAAACCTTGGAATAAATTCTTTTCGATAATGGTAACAGGCTGATACCATTAAGCAATAGATATAAAAATTGGACAATTAGTATTCATTGTTATAAATAAACATTTATTGTTACCAATTTACGTTTGTTGTAATAATTTTACATTCTTTCTTATAAAATCATTGTTATATTATCAAATTCATTGTAAAAATCATCTTAACATTTTAAAGAGTTAATATGATTAATACAAATATTTAAATATAATTTTAAATTAATTTTAAATGAAGTGTTTGCAATCGAATTATTTTCATAACAATAACCGTTTGATAACATCATCCGTGATTATAATAAATGGATTCCTTTTGTAGTGGAAGCAAAGAAAGGGAATATAAAAGAAAAACGACCGAGATATAAAACTCTTAAAGAAATACTATAAAGAAACAGAACGGGGGAAAAAAACGAAACGGAACGGTAACGAAAGAGAAAAAGGGAAAATAAAACAACGGCGACTCACAAAGCAAGCTTTCGGATATAGGATTTTGTTTTTATGAGGTTATGATTAAGGCTGAATAAATTGTCCGCCGGGATAGACGGAGGGCAAGAGTGTTAAGGTTGGTATGGGAAACACAGAAGAAAATACCGTGTAAGACAGGGTGTTGGCAAAGACGGTACATCGGCGGGAAAGACATGGGAGGTGTAATGGGGTCCTGGATTGATGGCTCGCAATGCTTAGAATTTCATCTTGAATGCAACATGGATTCGGACGCTTTTCTGGCAAGACACCAACAAATATCAAATAATGAATGTTAAGTGAAAGTGATTTATCACAACAACGTATAAGATTGACGTTTGTTTTGGGGTTGTTTGTTTTGTTTTTTTTTCAACTTTATTTGTAGCGTATACGCAGATGGGCTGAGATGAGCGATCGTAGTGGCCTATTGGTTAATGCTATCGATGAAAAGGATCATAAAAGATATTTCCATTGTGCTGTTCTACTGTGAATGCTGTTTTACTGCGATGATTTGGTGGAAAAGTTTGATTTTCTGAATTCCTATTACAAGAACTGAAATTTCCTCCTTAGATTTCTTTCCTATTTGTCTACAGCTTAATACCATGCATCGTGGTTTGTTTTTCTTATACCTCCTGTGACGAGAAACTCCTTCAACATTTTATTCTATACTCAATTTTCAGTCTGGCTTTTCTAAAGCCGGAGACGGAAACGAGCTTAATTTTTGGGCGGAAAACCATCCGGACCGCAGTTCAAGGCTCTATAAATATACGTATAAGCGTGACTAAGAACTCAGAAGTTCCTTCTGCTTTTGCCTTCAGGTGGCATTATGAGCGTTTAGTTTTATCAAACACCATCAGAAATATCGCCTTAGGTTGTATGAATACATTTGTCCTGTCAGCGTGCATTTTAATTGCCAAAAACTCTTTTTGTATTTTTCTCTTTTTTTCCTTGCATCAAAGATAAAAGAGAATGAAAAACAGTTCTGGTATATTATGCTTTTTTTATGAAAGGTAAAAATTCAATTCGAATTCAAAAAAAAGACGTACAGATTTGGGAAGTGGTACTGTAAATGATTGAATGTGTCAGAAGTGGTCCACAAAAATTAAGGGAACTAATGTCAAAAGGGTTGGCTATTCTAAAATTTGAGGTGTTCAATGTCCCAATGTGAGGAGGCTAATGTTGAAAGGGGACAATTTTAAAAAGAAGGGATCCATACTAAAAAAAAAGGGTGAATAATGCTAAAAAGGGGAGGAATATTAAAATGGACGCCTAATGTTTAAATTGAGGACTTAATGTTTAAAAGGGGCTATGGTCTGGATATGAGGTATGGTAAAAAGGGGTGAGTGAGGTAAAGATTAAAAAAATGTAAAAGGGGGATTAATGTCCATGAAAAGGGGGCTAATCTTAGAAAGGGGAAATTCAATATTAAAAAAGGAGACCATAGTTAAAACCAAGGTTAATGATTGAAAGAAAGGGTTATATAAAAAAATGTGAAAAAACAGAGCTTATGTGAGTAGGCTAATGCCTCTAAAATGGTGGGGGTGAATGTTAAGAAGAGAGTGCAACGTTTGAAAAAACGGGTGGGAGCCAAAGGTGTAAAAGAGGGGGCTTAAGTTTTAAAAGTGGACCGATGATTGAAAGGGAGGGCTAGAGTTAGAAAAGGAGGCCTAATCTTTAGGAAAATTGAGTGTTGGTTTACATGTACGTATATATATTTTGATATACGAGATGGTGCAAAGTTGAAGAGTCTAATTAAAGTCCAATATCAAGAAGGGCCCGAACGAATGGACCAAATTTATAATGTCCATTGCAAATGGTCCGAAGACTAAAGAGCCAACATGGAGAATAGTCCAAAGCAAAAGAAACCCAATGCAAAAAGATCAAATGCGAAAAGCTCTATGCAAAAAGGACATTGCACAATAGACATTTTGAATTAGATACTTCTATATCCTACCATACGTGTACATGGGTACGTATATCGCATGTGGTTACATGTGCACATATATAGCATGTGTGCGCAAGTATGCATGTGAATATGTAACATATGCACTTTGTATAAGTACAAAAATATTAATGTATGTAAACGTGTGCGTATGTGTCATATGCTTATGCATGAGCGTATATGACATGTGAGTCAGTGGTTCATATTTGCATGAATGAATACATATGCGACATACGTGTATGTGTATATTTGTCGTGTTTGTATATGTGTACGTAGTATGTGTGTGGCATGTGTCAGCATGAAGTTCGTGCATATCCTTGATGCCATGTCGTGGTCATAGGATGTATGAGAAACGCAATTTTTCTCATTTATTTTCATCAGATTATGTAACCTAATATTACTAATTTCATACATGTGTCTATGTGTGCATTAAGTGTGAGTTAGCAGGTATCTGCATGTAGACTTTGTATATGTGTATGTATATGCGTATGCGTATGTGGGTATGTTTATATATGTGGCTTGTGTGTGCAAGGGTAAATGTGGATGTATAGCACACGTGTACTTGGTTTGTGTAGATACAATGTGCTGGTAAGTTTATGCCCATGAGCATATGTCTATGTGTTTGCGTATGTGTCATAGGCGTATGTGTTTACTTGTGTGGCATGTGTGTACGTATACATTGCTGGACTCGCTTTTTTTGCATTGGACCTCATTCCATTGGCCTTTTTCCACATTGGACCTTTGTTCATTGGACCATTTAATTGGGCCTATTATAATTGGAGATCGTTCTGAATAGGACGTTTTGACGAGTAACCATGCTTATCCATGCACACATACATACACATATACACACACTTATACATAGTTATGTATTGAAAAATAGACGTACGTGATCCGACAGAATTATTATAAATTGCGTTATATTATATAAAAACTTATCTGAGATGATTTCCTCTCGTTACACAGTTAATATATCATTCACCCTAGACAGCATGAATAGAAGAAACATAGAAGCAAATAGACTAAGAATGAACGAGATGAGGATTTGTTGTGAAAGCAGTTATTTGGACCTCTGCATTACCGATGCCTGTTTAGCTCGATGATAAGGGAAATGCTTCTTTGAAGCGGCTGCTGTATTGATCACAGGTTTGAGTCCTGCAGCAGCCCTATTTTCTTTAATTGTTTATGCTATTCACGTTGTCAACGGCGAGTGATACATTAACCGTGTAACGATGGGGATCATTTAAAATAAGTTTCTATACAATATAATTCAATTTATGATCATTATACATATATATATACATATATATATACACACACACACACACACACACACACACACACACATATATATATATATATATATATATATATATATATATATATATATATATAATGTATCAAAGCCACGTAATGAAGAGAATGCTACAATTATATGATTCAAACCAAACAAACAAAAAAATAGTCCCTGAAAATCGACCCACACTGGTTCTCCCAAACTGTTTTATTTGCGATTTTAAAGCTATGTAATAAAATTTATTTTTGAAATATGTGCTGTTTATTTTATCTTGGGGATTCGAATACATTCTAACTTATCCCCCACCACCTGATGAATTACTGCTATTTATTTATCTAACTTGATTTACTTGCAATTTCAAAGCCAAGTAATGTAAGAAATCTTGAAATATATATCAAACTTTTAAAAAATTATTACTATTATTATACTACTACTACTACTACTACTACTACTACTACTACTACTCTATTATCTAGATGTGTTTTCCATACAACTTATAATTCGGGCCGTTGCTTCCGTTACAGTCATATCTCAAATAGTGCAGTTCGTTTCTAAGTATTTCTTGTCGTTTGGGACCATTCTGTACGAGGTTTTATCATAATTTGATGTTTTTTTAAGTTATGTTTATTTACATTAATTTTTTACCTTGACCCTACAATCTAAACAGTATTATGTAAGGAATCCCTGTACAACAAAAAGACAATGCGTTATGAGATATGTTAAAAATGTCTTAGCTTCTTCTTGAATAACAATTAAGCTTCTTCTGTCACATTTTTCATTTCGCTAATAGATTTTTTAAAAAGGACTACCAAATATTATTTTTACGTCACAAAACGTCATTAAAACGTTGTTAGCAAAGGTGTGAGAAAGTTTGATGATGCATTTCAACCAATAGCCAAAATTTTCCACGCAAGACAGCGGCCTCGAAATAAGTGACAATTTTAGAGTGAATTTGAACACCTGGCTCAAAAAAAATTTGACGGGTTGTTTTCAAAATCAAACTCGCTATGAAACCTGAAGGGCTCCTAGAAGTAACCAGAGAATATATCATGTTATGTCGAGTGGTTTTGCGGTTAGCAGCCGTATATGGACCGGCGGACAGGTGGACGGACGAACAGACATTTGGTGATTTATACTAAGATTATACTACAGATTTTTAGCGGCAAAAGTTCTAGTTGCACAGAATTTGAGCGGTACTCGAGTAAAATTTGAGTTGTACTTGAGAATGTTCTCAACATTAAAGTTTAGTAAGTTATCTGTAATAGTTTTATTGGCAAATCTATAAGAATAGCTGTTTGTGTTTTCAATTATTGGCTTAAAACGTATCATATTCGTGAAGTAAACCCACCAAAATCCATAGTGAGACTACTCTATGAAACGACAAAACTCTTCAAGTCTATCATTTTTATAATAGTATATATATATATATATATATATATATATATATATATATATATATATATATATATATATATATGTATAGTCAGACACATAGCCAAACTTTAGAATTTTACTGTACAATGTTCGATCTATGCAATAGATATTCACCACTGTCTCAAGTTCATTGACAAAAAAAAGTAATTGTTTTTTGTGTAAAATGAATGCGTTCTTCGTCATTGAATTATAGTTTTATTGATCTACCAACGTATTCATATTCAAAGGGTTGTTCTGAATCTGTGTTTAGAAATTTATGAAAACAAATTCATATCAAAGGAAATTTAGTAGTTTTGTTTTCATTTGATTTTTATCCTGTTTTTATTCTCCTTAAAGGGCGTCCTCGTCCCTCTATGAGAGACTGTGTCCGTCGGTTGATCGTTAGATTTGCCCCAATACTGCTTATGAATTGTATTTAGTCAGATGTACTTGAGACTCAGTAGAAAGGTATCCCTTGATAAGATGCCTCTCAACTGGAGAAGTCTTCCATCCAGGAGATAATCTGAGAATAATAGCGTTAAAACTTTGCTTTCAAATCGATTTTCTCGGCTGTTTCTGGTCAGATTTACTTGAAATTTGGTTGATAGGTGTGTATTGATAAGATACTTCTTGCCTAAGTCCATTGTCTACCCAGGGTCCTGTGATCTGGCAATTATGGCGATTAAACTTTATCGTGGACGCCTCTTTGATCTTTTAGTTTCCGTTTTCATATTTGCAGCCAATTATGATGTGTGGTTAATTCCGGGGGGGGGGTATTTAGGGGTTCATTGGAATATACGGAATTGGTGCACATTCAGAGATTTTTTTTTGTTTTTTGTTTTTTTTGCTATTTTGACCAACAGTTCGAGGCAGAGGACATTACAATCAGGTAATAGAGAGTTGGATGAGTAGGCAGGCATTGGAGAATATCACAAAACAATGAGGAAATGAATAAATAAATTCAGAAAATTCAACAATACTCATCTAAATTTGCAGCAATTTTAGTTGGTCTGGGGACTCCATTTTAGCAGTTGAAAAAGTTTGAATTTTTCATCGTTCGTTGCTAAATATTTCATGCCCGTCTCCCAGCAAGAATTTACTACTTAGATTAGGCAGAGCACTGTTAATAATTTCTTTAAAATGTTTCTTGTTTCATGGACTGGGTACGACGCAGCAGAAATCATTTCGTTGCCAACAGACTTTTTCTTAAGGGTGAAAATGTATATATATATATATATTTTTGTTTTTTGCGGTGAACAAAATCAAAGAAAGATATATTAACAGGCTAAGATGCAGAAATATATGTACAAACTAGCACCAACAGGCTAGACCGACAGACCATTAACTAGTGAGCTATGATCGATACTCAAAGCCTTGTAAGTTTCTCTGTGTACTGATTGAGATTGAACTATGTGAACTGAGCTAGATTAATAGAGAGAGAGAGACGGACAGACAGAGACAGAGAAACACAGAGAGAGATATGGCCAAAGCGTATGTTCGTGATAAGGGATTTGTTATTCCTCTTGATTGAAATATACGTGTATATATGAGCGTATATAAGTTCACTCTTACGTTTTAATGTATAAATGAATTTATCATATAGACACACGCGGGTGCTCATAGGTATGCACTCACTCTCGCCCACACAAGATGTATGCATTAATGCCCTTGTTTTATGTCTGTCCATATCTCGTTATTACGCTTTGAACTCCGACTTCTAGTTCGTGCGCATGCGCCCCGTCTGCTCCAGCCAGAATTACTGTTATAGAGTTTTTATTTATTGCGAATTGTCTTTCATTAAAACCTACGTTTCTTTCAGTATCATTTTATAGCAAATAGCCGTTCGTATTCATGACACTAGCCGAAACTCACACATGCATACACACAGATATGAGAGAGAAAAATTTTGTGTCATAAAAAAGGGGTTCAATATCGATTGATACCTCTGTTTAATTATCATTGTTTTCTTCAAATTCATTTTACTACATAATGTTTACAAAATGGGGATAGGATTTTTCTCGAAAAGAAACTGCTTGTAAATGAATACATTGTTTCAGATGATCAGTGGGAAGCAATTTTGTCTGCAAAATTGCTATGTTTATGTGGAAGTGGTCATTGTTATATACATATGTATACTTACTCAAGTAAGAAATTTCATGGTGTTATATATATATATATATATATATATATATATATATAAATTTTATCTGAACGATTAATATTCGCCATATAATTAAGTGTATTGACAAAAAAGTGATTATGATGCAAAATGAACATTCGTTGTGTAAAGTCGTTATGTACCTAAATGAATAGATAAATTGATAGATGCCGAGTGTAACCTGCGATAAATGTGACAAACAATGGAAAGTATTTTCTACAATATCTTTCTCTATACGCAACGCAACAAATATTGTAAAAATTTTTTTCTTTATTTACAATCTACGCTGTTTACCGACCGACGCAGGGCGTTTAATCACTGAAACCGAAAAAGTGTGTGATATTTTGTTGTTGTTTTCATTCATTAGAATCTGTTGGTGCTTTCAATCAATGAGACCTCCATCACGTTTTGGGAAGTATCTATTTCGAAGATTGATATTTAGGTTTTCATGGCGGAGGGGGTGGGTTCTATTCACGTTTTATCTATATTGCTGATCTTGGCCCTTACTTTAAATCATTTGTACAAAAGTAGGACTTCGAAGTATTTACGTTATTGTCAATGTGAACTTAATTATTACGGGGATTTTTCTCATTTTCAATTATATTCAGAAAAATTGCTGTGTTTTTCAAAAAATGATTTTGGACCGTCATCCGATAGACGGAGAGTAAGTTTCTAATTTAGCATCGTAGTTACATTGTAAAATGCACCCTAGCACAATTTTTTTTCAACAATTGGCACTTATCGAAAAGTAACAGGGGTGTTATTGATTGGAAGCACCAAAAAAATCTTCGGAAAATAACTTTTTAAAACGTGTTTGCTTTTACTGGCAAGAGAAATCGTAGCCTGAAAATCAAATCTTATGACAATGCTCCTCAAATTTCTTTCATTCGTGACAATAAGACAAATATTTTCGTGACCCCTTGTTCAGTGTTATCAGTTCTTAGTCACAACCTTACTGTAAATGAACATAGAAGCAATTTCACCCTATCAACAACCCCTGAAAAAATTCAAAATCTCAAACACGGCGTTCATTATTTTATTAAGGAAAATATACTGTTATTTAACCAAAACTGTATTTCAGGAAATTGAATAACATTGAGTCATTCTGCAATAAGCACCAATCGGAGGAAATAAACTCTAGTTACATAATCATTTTTAATTCTTCTCCCAGAATCGAATAATCTTTATGCAACACTGGGATGAAAGGGTGAGAAGTGTTGGTTTACAATATCTCATCTGATAAAAAATGAATAGACCGTGGCTAGCGAGTTAACTCTCAAGTATATGGTTGCTGCTGGTGATGGTGCAAATGATGTTAATTAAATTTGTCTTATCTTGCCATCTTTTTAACACTGTCAGGCGTACACAGTAACACGATCACAGACAACTGAATATATATATATATATACATATACATATATACAGTAGATTGTGGATTCGCTACACAAACTAGCTCATGTTTCTGCCCTGAAATAAATCCATTGCATTTCAGAAGTGGCTTTATATCATTGATATATTATTATACTATGTTATACTGCTAGCCTGATTTGTACCACATATACTGTATATATATATATATATATATATATATATATATATATATATATATATATATATATATCCTTTGTTTCGCTGGCTATCTCACAACGTTCCAGCTTCTTTGCGTTGCTGTGTATCCGGCAACTTTTCGGAAATATGGAACAGAACCCTTCATTTCTTATGGGCTGCTGTTACCTAATTCCCAAGAATTACTACTTAACAACTGGTTTGAGTATGCGAATACCTTGAATGATAATTACGATTTCAGTAAGAGGAGAACTCACGAATCTGGACCACAAAACGAGAAAGCTGACGGCAATACACACTTGCATCCGAATAGCGATATGTAAGGGACAGAAAGAAGGTCGAGGTTTGCATTGACCCTCCAATCAAGGAACTTCAGATCTACGGGAAGCAAAATAAGGAGAGATTAATAAGAACAGCCAATAACTGCATACGAACTAATAGTAGTCTGAATAAAGAAAAAAGAAACCCAAAATGAGAATCTGAAAGTTGGTAGAATAAAGCTAAACGGACATTTCAGAAAACTAATTGAAAGAATTAAAAATGAAACAGTAAGAGAATGTTTATGCAGAGGGGAATCTATAGAAGAAACCGAATCCTGTTCATACTTGCCCAGGACAATGCATAAGAACTATTCATATGAAGGCCAAGAAAGGCACAGTTGAACAACAAAGTCAGAATACACAAAGGTGGAGATGAGGCAATGTTCCCCCATATTAAACTACACTATTGACATGAAATGTGTGCAGCAGCAGCAATGATAATACTGAAGGCAAGATTGGAGGAACTAGGGATAAAAAGAAGGAATGAGGCTGTGTCGACCACAGCACTGCTAGGGACTGCACGAATACTGAAGAAAGTACTAGAAATATGATATCTACGGCCTCAGCTGTTAGCAGTGGCCTAACAGAAGAAAAAAAAACACCGAAATGGTGGTGGAGGTACGAACCACAGCACTGCTGTGATAGGTGAGGGAGAGATGAGAGGTGGGCTGAAGACCCGAGGAGATTTGCTGACATTTTTGCAACATGACCAGTCCATTTCCATTTTGCTTTCCTAATGATTTCTAGGATATTTTTGATTTCATGAAGTAGAAAAGATCTTTGATTTTCCTCATTGGATCGCTGAAACATTGCTTTCTACAAGTTATGTATACATTATACGAGTGTGAGCCCAGTTCAGAGCAACCAGCACTACCTTTTCGGCATTTGACAATTCAGCGTCACATTCTTCATTACCACCATTTCAGCGCTGAGACATTTAGTCACAGTATGATCAAACGCTAAGGTATCTGAGAACAGTGATCAGTTATTCAAATCCTCCGACATTCGTACTGATTTTTTTCTCTAATATACCGTGCCGTTTTGCGATCTCTCCATGTGAGGTTGATTCTCAACGTTGACTGATTTTCTGTTTGAGGGTCAATCTGTTTGTCAGGTTCCATGTTCCAGCTCCATAGGTAACGACTGGGAGGATGCATTGGTTGTATACTCTTATTTTTTGGACTGTTCTTGAGGGTTGTTTGCTCTTCAGAAAGCTTGCCCATCTAGCCTGATTTTTCGCCTTTTTTTTTCTTTGTAGTCACAGGTCGATGTAGAGGTCTGTTTCCTTCAGCTGTGCGTTTTTGATTTTCTATCGTTGTGTCTTTGTCCACAACATGTTTATTGTACATAACATTTGTTTTACTGAAGTTTATGCCGAGATCAACCTTATTGCTTTCTTCATTTAGTTTGCCTAGCATTATTTTGAGAAGGTTATCAGCTAAAAGGACGATGTCATCTGTAAATTTGAGGCTACTTATGAATCCGCTGTGTTTTCTGATTCCTTTATTTGACCTGTCTAGATTTGGGAAGAACATCTCAAGACAGGCTGTGAAGAGGTTAGGTGAGCTGGTGTCTGTTTGTCTCGCCCTTTTTTGAGCTGAAAGGGTCCAGAGTCTTCTGTATCTCGATAAAGGAACTTCTGTGTCGGTAGATATGGTGCAAGATTGTATGATAGTATCAATGACCGTGGGGATTTTCACTGAATTGGAAGCTTAGTTGAAATCAACAAATGCTACAGCGAATGGTAATTTATATTCTGCTGCTTCCTCTTTGAGTTGATTTGCCGAATTGAGATAGCGAGTAGTCGAGTAGATTTTTCTGAAGCCAGATTGTTCCCGTCGTTGGTTTCAATAGGGCGATTCGGTGATTCCATTGGTGATCACTTTGGTAAAAGGTTTGTAGATACTGTTGAGTGGACTTTTTGGCCTGTTTTTATCTTTCGAGTTCCTGTTTTTTTATTTAGTAACTTTTGATTGCAGTGTTCCAATGTTCTGGGATATTACTCTGATACATAATTTGAATAAAATTGTTATTTTCCTTCTGATGACTTTACCAGTCTTTATGAGTAGGTCATTGGTGTTGATATCCGATCCAGGTGTCTTTCCTTATTTTGATTGTTTGATGGCTTGTCTCCCCTCCCATGGGTTAACTTTTGGGAACTCTTCGGACTGGTTACTCGAAACTTTTGTATCATGTTCTGTGTCCCTTGTTTGAGGAAATAGATTTTTTGTAGAATTTCTGGATGTGTTAGACAATTCTGTGCCTATCCGTTGTAAGTTCTCTGTTTTCTCTTAGCACAGTAGTTATTAACCCACTCCGTCTTTTGTTAATAATTTTGAAACCCCTACCAGAGTCGAGGATTTTTTTCGTGTTCCTTCTTCTGTCTCCTCTTTCAGGTTGTTTCTTCTGGATGGTTCTGTTTTGTTCTGTTGTTTCGAACATTCCTTTTGCTGTCAACTGTAATCAGAGACTTTTGTGTTTTTCCATGATAGTCTTAGTTTCCTCCAAGAGTTTACTTATAATCTGATTGCTTTTTGGCTCTAACAAAAGTTCATATCTGTTTTTCGGTTCGAATTCAAAAGATAGACTGAGCATTTTTGTACGCTTTTTGCATGTAGTTTTGTTTTCCTGCATTCTTTCTTGTAGTTAATTCGAATTTTACATCTTATCATTCCATAGTCGCTCCTTACATTGACTTGATCTAGATATTAAACATTTCCAATTGATTGATTAGAAATCCTCAAAAGTTGGCAACCATAACAGCCAACTGAAGAAGGACGTAGGTTACAACAGCCGAAATTTGACATAATTCCGAGTGAATCGGTGTATACTAATGATAATTCTTCACCTCTGGAATTCAAACAAAAGTGAACGAATGGTGTATTTAATGGTTACCATGCATCCATCAATATATATATATATATATATATATATATATATATATATATATAGAGAGAGAGAGAGAGAGAGAGAGAGAGAGAGAGAGAGATGGACGGACAGAAAGAGGGAACAGCGAAAACAGCGAGACAGACCGACGGACGAACAGATAATACGAAATTAGTGGGAGAAAGTTTCGTATAGATCTAAAGGAAAGTTCTGACAAACGGTCTCTCAGTGTGAGAAGACTGGTAGCAAGTGGTTCGATGTCGAATAACAAAGGAAAGCAAATCATAATCTACTCCGAAAAGTAACCATGATTTTGTAATTGGAAGAAATTTATGGCACTTTTACGTTTGATTTCTCAGATGATGAACTTTGCCTCCTTTTTATAGCCAGATGGAAACGACGACAACATCGCACACAACCTCGAATCAATAAAAATATGAATGGATATATATATATATATATATATATATATATATATATATATATATATATATATATTAATAAGAAATGGAGATACAATCTGACTGAAATAATTATAGATTACGTTGTATTATTTTGAAACTCAATTCGAAATTATCTCCCGTTATTACATGGTAAATGTATCATTTGGTCTAGACCACACAAATAGAATAAACAATCAAATTGTTTATTGTACAGGATATTAACATTTAACACATCAAATGAGAAGGGTCTTTTTTTCAAACTGCCCAATGTATCAAAAAGAACTAGAAGATAGTCGATTTGTAAAATATAATCTAAAATATAATAAAGAAATAGACACTAAACAAAAGAATACCAAAATTAACAAAAAAAATCTAGAAAAGAAATATAATTTGGTTTACCCTGACTTTCAATAAAGTAATTAATAACAAACGTCGGTGAAATTTCCTTTGATCTAGAGATAAAACGATAGCTATTCAAATTTTCTCTGTCAGGGTTCGAACCTGGTCTGCCAATTCCATTTTCTGTGCTTTTAATCATTTAACCATTGATCGGTCCTTCAACTGATTTTCATTGGAATGATTGAATTTCCTGATATAAGCTTTAGAAATCAGACTGGAAAGAAGTTTTGATCCTAAATTAACAAGTAGGGACTTCATAGGTTGGTGCCACGTATCTTATCTAGGAGACTTGGGTTGTGCTGATTGGGAGTTTGAAAATCACATATACGTAAGAAAGCTAAATGATTAACATTCCCTATCTTTATACTGATATATCACCATGATCATGATCATCAACATCAGTCTGTTAGCGTCCGTCGTTAGATATAGTTCTTCCTCAAGATTTGCCAGACCTCTCTAGCATGAGCATCATACATTCAGTACTTCCTGAATTCATCTAGCTCGTCATGTCATTTTACTTTCTGTCGTCTACAGCCTTGCACCTAATTCCTGGGGAACCAAGTTATGATTTGTAATGTCCAGCGGTTGTCTGACATTCTTACAACATGTGCAGCCCATTTCCATTTGAGTTTTTAAACAGTTTCAACGATTTCTATTGATATTCGGACCATCCTCATCCTGGTTGTTTTTCATACAACGTTTCGGCCGTAGAGTGCAACGGCCGAAACGTTATATGAAAAACTGAGGATGGTCCGAATATCAATAGAAATAATGATACCTCATCTCAAAAATTCTGAGAAAGTTTCTACGATGTCTCAAACTTTCATCTTCTCTCTGATCACTGCCTTATGATCTCTCCATGCAAGGTTGAGTATGATTCTCTCATATGCATGTTGTATGATTTTCAGTTTGGTTAAGTTCTATTTTTCAGCTCCGTATGTGATTATTGGTAAGATACTTTGGTTGTATACCTTTCTTTTTAGGGCGAGTGTGATTTTCTTGTTTTTGAAAGTCGAGCTTGCTCTAGCAAAAGCTTGTCAACCTAGTGTAATTCTTCACTTGATTTTTTCTTTTGATAACTTCATGAAGACTCGCTGCCTCAGGTAGATGTAGTGGTCTACTTTTTCGCTGCTCAACATTTACAATTTTGATAGTTTTGTTATTTATCCCATCCTGTTTGTTGAACATAACTTTTGTTTAGCTGACGTTTATGTAGAGACCAACTTTCTTGCTTGCTTCGTTTAGTTTCTCTACAGGACAAAGGCTTACCCCATCTCCTTCCATGACGACTATGATTGTCATTTCTTACCGGCAAACCTTCCATCTCTTCCCTCCATTTTGTGTATGGTTTATTCTTACTGCGTTAACTACCTCATGGACACCAACTGGTTAGCCTTTTGATCCACCTGTTGTCCTTCCTTGCTAAATGTCCAGCCCATCTGTATTTTTAATGCTCAATTATCTGTATGATATACTTCACCCTGGTTATCTCTCAGATCTATCTTTCTCTATCACCAAGAGTTATACCGAGCATTGCTCTTTCCATTCCCCTGTGTGTGTGTGATTCTAGGTTTTCGACTTGTCTTGAAACTTCTCAAGTTTTGCATACATGCCTCATAGTACGTACCATGCAATAATTGTATCCTTTCAAGTTTTAGGCATATTGGAAATAAGCTTTTCAGTATGTCCCTATTCACACCAAATGCTTTCCAACCAATTGTTATACTTCATTCATGTGATCTTTCTGTACCTTCATCGCCTGATTTGAATGAATGTATTCCTTAAGTCTTCAACCTCTATTCTTACAGTCTTTTCTTGGACTTTATCATTGAACCTTACTTTCATCTTTGATATTATGCGATTGCTAACCGGAACGCCGTTTTACACAAAACCTTGCAAATTCACACAACTCCGCTGCAAAATATCTCAATATATATATATATATATAGATATAGATATATTTGTAATTTTTTTAAAAATTGAATTAAAGTTTGTTTTTTTAAATATTTGTCAACGCTACCTGACACCATTTAGCGTACAACTTTGTGCATATCCGTGAGTACTCCACTTGACAATCTCTAAGGACGTTTTTTTCTTTCTTATATTGAGAAATTTTCCCAAAGGATTTTAATTTATTTATTGGCTCTTTTCCTCACACTTCAAATCTTTTGCCAGCGCTACAGGACACTACTTTTGGAGTAGAAACTTGAAATATGCATGAGTACACTTTGTACATAGCTTCTAAGAATGGTTCTTTGAATTGGGGGTTGGGGCATCTTTTTGCCCCCCCCCCCAAAAAAAAGCAAAACAATTTTTGTGATGCAAGTAACGCTTTTTGAAACAGTCGCAGTTGTAGCAGAGATGTACAGCCATACTCTCATGCAACCTTTCTTGTTACTTGCTTGTTTTCGATTGATGAAGTATTGTAAAGCAGGACTTCTCAAAGTTGGGGCCGGGACTCTTCTGAAGTTCAATGAAATATATAGGCGTCGCAGAAATATTCTAATAATCATTATTATTTATTTGTTCATTTATTGATTTTTATTTATTTATTCTTTTTTTTTTTTTTTTTTGAATAATGCTCTTGCGGAGGGGTTCTTGAAAGATCCTTTTCTCCTTCATAAAAAGAAATATTGGAGGTCTTACATAGTTGCGTCAGCACTATCGGGAATAAATATTGTTGTTGTTAGTGTCATCATCATCATCATCATCATAATCATCATTATTATTATTATCATTAGTATTATCATCATTAACTATTCATATAGTATAAGAACATATTGACACTGAAATTTTCTTTATCATGAGAATTTTCATCAATCAAATGTAAGCAAAACCTTTCAAAACGTGAATGGTACGCTCTGAAATGAAAACCGAAATAGAATTTCAACGTCAGACATCGAAGTTCGAATACTGTGTTGGTTTTTTTTTGGTTTTTTTCCCAAGTTGAAAAAGTGAAATGTGTGTTCTGTGAAGGAAAACGAAATACAACTTGAAAGTCACACATTAATGTTTCAATAAACGTTATGTATTTTTAACTCTTTGGTAAACAATTACCGAATAGTCCATGGTGAATACGACCTAGTTTGCCGGAATTATTATTCAAACCATCTGGTTAAAGAGTTTTTAGCCTTAACAATCGTTGAAGGTCAAACTTGACAAGAGACTAAGATTGATCGAAGGTTCTGGTTTCAGCGGTACGAATCTACGGGAGGTTCTGGAAAGACTGCAGCGAGTTCTGAGTTATGTTTGATTAAAATCCAATGATTTTTATGCGAGTTGAGGACAAGTCCTTCAAATTTTTCAACTCTGGAAAACCACTTGGGGTACTCTATTATTTGAAGCTTTATTCATTCTTTATTCAAAGATAAAGGGTCCTGGTGGTTCTTCTCCTCAGCTTTTCTCGATACCCGAATTAGTTTAACTTAAGGATAACCTCTGTTCATGAATTTGTGGGCATGCTTTCGGTAGTCTTAAACAAGACTGCAAATTCTAATAAGTAACTAAAGTTTATTCGATCTGATAATGTGACCTGGAAGATCTGAAAGGAAGGCACAACTCCAAATTGAAAATAAATTAACACCGGTTGCCCAGTGGTTATCTCTGAGGGCAGAGTGACAGTAAATCACATCAGGTCTTCTAGTATTTTCTAGTACTTTCCTTGGTATTCGTGTAGCCCCCAGCAGAGCTGTGGTCTGTATTGTTTCAATCCTTCCGTTTATCTCTAGTACTTCCAATCTCGCTTTCAGTGTCTTTGGTATGGTTCCGAGTGCACTTATTATTACCACCCAGACTTTCATGTTCCACACCTTCTTCAGTTCTCTTGCCAGGTCCTGAATTTTTTCCAGTTTTTCACTCTCTTTTCTATTTACCGTGTCCATTCTTTGGAAAATTTTCATTTTCTTGGCCACGATTACCAGGTCTAGTCTTCTTGCTTGGATAGGGTGGTCTGTTTGGAGGTTACCATCTCATGAAGTAATTCATGATTTCCAATTTCCAGTTTCCTGGGCTGACTCCGGTTTGGGCCAATACCACTTTTCCGTATGCTTAAATCTCATTCGTTTGCTCAGTTCCCAGTGTATCACTGTTGCTACTCTATCATGTCCATGTTTATACTCCTTCTAGACTAGCTTACTACATTCACTAGTTATGTGGTTAACGGTCTCATCCCTATTCCTACATAGGCTGCATTTGCTGCTTGTCCTGATGCATTTGTTTTGGGCTACCATGATGAGCGATTCTGTTTATCTCTACAGGTTTCCTTTTCGTATATTATTATTATTATTATTATTATTATTATTATTATTATTATTATTATTATTATAGAGTCTAGCAGCTTCATGGCGTAAACTTCCACTTACATTAAAATAAAATTCCTCTTTGATAGGCTAGGGGAAATGTACCCCGATTTACTCTCGTAGTATGCCTCTAAACTTTATATTTTGCATATCTTTATATATTCTAGTGTGAGTTCGTACAGCAGCTAATACTGACTAACCACCCCAGAAAACGAAATACTGTAATAATTCCCATCAGCATTGACATCTCAAAGGGATCTCGATCTAAAAATTTGCCCCTATTGGTGCATTGCCCTGCATATACACACAATGGTCTGTTTCACCCACAATATTAAAAAAGAAAGATAGCCCCGAACGCTACTTCCTTTCATACGGATGGATATGCATCCAGTTATATGCAACATATACGTTTTTTTTCAACAGACCGTACAATTTTATCGCCAGTCAAATTTGACTATTGGGATAAC
This sequence comes from Thysanoteuthis rhombus, assembly GCA_963457665.1. Taxonomy (NCBI): domain Eukaryota; kingdom Metazoa; phylum Mollusca; class Cephalopoda; order Oegopsida; family Thysanoteuthidae; genus Thysanoteuthis; species Thysanoteuthis major. The sequence continues at coordinate 51,018,392 of OY735200.1, read as the reverse complement.
CTGATTTTTCTCCACTTTCCGAGAAGGTACGATACTTAAAGGTGGATGGTTTGCCCAAGTGTTCATTCATTCACTTCATTTTCCTTCTACCATCGTGACAGGTCAGTGACGGAACTTTATACCATGCTATCTGGCAGCGAGACAGAAGACGGTGAGATAGATATTCCTGCGACGGAGAGATAGATATCCAATGCCATTAATGGAGGTGAAGCAGCTCACCTGTAACTCGAACTCGGCTCGCCGATTCCATTTTCCATGCTGCTCAAAATTATGACATGCCTGTTCTCTACGATCCTTAGAACTAATAGTCAAAACATACCACTCAACAAAAAACACTGGAAATCTAAACGAGCTACCTCGTGGCCTAAACTTCTGCCACCAATTGGATTTCGAAAAATGAAAACCAGCTTCCTTTTTTTTTATTATGATAATGGTCATCTTATTGGAGGAAGGATTCATTTAAAAACAGTGCAATGTAAACAGTGGCTTTTTGTTCTTTCTGTCATGAAGCGCTCCGTTATTCCTTAATCTGTTAGGGTTAGGTTGGAAGCATTTCTCTAGTGCTGAGACTCAACCAGGATCCGTTGGTGCGGCCAGTTCTCTGTTGTGTGTCAACTTAGCGGCCGATTCAGGAAACGTCCTAAAACAAACAAAGCAAGAAGGATGGTGGTTTGTGGAAGCTGAGGGAGTTTATTTTGATCTAAGAACCACTTTCACAAAATCTGTGAAATCGATCAGCTTTTCTTGGATTGGGTTATGGGAACAGGTGATTTTTCTCAATTAAACGGGAGAAATGAGTGAATTTATATTTAAGGCACGATAGGTATAACCAGTATACGTTTGTATCCTAGTGTTAGTGTATGAGTCAAGACACGTGTGCGTAATTATTCACATATGTACAAACAGGAGAGAGAGAGAGAGAGTGTGTGTGTGTGTGTGTCAGAACATTACAGATGTGTATACATCGCAGATGTTTATGAATTTACGCTACGACTGATCTGATGCCAAAACGTGTGTTCGAGTACGATCCATAAATCATAGATAAATAGATAGATGTGTGTATGTGTGTGTGTGTGTTTAGGTGTGTAAGTACATATATTGTATTTAGGCAGCAGTTTTTCTTTTAGGCAAGTTTCATTGAACAATATCGACATTTCTTGTCAGCGTATTATCAACATACACTATCGTAACCAAATGCACCCTGACTTCAATAAAGACGAAAAAGCCGTGCAAAACATAATCCGCCGATACATATCTACCACCGATCTTAATAAACATCTGACATTAATAATTCATCATGAAAAAATTGAAACTTCTGATGCCTCTTAGGAGAATTCGTATCTGACAATACTACATATATAGGATATACAACCAAAACACCATCAAGAAGATTAAGATACCATCGAACAGACACTAGCTCCATTCGCCAACATTTCAAACAAAAATACAATTGCTCTCCTCCAATATCCGCAAAATACTTACAGAAAACACAAAATCCCCGTAAACTCTTACAACATAGAAAGACTGCAGATATTAGAAGCAATTTTAATTAAGTCTAATCAACCCCAAATAATCAAAACCTCGTATGAAATGGGCGCCAAAACAACAATACATATATCAATTAATAGCTAAGAAATATAACTTTCATTAATGAATGTGATTGAGCCGCAATTTACTACAAACGGAAGTGACGTAGGTAACACAAAATGATCAATACAGTAAATAATTGAAAACTAGGATAAGCTCGCAGCTCAGCGTCTTTAAAACTGACCTGGAGAAAGATAAATATTACATGGATTTGGGAAAAACCATGCACTTCTCAGAGCCGACTACAGATAACAACATACAAAAACTGGAGAAGCCTAAAAGAAAATTGAACCGACAAGAAAGGTACATATATAAAAGGGAGAGAACTCACACTTTTCTTTGAATGACACTGTAATGTCTTTGACAGTGAATATATGCACGTGTGAACATTTGTCTTCTTAAGGGACGATTGGCACGAAATATCTACCCAAACTGATGTATGGCCAATAGAAAAAGGAGATGCGTATCTTAGAAGGATAAAGGAAAACTTATTATTAATGATACATTCGATGAACTGTGATGGGGATGTAATTAGAACTCTTGTCAGGAAATCATTGGTTCCGTTCATATTTCATGCAACGACAAATAGAGGACACTTGATCCAAGAGATGACATAATATGAATTCATCCAAACCAAAACAATAGCGTAATTTTCACTGCAATTTTCATCGGAATCCACCAGTGTAATAAATCATAATTATTGTAATTGAATACATAATAAGGGCCATGTATGTTAGTCTTATAGTATCAGTAGCAGCCATCAGTCAAGGCTGTTGCTTTCAGGCAACACCAGCCATTATCAACAGTCAATGTCTGCAAAAGTATCGATACAACGGACAAAAAGTAACGGTCCAGTTTATTATAACAGTTACTTTGTACGTAAAAACCGCAGAGCTAAAATCTTTTGAAAATCGATTTTGCTAAGAACTTACAAAAAAAGGAAGAAAACACAAGAAACTTGAAAAAAACAGCAAAAACAAACAAGAAAAAGAAACTGAAAAAACGAAGGTTTTAGCTAAACAGGAAGACAAATAAAAGAGATACAAAGAGATATAACGCATCTTTGGTTGAAAACAAAGAAGAAAACGGAAGGATATTAATGGAAAAAAAGACAGAAGAAAAAAAACGTGGTGAAAAACAGACGCCAAAATGGACATCGTAAAATAATGCTGAACAGCTGCTTTGCCGAATGCTGGATGTAGCTGCACGCAAATGCTAATAATTTCTGACTAAATAAATCAAACATTTCGGCGCCATAATGATTCCAAAGGATATTAAGCCGGGTGCCAAAAAAAAAAAATCATAATAATTTAGCCATGTTTATATGATATCTGGATGATCTTGTTTCATTCTATCCTAAACGTGGAATTTGTTTTCTCTGGAATAATTCTTTCTTTTATGATTTATTCGAAAATACTGAACAGATTTTTAATCTGTCCTTAATCCTTAAAATTATTCATATAGGTAGGGTTGGTTCAAAATATTATTAAATGCAAAAAAAGTGAGTGCTTTGGTGAAAAAGTTTTACTAATGATTTATAAATAACATCATAATTAAGTCATAAATATACAGGGTCACTGATGAATACAGTATAGCACCACCATCCCCACCCTCCCTCTCTGGTCGGATACTCAGTGCATATATATATATATATATATATATATATATATATATATATATATATATATATATATATATATATATATAAAGATTTACAGCTTTAAACACTAAAGATATCAAAAATAATTGTCATTTCGGTTCAAATTTTAGTTAATGCACAATACGTGAGGTTTTCAAAAGGCTTCATGTTTCACTGAGAATTGGATATTATAGTACTACATGTGAATTTTTCTTGTAAGGGGTCATCATTTGTTTGCCAATAACTGTTCGGGGGTTTAAAAAGAAAACATTTTAACATGGCTCCCCAGCAGCGTTAATCAAACACTACCTCCCCCTTAAGCTTCGATTTTTATATTCAGCCTGCTATATTTCTTAGTGCTGAGACATAATACATGCCATTGGTTATTATATATGGGGTCCTATGGTATGTACGCAGATGTCATTTTATACTACACCTCATTGAATTTTCTTCTAACTAAGGGCTCATCCACGTCGGCCACCCAAATATGTATAAATTTGATGTTGAGGGATCAGTATGTATAAAAACGGATATGACTCGTTGTGTTTGTGTCTCTTCTGTTGCACGTTTAACCGAAGAATTTGATGCGTATATATGTGAGATCATTAACCTCGAACTGAATTATCCATCAATTTCTTAAAATCATTTTAGCTTTTTATAGATGGTTGAGACGAAACCCAATAGCATCTGCCGTCTGTTCGGATTAGCTCCCTCCCGCCAGGGACTGTATATGAGTCCATCGGTGGATGGAAGCATGAGTGCATCCCCTTTACCTAATTTTATGGAATTTCAATGAAATATCATTTGCTTTTTTGTGTTGTTATATCAGTATTTTTGCCAGGGCATTGCTGGAAAATAGATAGATAGATAGGTAGATAAATTATGAGTATATATGTATGTGTATATTGAGTATATATATATATATATATATATATATATATATATATATATATATATATATATATATGTGTGTGTGTGTGTGTGTGTGTGTGTGTTTATGTTTCTCTGCAACTCTCTGTGTGCGTGTGTGTATGTTTTGAATCATCAGCAACACCTTTATTCTTTTTGTCCACTTCATTACTTAACATTCTTTTTTTCCTTCTCTTTCTACTAATTTTCCTTTTACTTCAGTTGATTAATCAACTTCCTTTTCTTCTTTCCAACCTAATCACTCAAGTGTCTATATGAATTCTTTAGATGAGGCAATATCATTATATAAATTTTTCGCGACCTTTTTCAGTCGTTTTACACTCTGAACATCTTCCAGTGAGGAGTGGGTGTATTTTTTATCATCGAGGAGGACTCTTTTGGCGATTGTCTGCAATTTTTGCATCCAACCGTCTGATATCGGATGTGGTTGATTTTTTGTTTCAACTTGTTGACTGAAATAGGAGTCAAAGATCCGTAGCTGTCTGGAGTTGATACCATGGTGGGGAAGGGGGAGATTTGTGGGTACAAAAAGCATTTTTGTCGGATGCAATCAGTTGTGATAGCCACCATTTGCATTTGTTTGGAACCAAGGGCAGATAACTCGTGCCACTATTCCCCCTAAAATGCTATGACGGTTATTAACCTTGTATTTCTCTCGTAGCTGATGTGATTCAACTTCCAACCTAACTTGATTTTAGAGAGTATAAAGTCGCTTTTTTTTAATTTTAAATTGTTTATTTATTTTAGTTATTGCTTTAGTTTGTTTTGAGGTATTCGTACATGAGAGATGCACGTACACACCTACTTACTAACATATACTTCCGTACAGACTTTTTGTTTTATGTTATCGTCTTTAACATTATGGGTGTGCGATTTAATTATTCTTATTTCTTCTTTCTCCTTCTTTTTCATTTAATCACTCAACATTGAACGTTTGACTCTTTTTTTAGTTAATTAATGACTCTTCTTCTTCTTCACGTAATTATTTAGCTTTTTTCCGGTTACTCTTCGTTTTTTCCACTTACACAACATTTTTCGTTCACTTCTTCACTTCATCATTATGCTCTCTTTTTTCTCTCCTTTTTTCTCTCTTTCTCTCTCAATTGAATTTATGTCTTCTTCATTCCTTCTACCTACTTTCTCTTCCACTGTTCCTTTTTTGTTTTTTTGTTGTCTTTTTTTCTATTTACATAGTTCTTGCCAAACAATCTGTGTTAACCATTGATTCGACACTGTAAAGACGATTTTCCGAGCTAAGCACTTCGTGACCACCTGTGTCACCAATGAAGAATAATATTTTCGTCCGTGATAATCATTAATTGCTTATGCATCCTGCAGATGGCCTTCTGTGTTCTACCACAGTATCACACTTCCTGGCTCTAACCACAACACAGTTCCTGTCTTCCGAGCGCAAACATGAATCTCTGCTAAGTAAGCGTGCGACCCAAACACACTATTTAGCACGGTATTCTTCCATACGAACAAGGAAGTATCTGTCTCTATGAATGTAAATGTGATTAATTATGCTGATTGATAAGCCACACTAAAATCCTCTCACTGATATGACTATTTAAATATTGAATAATGGCTATTCCTCGTCAGATAGATGAAAATGAACTTGCTAACCTCTTGGAGTCCAGCATTAAGTAGCAATGCCGCCTTTAACCAATAAACTTCTAGAAGCATCTTGTATTTTGAAAGAATTGTTCCCACAGTTTTCAACACAAAACGACTTTAATTAAGAAAAAATATGATGAATAATACCAAAATAGAAGATATCCATGCATATATATATATATAATGTGTACCGTAGAGAGTGAGACAGATTCGGGAGTGGAGTGTTTAGAGGTAAGGTTTATTAATCCTTAGAAGTGAATTGTCCAGACATGTTTCGGGATTCTTCCCATCTTCAGTGGTGTGTGATGTGTGAGTCTGTGTTAAAAGATCCCATGTGGAACCAGAGTCCACTATCAGGAGCTATGCATTGTGGGGAGATTGTGTTGAAAGGGCTGCTGGAGGCCTCCTGCTATGTGGGAGAATGTCCAGTTTGGTATATATATATATATATATATATATATATATATATATATATATATATATATATATATAATGTTTTTCAATGAGTGAACAGATACTGCAATCTGACCCCAACAAGTACTCAGCTAGTATTTTAGTATTTACTCGGCTCAGGTGAAACGGTCTGACGTGTAAAATTGTGTGTACTGGCAAAATTTGGAGAAAATTACTAACCCTTGCTCCACGGAAATATTTAACTGATTGGTGACCATTGGACAGTAAACAGAGTAGGAAAAGACCACACACGACTTGGAGGGATGAGAGAAGTTTGTCGATCAGACATGGGAGAGGTCAGCAAGTCATCAATGACGGAGATGGGAAGGACCTTTCTCCAGCATTGGACTGATAATGGCTGCTGCTGATAATGATGATGATCGTGATAATATATATGCACAGATATGTATACAAAGGGGTGCACGTTAGTGTGTGTGTGTGTGTGTGTGTGTGTGTGTGTGCACGTACGTGCATGTGTATGCATGCGTGTGTGGTGATTGCCAAATAGTGCATCACTGTTTATAGGTGAGAAGATTACATAAGTGATAGATTTTTGTGCCCAGCGAACCTTTTATAAACCCTTAGATTTCATTGTTGATTGAAATCAAAATAATATGACGGCTCACTGCTAATCACTTCACCCCGTAGTAAATCTACCGACGGCATATCCCCCTCAAATAAGTCTTCACCCTGGATAACCAGTCAAAAACCTCGTTTTATTGAGTGTTATCCAGCGACCAGGCCAATGTCGAACACTAATACGTAAATGTATGATATATCTTATTCGACTAAAGGCAAAATGAAAGAGAACCAGGAAAGGATAAGAATGAAAATTCACCAAATTATAAACAAAACTAAAAAAGAAAATTGCAAGAGAGAAAAGAGAGAAATAAAAGGAGATAGAAAGGTAATAGTAAGTGCAGTGGAGAAAATGTGACTGACAAAGAAGAAAAGGACAATAAGCAAAATATGAAAAAAAAAAGTACGGTAAGCAAAAAATATGAGAGAGGAAGAAAGCACAATAAGCAAAATTTGAAAAAGTGAGAAAGTACAGTGAGCAAGAATTATGAGAGAGGAAAAAAGCACGATTAACAAAATATGAAAAGAGAGGAAATTCAGTGAGCAGAAAATATGAGAGAGGAAGAAAGCATAATGAGCAAAATTTGAAAAAGAGAGAGAGAGTACGGTAAGCAGAGATTATGAGGGAGGAATATAACATAATAAGCAAAATATGAAAAAAAAAAGAAAGTGCAGTCAGCAAAAAAATATTGAAAGAACACATTACAGTACGCAAAATATTCAAAATAGCACAGTAAGGCGAAACATGAAAGAGAACAAAGAAAGAAAGGACGTAAGAGAGAGAAAAAGAGAGAGAATATAGTGAATAAAATTAGGAAGAAGAAAGTAGTGTTTCCAAAATACAAAAAGTATATGATGAGTAGACGTACAATGAAAAAAGCAAGAAAAAAAAACGGAAGAAAAAAATTATCCAAAATATTAAAAAAAAACGAAGAAACGATGCAAAGCAAAAATATAGGAATCTAAAGAAACTATACTTAGCAAAATATGAAAAACAAAGAAAGTTCAGTAAGCAAAGATATGAAAGAAAAAAGTCTGGTTGATCAATCAATAGAAACCGTCACATGACCAACGTCCTCTGGCAGCATACTATTTTGGGGATGATCAATTAAAACATTGGAAAGGGGGTGATGAATGAAGAAATAACTTCTCTGGCCTTTTGTTGGGCAGTGTTGATCACTATAAAAGTTTGAATTAAAAATTTTAAAAAAACCCAAAAAAAACAAGCGTGAAAACAGAGGGATCAAATTAGCATGAAAGTACATTCAAACTTGAATTCCTTACTAAATATCCGATTGGGGGAGTAAGAATTTTTTTTTTTTCATTTTTAAAATAATTTTTTCCAGATATAGTATGGAGTATAAGCTCCAATTATCAGCCCCCAGCTCCACTGGTGCGGTTTGTACTCATAATAATGTGTAGTACGCCAGATGAACCTAAAAGCTGAAGAAACATGTGTTGTCAGTTTTGGTCGTAGATTTTTTTTTTCAAAAGTGAACAGTACAGTGAGGAAAAATATGGGAAAAAAAGAAAAGTACAATAAGCGGAAAAGTACTGTACAGTAAGTAAAAAAAGAAGATAGAAAATACAGTTAACGCAAACAGGAAATGAATATAGTACAATATTCAAAGTTAGAAGTGGGAAGAGAGCACAGTGATGAGGAATAAGGAAAATAAAAATGTCTGTAAACAAAAGGATAAGGAAAACAGAGAACAGTAAGACTAATTATAGAAGAGGAACAAAATATAAAATTATCGAAACATGGAATCGAAAGAAAGTATGAGAGTCCAAACGTGAAAAAATTGAAAGGAAGTAGAGTAAGTAAAACTGTACGAAAAAAAAAGTATTGCAAGCTTAAACATAAAAGAAAGTACAATAAGTACAAATTTGAAGAAGAAAAATCAAAGTTCAATAAGCACTAGTATGAGAACGAAGAGAGAAAGCACTGTAAGCCAGGTAGGAAAAAGAGAAAAAGAGAGAAGTACAGCGAGCAAATATATGGAAAAGAGAGAAAGAAATATATGAAAACTAAAGAAAAGGAGACTGATAGAAATGAAGTACAGTAAGTAAGTATGGTTAAGAACAAAAGAAAGAAAGAGAAAGAGAAGAAGGAAAAGAGTAAACGCTTTAAACCGAATGAGGAAAAGAAAGAAATAGGAGGAAGTACAGTAACCAAAAATATGAAAAAGAAAGAAGGAAAGAATTTAAGGGGGACAAATAGACAAAAAAAAATGGCGGCATATGAATTCATAATTTTCGAAACCTTAAAACGAAGAGGGCTTCCTCGATTTTGGCTTGAATAAACTAATAAATATTTAAACAGCAGCTGATATTATTTGCTCAGAATATTGTTTTTTGATATATCGGGAAGTTTTGCACTCGGCCTAACATGTGCGGATGAATATGGGAAAAACAGATATGTACTCAATGGCCCATATATAACGGAACGGTCAGGACGTAGATAGATAGATTGATAGATATATATGGCCGAACTGAAATAGCCAGATAGGAATTAATTATCATGATCAACATTTTTATTTCACTGGCTAAAATCTACAATGAGTTTATATAAACTTATATTATAGTCTGTGGACAAGGGGAAATATCGTTACAAAAGTAGTGCTAAAAATGATTATTATGAGTCTCTAGGGCTGCCAAAACTTTGTCCAAAAATGCTTGATGATGCCAGAGGCCCAGCTAAAGCGAGTAATTACATGCATTTTTCTATGATGAAAAAGGAGAAAAACATAAATAATATATGGTCTATAATCATTCTATAGGTATGATAGAGTGGAACTTAGACAGGCACTTTGGCGAAAGGCCAAAAAAAAAACATCAAAACAAAGAAATATATATTTCACTTAAGAGTTTTCAAGAAAATGTAGATAACTTTCGCCCCCGTTTTTACTTTTCAAATAACATCAAATAATGGTTTCCTCCGAAACTCAACGAAGAATATCACGGGAATCGTTCACGAGATTTGCACGAGAATATGCTAATTTGACCTGATGATAAATCTTATCCAAAACTTATGTTATAGGTACATATGTAACTCCATTCCGCCGATTCCAAGTATTCCATTTCAATAAACATTTATCTTCAATGTCTACACAAAATACACTTTGTATGTCCTCATCAAAAATATTTTTTTCATTCTGCTTATCATCTAAATTCACATTGAGTCTTGAAAATAACAGGTTTTATGTGCACGTTACTTCATTTCCGAGACATGCACAATCCGGGGACGGGCAAACATGTCTGCACTTGCATGAGGGGAACTCGATGACAACGTGAGGAACAGGTGGTTCCCATCATCCACCTGACGTTCAAATGACCAACTTCATCAAATTTCAATTTTCGCTTCGGTTGGGCGAACCGAAGGTCCATCGACCCTTTCCATTGCCCAAAGATATGTACAAAACAAAACGGCAGTGATGAATTTAGTACCCACAAGTGAACTAATACACCTGTAATATAGAATAATTCCTCGTATTCCTTTTTTTTTTTTTTACAAAAATGAAAAGTTACAGTGATTAATACAATATATTCTAACATGGGGGCCTAAATCTTGTCTGAATTGATGACCACTTGCAATCCCTACTTTCTTTATTTCTACAGCTAAGTATTCAGATTGAATGTCGAAACTTAATCGAACAATCTTGAAGTGAAAGAAAATTTCGCAAAACTCGTTGTTTCATCATAAACGATATTTTCCTCACCCCAGAAATATTCAGTCCGTGAGTGAAAAAACTGCGAGAAATGACCAGTGATATGGCGGAGTAAAGTCAGTGGACATTGATAAAGAAAATCAAAACCTGATCGAAACATAGTGGGTTCGAATGCAGTGGTTACTAAAAATCCAAAAATGATTACACTGCACAACGTGATTTTTGTTCCTGGCCAGTAAATTTTTTTTCATAACGGTTAATGTGTAATAAGGTTAGAAAATGGCTATTCTTCCTTTAAAATTTTGCTTTTGTTACCAGGAGAGAGATCTTCACATATAAGTGTTTTTTCGTAGATTGTGTGATTAAGAATATGCAATTTTGACCGTCGTCCATGTGAAATTGAGAAGACTTCAAATTACCTGTTATAGGCAAACGATCTGAGTTTTAAGGGAATAGTCGACTTCTGCACATTTTTCAGACATAGTAATTTTTAAAATTACGCTCACCACGAAGGAACAAAAACAATGTAAATTATTGCTTACTTGTTTCACTCAACCATCTATTATCACCAGAAATTTCTTCACGTGTAAGAATAAACTCATCCCCTCTCACATCCTGATCGTTTCGTGTCTTGTTGAGGGTTGGATTTGATCTCTTGTCAGTCGTGAGGGCTCTAGTAGAAGCTCAGTTGGTAGATCAGGGCAGTACATAAGTAGTTTCCAGCGGCAAAAAGGGACGTGAGTTTGAGCCTTGTCGGAGGTTTATTCATCTATTGTTTCCGATCTTCGCTGTCTACTCACTGTCGTAGACTGACTGGGTAGTTACGATAAAAAGCAACTAAAAAAAAAAAAATACGAGTCGAAAATTAATAATGATTAATATGTAATTATCTCTAACAAATATATAGTAAGAATAGACATGAACACCATATGAAATCCTTTTATTATGGAAGAACTGACATTAGGTTTACGCATTCAAAATTCCACCATCTGATCGGAGCTCAACAAATATGATTATTCGATTCTCATTTTCTGCTTGGGAAAAATATCAACTTTGGGGTCATAACTAAAGGTTAGCGACGCTACAAAGAGAATCTACATGAAAATGGCTTTGTGGATGTTAGCATTAGTTGAATGTATGCAGTTTAAATGGTGGTTTTTAAGTTCAATCCTTGGGTCAGGCAATGAAGTTCAAACTCAGTTGAATGGTCATACAAGGACATTAACTGAGAGATTATTTCTTGCTGCAAGAGAAAAACTAAAATAATCGACATGCGTGGATCGAATAAAGTGTTCAGCACAAATTCCTAGAACGTTACCAACTACGATAATCACCCGGAGAAGGTCATAAGGTATATTGTATATGTAATTATTACAACCACGATGAGGATGTCAGTTCAAATAGCACTTTGTGAAACTATTGAATGGCTTTGCTTTGTGAAAATCATAGAGTTGTTATCAAGCTTCGTGGAAACGAGTGAATTTTGTCTTGGTAAAATGGTTGAATTCCAAACTACGGATATTAACAACCTTTGCTAATTGATAAAATCACGGGAGCCTCCTATTTCATTCACCATAATGACCACCGCTGATTAAAATCAACTTACCATGGTAAAAGCAGGAAATGAAATCACGATAAAAAAAAAATCAAAAATACATTTTTGCTAATACTAAACAAATTAATCATCAATGAACAAAAATAACCAGAGCTGGTCTCCATAAAATTCACTGCCAAGGAGGCAACATATATTTTAAGTCTCCTAGCATTGATAGGACAATTAGTCATCCGATAAAGTTTAGTTGTTAATAATACAGGCTAAGAGAATAGCGATATTTACTTTGTCTCTAGGCTAAGGTATTATGGTTAAATCTTTACCTTCTTTTTTCTTCTGTTTTTTTTTTTTTGTTGTTGTTTTTTTTTGTGGGGGGTTGTCTACATAATACCTATTTTGACAGTAATACTCGATTCCTAAGCCCTGGAAATCATTTACTTTTATTTTCATTTTCAATGCATTTCAAGTAAATTTAAAGTAATATATATATATATATATATATATATATATATATATATATATATATATATATATATATATATATATATATATATATATATATATATATATAGCACGATGCTATCAGTACCGCTTGCATTGACTCCTGGCTACTGAAAATAGATTTCTTGAAGTTTTCGATATATTTCCACGGTAAAAATCATGAACAATGCATTTACAATATACATATAATAGCCTTGTATTATCAGAAATGCTACCACCAATATCTGACTACTGAAAATCCATATCCTCCTGAATATAAATAAATCTATTCGGTAAAATCTTTTAGAGTTAATTTTCATTGAATTGTTCACAAATTCTATTATTAAGGTTTCTGTTCCCCTGAAATCCCTTCATGCCTGATTTCTCGATGCATTACGGATAGGTTGATTGCTCAAACGAGTATTTGGTTACTATTTACCAAATTTGGTGTTTAAATCATCCAAATTTCATCTTCTTCTTAAAAGGGAACTAAGGCGTACCCCTCCTACCCACTCTATAGATCTTTTGAGGTGTTTTTTTGCAAACGTCATTTAGCAAGATATATACAATCATTACACGATATTGTTGATCTCATATTCAATGAACATTTCAGCATCTAATTACTTCCTGTACGTGATGTGTCAATATATATGTAATCATTCGACCGAATGAAATTTTTGACGCAATTGTTCAGTAAATTCTCCTTGTTATGTCACTGGTCACAAAGACCAGTGGTCCCCAACTACTAGTCCACAGACTGCTTCAGAGCCACAAAACATGCACCATTGGGCCACCAGGAAATGATGTGATTTGGCAATATTTATTTGTAAGAATAAAAACAAATCCTTGAATTTGAATGGTAAATTGTAAGGTAAATCATTTCAGAATCGTTATTGAGTGTATAAGATACTTATATCTGACTTATAGTTGACATAGTTGACGCTTATTACCTATATTTCGGTTGTGATTGACTGTTAGTTTGCAAGAATATTGTCGGTTTTAAATCTTCTCTTAAGGCAAAATAAGTTATGGACCCCTGCCAGAGACAACAAGTACTCGATAATCAATGATAAAAAATAACTTACCTAAGTTGTGTTACTTTTCGACTATCTTTAGAGTAACAAGAAAATACGCTGTTCGAACCCGAGGGAGATCTATGCAGATGTTGCCATGAGTGAAAACTGACTAAAAATATTGACCAAGTTACCAAGTTACTAAGCAAACTAATCTCGCAGACCATTGCTCGTTTATTTTTGTCCGGTGCCAGGCTTAGATAATGTCTGGAAAGATGCATTTACTCGCCTGCCGTAGAGTAAGAGTTAGTGAACTAAGTTAGCAGACTATTTGCAGGTGGAGTCGGTTCGATTCTCGTTGGTTAACCTGCTAAGGTGGCGTTATACTCGATGGATCTAATTCCCTGCTTTCCGAAAATTTGCTTTATACCATTTTTCAACTTTTACGAAAAAATGAGAAAAGCGAAAGTAGCGTTCAGTGTTTGTGTTGTAGAGAGCCGCCATAGGGATAATGCGCATTCCCTCCCTCTCTTTCTGAAACCATGGTCCCCTGTAACCCCCCTCCCCACACACACACTAACCAACCCTCTAATTACTAAACCTACCATACCATTATCACCATTTCAATTAAGTAATATCTGGGCTCTGTGTCCTAGCAAACTAAGCTTAGTAAATGTCAAAAACGAATAGATGTTATCAACTCATTGTGATGAATGACTTACCTACTGTCAAGGCTGACAGTAGGTGTAATGGTTTTATCTTGCTACTGCCTGAGTCATACACTCGTTATAGAAAATCGCTTTGCACAAGTGCTTACTTACCCACGACGGTGTACGTCAAATTGTGTGACATAGAGGTGGCAAAAAAATCTTGTGAAATTATTTTGGCAAGGGAGCATAGCTGAGGAAGTTGTGGAGTCCAAAAGAGATTTATGTTAAGCGAATATAGGCAGTCTAGAACAAGATTCGAACTTTGCCGCGCAAATAACCCATACGCTACCATGCACCACATCATGGACAAAAAACTAGGGCTATGTTGAAAGCAAAATCACATTCAAAGAGGTTGAGGATAGATAGAAAGACAGTGTTATTTAGCAGATTCTGAAGAATTGATTCCATAATACGCATAGTTTATGTCTGTACTTTTTAGTGACATTCATTGAAATAATTATTGAATGCTTATCATGAAGTAATATCCCTTATTTACTTATTCTTTTTTTTTTTTTTTTTTTTGCAAATGAGTAAAAAAAATGATAAAATGGCGGGGTTCATTTTGATCGAAGATAAACAAAAAAATGCAGAGCAATAAATTTTTTCTTAATATATTTTCAAATAGAGTAAATTTGTAGAATTGTTTGAATACTTATGATAAAGATAATTCATGACTAGCTTGTAACCACTATTCAATGGAAATATAATATACATTATTATGATATATATATATGTGTGTGTGTGTGTGTGTGTGCGTGTGTGTAATTAGTATTCTTACAGATGATATCATAAGTTTGCATGTCGTCTTAGATTGAAACCGACTAAATGGATTCTTTTGGGTGAACACTCAATAAAAGTGACACGAACAGCAAGTTACCTTTGTTATTATACTTATTGATCCCTCATTGTTAAATATGTTCCTGGGGTAAACTACGTGAGTAAGCCCTGTTTTTTTTCTAATAAATGATGTGTAGTATGAAATAACATCCATGTACAATAAATTATGATAATACCCTGTAAAAAATTGAAAAGATAACTGTATGTATAACGAAAGCTATATATTGTAATCATAGCTGAAATATATATATGAATGCTTCCTTGTCTTGTTTCTGTAAACCATTACCATTTTTTTCTTCTTGAATCTTTCCCTTGCCTCCCTTATATTTTTGATGAAAATGTTTTTGTTTTTTTTTTAATTCTGTTTTAATCCTCTGGGTAGTTGTATCTATCTTTATTTTAATTGATACTTATCTTCATTCCCCTTTTCTTTTTGCTTGGTCTTGCGGAAAGCATTCGCTTCCGCTTGGTGTCAGCTTCTTTATGAGAGACAATCATTACTGACTTCACGCACCAATCCAACCTACTTCCGGAACAGACACTTCCGCCGGGATTTTGGTTCTTTCATGATTACATTGTGTGTTTTACCAAAACTCCAATCCCTATACCTAAGCGTATTTTTTTTTTTAATAACACTTACATACGACAATATAAACACTTGTTCCTTTGACTGCTCCTATGAAATGCCGGTCTTTCTGCTTTCTTTGTTCCTAACCTTTATTCTTCTATGTTTTCTTTTTTCCTTATTTTTATATCTACCCCTCTCTCTCTCTTTCTCCCTATATATATATATATATATATATATATATATATATATATATATATATATTAAAAAAACAGATATATAATCCGCCAGAATGATTATGAATTGCGTTATATTATATAGAAGCTCTCATTTAAAATAGGTGATGTATGACTTTTATATGATATGATTATATATATATATATATATATATATATATATATGTATGTAGCTCCTTGACCCCACCACCCCTCCTTCTACACTATCCCAAACATACTAAAAAATCCACCTCCACAACACTACCCCCTACCTTGACACACTCTGCCCTCCCCAAGTCCCACTGCTGCTGCTTTACCAAAATCCCAATACCTGCTGGTCATTCTTACATTCAGCATGAGGCCTCTAGTAGCCCTGACAACAAAACTTACCCACAATGCATAGCCGCTGGCAGTGGACTCTGGTTCCACATGGTACATTTTAATTCACACTCACACAACACGCACCACTGATGATGGGAGAAATCCCGAAACATGTATGGACTATTGACATATAAGGATTAATAAAACCTTACCACCAGAAACTTCACTCCCGAGTCTGTCTCACTCTCTAAAGTACACATTATATATATATATATATATATATATATGTATGTATATATATCAGTCAGTCAAGAATCCCATATTCTTCCTACAAGAATAAACTATTTATCTACTTATCTATCTAAAATCCCGTATTCGTTCAACATAGATTTACCTCTTATTCAATTTCTCTGTCCAGAATTTCACGTTCTTTTACCAAAGATGTACCCATCTATCCATCTTTTTATCCATATGTCTCAGCCTATTTTGGTCAACTTATCTTACTGAGTCACTATCTTTTGGGGGCTATACATCTGTATCTATCTGATGAAATATTCCAGTCGGCACATATCAATTTCTGATTACATATATATTCATCAATTCATATCAATGTACATACATATATATATACATACATACATACATACATACATATATATATATATATATATATATATATATATATATATATATATATATATATATATATATAATTGGAACCTAGTGAGCATTGAACTCTCTATACTAGCAACGGTCTTGGAGACTAGCTTGCTAATTCATCACCTCAACCTAGGATGGTACGCCTTCGGCAGAGCAAGCCCAAGCTTCAAAAACAAGACGATCCCAATAATCCTAAAAAGAACAGTACACAAAGAGACAAACTTGCAAACTGAGGAGCAATAAACGCACGCATGAGAGAATCATGCTCAACCTCACATGGAGGGATCACAAGACAGCACATCGTTTCAGGAAGTAATCGGGAGTCCGAAACATCAAAGAATCTATCAGAAAACTTGAATGGCGATGGGCTGGTCATGCTGCAAGACTAGCAGACAACCAATGGACATCACAACTCACAACAGGGATCCCCAGAGACCACATGCAAAACCAAGGCCGACAAAACAAAAAAAAACAAGATAGAGAGATGAACTAGACAAATTTAGAAATTACTGGCTCCGTGGTGCCCATGAGAGAGAAATGTGGCGGATTTTTGGAAATGTCTATGTCCAACGACAGACGAGAAAAGACTGATGATGATGATGATGATGATGATGATGATGATGATGATGACTTCTTGCAAAGAAAAATCACTTGACCTAATACCTAATTTCCATCGTGTCCTACGAAGCAGTCCACTTGTCTGCCATTTGCACTCGGGCTTAGAAAGGCTGATGCTAATGAGGCTGGAGGCAAAGAGACCCCCCTATTCAATTTGATAAAAAGAAATACAGATGCATTATAAAAGCAAAGTCCCAGTTGAAGTTAAAGACAAGAGAAAAACAGAGAAAAAACCGGAGCAGATTTTATGAAACGAATTGTGACCGGGTATGAGTTTAATATCTACCTCCACGATCCTGATAGCAAAGACACAATCAAAATTGTGGCCGATGGGGATCTGCAGAGAAGTCAATTCAGAATGATATTCCCATTAACACATTGACACATCCATGGGGCATTTATCAAAGAAAAAAAACTGTTTCCTGGGATTCCAAACGAGCAATCTAGACGGGTTATCTCGGAAGACACAGGACGACCAGGGGGGGCTTATTGTGAGGGTGTTATTTTTTCAAATTGCAAACAGCATTGTCGAAAAAATGACCGTATAAGTTGTACCAAATGAATTATTTTCATCACGTCGATGCACCTTGCTAATTATCCGAGGGTAGCAACGACTGTCGTACGAGAATTCATTTGAAAAACTGTATTTCATCTATTATCAGACCTTATTTATGTTCTCAAAACTCAGATAATGTTTAAATGGAACACGATCTGTGCCCCCAATGATATAAAAACTTCTGTTCTGGCATGATGTGAACGTCAGGGGATTGTTGAAGTATGGAAACACCACATTCAGAAGTGCATAAATCTAGATGAAGGATGTGCCGAGGAACAATAGCTTCACATTTCGATATTTTTGTTCAATAGGCTCAGTGTGATTTCGTAGCAATACTTTTTTTTTTACTTATCTTTGAGTATATATATATATATATATATGTGTGTGTGTGTGTGTGTGTGTGTGTAAATATATTAATCAATTGAAATGCACTTGCTTTTTTACGTGTAAAATCTATGCTAACAGAAATAGAGGTTGAATATATATCTGTTTATTTTCCCGAACGCAGAATGAGTTTGAACTTATTTACTTTGTATTTCGCGGCACGGCTCTGATGAAATGAAAGTGTTTTTTAGAAAGTGCCGACTTGGGATGGATATTCTAAGGAGTGCATGTATGTAAAATATTGACACAGAATATCAAGGGCTATATAAACATTTTGAAAACAGATATGGCTCCGTCACGAACACGGGAGTGTCCACGAAAACTATTGAATAACGTTTGACAACGCCCACAAACCGTAAATAACCAACTGATGGACATGTCCTGGATGAAATACCCATTGACACATTGACACATCCATGGGGCATTTATGAAAAAAAGAACTGATAAGATGAATTGTAGATGTGTGTGCGTGGATGATAGTACCTTGCTTTTTTTTTTCGCTCCTAATTCTATAAGATCAACCATTATTAATTTTTGAATAGTACTTCTTTCATCTTGCTCTTCATCGTGAGTTAGACAACTGTGAAGAATGAACGGCGCGAATCGAAAAGAGGGGAAAAGCTCTAGGTGGGACACGAACTCGCATACTCTTTACAACAGGAAGCCTCCTTATGTACGGCAACTGCTCTACCAATTAAAGCTCTTACGGCTAGCGGATGATGAAATTTAACTCTTAAACTCATACACCGATCTGTGCAGTTTATTCGCTGCCATAGACTGACAGTCGGAAATGTTGAAAAAAATGAATTAGAATTATCAGCAGCGGCAGTAGCCTTTTAACGTCCATCGTTGGACATAGACCTTCCCGGAGATTTGCTAGACCTCTCTATCGTGAGCGCTGCGGAGTCAGCACTTTCTCACCTTGTCCCATCATCTTATATTTTGTCGGACACAGTTTCGCGTATGTTCTCTGGGGATCCACATTGTCAGTCGTGATGTCTATCGGTTGTCTGACGTTTGTGCAACATGACCAGTCCATTGCCATTTTAGTTTTTTGATGGATTCTATAATATACCTGACACTGTTTTGTCATCTTTAAATGGGGTGCTGAGCATGATTCTCCAATGTGAACGTTGCATGGTTCTCAGTATGAGGGTCAATCATTTGGTTACGTTCCATGTTTCAGAGCCATAAGTGACTATCGGGAGGATGCATTGGTTGTAGACCTTTTTAAAAAAATCTATTCAAAATGAATAGAATCAAACCATAGTAAACTCTTCATGACGTATGTTAACCAAAGAAACGCGAGATTTCGCGAGATTTCATGAGATTTCCGACCGATAGAGAATCTCTGGAGCTCTGCACAGAATGAAAATATTCTCGCTACCATTAAACTCTTTAAAAAAATCTTACAAAATCCCACTGATTGCACCAGAAAAGATATATATGTTTTTCTTCGTGGCGAACGTACGATTTATTTGTTTTTATTTGTGATATCTTGACTCTGTTTGTCAACGGCGTTTTCAAACTGAATGAAACGTTTCATCCTCTGATTTTTTGTCATTTTCGTGTCGTAATGTTTTCGTCATCTTTTTGATAAGCGATTGTGTTATTACAAATTTTCTGTCATCGAAATTAGTGAGCGTGTGATTATTAGAGGTTGTACCTTGAGGGTATCTCCCTATATCTAACTTCTCTCTTTTCGCAATTTCGGTAGCCAAAAAACTTGCCAATGGTTTTAAAAATAAACTCAATAAGTTAATAAAATTATTCGTATCAATCTTTCACTTGCTTTAGCGTAATTAGAGTACTTACACGATTTGTTTTGATTACACATAGTTACACGATGTTGTTTTAGTGGCCACAACGCTTAATACACTAGCTTAATGTAAACATTCCACACAGAAGAAAAAAACGAACGGAGATGAAGAAAGCCTATGACCAGCAGTGGACACAGTGGCTGATGATATGTATATATATATATATATATATATATATATATTGCTTGGCTCCATAAACTAAGCTTATATTTCATATCAATGGATGTCAATGCTTTAACTTATCAAAAAAGAATCAACATCGTCTTAGGGTTTACTACAAAACCCATTTACGATATTCCACAATAAAACGTTGTTCATGGACATAGGACTGAACCCAAGTTCCTCCATACATCCAATGAATGGGCTGACCTAAAAAAAAAAGTATTTTTTTAAATTGGTACACTTGCAAAAGAAAACAGTGTGTTTTATGACTGAAATGAGTTCCAAAAAGTACCAGAGGTAAGTGTAGGATCCCGTTTAAAAACCAGAATTTCTGAGTCCGATCCTCTGTCCATATTGTAAGATCGGAATAACACAATCTTCCAAGCCCATTCAGGCATTGGGTCGCAATGAGCCTAAGTTTATAAAGTATCAAACCCAGTCGAGAAGTTTATTGTATATTCAAGATCAGTCGCCATAGAGTCTAAGACACAAAAGAAAAGAAAAAAAGATTTCTTTAAAAATGATAAACTTTTCATCCGTGTTTGAACACTCTCTATCTCTTCTGCATCGTTTCTCCAATAATCCAACACGTTTATTGGTGTTGGAATCCACAAAAAGCATGTTCACTCGTTGGACGACGGGCGTTTAATCACAATCGCTCTATTTTGAAACAAACGTTAAGAAGTTATCAAAATCTATGAAGTTCAAAAAGCTTTTAATTCATATTCCTCGCTCCCAATATGTATATATATATATGTGTGTGTGTGTGTTTGCGTGTGACGGTCTATAAGTGTGTACATGTTTATGTTCGTGTATGTTTGTGTTGAATACGTCTATATATCTATATTTAGATAATACATTCTCTATAGTTTTCGAAAGACCAATCTATCAGTCTCTTCTCATTTATTCATACATCTTAGTTCTTTCAAGTCTATCCATCCATCTATCTATCTGATTATTTGAGTCTGTTCTTTTTATCGATCTATCTGTCTGTCTATCTATCTATCTATCAATCTATCTATCTATCTATCTATCTATCTATTTATTTATTTATCCATTTCCCAGTTCATTCTTATCTAGTTATCTCAGTCCATGTCTTGTTTTGAGTATTATTTGATCTTATTTAATCTTGCAAGATGGCAAACAGTAATACTTTGGATCAGACTGTCTTAGTTGTTTCGCAAAGTCAAAATAGTAGAATATTGCTCAGGGCGACATGCCAGTATCAAAACCCCGTCAGATGAGTTATTCTCAAAGTAAAGAAGAGCAAAGCTTGGATACAATGACCTTGTCCTGCTCACCAGCGTGAGTACCATATTCCGCATCTTAACCCCTGTTTTTGCCGTCTGCTAATCACCTGTTAGGAATCAACCTTGTGTATCTGCTGACCAGATGTTGGATTAACGGATTAATGTTTTGACAGATGGACCATATAAACATGGCATTAAACAAAACTTTCAAGACCCACCGAGGAAAAGCTATCAGATTCTTCCTTCCCGTTGCTTAGTACAAAAAGGAGAGGTCGCACATGTTTGTATATATATATATATATATATATATATATATATATATATATATATATATATATATATATATATATATGTTGAGTTTGTAAGCGTGTACATGCGCACATATTGATATTGTATATCTTCACATTTGCTGATAGGATGTTATTGAAAGATGAAATTTAAAAAAGTCATTAGCGTACATTCTCCTTTACCAACGAAAATATCAAACCTTATTTGAAAGCGTCAATTTCCTAATTGAGGACCGTCTGTTTCCCGGCCTTCTTTGAAGAATCAGTACTTGAAAGTCCTAGCTCTGTTTTATGCTCGAACACCCACCTCTGCTGCCAGTAGGAAATAGGTAACTATTTCAGCTACAAAGCCATAGACAACGAAATGTTCATCATTTATTGATATAACTAGTACAGATGACATGAAAAATGACGGGATCATTTACGTATGGATCAGTGCTTCAACAAAAGATCAGATAATCTGTGCAAAATGGTTATATATATATATATATATATAAATTGTGTCATCCACAGCCAGCTGTTTCCTTGTATAGACTATCCATAATCCCATCCAGTACCACGAGGCAGGATCGAAACTTTCGCTTCAGACCAAGATTTATTTAGAGGTTTTCGTTAGTTTTTTTTTTTTCTTTTTTTTTTTTTTGTATACCTGGATCCCAATACCGGCATAATCCCTATGCTTTTTCCACCAAGAAAGGTGTTTTTTTGTTTTCTTTTCGGAAAATCCAATTAATATTTTCAGAATTATTTTTAGTACATGATAAAATATTTATATAGACTTGCATGGTTTAGACCAAAACCTGTGTCCGGTAGCGCTGACACAGGATTACATGAGCCCGAAAAGACAAATAAAAAAAAAGCTTATAAAATTTTTCCGAAAATTAAAAAAAATGTTTGTCAGTAGTGTGATACTCATGCAAATTTGGCGTGTTCGGTATCATCGACACAAAAAGACCTCCGGATTTGACTGACGGGTTGGTCGGGTCGGTGATCCTAACTACGGTGATCCAGTAGATATATGCAGACTGACGTGCATGTGAGTGTATAAGGATATGAACAGACCAGATAAATTCGAATATATGTTGCACGATAAAACAGAAAAATAATTATAGAGCTCATTAAATAGGTGCTTGAAAAAAGTTCCCGGCAAAGAGTAATTTTTGAACTGTTTATTTAATCTTTACTTTTCCGAAAAAAATTGCGTTAGGAGCTTTTGCACACACTTGATAATTAGAAATCTTTACAAAGGACTGGTGCGACATAAGCATTCTAATACCATTCTCCTGACCTGACCTTGTGACGCACTAAGCTAAATTAGAAAATATGTAAATTGTTCGATTGAGATATAAACAGGTTATATGCTTGTAATGATAATGTAGTTCCAAATAGCTGCCATACGTGGTCGTTGAAGCTCAACTAAAAGCCAGCATTTTGAATCATCATCGGTCTTTTAATGTCCGTCGTTGGACATAGACCTTACCAAGGATTCGCCACACTTTTCTATAGGCGTCACAGAGCCAGTATTCTCTAAATTTGTCTAGCTCGTCTTTCCATCTAATATTCTGCCGGCTTTGATTGCGCATGTGATCCCAGGGGATCGATGCCGTGAGTCGCAATGTCCATCAGTTGTATGCCTTTCTTGCAACATGGCTATCCCCCTGCCATTTGAGATTTTTAATGGATTCTATGATGTCCCCAACTCATGTCTTCTCCCGAATGTACTGTGCTGTCTTGTGGTCTCACCATGTGAGGCCCAGCATAATTCTTTCATGTGCAAGTTGCATGGTTCTCAATTTGCGGTTCTGTCTCTCAGTTAAGTTCCATGCTTCAGCTCCATAAGTGATTATTTGGAGGATGCATTGGTTATACGCCTTTCTTTTTAGGAATAATCGGATTGTCTTGTTTTTGAAGGTTGAGCTTGCTTTGCCAAAGGCTTGCCACATGGTTAAAGCTGGAAAACCTTCCCCACTTGAGAGTGTGGTGTGACACTGTCTCCCTCGTTTTAGCCCAATGACATAATAATCTAAGATTTAGTAAAACATCGAGAAATAGATCAGATAAGCACGTAAGCCGGTAGCAATTTAGCCGGTAGTCCATATTGTATGAGAGTCTGTTTCTCACTTTACAATCATAATCAATTCGTGGATGAGACTGGTTACAAAAGACGAATGTGTGTAAACAAACGAAGTCCATGGGAAGGGCAATGACAGGCGGAAGTTTGTTGAGACTCGGTTAGTTTTGCAGGTGTGAATTTCTAAGAGAGGGAACAACACAACTGCCGAGTCGTAAAAGAGAGAAACAGACCGGGGGGGATAGATTGGTCTAAGAATAGTAAGAAATAAAGGGACGGGGCTGCTCCCTCGAAGGAAAAGGAAGCCGCAAAGAAAAAGGTTTACATAAAAAAAAAAACACATCTGTCTTTTCAGTTTCCCATACATCATGAGTCGTTAGTAAGGACGGAAGAAGGCGTGTCAAGGAGTATGCATATAATTTATATATCTATGCATATATGTAGGTGGGTGTGTTCATACATGTGTACGTATGTGGATCTGTGTGACTCTTGTGAACGTTTGTGTAGATGAGAACCATAACTAAATCATACGAATGCCAAATTTCGTGGCAGGCAGAACTAATAAGCGGTAAGTTATTGGTTTACCTATCTTTTAAACAGATAAACCCATAACCCACAACAAAATTTCGACATTTGAAACAAAATCGTACCCTTTTAAAAAATATTCAGCCATGCTGTGTATAACTACTTTTTCAAGAAAGTAGCTTTTAGTTCAACAAAAACTTTTAGCCCACTATAAAAGGCTACGACAAGAACATCATTTAACTGATCTTAGCGTCGTTTGACTCAGGGCCACGGAAGTGAGGAAGCCGTGTGGATCGAACTTACTCCAATGGAGTAGGACCGATAGGCTCCATTAGCGGAACAAATATAATCCTTACTGGAATATAATCATTGTCGTCATTCTCATTGACAATTCATAAGCTACTTCTCTCTACTTGAGACGCTGATGTAATGAATTGTTTCCACTTCATTGTTCTTCATTGGCCGGTGACTGTCGTCCATCAAGTAGGACCGTTGAAATTACAACACAAACAATTTTAGGATGTTGGTTTCTTGTTTTGATACGTTTTGATAAGATAAAGAATGAGAGGCTGAGTAAGGGATGAGGTTTCTTCTTTCAGTCAAATCGTCTGAAAAAATTCAATTGCACAGCTACGCATTGACCTTTCTGAATGATTGGCAACGGTTCTCCTCAATCTTCGAATCAGCATGGCCGAATGTCGAATCCCCCCGACCGATCACCCGATTCTTCAAATCTTTCGAATCGATTTTTTTCTTTTTTTTTTTTCTTTCTTACATATCTATGTCCAAAAACACGTTTTACACTCGTGTATATAAATAAGGTATTCCGCCTTCTTTGGAACTAATCCAACATCGACTTGTACTTCATGAGATCAAGCTGCACTGTCAAATACATTACTGTAAGAATAAGGATAATCATGAACGTAATTAGGACGAAAGTGAAAGGAATGACGATGGCAATAATAGACATGTTAGAACAAACCATGAAAATTAATGTCAATGTTGACAGGATATAACTGAATAGTGAATCACGCCTGAGCAGAGACAGAAATGGAACCATCAATCAATTACATTATAAATGAATACAACAAACCTACTTGTATGTGATAAAGAATAGACATGGCTGGGTAGGAACGGTGATCCACTAAGAATTGTGCAAAAGATTGGGATTTTAAACCAATGTTATATAAATAAACCTGAAAATATCCTGGAAACCAAATCTGGTCATTGCAACCGGGGGAGGGGGGACTTTGTTAGATAATAGAAATCACTGTTCTGGTATACTTCTGTGTGAAGATTAATGAAAAGTCAAAAACTCGAAAATATTCTGACCTTACAAGAGAACTGTGAAGCTTGTAACGCTTGGTATCTTCGCGTAGACACTTGCAAAAGAGCTGGAAGAATCGGAGGTCAGAGAAAGGAATGAAACTTCAGACACTGTTACTACAAAGAAAAAAAAGGACAAGAATTCTGAAGTGAGTTATAGAGTTTTGAAGAGACTTGCCGTCATTCGATCTTCAGTCCGAGAATACCAGAGCAAAAGTTTATTAAATAATAATGCAAACGAGGGAAAGGGATAATAACAATGTCAATAATGTTACTACTACTATAACTACTAAAAATAATTACACTGATACTTATAGTAATAACCAAATCGTATTAGTAGTTGTGATGCATAGACGATTGAAACATAGCCTTAAAAACGGGAAAATCACAAGTAAAAATGTTCTGAACCAGCATTTCAACCCTTTATTGTTGCAACTCATTATAACAACACTGGATGGATAAACTCTTCAGCCACTAAAACCAAGAAGGTAGAGTCTCATTACACTTCGAAAGTGCGATTCTCAAAGGCATATCCATAGCCATCCCCCAAAGCGTCAATCGTTGAACAGAAAACAAATCTGTTACTCTTCCCGGTCATTCTTCGAGCCATCTTTGTTTTGTCACTTAGTTATAATAGTTGAGTAATGATGACACAATTTAAAAAAAAAACACTTTGCAGACATTGACATGCCAAGTTATTATCTCTGTGACATTCTTCGTAACAAAAAAATCAAAGGCCAAACGACTCGAAAAGTATTTTTTCGTTATTTATCGATATTCACTAAGACTGAATGGTCGAGGGGAACATGGGTGGGATTACTGCGTTGAGAAAATCTCCCAAATATTGGTGGGCATGCCTGCCTTGAAAATTGACAGTTGAAATCATCGAACGCAATCCAATATGCAATTATTTCAGTCACCAAGCTGAGATTAGTAATAAGGAGTTTAATACTAAACAGCCTAGTCTATAATGAGTTTATAGTTGTAGAGCACTCTGTGAGGAACGAATTCTGATAGATGGCAGTTTACAACAATTCAAAACTAATGTATTTGACGACATATAAGTCACACCGATATATCACATGTACCATAAATATAGCATGAAATATGTTGGATCAATGAAATTAGGAGAAATTTCATAGAGTCTGCCCTGAACACCACAGATGGAGATAGTTATTTTTACTTCTCATTTCAAGTCTAGCCTGTACCATGTAGGAAGCGGGGGGATTTTCAGCGTCAGATTTTGGAAGTAAAGTGAGTCTTATTTGCTGCAAAATGCAGTTTATATTGATATTGATCTAGGGAACAAATCATCGCTAAAAGTGATGATATAATGCTCCCCACTTTGCACAATGAATGTAAAATTAAGAACTTGGTGTAAACGTATTCGAACAAAAAAATCATCCAGAGGGTTCATTCTTGTACAAACGCAATTGTCACTAAAAACTGACTGCACGCTTTGATAGTTTCAAAGATGTTGGGCAGTTCTGTGAACGATATATTTGATAAGAAGAGAGACCGAGTCGACGACTACGTTGTAATTGTGACGTATTATACAGCAAATGTGTCTCGTCGTGAATCAATGGTTAGCGAGCTGGTTCGCTGTGATGCGTTCGATCCCTACCGTTTGTCTCAAACCTGTGACCACGTTCTGCACTGAGCAAGTTATAATAAATGTCAATTTAGCGTATTCGTGCTGTACAAGAAGTGTGTTTGACATGGACGTATTTTTGGGGGATTGCTATTAACTGTAATTCCAATACCCTACTCAAGTGGTTGAAATCGATACCTCTGTGTCCAACCTCTCATCAAACACATTGGATGCAGTAGAATATTTGGATATCTCCTTTGATTTTGAATACAAAAAGCATTTCATATGAAAGACAAACAGAATACTTCAAAATTTTACGTATTGTTTTATAAAATCAAACTAGATTTATCGATGTGACATGGTAAGAAGTTTCACTTCTGATCTTGGTTCAAACTAGTCTTCAGAATGTACAGTTCTTCAGATATATCTATATTTTCCATTATTCTGGATATGGGGAGCTGGTAAAGGTCAAGGGGGGATGAGAGAAAAGGGGAGAGAAAAGGGAGGAAGAAGGACAAGGGGAAGAAAGATGGAAACAAGAAAATGAGGAAAGAGAGAATGAAAAAAGAATTCTAAAAAAGGTAAGAGAGAGGATGTTAAAGAAGAGAGAGAAGGGGGAAGAGCGAGGTAGGGGGTAGAAGGAAAATAGAAAATGGATAAAGAGGAGTGGAAAGGAGAGCTGATGAGATAGAAAAGGGAAGTGAGAAGCTGAGAGAAAAAGAGTGAGAGAAAAGGCGGAGAAGAGAAACTGAAGGAAGTGGAAAGACGATGGGAGCGAGAAACAAATAGAAAGAGGGAGAGAGAGGTGAGAGACAGAGAGAGAGAGAGAAAGAAGAAAACAGATCGTCGTAAGAGAGAGATGAAGCAAGTGAAGGAAAAGTAGGAGGTAAATAGAAAGAGAAAATAAAAGAAAAGGCTAGAAAAGAGAGAAATAGATCATGTTCAATTGTGACAATTGGCAAAAGGGGATAAGAGATAGAGAGAATGAAGAGGAAAAAAAGGAAGAAATGAGGAAAGAAGTAGAAGAAAAAGTCAAGGCGGTAAAAAGGAGAAAAATAGAGAAAGAAGGGGAAAGATAGCTGGAGGACCTCGGAAGAAGAGACGAAAGAGAGGAGGATAAATACTGGCGGCAAGAGAAAAGACAAAAAGAGAGAAATGAGAAAGTGTCAATAGAAAGAAGAAAAGAAAGAAAGAGTGTAGGTATATAGAATGGATAAAACGAGAGAAAAAGATATATATATATATATATATATATATATATATATATATATATATATATATATATATATATATATATATATATATATATATGGGGGTAACCAGAAAGAGAGAAAGAGGCACAAAGGTCAAGATGGGGAAGGTGAAAGGGAGAGAAAGGAAGAAAAAGCGAAAGGGAAATTAAGAGAAACGTGAAGAAAGTCGGAAAAAAGGCAAAAGAGAGAGGAGTTAGAAAGGGGAGGGAAATACAAGGAGCAGAAAAGGCAAGAGAGAGAAGGGGAAGAGCGGGGGAGTAAGGAACACAAGACGAGAATGAGAGGACCCAATTTCTTGAAGTCTTGCTAGTAGCTACATTTCCCTCGGCTGTAGATCATATTTAACGCGCACATCTCGACCCATTCAGTGAGTTATACATCTTATTATTTGCTATCGACATTTTTCACTTGGGCCCGGATAGGGGCAGAGTTCATAGCTCTACCAAATAAGATTAGTATTGCTTTATAAATCATAAGCAGAATGCCTATTGCAATATATTCGATAGACAAATTGAGATTACATCCTAGTCCATCACCGCTACACCAGCACCACTCACAGGAGGTTTTTACGGATACAGCTTTATCGTGGGACAAGTGATGAATGGGCCACATAGTTAAAGTTATGTTCCTGTTATCCTATTGGTCATGTTCTAGACTAAATGAGCTCTAATTAAAATGCTTTCAATACATTTAAATACTAACATAGTACCACTTAGATAACGGGATCATTCAAGTATGCATCGGCACTGTCTCTCATCAGATTATCTGTGTCCTCTGCCGAGGATCAGAGAGCAGTATCTGTTTGCTTTGCCTAGGATCAGACTATACTGTCTGTGTGTTAACACAATATATGTGCGCACGCGCGCGTGCGTGTGTGTGTATGTGTGTGTGTGTGTGTGTGTGTGTGTGTGTGTGTGTGTGTGTGTTTGTTTGTTTGTTGATCATTGACACATAAGCACACAGGTACTACACTTTGCATTTGTATTATATATATATATATATATATATATATATACACACACACACATATATATGTGTGTGTGTGTGTGTATTCTCGGCAAAATATAA
The DNA here is from genome assembly GCA_963457665.1 of Thysanoteuthis rhombus. Taxonomy (NCBI): domain Eukaryota; kingdom Metazoa; phylum Mollusca; class Cephalopoda; order Oegopsida; family Thysanoteuthidae; genus Thysanoteuthis; species Thysanoteuthis major. The sequence goes on along the minus strand of OY735200.1, from coordinate 50,988,655 downwards.
GATGTGGTGACGAAATAGACAAGTTGAGGAAGTATTGGCTCTGAGACGCCCCTAGATAGAGAGATCTGGTGAATCCTGGGGAAAGTATATGTCCAACTACGGACAATAAAAGGCTGCTGATGGTGATGATGTTCAACTTTAATGGGTCTAATGCGAACCAAACCCTTTCTCGTTTTATATGTATATGGACAGTAAGTAAGGTTCTGCTCTGGCATTATAGCTACATCATACAAAGAAAACTTTCAAAATGTTCTCATGTTTTTCCTGAATTTGTTTTTGTTTTAAAACCTTTCCCTGTGTCTTTGGAATATGCGTGCCAAATTTGGTTCGTTCATGTGTTTTTTATATCGTGAGAGACCCCTCTCACATACATATAATGATGAAACAAAGGATTTGCTTCACCAACACGTTTATGTTTCTGTCCTATTTAGACATCTTCAGTCAAATAATTCAGTATATACCAGTTCCCTATTTAGGACATCTTTGAGGGTATATCCATCTTTCTTGGGTGTAAAATTTTCCTCTTATTATATCTATATATATATATATATATCTTCTTTTTCTTTCTTTTCCTTGTTTAGAGTTTATGCTTTTCGGTTTCATTTAGTGGAGATACTGTGCTTGTTAGTAGTTATGAATTATATTTAGCAACATACATTGTGGGCATTTTCTTTATCAGTATGTTGTTAAACCACACAGAGCTAATGGTTTAACAACAAACAATAAAAATGCCCCTCCCCCCAAAAATGTCTTAAACAGGGATCTAAAATAAGCTGAATCATTCGCTTGAAGAAGCTTGAACATTTTTATGAAGCAAAGCCTTTACTTTATCATATTTTAAGGTCTGCTCTAACTCAACGTAATGTTTAATGCTAAATGTATCGAGCACTTTATGAAATAAACCAATCACACATTGGATATTGCATTATATCATATTGTATTCCTGATTTGTAACAGCATATTTGTATATCTATCTATCTATCCATCTATCTATCTATATATATATGTATATATATATATATATATAGAGAGAGAGAGAGAGAAAGAGAGAGAGAGAGATAGATAGATAGATAGATAGATAGATAGATTGATAGATAGATAGATATATAAATATCCTGTTACAAATCAGGAATACAATATACAATATATATATATATATATATACAATATATATATATATATATATATATATATATATATATATATATATATATATATATATATATATAGATAGATAGATAGATAGATAGATAGATAGATAGAGAGAGAGAGAGAGAGATCAGAGCGCCTGGATGCACTTTATATAACTAGATAGAAGCATACATATATGTGTGCTAGTATACGTTCATATATTTGCAGTCATATGTCTATGTGTATGTTGATATACATAGCAACAACGCACACGTGCAAATATGCACGACGATGTTGGTTTTCTCATCCAAGGTTAAATGCATGTATACGTGCCAAGATTTATCTAAATGAGCGTGTAGGTATTCAGTAAGTTTCTGTCTTGCCCAATGCTGCATCTTCATGTTGAGTTCCCATAATTTGATCTGATGGCCGTAGAATATATTGGCTACATGAGCTATGGTAGATATCAACAAAAGAAAGCAATGCACGAGTCAAAACATCACAATAACCGCTGTTTAATTTGACTATGGCAGTAACAGTTTGTTTTTTTTGGGGGGGGGGCGGTTGCTCTTACTTTCTTGGTAAGTAAGATCGTTATGGGAAGATGGTTTACCCAAGTGTTAATTCACACTCTCAGTTATTCGTTACGTGTTTATGGCATGCCAGTAACGAAATATTTTTATCAAATTATCCGGCAATGGGACAAACCAAGAGAGGAGTGATATTATGCCTTGCCTAAATATGATAGTTAGGAATAAATATAAGCAGCCTAAACCGAAATTCGAACTCAGTCCGCCGATTCCGTCGTATGCGCTGATAACCGTTAAGCTCCAGCCCCTACACTCGAAAGCAAAAAGGATAATGAAAATACTTCATTTCAGAACAGAGAACACCTTGAATTATTAGCTGTAGTAATAATATTCCGTTGTTGGGAAGACATTAGAAAGTTTGTCGTGGTTTATTTTGCAAAGATAGTATTGGCGTTACTATATAATATCGTATGGACCAGAAGTATGGGTCGCATGTTTAAGTTTGTCTGAAATCCGTCCCGTGTTTTGAATTAACGCTTTTAACTTGAAGTCTGCATAATTCAATGAGCGAAAGTATGACGCTACAAAAAGAAACTCTGTTTAAGCAAATGTGTAGAATAAGCAAATATTCGTATGTCAACGTGTTGAAATAGTGTGATCTCCAGTGGGGATCGAATTCACAAGACAATCAATAGCAAGCTAAATTAAGCCACTGACAATTGCTTTAACGTTGACACCCAACAGATACAAGCATACCTATGAGTGTTCATATGTGGATTCATGAGTGCGGCCATTCTACAAGTGAGTCTATGTGATTGTATGAGCTTGTGTGTGTATGTGTGTGTGTGTGTTTCTGGTGGTGACCCCATCCTGGAGTGACGCAGTGCGAATCCCTGACTTACTTCAAGTGCGGCGAACCTCACTTCAACCCGAGCGGCACGGACCATCGGGGACCCATCCTCCGCCCTTTTACACTATCATTCGCAACAAGACGTCTTACCAATTCAGCCCTGACCCTATCACACCTACGCACGACGTTTCCTCTGTACATGCTACTACAAACACCAACCTCCCCTGCTCTGAAACACAAACCCTAAGACCACCTCTACCTTTCCCGTCATTATTGGGGTACTTACCCTGGACAGATGTGGGCCCGGAATCTCTTGTATACGAAATAAACATTCGATATTACCGCTGGAGCGACCGGCACCGCACGAAACCGCAAAAACGACCAAGGTTGCGGGTGAAAAAAGAAGCAGGTACTTTTCTTTTAATAGGAACTAATCCTGCTTTATATATATATATATCTTCAAGTGAGGTAACTCATCCATTGTAAGCTTATGCAATGCTCTTACATGGGAATAGAGCACTCTGGTGGTGAGGGGTTTCTGCGTAAATGAATATATAGCTTAAATTCAGCCAATTCTGTAGTCCAGAGGTAAGATATCGGCCTCCGGGTCCGATGTGCGGGTTTCAATTCTGCCTCGAAGTACTGGATGGGATAAAGTCTATAGCCACACTGAATAGATATAATACATGTCCGTGGATGACACCATATATATATATATATAAAGCAGATTATTAGGGTAACAGTGTTCTTCTACTACTGCCTGGGCAGGTAAGTCGTTGGTTCGTCGCTTACCCAGTAGTTCACCAACAATTTGCATCGTCAACCATCGTGGCATGCCAATGACGGGACATTCTCTCGAGGAATGCGGTGGCGGTATAGATCTATGCCTTTCACACAAGAGCATCAGAGTGAGTATAAAAAAACTTTAATCAGAATTCGAACTCAGCCCATTCCTTTATCATAGCGATGACCTTTACTGTACCAGTTTATTCAGTCCAATATACAAGTACACATGAATGTATAAATTCGCATTCGCAGATGTATCTATTTATGCATGTTTGCAAGTCAAATATGTAAAAGTCTTACATCTACGTGATCCATATGGGATAACTGCAAATTTTTGGCTATCATTCAACTTTGATATTAACTCGCCATCACAGTCAATAATTGAAGAACCGCAGCGGGGAAATTTTAAGTCATGTAAAAGAAATTCTATCGAAAAACAAATATGGTTATGAGTAAATTCTATTTATTACATCACTGGCGTTTTCCACTTGAGAACATCTAACACGGAGTGGAAAATCATCCAGAAAGATCTAAATTCCGTAGAATCTAGACGTTATTTTCTCAAACCCATCAAAATAAGGCCCAAAAAAGGTTTTAAAAAAGCTTTTACCAAAAAAAAAAAAGTATTTTCAAAAGGGGTCTAGAAGACCCCTTTTGAAAATACTTGGGAAATTCTTACCAAATGTTACAGGACGTTTATGGACGGAAAAAATGCGAATAGTAATCAAATCTGCGAGTTTCAAATTTGCAAAATTGGAAAGACTGCTGCACTTGATGCATCACACATGTCATTTTAAAAACCCGCCGTAATGCACTAATTAAAAAATTTTCCGACCTCTTATGAAGACCCCTTCCCCGTTTATGCGACACCAGAGAATAACGGTTATCAGGAATGAAAACAAAATCGGCAAACCAAGGTTTTAGTTGAGACTATGTGAGTTCATTTAACTCTAATGCTTTTTGGGGAAAATGCACTATATATATATATATATATATATATATATATATATATATATATATATATATATATATATATATATATATATAGCACATTTTTTACACACTTACATATATAGTGCATTATATATATATACATATATATATATATATATATATATATATATATATATATATATATATATTAAATTTATTTTCCTAAAACTAATGAATACTCGTAGAAATGAGTTGGTTAAATACTATTAAAGAGTAATAATGCATGCATGCTGAAATATTCAAACAGATAGTTTTTCATGGTCAAAATAATCTATGTTGCTATAGTAAAGGAGATAGACATAGGAACCTAATTTATGCCGCTTATTTAGGATTATCAAATTTTGATCGTGGCATACCCGCTTTGATCGAATTGAATGAAAATCAAACTACGTATTTACTTGATTTTGTGTGAAAAAAGACACAAAACTCCGTCGAGAGATGAACAATATAGCAAGTGACATTTAACAACAACAACCGGTGAATTCCCAACAAAAGAATCTTTCGAGTGAATCAAATGTAGGTCCGCGGCGTTATTTTACCGAACTTTCTCCTTGTTTCGAAAAAACCGAAGCAACCGAACTGCTCTTGTATTTACCGAACAATGTTCACTGAATACAGCAAGCTACCGACCTTAATTTTTATTCATAGTAGGAGAAACAACCATCGGGTATAACGAAATTTCGGCATTAAGGAACAAGCCCTTCCCCAAATTAGTTCGTTATAGCGACTGTTTATTTTTTTACATAACACTTGCCAGATCAGGTTTCAGTAGGTTACGTAAATATGAATTGGGACACCCGAAAGATTTTTTTGCTGGAGCTTCACCAACTGATTGTGTAAAATGTCACTTGCTACATTGTTTATCTTTTGACGTAGTTTTGTGTCTTGTCGATCATTACTAACGTAACGAGTCCGATCAAGGTGCTCCATACTTGTAACCTTGTGCCAGATTCAGTAAAGGTCAACCACTGTGCCTCAACAAGGAGCAATGGTTAGCAAGCAGGTCTTTCGGACACTCCTATCACAGTGAGTTCGATCCTCGCTAGGTACTCAAAACACTCGTCCTTCTGCAGGGCCACGTTTTGTTAATTGAATACGGACTGGTTCTTGAGTGAAGAATTACCACATCCCAATTCACCCCACGTTGGACTATTCCTCTTTTTATGTCCAAAACATACATTTACTCACGTGTCCTTATAACCTCGCTTCCGTACGAGAATCCTTTTCCGTGTCGGGTGCAATCCTCACTTTCTTCTTCTCTTCGAAAGATAGAAGAAAAAAAAAACAGAAAACAGATGTCCTATAACAACACGCGGCAATATAGATCAACATCGAGTCTGCCGAAATTGTTTTGTTGACCACACTGCCAGCTGGGGCATGCAGTGCATTGAGACGTTGGGTCCAGCCCACCATAGTCCAGCGAATTCTCTTTTGGGGGTTTTGAAGAATTTTGAAGGTGGATTATACAAGTGCTAAGCATGAAAGGTCGAAGGTGCTACAAAGTTATCTCACTTATCATTGTGTACAAATTTTGTGGATGATAAATTATTTACAAACTGCTGCACGGTCTAACTCAAATACTACTTTAACTCTGACTAAAGATTATAAAAGCAAATTTTGTATTGTCTACATGATAAATAAACAATTATTGAATAGATGTTTTTTCTTCTCGCATGAAAGTATTTATTCATTAGAATGAAATAAGCCCTTGCGTATCTGTGAGATAATTTTTATCAGATATGTGTGGGTAGTCAGTTTGGTTCAGTTGGTGAGAGAGCCGGCTACCAATCACTACATGAGATTTTCATACCACGGTTAATAAATGTTAATTTTATGGATGTATTCATTTATTAAAATGGAAGAACTCCTTGTGCATTCTAACATATGTACTCGTAAGTATGAAAGGCCTGTCAATTTGACTCAATTGGTAAGAAAGCAGCCTATCAATAAGTTGATCGTAATTCCAAATCTCGATAGGAGAAGCATAATCTCACATATTAGTTTAGTTTGTAGAGACAGAAGATAGATAGTGGAGAGTTTACTCCCTTAAATTTGGCGAGGATTGTTCTCGTGATTTTTGTTGTTGTTTTTACGGTTGAAAAACAAAGTTAACTCCAGGATTGAACTGGTGTTTGACAAAAAATCTAAAATGCACTGGAATACTATGTACATCTCTCTCTCTCTCTCTCTCTCTCTCTCTCTCTCTCTCTCTCTCTCTCTCTCTCTCTCTCTCTCTCTCTCTCTCTCTCTCTCTCAGGCTCTCGTTCGGTGGACAGAATCCTCTCGTTTGACATCAGCTTGGCTGTAGGAAGGATGAATCTATCTTTAAAATATATGATACATTGAAATAGAATAATTTGGTCCAATCAGATGGCTGTCTAGATCATGCAAAGCTGGATATAAAAGCTATTGGTATCTTTGCAACAAAAACTTGACTACGCTTAGTACATAACTTTTATTCAAGTAAATGAAGATCTCTCGCTATTCATGTTTTAAGATCGACGAAACTGATTTTCATTTTGGGAAAAACTACACCCTAGGTTTGAAGAGGTATAACTTTACGAAAGCAAATAAAAATTACATCAAACGTATGACAACTAAATATTAATCGTAAGCAACAAGTAACTTCTGTTTCCGTGCAGTGATGGGGAAGTGCTCTCCTGGGGTATGTATTTCTTGTGGCAAATCCAATTGCTGTGTGACTCTCAGTCAAGAATCCAATGGGGTTTACTAAAATTTTATTGCAAAAGTGCAAATGTATTGTTCATGCTTTGCCCAATCAATAAGTCCGAAGCCTGACAACGGGGGAAGGCATTCATTTCACTTTGAAAACTAATTTCTTTATTTTATCAACATTGTTATCAATACGCTCAATTCTGTGATGAATTATAATTACAGATGAGAATTTGGACAAAAAATTTCTGCTAATAACAACGTGTCAGGCGATGGAGCTATTGATATAACTATGTATATAAATATATATATATATATATATATATATATATATATATATATATATATAGATAGATAGATAGATAGATAGATGTGTGTGTATGTGGATGTGCTTGTGTGCAGGTATACTTGTGTGTGGGTGGGTGTGGAAATAGAAGAATAAATTCCGCAATAGGGGTTTAATAAACTTGAGGAAAAGGTCAAACTTTTTCTGTTTTAGTCTTTGGGCATAAATGATTTTAATAAAAGATTTATAATCATTAAGTTAATGAAGGTTATTACGCATAAAAGCTATAAGAATAGCGTTTGACTTCCCTTTGTCCACTTTTTGTTTCCAAATATACATATGTATGTTGGTGTGTATGTGTGTGCGCACGTGCATGCGCTTACATATTATCCTCCTCTTGTATTATATATATATAAATATATGTGTGTGTGTGTGTATGAGTGTTGTGTGTCTGCGTGTGTGTGTAGAGAGATAGAGAGAGAGAGAGAGTGAGAGAGAGATAGGGGAAAGAAATAGATAGATAGATTGAGAGGATAAAGAGAGAGAGAGTGGGAGGGGTTTGTTTCTCTTCCGCTTTTACTCGCTCCCTAAATTTCTGTAATTATTCGTATTTGTTGGTGTATATGTGCTACACGTGTTTATGTTGGAACAATTTCTGTTTTGTTGAGCTATAAATACCTGTGTATTCATGTATAAATCTCCAAGAGGATAAGGGATCACATTTCTCCTCCTGGGTTACCGTCCAACTGGCAAGCTCTGTTTCTCAGTCTCAATAGCAATACATATACATACATATATACCTACATATATATATATATATATATATATATATATATATATGTGTGTGTGTGTGTGTGTGTGTGTGTGTGTGTGTGTGTATAATCATACATATGTGTGGAGGAAGTTGCTTATCATGATCATGAATAATGTTATCAACCGGTTATTGTTATCGAAATTCGTCGATCCTAGAAAATTTATTTCAAGTGATCACAATAAGTGGCTCTTTTTTAAAAAATTTTCTGCTTACTTTATCAGCCTGTTATTAAGTAATATATCCTGTCACGAAGTGATTATCTGTGTATGAGTATTTGTGTGTGGGTTTGTTTATGAATCTGCTTATATATCAGTAATGTGTCTTGAAATATACACACAAGTATGCGTGTGTGTGCATGTGTGCGTGTGTGTGTAAATGTCTGTGTATGTATGTGTGTGTGTGTGTTAACTAGTATTATGTATGTTCATCCGTGGCTGCAATCAGTCAGAACAAGTGAAATGGGATCGGACGTATTCAGGTGTGTAATAAGGGTTCACGTTACTCAAAGCGAAACGGGATATGGTTATTTCAGCAGGTTTGTTCCTCCGTCAGACTATCGGGTATCGAAAAGTATGAAGAAAATGAAGAGAAGGAGGGACGCAGAGGAAAAGAAAGTAGCTTTGAGTAGAGAGAAACAAGAGAACTGAGCACTTTTACGAAAATATATCTCACTAATAAAAGCGGACATGTAAAAGTAAATACAGCACATATTTACCCAGTCTGTACTGCAAGTCTTTTTTATTGACATTCTTTTCATTTATATATACAGACAGGATGGATATATATATATATATATATATATATATATATATATATATATATATATATATATATATATATATATATATATATATATATACATATATATATATATATACATACATATATATATATATATATACATACATATATATATATATATATGTGTGTGGGGGGGTGGAGAGAGGGAGAGGGAGAAAGAGGGGAGAGTCTAGAAAGCTTTACAGCTTTAAACAGTAAAGATATTGAAAAAAAACTTTTTCAGTACTCTTTTTTAGTCACTTATTTCCCAATATCTGTATTATATGTAAATTTCTTCAGTGTTTCTGTTTATGTTTTACATATACTATGTTGTTATGGTGCTATGTGTAAACTTTCTCTTGCTGGGATAAGCAGTTGTTTACCAATGACCGTTTCGAAGATTTTAAAAACAAAACAATCATATCAATATGGCACTCTAGCTGTGATGATCAAACACCACCTTCCTCTTGGCTATAATTTTAATATAAAGCTAAAGTCAAACGTGTTTACATAGCTTATACATATATATATATACATATATATATATATATATATATATATATATATATATATATATATATATATATATATATATATATATATATATATATATATATATGCTAGGCTTTTGCTTGTGTAATGAGTTATTTCCTCATGGAGTGACCCACTAGTGTTGTTTTGTATCAGATAAACTAAAAAGACATCTATGATTTGCAGATTATCAATTAGAATTTAAATATGACTATTGATTAGTCATCATTACTGGTACCTGTAAAATACTACCTCTCATTTATAGAATAAAAACCGGAATTTTCATTAAAATCTAATGATTAGTTGATTTGCTAACATATTTCAAAATCATTATGCGTTCAACCTAAAATGTTTTAATGCGAATTAATACAATGTTTTGTTGTTGTTGTTTTTTGGGGGGGGTTATTTGTTTTTGTTTTTGTTTTTGGTTTGTTTTTTTTTGGGGGGGGTCTGCTTTTTGCGGGAGAGAGGTAATATGTAAACAATTTTTATATTAGAACAAATATTTTTTTACATTAAATAGGACAGCTTTATCTAACAATTTTGTATTTTGTGCAAAAAGCATATGATTTGGAAAATTCCACAAAATATCTGGATTTTGAACTCTCATGAATTTTTAACGTGTCACCTATGGCAGTCATTTTTCAAAATTGCCAGCATCTGTTTTCAGATCAATGTTCTTATCAAGAATGAATATAATATGATATTGAAAACATAATTAGTTGAATAAATAATTTTGGGGGATTAGAATTCGGATAATACAAGTAAATCATCCGAGGTAATTTCCAAGATAGTGGCTATCACACAATTCCAAACTTGAAATAACTGACAACAATTGCTACATAAATCTTGCGTCTATCTCTCAAGCTTCACAGTAACAGAGGGCTGTGCAATCTGAGGCAGCTCTTTGCATCAGCACCATCACCAACATTAACATTACCATCATTACAATCATCAATATTATCAATTATAATAACGCTGATAATTCTCTGTCATCAAAATGATTGCCAAAATATTATCAGAATGCATCTGTGGGACCATGATTAGCATTTCAAGCTCATCCCACATGGCCTTACACTTGAGAGGTAGGAACAAGATGAAACTGACGGCAAATTCTTGCAGTAAATTAATTAATTGACAATTTTTTTAAAAAGTAATCTGAATACTTCACTCAGAGAAAAAATGGCTGCTATAGGCAGTGTACCGAAAATTCATTATAGCTCAATATCCAATTTTTTCCATGGCTTTCGCTATAAATGTGCCATGTTTTTATCACAGAATGCACAATTGGTTTTATATTTTCAGCTAAGCTATCCAACATATTAGAATTTTTTCCAGTCTTTCTTTCAACAAAAGATCTTGACGATACAATTAGCTGTTATACGACTTGTTTTTCTCATGTGTCAATTCTCTGGCGGATTCCAGATTCAACTGATCATCCTGAAACCATCGCAGCAGCTAGACTAGTGAATACAGAATTAGTGAAGTGCTGTCTTACTTTTACCAGACGAATTATTCTTATGTTCGTACCACACACAAAAAAAAACATTAGAATTGTTATCAACAGACTTTACAACGTTCCTGTAAGTCAGTTGTAGTCTTAAAGGTGGCTGGTAAATTGAAGGAGACCTAGTTCAGTGACTGCTTACGGACTGTGGTCAAAGTACTTCAAGTTTCTCAACGTTATCTTGCTGTGCTGTTTCCTTTGCACCAACGCATGGAAACCCTCTGGGGCATTTCTTGGCTATTCAACGATTGAAGACATAGTCGGCGGCCATGTCGGAAATCGAAGTTATTACCAAAACGTGTATCTTACATATCCGGGGGGTCTGTCTGAGAGAAGGTGCAAAGTCATTAGAGGACTCTTGAGAACTGCGGGATCTAATTGGTGCTGACGTTTGGACCAGGAGAAAAGTGATGGTTTCTATTACTAAAGGTAACAGAAATCAGCTTCGATCATTCATCTAGTGGAAGAGGCCGGAGGACAGCTCGGGTGTTACAGGGATTTGTCGAAGGACCAGTGGTGTCGGTATGTATATTTATAACAATCATTTTACAAGCAATTCTCCTTCGGAGGTAGACTTCTACTGTTTTTTAGCTTTTTGAATCCAACACGCAGAAAAAGGTATCATTATAGAAAAACAAACTGACACTTGAAAGGAATGACGATTTGCACCTCTTTTTCTCCCCCTTTGGAGGTAGAATTCTATTGGGTTGTTTTTTTTTTGTGGGGGCAGTTCTAATACACAAGAAAAAGTGACATTAAAAAAGCAAGCTGATATTTGGAAGGAGTGACAATTTGACCCTTTCTTCTCCCCAAAAGACGGTATGGTATTAAGAAACACACCTAATGTTTTCTGAATCCCTTTCCAGTTATTGTACTATAAATGCAGTTGTATATTTCTTCAAGATTTTCTCTTTATGTCGAAGGGGAAGTAATTGCCGATTGTGTGGGAAGCCTAATGAAAAAATATGTTCATTTTTGCATGAGAAATCATTTTTCAACTTAACCCCTTCCTTATCAATGAATTTGAATCAGTGGGGAACATTACACTGTAAATATTTCTGATCAAAATTTAGCTTATAACTCTTATAACTTTGTCAGGACAAGGATTACCTGATCCATATATATATATATATATAAATATATATATATATATATATATATATATATATATATATATATATATATATATATATACATTACCGATGACGTTTCCATGACGTCAGTTGCATCAGAAAGATTACAAAACCTAAAAAAATATGTTGACTGATCTAAATAGGGAGGGTAAGAATGTAAGATTAAAGATAAACAGAACAAAAACAAGGCCATATACACACGCATATATATATATACATATATATATATATATATATATATATATATATATATATATATATATATATATATATATATGAATTCGATCGCTGATTTTCAAAGTAAGTATTCCCTTCAAAAATTAGTACTCAATGATCTTTCAACGCTCAATTTCTTCCAATTTAACCTCGTGCTTACTTAAGCTTATTGAATATCAGCACCAACTGTCTTCACTAGATACTGCCAAAAAATTCGATGGAATTCGACCATGAAAATAGAATAACCGAACCTCGATTTCCCACTGTCCCTCTCTCTCTAAGTTGTTTGCACATTTCGATTAGGAAGGGTACCCTTCAGGGTAGCGACAGAAGCACGAAGTACACTAAGTTTGAATTCCTTGCTCCTTTTGGTAACAACTTGTATTTACCCTCATTTACTATTGAGCCAGATAAAGCTTCACTTAGGAAAATATATATATATATATATATATATATATATATATATATATATATATATATATATATATATATATATGTATATATATATATATATGTATATATATATATATATGTATATATATATATATATATATATATATATATATATATATATATATATATATATCCTATTCACCTCTTATCTGTTTCACATCTCTTTCACTTTGTTTATATCCATGCTACTATTTATGTACGTACGTACCTATCTATCTATCTATCCATCTATCAATCTATCTATCCATCTATCAATCTATCTATCTATCTATCTATTTACGTGTCTGACTGTCCGTCTATCTACCTATCTTATTTGTTCCTTAACGATGTTTAATTGTTTTCATGTCTCTATATCAACTTATCTATCTTATTTGATAATCTATTCAACAATTCAAGTTTGTTCTTATCTATCTAGATATTTAACTATCTATCTATCTAAAGATCTATCTATCTATCAATGTATCTATCTATCTATCTATCTCTCTATCTATCTTGCGGCACTACCCTTACAGCATATGCTGGTCCGTCTCAGCCCTTCCATCGGCTGATAAGGACTCAAGCCAGCCGTGACCACTAGAACTAATGAGGCAGAAAGATGAAAGCGACACAACTTTGATTGTCGCTTACTGAATTACATCAGGACTTGCCTTGCACCGGGAATTTTTCTTCAGGTTTGGAAGGCGGGAATGTTACATTCTTTTCTTTATCCCTTCCAACACTGTCTTTTCACACACACAATCACACACACACACACACACACACACGCACACACACACATACACACACTCACTCTCTCTTTATCTCTCTCTCTCTCTCTCTCTCTCTCTCTCTCTCTCTCTCTCTCTTATATTACTGATCTATTTTTCCTCTTTTGTCCCTTTCTTGTCTTTTATCCTCTCTATTCGTTCCTTCTAAGATTTCTTTCTTCCTCTCTTCTATTCTTTTCATTACGTCTTTTCTTTCATTTTTTTCTTTCGCCCTTTCTCTCTTTCTTTATTTCAGTTTTCTGATCTTTTATATTGAAATTTAATTATCCATTTTTCTTTCTTGATTTTTTTCCTTATTCCTTTCCCTCCGATTTTCTCACTAGATTTCTCTTTGTTTTAAACGGATAATTTCCTAATCCTAATCCAAATTCTGATAATCTCCAGGTACTATTTTTTTACTTAACAATAGTTCACCACTTCAATATATTGATTTTCGTGTTTCTGTAAATCGTCCTTCTCACCATGGCGTAATGGTTCGCGAGCAGCTAGACTCTTACGGGCGAATGATTCCACGTAAAGAGTCCTATCCATACGAGGTGCCCCACACTCTCGGTATTGTACCAGACTTACCAAAACTTAATACATGCATACAGGTGTCTCTTGTTAGCAAACAAGTTAACGCAGATCATTATCAGTGAGTTTGATTGTCCAGATTCAGTGTTGTTAAGCAAAAACAATAGAATCCAGAGCAACTAAATGTTTTTTAATATTTCTCTTAGAATAACCTAGTCAACGTTTGGTTCATTCTTTTTTCTCCTTCTCAGTAATCCATTCTTTATTTTTTTTCAGTTTTTTTTCTTTCAAAATCTTCTCTGGCTTTCTATTTCCTTTACGTCTTACCTTTGATCCTTCCTTCCTTTCTTCCTTCCTTCCTTCCTTCCTGCTTTCAATTCTCTTCTCACTTTCCTTCTCTTAAATGAGCCACTTCCTGATAATCGATCCTTTCTCAACTCTATTTTTGTTAACCCGATTTCCTCTCCCTATATCTTCAACAGAAGATTTTTTTCAGATGTTTCCCCAATCCATTTTTTTTTTTTTTCATTTTTCATTCTCCTTTCTTTACCTTCATTTCCTTGTTTTCACATTTATGATTTGAACAAAGAAACTTTTCCTGATTCATCTTTTCTAACTTTTGCCACAGGTGCACCCAACAACACACACACACACACACACACACACACACACATATGTATATATATATATATATATATATATATATATATATATATATATATATATATATATATATATATATATATTTGATTTTCTTAGAACTATATTTTGCTCCAGCGGCCTCAGATCGTGTGAATAAATGAAGTCATGTACGCCATGCAGGGATCGAAGTCGTGTCCACCAGGGAACAGCCACCGCGCAACTCTGCTCTTACAAACTGAGCTTACGACACCATGGTGTGTGATAATCATTAATACATTTATCTAGGAAATATGTTTTGCTTGACATCGAAATTATTCAGTAGTAAATCGACGCAGGAACTATATTTTGCTCGGTGCCGAATCGGGCGATTCGCTACAGCGTAAGTTCGGTCTCGAGCGAAATATAGTTCCTATATGAATGTCTTTATTATTATCACTTTCTCTCGGATATAAATTGACCATTTTCCAATACTTCATATACATATATATATATATATATATATATATATATATATATATATATATATATATATATATATATATATATATATACACATATACATATATATATATATATATGTAAATATATGTATATATATATATATATATCATAGAAGCATCAGATGAAAACATTTCGTTACATTACCATATTTACATGTATTCATATTACATGTATATATGTACGTATCTATAATATGTATAGAGAGATATACAAAGTGAGAGAAAGAGAGAGAGAGAGTGAGAGAAATAATGATTATGATTAATACTGTGTTCATATATAAATATGTGTCGGGGGCACAGTTTGTCGAAGTCTGCGTTATATGTTTATTGATTCCAACATTGAAAATGGGAAAAAAGCAAAATCTTTTATGTATCATTTTATTTTTCATTTCAAGAAAAAGTAAAAATGCAACTCAAATACAAAAATAATTTCGTGCAGTTAATGGAAAAAGGTACTATGAATGATCCGAGTTGTCAAAAGTGCCTCATGAAGTTTCATGCTGAATATGTCTCGCTGAACGATGATCTTACGGTCGGGTAGACCATTTGAGGTTCATAGCGATCAAATGATCACCTTACTTGATAATAAGCAATTTTGCTTCTTTTTTTTTTAAGACAGCGTTTCATTCGGAAGTTATTCTAATTTTCAAAGAATTGCCCGAATTTCGTTATAAATGAGGCGAAAATGAGTAAAATTGGTTAGATGAGAGCTTCTTCCTTCTTTATTGCAAGAGACCATCAACCGAAATGTCATCAAAAGTGTCTACATATTTTTCCTCAGTTTTCACGTTGGTCTGGCTGGCTATATATGTATATATGTATGTATGCATGTATGTATATATGTATGAAAGTATGCATGTAAGCATATATGTATATATGTATGTATGTATATATGTACATATGTATGCACGCATGTATATAAGTATATATGTATATATCTATGCATGTAAATATGTATGCATACATGTATATATGTATGTATATATGCATGTATGTATGCATGTATTTATATATATATGTATGCATGTATGTACGTATGTATGTGTATATGCATGTATGCATGTATGTATGGATCTATGCATGAGTGTATATATGTATATATATCCATATTTATTGATGTATGTATGTATATATGTATGCATGTATGTATGTATATATGTATGTGTATATGTATGTATATTTGTATATATAAATATATGTATGTATATATGTATATGTATATACGTATATATGTATGTATATACGTATATATATTTTTGTATGTATGTATGTATGTATGTATGTATGTATGTATGTATGTATCAGGTCGCACCGACGGAGCTTGAGGACAGGAAATCTAAACATTCACTCCTTATTAAATCGATAAAAAACGTTTCTTGTTAGTTTTTTTTTAATTCCCCATAGGATTTTATAAGGGTTCAATCTGCCATGTAAGTTTATTCTGAATTCATCGTTAGTTTCTGTCCAGCAGCTTGTATTTTGAAAATTCAGACTTTTCTTTAGATCACCGCCCAACAAAAGGCAAGAGAAATAATTTGTCCACTGATTACCCTTTTTTCCATCCGATAATCGATCATTCCCAACACGACACGTCGTTAAAAAAAGTGGGGGTCACATAATTGTTTCTATTGAAAGACTAACCAGAGCTGTCATTTTTTCTTTCTTTTTTTATAATTTGTTTTTGACCTTCCAATATTTAGTTTCAATGCAGAGCAAATATCAAAATTAGACCTCTATGTTATTGTCAGCTATCTACAAGAATTTTTGGATGTTTTGACATTTGAGAGGCGGGAAAGTACAAACATTACTCCAAATCGGAAATCTTTGTTTAGAGTTTGTATGTTGCTTAGTATAGCAAATAAAGAAAGTTCTCTTCTCTCCTCATTTCCGCAATTAAAGTTGACAGCGAAACTTGTACCATTTATAGTAAAACCACTGTTTGAAAGTTCGGTGAGATCTTTTCTTTGTCACTTAATTTTTTATTGTTCCTATTCACGTCTTGCTTTCTAATATGGAATGTAACAATAATTACTAATGGGAAAACTCAAAACTCTATGTAAGTCGAAATCAGGTTGAGTGTATGAATATATTTTTCACTGTTGGCGAGGCATATCTCAAAGTAAAGTTTGTATGTTATTTTCGTAATGTTTGCTTGTAAAATGATAGGTTATGTGTAAACAATGTGTGGTCGGGAAATGTGATAGTATGTCCTGTTAGCAGTTTACTTTAATTTACAGTGCTCGTTTATTTTTATTTTCTTTTTTTTTTTCCTTTTTACAATCAGGCATTTATTTGTATATTTCTTCCCTTTCCTTCAAAGTTTTTGTCTCGACTTGTTGTTTTGGATGGGTCGGTAGGTGGTGTGAGGCAGGTAGATAAGCGACACTTGTTGGTCAACTTTAATCGGAGGTTTTTCTTCGTATTTCTTCCCCAACATAACATTATTCAGTTATGTATTGTCTAAGTCCAGTCCAAGTTTGAGTTGACTTAATCCCCATCGTTTGTCTACCCTGTTACGTTGAACATATATATAGAGAGAGATGTAATACATCGAAACAGCTGTCTGTGGATGACACAATAATTAATGCTCCTCTATTCAGGGTTGAGCACTCTTTAAGTGAGGTAACTCATCCATTGTAAACTTATGCAGTGCTCTTCCACGGGAATAGAGCATTCTGGTAGATGAGGAGTTTCTACGTAATTAAATATATCGCTTTAATTCAGCCTTACTGACCACCCAGTTCCGTAGTCCAGAGGTAGGATATCGGCCTCCGATGTGAGGGTTTCAATTCTGCCTCGCGGTACCGGATGGGATAAAGTCTATAGCCACACTGAAGAGATGTAATACATCGAAATAGCTGTCTGTGGATGACACAATAATTTTATATATTTATATACATGTGTGTGTGTGCGTGTGTGTGTGTGTGTGTGTACATGTGTGAACGTGTGTATATATATATATATGTGTGTATGTGTATGTGTGCGTGTGTGTGTATGTGTGCGTGTGTGTGGTTTTGTCCTCGCAGCAGCAAGGCCTATTCATCCTTACCTCTCTGATGTATTTGTTCTTCAATTGTGTACTAGGTAAATGAATTAATTCATTGTATCTGTGCTGATGTGAGGATACATGTTAGTTATTTTTGTTGTTGTTGTTGTTGTTGTTTTTGTATTTACTGTTGCTGGTATTGTTATTGTTGTGGTTGTTGATGGGTGGGAGTCAGTCGTTCTCTTTCAGGTGTATGTGTAGTTGAGAGGGACAAACAACAGGGAAAATGAAACCATTCCTCGTTCTGATTACTCAATTTCTTTTATCGCCACCTCTCTCTATCCTTCCCTTTCTCATTTTTTTTTCTTGTCGTATAGTGGTAACCAGAAACGTTCAACGGCACCAAAGTAATATAATCGGTTTCTTTGTTAATTACCACGTGTACTACCGTACTAATCCCTTGGATTTCCTGTCTTCTTTCTTTCTCTCTTAGTATCTTCACTGATCTTATCGTCTTAGGGTTAGGACTTTTGAAATACATAGAACAATTCATTTTTCTCTGTAAGATGAATAATAATAATAAAAAAAACCCCTCTCTATATGGAGTGCCCAAGATGGAAAATGGATAACAGAGATAGAGAGAAACCTTGAACAAGGTTTAAGATTTCTTCTGTACAATTCACAACTGGGCAACAACGCCCCATCTTGGGCTGGGCTGCAAGGTAAATTCCCGGTCTTCCCCGGTGGTCTGATCTCCATTGTCCCCAGCTCCTTTTGTCTATGTTTATTACCTTCATTCGACCATTCATCGTCAAATCACGTGATGTCACTTCAACCACATCATACAGACAAACGTGTCATTCTGGCGTCAAATAACCACGTCATACGATTTACCTTGGCTAAAACCATGCCACAGAATATATTACATATATTCATATAAATTTTGCAGGTTGTTGTATATGAGTGCGGGGGATATCACAATGTTTGTCTGTCACGCTAGAGAAACCTTCTAAAATGGGCGTATAGTATAACCACAAGTAAATTGTATTTGTACTTTATACAAAAATCCGAAGAAAAGCTTTTGTGAATCAAACAGTTTTGTTGAAGTCACAAAAACAGCTTCCGTAAAATAAAGACGAAAGTAATTTGTGAAAAAAACAAACAAAACAAACAATGATTTGAAAAGGGACAATGGGGTGTTCTGATCTGGTGAGAAAACAGAGATGTCGAATGGAGAATTTCCATAACTAAAATCCGGGATCAGCGTTGTGTATCTTGAACTTACTATCGTTCATAGTTGGTCACGGAGTCTTTATCCCATTAAACATGATAATTATTTCGTCTTCAACTCTCTTGACCTTCTTACCAGGTCAGCCCTCAGTGTCTTCCACCAACTGACCCACTATCATTTAATTCTACCTCCTGCTGACTCGATCATCATGGCTTCTCTGTTTGAAGAGTTGACCAATGATAAGAAAGAGATGCTTCTAAGCTGTACTCTGATTGGCCAGGCGACCTAAACCTTTTCGTAAATAAGACCGTGACTGGCGAACCGATCCGACAACTAATTCCCGCTTAAGAATTAGAGCAAGCAACCTAAAAATATGTAGCCTCTCCTTTCGTCTGGATAACGGCGGCTACGCGACATGGCACGCAGTCTACTAGTTGCTTGAGTGGGTTCATCTATCCAGGCCCGTTTCAGTGCTGTCCGTTACTGAGTTGTGTCTGTTGGTGGCAATTTAGGGAATTTAATGAGATCTGCAACATGCTCCATACAACCTCAATGGGGTCCAAGTCTGGCGAGCAATCGGACACCAGTGGGGAACAGCATTGAACTGAGATGTGGTTTGAAACAATCTCTGGCGTTCTTGAATCACCTGTGAGCGCGCAGTTTTCTTGTGCCGCTGATATCCTAGATTTCATATATCCCAAGAATACCTTTGCTACACTGCCACAACTACACTACCTCTTTACATATTACGCAACACATAAGTCATTCGATTGAGTCCATTTGTACAGGAGAGGGAGAGTAAAACCATCCAGCATTTGCTGTCTTTAATTCTTACACACTTATCGTGTATCATTGGCCTTATCTGTCAATATGGTTCTATGAATTCCTGACCAAAGACGTTCCCTTTCTTCATGATTTTCAATATTCATCATACACATTGAGAGTTGAACTTGTTCAATCCGATTTTATGTCTCAAACTGCAAATCTTTCGCTTTAAATCACGATATTTTACTTATAAGCCCTTATGATGATTACCATCGATTCAAAGCTCAGTGAATGGCCTTCGCCTTGTTGTGCCCTGACCAGTAACCATCGACAGTGGACAGCTTCAACTTTCGAGAAATCCTCATTTTGCATACAATTTCGGGCAAAACAGAACCAGATTTAGTGAATTGCCTCTCGAATTATAATTATCATTATATCCGCTATATCTATTGATATGTTAAATGTAACATCGGGATTATGGCATCTGCTAACTCCCTGCACATGCTTTTACTATTTTCTGTGTATTTATATGTAATCGCAGTGTGCATAAGAAATCATGAGAGCAAATTAAAGTTTGGGTTCATTTGTCAAGTAAATACTACCCGTGATATCATTGTTTACACAAATAACTAAGCATAAAAATGGATCAGTGCACAATAAAAAGAAAAAAAAACAATCTCACGTTTTTGAATTCATGATCAAAATCGACATTTTTATAATTCAGTTCCGAAGGATTTTACAAGTATTTAATCGCATCGTATCAACACTCATCAACGTTCAGGTATTCTCAATCATAATTCGGCGGTTCTAAGAATTAATTACAAATGAAAAGACACTGAGTAACGTTAATGCTTCGTTCACTGTTTGTCTCTTTTTTTTTTTTTTTTCGTATTTATTTGCGTCTCACCATTCAAGTGTTATTCCTGGCTAAGGTCAAGGAGATGGCAGACATTTTTGAAAGTCAATTTCCCGTTTCCTGATTGACAAGTGGCGGCTTTATCGATTGCACGAGACACGATCACCAAAGCTAAGAAGACAAAAGAAATGAGGAACCGTAGGAAAGACAATACTAACTCTTAGGCATACCCAACAGCAGAGTAGAAATATTAAGAAGGAAAAAGGGGAGAAAGGGGAGAAGGGGAAAAAGAACAACGACAACTATTACTACTAATACTAATACTACTACTACTGCTGCTACTGTATCAACAGTGCCATGATAACAACAACACAAATGGCAACCAGAAAAAGGAAATCGGTGCAAGAAGTGAAGAAGTGAATACGAGGAACTGCAAAAATAAGAAACGTAATAAAGAAGTGACGAAAGACGAATCTGAGAATTTTACGAAGTGTTAACAGAAGTATTTGTTGCTGCATCTAAATTTAAGGCCAGATAAAAATTAAACTCCCAACCTTCTTGTGTTTTTTTTTTTTTTTTTTGTTTTTTGTTTTTTTTTGTGAAGCCTTGGAAAGAAAACCGATAGCAACCTCAGGCAGTTTTTTTTTATGTGCATGGTAAATTTGTTTCAGTGTAAATAGAAGATGTGACAATGTAATAAGACACGTGTACACTGCTGTTGTTCATTTATTCAGCACCGATCGCTAGTATCATTTCGCATTAATACCCTAGGGAAAGATATGAATCCAAAGCCCCTCAACGCTGTTCTAATCGGTAGGAGACGTTCGAAAAGTATTGTCCCTATCACAGTACATGCAGTCAGTCCAAGAGATCATCATCATCATCATCATCATCAGTTTTTCTTTATCATCCGTCGTTGGATATAGACCTTTCCTAAGATTCCCTACTCTTCTCCATCATGGGCGTCACAGAGCCAGAAATGTCTACCCTTGTCTAGTTCGTCTCTTCATCTTGTTTTCTGTCGGCTTTAGTTACGTATGTGATCTCGGGAGGGGGGATCCACATCGTGAGTTTTGATGTCCATAGGTCGTCTGCCATTCTTGCAACATGGCCAGTCCATTGCCCTCTGAGTTTTTTTATGGATTTCATGAAGTCTGGGATTCTTTTTTTTTCTCCTGATATATTGTGCTGCCTTGTATTCTCTCCGTAGAGATGCAAACGAATGTCAATATGCACAATTCATTAAAAGTTTTGGACACTGGTTTATGGAATACGGTATGAATTAACTTAGGAACTATTTCGTCAGCGTATGAGGCGGCGAACAATGCATGTGTGCTACAGCTACTGTATCATGTGGCTATGGTACCATTATGTGTGAAGTATAAGGGTTTCTCATAATAATGGTATATATATATATATATATATATATATATATATATATATATATATATATATATATATATATGTATATATATATATATGTGTGTGTGTGTGTGTGTGTGTGTGTGTGTGTTTGTGTGTGTATAACAAACATAGGCAAGAGAATGGAACGGCCCAAGCGTACCAAACAATTTTTTTATCTGGTTATTTTGACTTAATCATCTTTTACTCATTCAGTTTTTACACACATTGTATTTGGTGGTTCCCACTTGAGGTCAAGAGACAGCAGCACCACCACCCCCAACGTTTCAATAGTCTCTTCAGTATTCTGATTTTCGTAATGCTGTCGTTAGGATCGTTTGGATTCTTCTGTAGGATTGTAATTCATTTAATCACTTTTCCAAGTCTCTTGTAAACTATCTTATCTACTCCAGTAATGATGAAGGCATCTGCCATATTCGTGTTACATAATTTCCCAGTTCTTTCGCAAGACATACGTACTTTATCCAGATTGTCGAAAAATCTTCTTCTTCTTGCCTGCGATAACTATACCTGATCCCCTGGTATTTGATGGCTCGTTTCCATGTCAAAGTCCCAGAGGAATTTATGTTTTTATTCTATAAGACTGATTCTGGTTATATATATATATATATATATATATATATATATATATATATATATATATATATATATAGCACTGATTTGTATAATTAGATTCCAATCATTTGCACTGTTCCCAATGGGCCAGCTCCCCCTCCTCCATGCTTATTTTTATATTCCTTCTCAACTAACTTGCTGCATTCACTCATTATATGATCGACAGTCTCATCTCTAATTGTTGTTGTTGTTGTTGTTGTTGTTGTTGTTGTTGGCATTTGTTTAACTGGGCAAACTTAACCACAACGCTAGATTAATGCTGTCCCATGACACCAGGAACCAAGCACTTCATTTCTTTTTTAAATCATCTGAAGAAGACCAGAGAATGGAACGGTCCAACTGTTGTAAAATAAAGACGGACACAATAAGAAGAAAATTGACATTAGCAATAGAGAATCTCAAAAGAAAATCCTAATAAATGTTGGTAATCATCGTAAGTATTCATCGGAGCACCACCATGATCACAAGCATCACTGTGGACCTTTCCGCCACCGTCCTTATAGAGCAAAGTTATCAGTTAGAATTGCTCCATCTCACAATTGTCTACCCTTCTCACGTTTCCCTGGCCAATTAGTCGTAACTTTCTCTAGCGGCCACCGACTATCTTCTCTCTCGCCAACACGTCTTTTTTTTTTTTTTTTTCGGCCTTTTTCTTTTCTGTACATAGCTGTCCCTACTTCTTTCCACCCTCCGACGTATTTCTTAGGTCCGCCTATCCCCGCCTTTTCTACTTGTCACGTAGTCATAACTCAGACACCTTACCTACCATAAAGCAATTAGCTACCGGCTATCCGATCTCGTCTAATCTCGCGTACCTCGCGAGATTTGGACCATTAATGGCTCTTTGCGCAGCGAGCGATAGATAAGTCCTTCCATAAACGCAAGGGTTAAAAAGAGGGAATCGGCTTTCCTCAACTCCACAGGCTGGAGAGTAACGCTCAGGCTATTAATGTCTTCAAGGATTTTTTTATTATTTCTTTCGTTTATCTAATTTGTTTTTAGTTGTTGATATTTAAATTCTTTTTTGCTGACTTTCAGCTGCGTTTTTCGTGAGTGATTTTGTATTCGTATGTGTTTATCTTCACTTGTTTTTTTTCTTCCTTTTATCAGTTAGCAGTGTCCGGGGAAAAAAGACAAGCAAGGACAAACTGATACCAGTTGACCATTAAAAAAAGTGCCTACGATAAATATGATCATCGAGAGGTTTTTTCTAGAAAAAAATAGAACGAGTTATCCTGCTTTGATTATTCACATTCCCTTGCAAAAAAAATGGGACAAGCAAACTTAATTAATTATACCTTTTAATTGGAAATTAACGCATCAATCATTCTACTTATACTCACAAAGGATAAGCATAAGATTACGTCGTCGTTTATTATAATCAGAGACAATGCTATCAAATCGTTATTGTTATCGAAATAAGTCGGTCCCGAACAACTTATTCAAAATGACTTAGAAATTGATATCAGTTTCGAACTATTTTTTATATGAAGTTAATATTAATTCCATTTTACTTTTTATTGCGTAAAGTTGTTCATAGCTATAAATTTGATAAGATAACGATGGATTTATAATAATGAATGTAATTTTTTCCAATTTTTCTAATCTTTACTCAATCTTATCAGCCAGCCATTATTATTTGAAAACAACGTGCCCAAAAGTGATCACAATAAGTGGCTTCCACTGTGTTTAATACGACTGCCTTTAAAAAGCCGTTTAAAAAAATGAATTATTCAATCTTAGTAATCATGGAATCACTCAAATTCTGCGAAGAAAAACAGCAGATAGAGAATCTCATTATCCTTGGGCGTCATTCCACTAACCATGTTTATTAGAGAACTTATTAATTTATGTCCATTGGTTTCATATCCGGTCATTAGATAGGAAAGAATATGATCCCAATGCTTTTTTCCTTCAGCCAGGTTTTGGTAAGTAACAGGATGATTAATAGCATTGTCCTGCATGGCACCATGGTTAGAAGATGAGATAACGAGTGAGTTGGTTCTAAGACAAGGCAGTCTCCATTAATAAGCTCATCTGTTCACTTAGTGGCATTAAAATATTTTTACCCTCATAGTCAACTTTGACTGGTTCCAGTCATTTGGGAAATGCGCCGAATAAACGAAACAGGTGGTATTTCCAAGCTGAATTCAGGGTTTAAAAAAGTATTGGCATACGAAAGATTTAAGGCTATGCACCCATCTACAAGCCCTGTCGATTCCAAAGCAATTTTTCAGTTAAAATGCCAGTATCTTTACTCGGTGATAGAAAAAATAAATCAATGCTATGGGTTTATATTTGAAATTGAAATATCGCTTCGAAACGTTCGAACCATTTTTTTTTATTTATTAAAGAGTGTGAGACACTGAGTATAGATACTTTCTTTTTTTTCCAAGTAAACATTTAGGATAATCTCCTGAAATTTGAAGTTATTTGTTTTTTGTCTTTTTGTAATTTTCATTATTATTCCTCCATCGGTACTGTCTCCTAATGGGTTGGATACGAGTTCAAATCTCATCTACGGTCTTCCAAGGTGTAGAATACGATTTCAAGTTTCCTCTGCGGTATTCTGAGGTGTGTGATACGAGTTCAGGTCTCGTCTACGATCACCTTAGGCGTGAGTAGAGTTCTAGCCTCTTCTATGGTCTCTTGATATGTGGGATACTAGTTCTAGTCTCCTCTGTCGTCTCTTGATGTGATGGATACGATATCAAGTCTCGTCTACTGTCTGTTGGGGTGCAGTAGGAGCAAGCATGCGTCAAGAATTACCCACATGGAGTTAAAAAAGGATATTTAAAGCTCAAGGACAGTAAACGCTCATGAAGGTACCAACACAAACATTAGGTAGACTTGAAGAAGAATTAGGAGTTGGATTAATCAATTCCTTTGATGAACGCATTGCAAAAGAAGAGACCTTTTAGTTGATCGATAATTTTTGTTGCATGAAGACGCCCGTACCTCGAGCAAACAATCACAAAACTGGGATGGAAAGTTGTACTACATGTTTTTTAGATCTGTCAAACTAAGACCGTCACTTTATCGTTCGTTCCCTACCAGTCTTTTGGTCTGGTAAGCAGTTTCAACATGTTGAACACATGAAAGGTTTCTCGAATCGAAATCAGATTAGTTCTTTTATAATGGAATGCACAATGTGAAAACGTTGCTTAGTTTATTTGGCGGGTTGTGGAAAATATTTTGATGGCTGAATTGTAATGTTACGAACAAAAAGAAACTGCTTTAAATTTTTTTAATCGTTCTAATACAATGAGAGGGGGTGTAGGGCGGTGAAACGCTTATCGTTGTGGGAAACAGATCGGCGAACCTGTTTACATTTGTATCGCACAGACCCCTTGATAAATGTATGAATCAACTAGTTTCCCAAGGTATGGCTAAATATCTGGATACTTGGATCCCTTCAGCTCTTTAAGGTAGTCCAACTTGGAATAAATTACTTCGTCAAAAAATTATGGGCTTGGGGTTTGCAACTCCGGCCGAGGAAAGTACTTGCTAACAATACCCCAGCAGCATCGCAGATGTTGAGGCTGTGGCCCTATGCTCCAAAAGGAGTATACATGAATAAGGAAAAAGTACAATAAGAGTATCACACTTGCATGCAAAAACGAATGACATAGAATAAGAGAGCTGTGATCAGTCGAGGTAGCGACATCCGTTCTGGCGGCACTATTAAAGGATATACCCGTTCTAACGGTTTGTTTATCCATATTCTCGCCAGAAATTTTGCCGGACGTTGTACTTTTTCCCAAGCAAATCGAAAAATAGATGATTTGATCGTCGTATTTTTAATTTTCAATTTACCCCCCTCGTTAAAACAGCAAATTCATCATAATGGCATCTAATGAGGTTGCTGTAATAATGGGAATCAAATGCATTATGTGTGATAAACGAAAATCTTTTAATCATTACATTTGACCTTTCATTTGGATTTGGTTCAAGTAACGAACGAAGTTCGATGGACAGAGAAAATGAATTCGTTCCAATCCTGAAATCGAATGCAAAGAAGAGATCATAGTTTTCGGTTTGCTATTGAAATCTGTATTCCCTCGACAAATTTAGGGTTTTTCCATCATTTTGTCCATCTTGTATTAGGGGAAATCGGATGAATACCCATCGATTGTAAGATTTTGCCGGCAGGATTTTGGCTTACGATGGTGCATCTAACGTCCAAGCTTCATTGGAAATTTTGGAATAGGGAGAGTGTAGAGAAGAGGAAACTGAGCTCTCAATGGCACAAAAGGAACCATAAAAAGAACAGACGGATAGATAGATAGATAGATAGATAGATAGATA
Source organism: Thysanoteuthis rhombus (assembly GCA_963457665.1). Lineage (NCBI taxonomy): Eukaryota > Metazoa > Mollusca > Cephalopoda > Oegopsida > Thysanoteuthidae > Thysanoteuthis > Thysanoteuthis major. The sequence continues at coordinate 50,961,367 of OY735200.1, read as the reverse complement.
GATAGATAGATAGATTGCGCCATGCCGTGGTGTTTCATAAACTAGTCGACCATTACTACTGTGGATATTTCATCATCGTTGAGTAGCAAATTAGTCCTGCAGACAATAAAATAGAGGATTGAATGAGATCTTCACTAGGTGCCATGCCTTCATGGCTTTGTACTGTACAAAGCTATCCTTAAGATAGATAGATAGATAGATAGAACATAGAGACACATATATTTACAGACAGTGGCTGCTAATCAAATTGATTTAAAACTATGACAGAAGACAAAGAGAACAGAAAAAAAGTGAAAAGATGGCGAGGAGACTGCCACTAAAACAATGGGTCGGGAAAAGGAAGGATGGGATGGAAAGAAGAAAAAAAAAAAAAAAAGGAAAACCCTGCCAGAATCTATGGAGTGGCGGGAGGCTTTAACAAAAACTAAAAGAAATATTCAGAGGTGGTTTCGTTTGAATATCTTGCCAAATTAATCGGACAGTTGTATGTTGTTGGATTTGATTCAAATGTCTCCCTTCTTACGTATGCTTCGAGCTTTTCACTACGTTTCTTTGTAGATTTGTAGGAAAGTATTCTTTATCGGTAACCTTTTCAATGGTAATGTTACTATTTGTTTTGTTCGGTCATTTCTTCATGTTATAGTTTGCCGCTAATAGCAATAGCTGGAGTGGATGGAAGTGCCTACTGTTAACAGAGAAAAAAAAGACGATTTTGACTTCCTTTGTAGTTATGATACATGAAAAGTGTTGCCTTTTCCATATATATATATATATATATATATATATATATGTGTGTGTGTGTGTGTGTGTGTGTGTGTGTGTGTGCATATATATATATATATATATATATATATATATATATATATATATGTACATGTATATATATATATATATATACATATGTACATATATGTGTGTGTGCGTATATAAATATATATGTATACATATATGCATGAATCTGTGCATGTGTGCATACGTGTGTGTGTTACTGTATGTTAATTAGTCTGAATATATTGAAGGTGCTGCGGAGATTTTGAATGAACCAAATGCAGTACGGACTTGTGTCCTTACTCTTTATGAGCGGTAGACTAACGACTTCCAATGTCTACTTTGGAAAACTAATTCGGTAGAAACTAAGTGATAGGGTGATTTTTTATTTCATGCTCAAATATCCCGAGCTTTTGGGGTATGACCTTAACAGTTCGTCGAATGATTATCAATTATTTAATTAATTAATTGAATCTATTTAATGACATGAAAACTTCACCGAACGAAAATTGAAAAAAAACTTTAATGCTCACATACCACCAATTGTTCACTGGAACACTGATACCAACCTACAAAAACATACAACAAATAGCAAATCGTGAACACTGCACTCAAAATTTTATAATTAGAATATCAAACAAGATAAAATTCTGCAGAGATACTTATCAGTACAACTCCACCCTGAAAAATGCCAAGAAGTGCTGCCGAAAGTGCTTTATCTTTTAGACAATATCTACATTTGAAACCAAAGGTCCGTTTATTTAAATATTAAAAAGATGCTCCTTGTCTGTCATTATTTAATTATATATATATATATATATATATATATATATATATATATATATATATATATATATATATATATATATATATAGCTATCTGTGGATGACACAATAATTAAGGCTCCCTTATTCAGGGTTGAGCACTCTCAAGTGAGGTAACTTGTTCATTGTAAGCTTATGCAATGCTCTTCCAACATGGAATGGAGCACTCTGGTGGATAAGGAATATATATGATGAATAAATATATCGTTTAAATTCAACCTTACTGACCATCCAGTTCTGTGGAGTAGCGGGAGGATACCAGCCTCCAGGTCTGAAGGTAAGGTTTTGATCCTACCTTGTGGTACTGGATGGAATTATGGATAGTCTATAGCCACACCGAAAAGTTGTAGTACAACGAAGCAGCTGTCTGTGGATGACATTATATATATATATATATATATATATATATATATATATATATATATATATATAAGTCATTAGGAAATGGATACATGATCTGACTGAATGATTATAAATTGTATTATATTGAAACTTTATTTGAAATTATCTCCTGGTATCACTTAGGTCATCCTAAACAATGTAAATAGAATAAAAAATTAAAGGAAATTATGTCTTTATTTCTAATTCACGCTGGTTACTTTAACGGTCGAAGAGTGAAACGATCTAGAGTGTTGTGATGAAAAGCAACAATTAAAATAGCCCTTCAATGATTTACTGTAAACATTTATAAGTTGAATACATCCGTATACTTTTATTTTTTCATGGTTTGCAATGACTAAATCTGTTGTATTGTCTTAGATTGAATTTCAGAGATTTACAGTGTGCAACTTTTTCCGTTGTCCAGAACAATTTTCTTTCGTGTGCACAAACCATTAGCTTGCATGATCAAAATCCGAGTCATTAGTGCAATTATTAGTGAACTATTGTAGCTACCCAGTCGAAATTATGTTTGTGTTCCCATATGAACTAAAATGCTATTCACGTATTTTGTGATTTAGTTTCGTCTCTATCCTTGCTCTGATTGCATTTAAAATATTTTCTGGTATCTTGCATATTTTATGTCAATTATTATTACAACAGTGATTATCATATTATAATAATTGTAGAGATGAGAATGATTATCGTAGAGCTGAACAGTACAGAAGCTGGGTGGGGGAAGTAGCGGTAACGATTTAAAAGACCGTGATAGAAGAGATTTTAAATATTGTTGTTATTCTTGGCCTCGTAATTGATGATGCTACTAATAACGTCGGCGATGATGATGACAATAATATTAATAATGATGGTTGAGACATCGGTGCTGAGGTTGGCGTTGTTGATGAAGGCGCTGGTCAGGGTGGTGGTGGCGGTGGTGGTCATGAAGGGTGATGGAAAGAAGGTTGTCGTTTTGATTGATGGCAGTTTTTAAACCATCTTTCCCTTCGCTGTATTGGACTTTGCCGGAGGTGAGCGAGCCAGGTCGACCGTGGAGTATTAATGTGTCTGTATTGGGAGCCCAAAATCGACTTTAGTTTTGGCCGTTGGTTTGTTGGCTGGGGTCGGGCGAGCTCTTGGGGAGCAGAGGAAAGGAGGGTTATCATGTGATTACGCTGTCTGGGTAATTCTGAATTTTACCTACAATTTTATGAGCTCACAGCAACACTCATTTTTCTCGACGGAAGCCTAGCAAGCTGTCCAGTTGTTCAAGTTCGACCTGACGGGCGGAGGCGTGTTCCAGAATTAATGGCTTTTCTGACGTTGTTGTAGTTTGTCCGGAAAATGACCAAAGCCAAGAAGATATCTTCACAGTTTAAAATTTGCAAGTTTGGTAGAATACTAGGAGACCAACTACAATGTCTATAGCTATGAAGAGGACCAGAACACGAGGGAAACCATGAAGTTAGGCATAGCAGTTCATGTATGAAGTGAACAGAGTCGACACGGAACCGTATAATTAGGATAACCCCAACAGAAAAAAAAGGAGAAAAAAGAAAATGCATACAGATTGTACTATATTTTTTTAATTCCATAAGTAAACCAAGCGGAAAAATTGCCGATTCTGTTTTCCGAGGCAATGACCGGTGTACTACTTAGCATATGATCTCTAGTTATAATTGATACGATTAAATAATGGGCGTTCCATAGTCAACATTCTTCAGCAAGCTTGAAAACTGTCATAACTGAAGCAAGTTCGACAGTTTTTGGGTGCATATATATATATATATATATATATATATATATATATATATATATATATATATATATATATATATATGCGTTTATGTGTGTGTGGATTAGAATAGATTGATTTTTCACCATTCTTTAAATCAACTTCGGGATTTAATATACTAAGAACTGACACCAAGACGTACATTTCTAACTTTTATCATCATTCGAGGAATAAAGGAATATGATTAGAGAAATGAAATAAAAAAAGATTTCTGCAAAAATACACAAGATAGCATCCTTATCAGATTGTTAAGAGAGAAAATATATGAAAACTATAAAACTGAAACAGGATTTTACTGACATTTTTGCGCAAAATGTCTCTATAACTCGGAATATTTCGACCCGGTTATTGTTTCAATTGCGCATTAATCAACCACTTGAAAATTTCACTCTTTGAAATAGTTTCCTCAAAAAGCGACAAAAGCTAAGAATAGAATACTTTTTGTCGATTTTTAATACATCTAGTCGGGCTATCCAGACTTATCCAAGAACATAGTTCCAAAATCAACCTACCCTACTAAGGAAGTGCGAGTAGCGTCACGCTTACCTTCTAGCAAAACGAAATCAGCAAAACAAGTTCGAATTTCGGCTGGGGCTGCGTACGTTCACTCTGCACGAATGCACCTGGGTAAGACATGAATCCGTTTTTTGCGCTCTGCCTAATCGTCAGATATCTCGACAAAATATCTCATCACTGGCATGTTGTAATATCCGACCGAAGAAAGAGTTGGTTGGGCAATCACTTGTGGAAATCACTGGCCTTACCTGCCTTGCCTATAAGGGCTAAACATTATTTCACTCTTACTCAACTGTAACAGTGACCAAATATAAGTTCAAGGTCTCATTTGAATTGTTTTTTTCTTCAAAAAATATAGCACAAGTCTTACATTTATTGCATCAGTTTACATCTGAAGCAGTTGGGTCTCAAGTTTTTTTTTCTACCACTGAAAATAGGGGTCAAACTTCATTTTCAAGGAGATGGTGGCTATTTCAAAATTCATTTTCCTGTAATCAAACGCACTATGTGTTGAATGAATATCCTTTCCTGGGTATTTTTCTTTTCAGATTTTCATAACGGTTATATACAGGCAGTGGAAACAGATTTGGTAAACCGTGTTTGAAATCCGATGGATGTTGCTTATGTTCACTTCGAATGAGTATTCCTTGAGAAAAGGTCATAAATCCACTTTCCTGCACTTGGTCTCTTTGCCAGATATCATGAAAATGCCTCAACTTTTGCATATGGTTGACGAAGAAAAGGATGGGTTAGTAAGCATTTAAGCGAACAGCTTTCCTATAACTACCTTACCTGTTCAGGTGTAACATCAAAAAGCCATGTGTGAAGGGTTTATTTCATAAAATGTTCGATACATTCAACACTAAACATCATGTTGAGTTAGAGTAGAGCTCAAAACATGATGAAGTAATGAATTTGCTACACATAAACGTGTTTTTAGCAAATCCTTAACATCATTATATATATATATATATATATATATATATATATATATATATATATATATATATATAATAAGTTTATATATGATATAACACAATTTATAATTCATTTTGTCTGACCAAATGTGTCCATTTCTTAATGCATAACTGTCACGTTGAAAGAGACTTATAGACCAAGAATAAACGAGATGAGAATTTGATGTGGAAGCAGTTATTTTGGATTTGGCGTTACCAACGGCTGTTTAGTTCAATGGTAAGAACGACGGTACATTGAAGCAGCTACCCTATTGGTGGCTGGTTTCCCCATTCTTTAATTCTTTATTCTATTTACATTTTCTGTAGCAAGTGATATATCAACCGTGTTGCGACGGGAGATCATCTCAAATAAGTTTCTATGTAACACAATTTACGATTCATGCATATCTATCAATCAATAGGTCTGGTTAGTCACCCAATGGAAATGACCGCGGCACTTGCCTGTATACTGTGTTGGGGTGATCTATTGATATATTGGTGACCAATGAATAAATTTTATCTCTCACCTCCTGTTGGGGTTTGGTCACTAAAAAATCCGAAATCTAAAAATCCAATTCTCTGTAGAAAAAAAGTATGAACGTTTCCGGGCCCAAATCAAAGGACCAATTTAGCATAAACTTACGTTGTAAATTGGAATTCATACAAAAAAAACTATTTTGGGTTTCAGGGATTTTTTTAAAAAGAGAAAAAAAATTTCTTTCCAGCAATAAGGAGTTCATGTTCAAACTGTCAACCTTTGAAGCCCGTACGCTCGACATATACATAACTGTCCAACCAGCTATGATCATTTCAAATGAAGCAAACCTATGCTGAGAATTCTGGTTGACAGTTTTCAATGTATGTAATAAATAATTTTTGATATAACTTATAGTATATGTACTTATGTATGCATATACGTATTATTCTTTTTTCAAGTCAAGGGCTTGGTTCAAATCAGTTTTCTTCCTCCAAAAACATTTTTGAATGGATGAGTGAACATTTAGGCTTGCGAGATATTTTTTGATGACTGCTTTACCTGCATAGACAATAGCAACAAAAAGCCGTTACCTGTGTTGTCAACCTTGATAAGAACAATCAGCTAATATCTCTTCAATTAAACTTTTAAAATCTTTGATCTTCATTTTCATACCGTGAAGATGTACAATAGATAGCTTGAAGTTTTTGCGCGCTAGTCTCATGAAACCAATGAAACAAGTGGCTTATTAGTGACACTTGGGTTAGCAGAAAGAGAAAACGTTTTATTTGATTATTTTTTTATCTAAATTGGCCTGCCGGATGGTGTCGGTAACTAATAATTAATTCTAACGGTGCATAAAAATATAATCAGGCAACGAAGCGAGACAGTATCTAATTTCGTTTTATTTATTTCATCTTTGTTTATGTTTTCACTTTTCGGTGACCAAAAAACAATTACGAAATCGCTCAAAAGGGAAAGTTATAACTGATAAAGCGATAGATTAATTAGAACCTCTTTGAATGGGAATTTCTGATAAACCATCGAAAAATGATATTCGTTTATTGTTTTATATCAGGGTTGGGTTATTTTCTGTCTTTCAAGTTTACTGACGATGGAATTTTTGTTTCGTTTGTACGAAAAATATTGAGAGGGAAAAAATTAATTGACACCAATGAAAGTTGAGGGGATATTTGAAAACTGATCAAAACATTTCAGTTAAGAACACAGAACGTTTCTCCATGCGTTTCACGATCTATATATATATATATATATATATATATATATATGTGTGTGTGTGTGTGTGTGTGTGTGTGTGTGTGTGTGTGTGTGTGTGTGTGTGTGTGTGTCTTGGAAGCTTTAGAGCTATGAACCTTGAATATATTTTGCTTAAATTTCAAACGATTGGGTCATTTCAGACGGTTAGTTCCCAGTAGATGTTAATGTAAATTATGTGATTTTTCTATTGGTTTCACTGTTTACACATAATTAGATATTAGAGTAGTATGTGTGAATGTTCTTTGTTGGTATCATCAATTGATTACCATGAAACCGTTACGAGAATTTCAGAACAAAATAGTTAATTCAACTTGGTAAAGCAGTTTTAGGAATTTATCTTGGTTTTATATATATATATATATATATATATATATATATATATATATGTATATATATATATATATATGTGTGTGTGTATGTGTGTGTGTTTATATATATATATATGTGTGTAAATGTATATATATGTATATATATATACGCGTATATATATATATATATATATATATATATATATATATATATATATATATATATATAAATTCAAAATTCAAAATTCAAAATTCAAAAATCGCATTATATATTATTGAAACTGTACTTGGAATGATCTCCTGTTATTACACGGTAAATGTATCATTTGGTGTAGACAGCATAGATAGAATAAACAATTAAAGAAAAATGGGTCTGCTGCTTGAACTGAACCCGCAACCGATAGGGTAGCCACATCAACAAAGCGTTGTGCCTGTCATTTAGCTAAACAACTGACGGTAATGCAAAAACCCAAATAACTGACTCAACTCCATATTCTCGTTTTCTTTATTCATGGCCAATATCTGTTTCCTTTGTTGATTGAAAATTGTGAATGTATTTATGTGTAAGTAAGGTTAATATTCGGGTTAGATGATGAAAATAATTCTACATGAGATTATTTTTGTAATGGGCCTAGTGAGTGGGTTTTCCGTCCTTTCTAGCATATTATATGACTGAGTTAATAAATGTGATTGGATAGGGTGAGATAAATTTATAGATGAAATAAATTGATCTTGAATGAATCGGCATTAATATGGTTCAATTGAATTTTTACATAAAATTGCATTTTAACTTTAAATTGAAGGTAAATGAATGAGATGATTAGTTTGTGTCGTTAAATATGCAGTTTTGAATCGAGGCTCTCGGCTCAATTACTTTCAGTCATTAAAGTCATTATTTTGTAGTAAATAGCTTTTGATTGAAATTATTATTATTATAATTATTATTATTATTATTATTATTATTATTATTATTATTATTATTATTATTATTATTATTTGGAATCTCACACCAGTTGCCTGGCGGTAACCGCTGGAGTTTGAGTGACAGCAAGTCTCCTCAAGTCTCCAGCCCTCCTCCTCTAGTACTCATAGGTCGCAGTAATTCTGCGATTTACAGTTTCACACCGGTTGCCCAGTGGTTATCGCTGAAGGCTGAGTGACAATAAGTCTCCTCAGGTCTTCAGCTAACGTCTCCTCCCTTTTTCACCTATTATGTCTGGCCTAAAATTCGTTGCAGTATTTATATCTGTAGCACCTTCCTCAGTATCCGTGCAGTTCCCAGTAGTGCTGTGGTCTGTACGGTCTCTATCCTTCCCCTAATCCCGATCTCCTTCAGTCTCACCCTCAGCGTTTTGGGGACAGTTCCTAGAGCGCCCACTTTGACCGGTACTACTCTGGTTTTCATATTCCACATCTTCCTTAACTCTCTTGCTAGGTCCTGGTATTTTTCCCTTTTTTCACCCTCCTTCTTTTTTACTCTATGGTCTGCAGGTACAGCAACGACTAGTATATGGCAGGCCTTCCTTTTTTTGTCTACTATTACTAAATCCGGTCTTCCTGCCTGGATGAGGTGGTCATTTTGGATGTCAAAGTCCCACAGTAGTTTGTGGTTGTCATTCTCCAAAAGTGCCTCTGGTTTGTGCTGATACCACTTTTCCACATGATGGAATCCCATTTGTTTGCTTAGTTCCCAGTGTATCATCGTTGCTACTCTATCGTGTCTATGCTTATACTCCTTCTGGGCGAGTTGACTACATTCACTAGTTATGTGGTTTACTGTCTCATCTCTTTCACCGCACATGAGGCATTTGCTGTTTGTCTGTGTTCTGTCGATTTTTGTTTTTATGTAGTTTGTCCTTATGCATTTGTTTTGGGCTGCCATGATGAGGGATTCTGTTTCTCTCTTAAGGTTTCCCTTTTCGTAACCACGTCCATGATTTCTCGTCTGCTATATCTTTTATCTGTCTTTTAAACTCGCAGTACAATTTTTTCCCTTCCCATCTTTCTTTTCTTGTTTGCTGTACTGTTCCATTTTATCATTATTATTATTATTTGCAATCTCATACCAGTTGCCTGGTGGTAACCGCTGGAGTTTAAGTAACAGCAAGTCTCCTCAGGTCTCCAGCCCTTCTCTCCTAGTACTCATAGGCCACAGTAATACTGCAATTTACAGTTTCACACCGGTTGTCCAGTGGTCATTGCTGAAGGCTGAGTGACAATAAGTCTCCTCAGGTCTTCAGCTCTCTTTTCTTATCTTCCTCACCTATCACAGCAGCGCTGTGTTATGTACAGCCTTTACAATGTCTTTTTCTCTTTTTAGGTGGCTATTAGACCATTGTTAACAGCTGGAGTTGTAGGATCTCATATTATTATTATTATCATTATCATTATTACTAATATTATTATTATTGTTGTTGTTGTTGTTATAGTTATTATTACTATCATTATTGTTATTATTATTATTATTGTTGTTATTATTATCATTATTATTATTTACAATTCATTGCCAGGTCGATAATCTAGAGCAAAAGAAGGTTGGAGTAACGTTCAATTATCCACTCCACCAGTTTTATCTTGCGTTTGTGTTGCAGTCTTTTGCGTGTGTGTGTATGTGTGTTGCAGTTGTTTTGCGTGTGTGCACTGAAGTTTTTTGCGTGTGTGTTGTTTCCTCTTCGTTAAACAGATGATAGTACCGTTTCCAGTGTACGGACAGTGCCTGAAAGCTCTAAGTTCTGGATTTCACACTGAGAGAAGGGTCGTCAGGGGATCGGGCAAGATGTTTTTCGGTATCTTTTTTTGATCATTCTGAGGGCTCCAATAATAACGAGGATGGTCAGTGTTTTCAATTGCCACATTTTCTGTACATCAATTCCAAGGCCTTTGTACTTGCCTAATTTCACAAATTCCTTCATCATCATCATCATTATTATTATTATTATTATTATTATTATTAGGAATCTCACACCAGTTGCCTGGTGGTAACCGCTGGAGTTTGAGTGACAGCAAGTCTCCTCAAGTCTCCAGCCCTCCTCTCCTAGTATTCATAGGTCGCAGTAATTCTACGATTTACAGTTTCACACCGGTTGCCCAGTGGTTATCGCTGAAGGCTGAGTGACAATAAGTCTCCTCAGGTCCTCAGCTAACGTCTCCTCCCTCTTTCGCATATCATGACAGAGCTACTATTCGTTGCAGTACTTATATCTCTAGCACCTTCCTCAGTATCCGTGCAGTTCCAAGTAGCGCTGTGGTCTGTACGGTCTCTATCCTTCCCCTAATCCCGATCTCCTCCAGTCTCACCCTCAGCGTTTTGGGGACAGTTCCTATTGATATTATTATTTTATTATTATCATTATTATTGCTGTTAATAATAATAATAATAATAATAATAATAATAATAATAATAATAATAATAATATAATAATAATAATAATAATAATAATAATAATAATAATAATAATAATAATAATAATAATAATAATAATAATAACAATAATAATAATAATTGGTCTCGGTTGTAAACGTCCTGTTGTTCCTTGCTTATCTAATTAAGTGAATAAATGGGAGTTAGTGGATAGATTCATGGATGAAATAAGTTGAGTTTAAATGAATTAACATAAATGAGGTTCAATTGGATTTTTCTATTTGTAAGAAAATAAATGGGATTGTTAGTTCATAACATTCGATTTGTAATTTTCTGTGGAGCCTTGAATTCAATTTGTTTGTTTTTGTTTTTTTTTTGTCCCCAATTGCCATACCGTTCCTAACTGTTGACGTTTGAATCTTCAACATGAGAATTCGTGGTTCAATCTTGAATGATTTGATGAGAATAATTTGGAGGATTGCAGTGAACAGTAAATGTATCGTAATAATCTTTGTGCTATTGATGAGAAAAAAGATTCTGGGACATTATCAACTAAAGATAATTCATGCCGACGATGTATGCCTGGTTAATTATTTGAACTTATTTACACTTGTGAACAGGTTAGTCGGAGGGTATTTTAGATTTTAATTATTTTTTCAGATTTACCCTACATGAAACGAATCCATTCATTCATTATTTAGTTAATGAAGTTTTGTAAACCATTGTTGACCAATATTTTTAATTCTTACGCCACTATTTACCTTCATCTCAATGTCTTTGTTGCTTTCTATTTCATCTTTTTTTCATAATAACATTTTTTTAAAAACAACTAAAATTTTGAGAAAAAAAACCAATATTAGCATGAAAAAATATTAATGAACACTACAATATAATTCTATTATATGAGTGGCCCTTCAAAGTTTATTGAAATAATTAAATATCTTCTCTGAAAGTTTGATTTTAGTTATAACTGCAAGAAAATACCATAAGTGAGTCGTAAAAAAAGGATCCGTTTCTGCATTCTCACAGACTATTTCTGAGTAAATCTATGTGTTTGACTAAAAAAATATCGATTTTTCTGCAACTGAGAAAAAATTAAGACAAGTTTCAAAATGAACCGTTTTTCATTGAATGCTTTACTGCATCCATTTCTAATATGAGATTGGTAAAGTTTTAATTTATCAAAAGGTTTATGGTAGAAGGTGTATGGGTTTTTGTTACAGAAATGGTTAGCGGACAGGAAGATAGATTTAGAGTATTCGTGCATCCCTTCTTTGGAGCCCGTAATCTCCGTGAATGGCAAGGAACGACTGTTAATGAAGATTTTCCTTGCCAGAGAGCATCCCCTGCTGTAGAAAATAGCACGATGAAATCTTGATACTCGCATGGTGATCAGAGCACTTGTGTATTTTGAAAGTCTGCAATGTCAATAGGGTATAAAATCCGTCAATCGCAGTCTGTCCATATCAATCTATCAGCCTATCTGTCTGCAGGAATCAGTCGATCTATTAATCCATTTTGGTGATTTTTAGTTGCCATGAAATTGCCTGTTGACCTCAACACCTTGCAGATGGTGTTTTAGCCAAGATGAAATACGGGATATATATATATATATATATATATATATATATATATATATATATATATATATATATTATCATCATCATCAGTCTTTTATCGTCCGTCATTTGACATAGACCTTCCCCAGGATCTGCCACATTTCTTTCTCTGTCTCTCTCTTTCTCTCTGTCTCTGTCTCTCTCTCTCTCTCTCTCTCTCTCTCTGTCTATATATATATGTGTGTGTGTGTGTGTGTGTGTGTGTGTGTGTGTATGTGCGTGTGTGTGTGTGTGTGTGTGTGAGTGAGTGGGTGTTTGTGTGTGTGCATGTGTGTGTTATTAAGAAATGAATACATGATCCGACGGAATGATCATAAATTGCAATATATCATATTAAAACTCTTTTTTGTAATGATTTCCTGTTATTACAAGATGATTGCATCATTTGTCCATGACAAAAATAGAATAAACAACTAAAGAAAATAGACCTACAGCAGGAATCGAACCTTTGACCGATAGGGTTGCCGCTTCCCTGTAGCGTTGCTCTTACCATCGTGGTGTGTGTGCATGTGTGTGTTCGTGTTTATGTGTGTGCATGTGTGTCAGTAATTGACTATAAGTATGTGTGTGTGCACGCCTGAGAGTGGTAAAAAAGAGGCAAGTTAAGAAAAATGAACTGACATAGCTAGCAGCACCAGCAGCAACCATTATTACTAGTGAGTCAACTAGCGAGAACTAGCCTATCTATTTCAACACATGAAGTGCTGTTAACCAGCACTTCTCAAACTTGAAATCGAGACCACTGTGTGGGTTGCATAAAGATTATCTGGATTTGCAGAAATATTAAGATTAATAATTTAAGTTTTAATCTCTATTTAAATATCTACTCCTTTTGAGTTTATTGTGGAACAATTCAATGATATTCAATAATTTTACGAATACAATTTAGTTTTTGTTACAGTTTAGTACGTTTTTTAAAAAAAGTATTTATCCCATGATAAACAATAAACGCAGTAAATAATATTTTGCAAATTTTTTCCGAGTCGAGGGGTTAATTGCCTTGAATGTCCAATTACAGTCCAATTACAACTAAAAATAATTGTATAAGTGCCTATTGCTTCAATGAAACTGATTGAAGGATCGCGAAAACCTACTGGAAACCTTAATCATTAATTTGTGAGTAGTATCCACCCTCATCTGAATTTTTGTGTTGATCTTTAGGTTATGATATCTGTTACCAAAACAAGCAAAAAACGTATTGAAAATTTGTTTTCAGACAAATTTTTGAACACCTCTCTTACCTTTTAAAGAGTCACAGTCGTTAGGAATTTTTTTTTTTATTATTCAGGTTTTGCTATTTATAATGTAATTATATTGCTAAACTAGAAATTTACTCTCTGTCTATTGTACAAGATTGTTTTTCAAAAGCATAGAAATGTACTTGAACATAATTAAAAATGAAAAAAAAAAACATCCCGAAATAATTATTTTCACACAGGGAGTAACCTAAATACTTCAAATCTGTATTTTTGTAGAACTTAGCTGAAGTCAGATTCCAGGTCAGCGTCAGATCGAAAATTTCCAACGAACCAAGGAAAATGTTTTACTTCCAAAACTGCCAATTTCCAAAACAAAACGGAGGTTTTATTGATTGAAAGCACCGAAGATTTATACTGAAATATGCTTGCCTTATACGGTTTTCCGCTTCTAATGGTCAAACGAGTGTTGAAAGTTTTTAGTCTCAGCTCGGGTCGTAAATCTACTACAATTAGTTAACGGTGCAGATCAGAAGTAAAGAATAGGCTCCAAGTGAAAATGATCCATACATCAAAATTTCCGCTGTATTGTCAATTTTGAAGTTATTTTCCCCAGGTAATGCCAGGTTTCCCTTTTAGATTGTGTATATATATATATATATATATATATATATATATATATATATATATATATATATATATATATATATATATATATATATATATAGAGAGAGAGAGAGAGAGAGAGAGAGAGAGGGAGGGAGAGGGAGAGACAGAGAGAGGGAGAGACAAAGACAGAGAGAAATATATATATATGTATATATATATATATATATATACATAGAGAGACAGACAGACACACAGACAGAGACAGAGAGAAATATATATATATATATAGAGAGAGAGAGAGACAGACAGACAGACAGACAGACAGGCAGAGGGAGAGACAGAGACAGAGACGGAGAGAAATATATATATATATATATAGAGAGAGAGAGAGAGAGAGAGAGAGAGACAGACAGACCGACAGACAGATAGACAGACAGACAGAGACAGAGATAAATACATATATATATATATATATATATATATATATAGAGAGAGAGAGAGAGAGAGAGAGAGAGAGAGAGAGAGAAATGTTTAAAGGTTTTAGAGGAGGGTTCAGCATCAAAGTAGCAACACCGGGTATACTTGTACCAACTTCGGACAATGTTTAATACATGTCTTCTTAATTTATGTTTATCTGTAATCATTTGGGGGTATAAAGTGGAAGGACAAAAGTGTACAAAGATAACTTGGCCACAGAATGAACATAAGATAGGTAACGCTGAAGTCCAAAGCTCAATTCAGGTATTTTCAGAGCTAAGGGCAAACCTTTCCATTCTAACGGTTGCTAATTTGTATATATGGATATCTTGCCATCTGGGTGAACACAAAATATGTGTAACTGACCTTTGATGGCCTTTAAAATTCAGAATACTTTGGGCAATCTCGGAAGGGGTCATTTTTGTATTTTTGACCAAGTTTGTGATACTTCCTTTTAGAAGCACTGTGTTAAAATTTATCATGTAGCCTTTAAGCAAGATCGCTTTTCCTCTCTCTCTCTCACTCTCTCTTTTTCTCACTATATATATAAATATATATATATAAATATATATGTATATATATATATATATATGAATATATATATATATATATATATATATATATATATATATATATATATATATATATATATATACACACACACACACACACAGAGAAAAAGAAAGAGAGAGAGATAATGAATAGTCTAAGATATGTATATATACAAATTCAAGACTAAGACAAAATGATAGATAGCCCGTTTACGTATTGTACAATACATAGGTATACGAGCGTACTGATTGCTAAAAGTTGCAGAAATATAGGCACGGACAATTCTCAATTTTTCAGTATACCCACCTTGAAAATCAGTATTCGAAATCCTTGCAGTCATTTGGATCCCATTACCGAATACTCATACCAATGATCCATTGATAAGCTGTCAGAGCAAAACTCTTTGACAAATACTAGCGGGAGAGTAGAGAAGAACAGTCCAATAAATAAAAGGTCATAAACAACATCAAGATAGATGTAGAGTTTTATGACAAGGAAGGATAAAAGTCAGACTGAAAAGCATGCTTGATATTTCATAGATAAACCAGAGTACGCGTTTATGTCAATATTTCGATTTTTAGTCAGATTATCTTATTGGTTATTCAAATACTATTCGTCTGTACAAAACTATACACAAAATAACATGCATTCACAAGTAGATTGTAGACGAATGCATATAGCAGTTGTTATCTCGAAAAATACATATATATATATATATATATATATATATATACATATATATACACATATATATATATACATATATATGTATATATATATACATATATATGTATATATACATATATATATTTATATACATATATATATATATATATATATATATATATATATATATATATATATATATATATATATATATATGATATGGTTTTCCTTTTTTCTCTTCATGTATATACATGACAAGGAAAGATTCCAATCACCACTGTTTATTTATCCACCCGAAGGAAATAGGGTCTGAGAAAAATTGCGATAAAAAGCAACAAAAATATCAAGATGAAGGTAAATAGTAGCATAAAAATTGTTGGTAATGATTTACAAAACTATATATACTAAAATAGATAAATAAATCTGTTATTTACAATTAATGCATGTATATAGAGAGGAGGGAGGTGAGAT
>OY735200.1:50880121-50937621 GCA_963457665.1 Thysanoteuthis rhombus | reverse complement strand
CTTGTTTCACAGATGTATTCTTACAACATTCTATATCACCATCCATCGCAAATATTCAATATCATTTCTCTGGGAAACGCAATGTTTTGTTTCTGGGTAGAGAGTGTTATTTTCTATTGTTTATGTGCAAAAAAAAGATAGAAAATGGTTCTAATTCTCTTCAAACTCTGCTTTTCGTGGCCAGGATAGCAATATTCATATGTAATTGTTTTCTCTTACTTCATGTGATTAAAGATGCGGAAATTTCCCCCGTTGTTCAATCGAAAATAAGGAGATTTTAAATTATCACTGACTTGGTCACAAAAACAAAATTTGAGTGGAATAATTGACATTTTCAATAATTTCCAAAAATCAGGGAATAACACTTATTATCCAAAAACAAAAGGAGGAATTGCGCTGTGTTATTGTTATATATTTTTTAAATCTATGTATTTACTAAGCATAGCTTAGTATGACACCAGCTTTATGAAGAAACAAACATTGTCAAAGACAGCTGCAGACACATATGCAATCACACATACACAGGGATAGTTATATTAACACACAGAGACAATCACATCACTTAATATAAAGTGTATAAAGAACATAATCGTATACAATGGGCTACACAAATGTTCGGGCAATTTGTCTATGACAAAACATTACCTCTCTTAATACTTCGTTCCTACCATCTGTTTCGAAGAAGCCCCTTTTCTAGTTTGCACACTTGCTCACTAAAGTACAGCTCATGAAGGGTAGCGGTAAATGTATGTACTACACTCGGTCTGTGCGAGTTGTTGAAATTCCCCGAATTTCCGTAAGACCCACCGCTGACACAAGATTGCATACATGTGTAGTGTCAATGGGACACACATAGAATCCAACACAAGGAGACAATACCATCCACATCAGACAAACACTCGCATACGCAAACAGAAATGCACACACATACATAGAGAAAAACTCACACACATACACACGCAGATAACCACATATATATATATATATATATATATATATATATATATATATATATATATATACGAACACACACATGCACATGGGGAAACCCAGACAAGAGCACACTCACACACACATGCTTACTTCCCACACGTACATATACCTAGACATGATCAAACACATACTCATACCACACACACACAAGCAAATACACTTAGGTATAATCACGTACAGATACTTACACATTTACTTAATCTTATTTCCCTCGTCCCGTTTTCTTTTACCTGAATCAAATGCTAGTCCCAGATCCAACGGAACACAATTAACCGCGTGAGCGCGCTAATTTAGGCACCAAAATGAAGAAAAGATGGCGGAGAGAGAAAATAATAGACAGCAGAGAATAAGTTTCGAAAAATACGTGTGAGTATGAAAAATAATACAATTATTCCCCCTCACACGCACGCTTTTCTTGATTCGTATCACATTCTGCGTGAGGTACAATACTTCTTCTAGGTTCTCCACGATTTTTCTTGGGATTTTTTCTCCCAATTCTCGCCCCGTTTTCGAGATCTCGTAGGCAACTAAAGAAGTCTCGCCCTTATTGACTTATTAACCATAATCGAACAAGTACATCTGCAGCGACTCTGAGAGATTGGAATTAATAATCCAGTGCTAAACGAGAGCGTTAATATTATCGCTATCATCACCATCATCATCATCATCGTTGTCGTCGTTATAACTGTATTTATTGTTTTATTGTTCTTTTAATTATCAAAGATTCCATATAAGGAAGTTAATATCAGTGCAATAACTTTATTATAAGTGATGATCTATCTTTATAAAAGCTGTCTTTTGATTAAGATGCTGTCTTCAATTTCTAAAAAAAAAGTCATCATCAGTCCGAAAGTTGTTTGCGTTATTGGACTCATCTCTTCGTTTGTTAGTTTTCGTTACTACAACGTTTTAGTCGATCCTTTCGGCGGCTTCTTCTTCCAAATATACTTCCAAATGGAAAGGGATGAGGGCTCTTCTCTTCGCTACTGCAAACTAGAATATGGTAACACGCGGAAAAATACAAAGAGGTCCTGACAAATATACTGATCGGGTCAATCTTTTCACAGCAATGCATACATTACAGCATGTTCCATTCTTATCAATTCTGGTAATACACGCTATTCTTTGTTTCATATACGTATAAAAGCTCTCCGATCGTTTCCCTTTCAAGCAACGAAATCCATACGACGTTGAAAGCCACGGTGGCTTGACTGATACAGTTGTCTGCAAGGCTATATGATACGCCGCCCCCCTCCAATAAAATCTTATTGTCCAGTATTGCTCACATCTATCATTTGGGACCTTGTCGTCAAGAGTTGTGTTATCTCATCTCCTTCCAGGTATGGTCCGCTATACCATACTCTCCTATTTCTCTTCATTTGGATTTGCTCTTCAATTTTCATAAAACTATGGTATTTACTAATCATTGTCATTCAATTGTTCATTACTTGTATTCGTTTTCTCACCGTATCAACCGGTAGCTTTCTCTTGAAATCAGGATATAACAAGTCTCAATACTTTGGAACTCTCATCAATATTCTGGCTGATTTTAGGGGGTGCTGTTATCTGGTTGTTCCCGAGTCTACGTGAATTTCCAGTTCATCCAACCTCCGTAGGCGATTCGACACTTTTCACAGTCTACTATTGGTATGACTGTCACCTTTTTTCATTTTTTTTCAGTTTTCTGACAAGATCAAGATACTTTTGTAATTTCCTTTAAGTTTCACTTTGTGGTCTGATGGAACAGCAAAAAACACAGCCTGATACTATCTTTCCTTCGTCTTTACGACACCTTGATATGGAATTCTGACCTGGATTGAGTGACACGTTTGAATCTCAACATCCCAGAGGATTTTATGTTTCATTGTCTATTCCTCTTCACAACAAGGGTGCTTACTCATAATCGGGGATCAAATGATATAAACTGTTTCTAAAACTCGATCACTCTCATTATCCTACCAGATTTCAGTAGTGCTGTGGTCTTTATTATGCCAACTCTTCATTCCGAATGAGTTGATAACTCATGGCACCACGTATGTTACAAAGCTTTCTGGTACTGAAACTTTTCCATCTTCTTACAGCTTTATCCAATGAAATAGCGGAACGGTCATACCCTTTTAACTTTCATTGTTTCTTTTCTTTGTATACTATAATTAAGTCCGGTCTTAACACCGAAAGAATCTGGGTTTCTGGCTAAACCGGAATCACTTGAGCTGGTCACTGTTCTTACCCTTAGCTGCCTGCCTTTCTGTTCATGTCTCCTTTTGTATTTTTCCCTGGGCAAGTTTGTATAATATGGTAAATCATGTCTTGTCCTCTTCTGAACGGACGAAACAATGTTTTTGTCGATTTTAACCTTTATTGATTTTTGTTGTTCCTATCGCAATGATCATTCAATAATCACACAATAAACTAAAATTATTGACAGCTGCTCCTTATCTCACTGTCAGTTATATGACCGCCCTTAAAACAAAAACATTTTGTGCGCCAACCAAACCTTTACTTTTTTGTAGGGATGGGGGCACGGCCTCTACCTTGAATTTTGCGATTTTTAGCGACTCTCGGACGAGGTCTTGGTATAGATTTATTTCTCACTCATTTTTAGTTTCATCCCACAGGGCTGTCATCTGATATTGCTGATAGTCTTCTTCTTCTTCTTCTTCTTCTTCTTCTTCTTCTTCTTCTTCTTCTTCTTACTGTTATTATTATTATTATTATTATTATTATTATTATTATTATTATTATTAGTTGCAATCTTACACCAATTGCCTTGTGGTTACCTCTAGAGGTTGAGTGACAGCAAGTCTCCTCAAGTCTTACTGTGATTTACAGTTTCACATCAGTTGCCTCGTGGTTGGTGCTGGAGGCTGACTGACAATAAGTCTCCTCAAGTCTTCCGCCCATATCACTTCTTTCCCTCGCCTATCACGCTAGTGCTGTGGTTCATATCTCTGCTTTCATTTTCCTTCCCTATTAGGCCACTGCTAAGATTATCATTATTATTATTATTATTATTAGGAATCTCACACCAGTTGCCTAGTGATAACCGCTGGAGTTTGAGTGACAGCAAGTCTCCTCAAGTCTCCAGCCCTCCTCTCCTACTACTCATAGGTCGCAGTAATTCTACGATTTACAGTTTCACACCGGTTGCCCAGTGGTTATCGCTGAAGGCTGAGTGACAATAAGTCTCCTCAGGTCCTCAGCTAACGTCTCCTCCCTTTTTCGCATATCATGACAGAGCTACTATTCGTTGCAGTACTTATATCTCTAGTACCTTCCTCAGTATCCGTGCGGTTCCCAGTAGTGCTGTGGTCTGTACGGTCTCTATCCTCCCCCTAATCCCGATCTCCTCCAGTCTCTCCCTCAGCGTTTTGGGGACAGTTCCTAGTGCGCCCACTATGACCGGTACTACCCTGGTTTTCATGTTCCACATTTTCCTTAACTCCCTTGCTAAGTCCTGGTATTTTTCCCTTTTTTCACCCTCCTTCTTTTTTACTCTATGGTCTGCAGGTACAGCAACGTCTACTATTTGGCAGGCCTTCCTTTTTTTGTCTACTATTACTAAGTCCGGCCTTCTTGCCTGGATGAGGTGGTCAGTTTGGATGTCAAAGTCCCACAGTAGTTTGTGGTTGTCATTCTCCAAAACTGCCTCTGGCTTGTGCTGATACCACTTTTCCCCATGGTTGAATCCCATTTGTTTACTTAGTTCCCATTGTATCATCGTTGCTACTCTATCGTGTCTATGCTTATACTCCTTCTGGGCGAGCTGACTACATTCACTAGTTATGTGGTTTACTGTCTCATCTCTTTCACCGCACATGCGGCATTTGCTGTTTGTCTGTGTTCTGTCGATTTTTGATTTTATGTAGTTTGTCCTTATGCTTTTGTTTTGGGCTGCCATGATGAGCGATTCTGTTTCTCTCTTAAGGTTTCCCTTTCGTAACCACGTCCATGATTTCTCGTCCACTATATCTTTTATCTGTCTTTTAAACTCGCCGTACAATTTTTTCCCTTCCCACTTTTCTTTTCTAGTTTGCTGTACTGTTCCATTGTTTTCTACTTTATTGTTTGTTGCACTATCCCTCGCGCTCTTTATGATTTCTTCACTATTTGTTTGCACATATCTATCTAGGACTACTTTAGCTCACTGGACACAGTCTTCTATGCTGATGAGCCCCCTACCACCTTCTTTTCTCTTAACGTACAGTCTATCTGTATCATCCCTAGGGTGTAATGCTTTATGCATCGTCATAAGTTTCCTTGTTCGCCTATCCATTGATTGGAGCTCTTCCTTTGTCCATCCTAGAAATGGTCCAGTATACCTAACTACTGACACAGCCCAGATGTTCATTCCTTTTATTAGATTTCTGCTATTTAATTTGGTTTCTAATATTTTCCTTATCCTTCTGAGGTATTCTCTCTTAATTTTCTCCTTCATCTCTTCCCGTTTTATCGTGTCACATTCAAGGACACCTAGGTACTTGTATCGGTCTTGTGCAGTCAATGCCCTAATCTTGTTGTTGTCCGGAAGTTCAATTCCCTCAGTCATTGAAAGCCTTCCTTTGTGCATCACCATGATTGCACATTTTTCTATCCCAAACTCCATTCCTATGTCCTCACTATATTCCCTTACTTCGTTGAACAGAGTCTCAAGCTCTCCCCTGTTTTTTGCAAACAATTTAATATCGTCCATGTACATTAAGTGGTTGACCTTTCCTTTTGTTTTAGAGAAGTGGTATCCTTTGCTGTTTTTCAGGATTCTGTTAAGCGGTATCATTGTTAGAACAAATAATAGTGGGGACAAAGAGTCTCCTTGGAAGATTCCCCTTTTTATCCCTACCTCGGCTAGTTTGTCCCCTGCGGCTGTCAAATCTACTTTCCAGTCTTCCATCGAATTACCAATGAATTTAACCACCGGTTCGCTAATTTTGAACATTCTAAGGCATTCGAGTATCCAGCTATGTGGAATCATATCGTATGCCTTTTTGTAATCTCTCCATCCCATTGCGATATTCTTTCTCCTTTTCCTTACTTCTTTTAAGATCATCTGGTCTATGTAGAGTAAATCGTTTGCCCCTTTGGTTCCTATCCTACACCCTTTCTGTTCTTCTGGTAGTAGTCCCCTTCTATCCATTGACATGTATATTCTCTCTGCTATTTGCCCGGTCAGGATTTTCCACATAAGTGGTAGGCACGTGATTGGTCTATAGTTGCTTGCTATGTTCCCCTTTCCCGGGTCTTTTAGGATGAGGGTGGTTCTGCCTTTAGTCATCCATTCTGGTGCTTTGCCTTCATTTAGACAATTTTGGAGTAGGTGAGTGAGTCTGCCGTGTAACGTGGTGAATTTTTTGAACCAATACCCATGGATCCCGTCGGGCCCCGGTGCTTTCCAGTTGGCTACTTTCCTAAGAGTATGTTTCAATGTGTTTTCATTCAGAATTATCGGTTCCCCCTTGTCTATATCTTCTAGTTCTTTTCTCATGTTTCCTAACCATTGCGGTGTTACGTTGTGTCTTTTTGGGTGCCCCCATATGCTATTCCAATAGTTCTTGGCCTCTGTGGCATCAGGTTTCATGTCCTGCCTTCTTTCCCCATTTAAATCTTGGTAAAACTTTTTCTCATTGTTTTGGAATGTGCGGTTTTGTGTGTATTGGGCCGTTCTTAGTCTGTATCTTTTTAGTCTTGCCTCTTTGGCTAGTCTTTTCTGGTGTAACTCTTCGACTACAGTTGCGATGCCCTTTTGCGTTACTTTGTATTTGTTATAAAGTCTTACTCGTGGTCTGTCTGTGTGTGGTGTATTTCTAAGTAGTACTTCATCTCTCTGGAGTTGGGAGATCTGCCTTTGTAACCTTCTCTCCCAGTTGGGTTTCCCTTCCCTATTATTGCTCAGGTTCCTATCTTGTGTTGTGAAGCTTTGTGCTACCATTTTCGCCCCAGCGTAAATTAGGTTGTTGAGTTCTAGGAGGGTGTTCGTTTCTATGTGCTGTAAGAGGCAGTTGACCTGTTCGGTCACTTCTCCAACTTTCTTTCTGTCTTTTTCTCTTAGGGAGGGGAGTGTTGTTTTCTCTCCTCGCATGATCTCTTTCAAAGCTTGTATTTTGGTTTTCTCTTCTGCTGTTGGTGCCTCGTCGTCACCCTCTGGTGCATAGTTTACTATGGGGGTCTCATTTGTGCCCCGTTTTTTGCGGTAAAATGGTTAGGTTGTACTGTCATGATAGGGGTTTTTGGTTCTTTGAGGTAGCGCCAGACCTTGGTGGGTTGGTTAAGACCGATGTGGTTCAGAAATAACCGAAGAGCCCCACCAGCTCTTTTTGGTTCTTTTAAGGTAGCACCAGACCTTGGTGGGTTCGTTGTGGGCAATTAGCTCAGTGACACTCTCGGAGTCCCACCAGCTCTTACAACCCATGGTATAACCTTACATGGATAGGCCATTCTGCTGCACAGATATATCTATTTGGTGGTATGACCATCCCCTTCTACATTTAGACCTAACAATTAACACATTAAGCTTCGTCTGGGTGAAATTAACAACCTTGAAGGTCATACGTCTCCCTTAAATCTTCTAAGTCTTGACTTAGTATAAGTCTCGCAATCTGTGTTCTTTCCCAATGGTGGACTTCCCCCTATATCTACTTAGCAGTAAGGGGTCCTAACGGTCAGGGGTGGACAGACTCCATTCATTCATACTCGGGGGTAGCTAGGCATTAAACTATAAATTTTAAATTTAATTCCACTTACCCACGTGCAGCTCCAAGAAACAACAGACCACTCTCAACTTTTTTTTTTCTTTTCATTAGGCAGAATTTGGCAGTGGACAATTCATCTAGGTGAACATTTCTCAGAATCGCAAAGAAAACCATCTCAGAAGTAGAAATATCATCAATATGTCAAGAATAATCATTCTTAAAGCCTAAAGTAAAATATCTTTTAAACCTTCGAAAATCATCACTGGGTTCATTCATACGGTCCAAATGCTACAACTACCACTTATAATTATAATTAAAATTATTAAAATTATTATTATTATTATTATTATTATCATTATTGAGACAATATACATATGAGAATTTAGTCTGAGTTAGTTTTCAAAGTCAATCACCAGAAATCATTCAAAGAAAGAAATTTACCTTTTTGCCAAAAAATAAAATGCTTCTTCTACCGGCTAACCCGCAATCTGTGTTCTTTCCCCTATATCTACTTAGCAGTAAGGGGTCCTAACGGTCAGGGGTGGACAGACTCCATTCATTCATACTCGGGGGTAGCTAGGCATTAAACTATAAATTTTAAATTTAATTCCACTTACCCACGTGCAGCTCCAAGAAACAACAGACCACTCTCAACTTTTTTTTTTCTTTTCATTAGGCAGAATTTGGCAGTGGACAATTCATCTAGGTGAACATTTCTCAGAATCGCAAAGAAAACCATCTCAGAAGTAGAAATATCATCAATATGTCAAGAATAATCCTTCTTAAAGCCTAAAGTAAAATATCTTTTAAACCTTCGAAAATCATCACTGGGTTCATTCATACGGTCCAAATGTTACAACTACCACTTATAATTATTATTATTATTATCATTATTATTATTATTATTATTATTATTATTATTATTATTATTATTATTATTATTATTTCGGAATCTCAAACCAGTTGCCTGGTGGTAACCGCTGGAGTTTGAGTGACAGCAAGTCTCCTCAAGTCTCCAGCCCTCCTCTCCTACTACTCATAGGTCGCAGTAACTCTACGATTTAGTTTCACACCGGTTGCCCAGTGGTTATCGCTGAAGGCTGAGTGACAATAAGTCTCCTCAGGTCCTCAGCTAACGTCTCCTCCCTTTTTCGCATATCATGACAGAGCTACTATTCGTTGCAGTACTTATATCTCTTGCACCTTCCTCAGTATCCGTGCAGTTCCAAGTAGCGCTGTGGTCTGTACGGTCTCTATCCTCCCCCTGATCCCGATATCCTCCAGTCTCTCCCTCAGCGTTTTGGGGACAGTTCCTAGTGCTCCCACTATGACCGGTACTACCCTGGTTTTCATGTTCCACATTTTCCTTAACTCCCTTGCTAGGTCCTGGTATTTTTCCCTTTTTTCACCCTCCTTCTTTTTTACTCTATGGTCTGCAGGCACAGCAACGTCTACTATTTGGCAGGCCTTCCTTTTTTTGTCTACTATTACTAAGTCCGGCCTTCTTGCCTGGATGAGGTGGTCAGTTTGGATGTCAAAGTCCCACAAAAGTTTGTGGTTGTCATTCTCCAAAATTGCTGCTGTACTTTCTCACCAGTTGCCTGATGGTCCATGCTGGAGACTGACTGACAGCAAGTGTCCTCAAGTCTCAAGCCCTCTTCCCAACACTCTCACAAACTGGAACTGTGCTGTGGTTTGCAGTTTCATACCTGTGACGCAGTGGTGCTGGCTGAAGGCTGAGTGACAGTAAGTCGCCGCAGGTCTCCAGTCCTCCCCTCATATCTTCCTCGTATGACAGCAGTGCTGTGGTTTGTACCGTCTCGACCATGCCTGTTATGCCATTACTAACGACTGCAGGTCGGATGTTTTATATTCCAGTACTCTTCTCCGTAATAATGACTGTATACACTTTGTTACACTTCAGTTATGTTTATTATTATTATAAATTTCACGCCAGTTGCCTGGTGGTTACCGTTGGAGGTTGAGTGATAGCAAGCCTCCTTAAGTGTTCTGCACGGATACTGAGGAAAGTGCTAGACATATAAGATCTACGACCCCAGCTGTTAGCAGTGGCATACCAGAGGAGGTATGAACCACAACATTAGTGTGATGAGTGAGGGAGAGATGAGATGTATATTGAAGACCTGAGGAGACTTATTGTCACTCAGCTTTCAGCAATGACCACCGGGCAACTGGTGTGATACTGTAAACCACTGTATTGCTGTGGACTATGAGAGTGTGAAGAGGACGGCTGAAGACTTGAGGGAGATTTGCTGTCACTCAACCTTCAGCAGTAACCACAGGGCAACAGGTGTGAAATTGCTAATAATAATAATAATAATAATAATAATAATAATAATGATAATAATAATGATAATAATAATAATAATGATAATAATAATAATAATAATGATAATGATAATAAGTTTTCAAACAAGTAGTAGCTAATGGTTTACAACAGAGATTAAGTGACAGTAAGTTTCCTCAATACTAAAACAGTTAAATCAATGCATTATTTATTATGTAGCTCTTTTATTTATTGAAACTATTAACTGATGATCAACTATTCTTGTTTTCTGATTTCTTTACGTTTTTTTTTTTGTGTGTGTGTGTGTGTTTGTGTTACTCTTCTTCCAGGGAGATCAACAGTCAAAATTCTTTGAGGAATGAGTGAGCAGATCAGCATTAAAGAAAAGGGCCATCAGTTCATAAGATTTCAAGCAAGTCCACAGTTATAATGAGTGAGTTATATTGACACACATTTTCGTGACAGGTGTTTTGTCCTTTATTTTGTTGTCACGTTGATTTATTATCAGGCCTGACTTACTTCAAAAATGGTCGAAGATTCGTCATGCTAGAAAGTCGGTCCTCTCAGCATAATTCGACTGCTTTGAAAGCCGTCTTGCACCCGAAAGGTCGGCCAGTCAATACATAAGAACACAAAACCAAACATTCTAGGAAAGTCTTGTATGTTAAACGAATTCTAATACGTCAATCACTGCTGCTCTCTCTGGTAGAGAAATAGATGATTCACCGACCTTTCTGCACCAGCAATACAGCACACGACAAATAAGTGAAAAGATAATTCTGCGTGAGCAACCTCAAAAAAAAACGAAAAAAACTATGGACTTGGCACAATTCATAGAGCTACAATAGTTGGGGAAAAATCGAGTTTAAATACTTGAGGAAAATCATTTATGTGGCTCCATTTGTTAACTTACAGTTAACAGATACTCAAGTTTATGGGCTTTATTTCCTTAGGCATTAACTTATTCTATATCTTATCTCATATCAGATATATATATATAAGTTCAAAACAAACTATTGAGTTGAAACGATTTATTGAAATCCAAGAATTAAATTAGTTGTTCTATTTTGCAAATACTATGGTTTATTTAGTTTTAATTTAGTAATAGTATTATTAACATAATGTTATGTTTCTGATCAACTTCAGATTTCATATGGGCACTTCTACTGAACTCCTATTTCGAAGCCTACAGAGCGACTAGTCTGTATTTCAATAAGTATAGACCATATCCACCAAATAATTATATTACAGTTGATCCTCATTGTCGCTCTATTAGCCAATACTCCTTTTTGTCTGTCCATTTCTAACGACAATTATTTCTTGTTTGTCAAATATAATAATCCGACAACCGGTTGAATTTTCTTTTTTTTATCATGTCCATGTTCTTTCATCATTTTGTTCAGCATGTTTATCCCGGACAGAACCCCAGCATTCCTCACGGGCCGTTAAAGGAAATAAAAACAAGACAAAACAATCCACGAATCACCAGAGCACCAGATTTTGGCGCGAAAAACTCGTGGGAAAGCGAAAGTAGAAAGATAAAAAAAAAACTTGCAGGTGCCATTGGCCAACACGTTTTTGGCAGCCAGTTGGCCGTTTCGACAAGCAGAGGTGGCAGCAGTAATCGTGAGGGCTGAGGTAGTAAAGATAGAAAATCTAGTGAATCGGGAGAGGAATATGGAGTCGAAACATGGAGGTGTGCTGACCTCTTCTCTGGCGTGCAGGTTCTGATACGGAACGATGTATCAGGGCTGGGTTGAATGTGAGAGAAGAGGGATGGAGAGACAGGAAGTTCTGCCTGGGTGCGTCTGTCGATAGAATCGAGGGTAAGAAAAAAGGGGGGGCTGAATGGGAGGAGAGAAACTTGAAGAAACTTTTAGAAAGAAAGATAGAAGGAAATTGGAATGAAATAAAGTGAAAGGGGCATTGGATGGGGGAAATAAAAGGAAAGAGATTCACGAAAGAAAGGAAAGAAAAAAGAAAACCATACAGTTAGACTGAAAGAAAGAGGAAAAAATGAACAGAAGAGATGAGAACGAAAGAAAAGAGAAAAACCAATGTAGAAAAGACAGAAAAGGACAGGAGGGAAAAGAGTGAAAAAAAGGAAGGGCAAAAATTTGAAGAAGAATGATAACAGAGTAGGAAAAAGAAAGAAAGATGAAGGAAAACAGAATTGAAAAGAAAGAAAGACAGAAAGGAAGAAAGAGAGAAAGAAAATATTAGGCTAAAAAATCGATAAGGGAAATGAAGTCAAGGAATATGAGAAAGAAGATATTAAAAAACCCGAAAAAAAGGAAATATCAAAACGTAAGGAAGGGAAAAAAGAGAGGAAGAAAGATGAAGGAAAACAGAAGTGAAACAAAGAAGAAGGAAAGAAAGAAAACTGGAGTGGAATGAAAGAAAGAAAGACAGAAAATATAAAGTTAAAAATCGATAAAGAAAATGAAGTCAAGAAAGATAGAAAAAAAGAAGATATTAAAAAAACAAAAGAAGATCTATCGAAATGTAAGGAAGGAAAACAGAAGTGAAAAGAAGAAGATGGAAAGAAAGATGAAGGAAAACAGATGTGAAAAAAGAAAGCAAGAAAGAAAATATAAAGTTGAGAAATCGATAAATAAAGTCCAGAAAGATAGAAAAAAAGATATTAGAAAATCAAAAAAAAAGGGAAATATCGAAACGTAAGGAAGGAAAAAAGGAAGGAAGGAAGGAAGAGAATGAAAATGGACGAAACATTTGAACAGACGGAAGGAAATGCCACCAAATCATTTCACCGGCACTTTCTTGAAGCATGGCTTACGTGATGCTTTTGCGTGCGGAATGCAACGTTTCTGTCCGAAATAGGAGCCGGGAAAACGGAAGAGTGCGCCTGAGTCCATCATGGCAAAATATGGCTGCTGAGTCTGGCGAGGCGCCATCTTGGCTCACTGCTGACTGGTGATGCTTGGCCATTTGCATCATGGGAAGGGAATGTAACAGAAATGCAGTAATCGGCAGCAGCCAATAAAAAAACCTATAATCAACTCTATGCCTTTGCGCTTTTCATCGACAGATCACTTTATGAAGTAAACTTGGTAACTAACAAGAAATATACGTATGAATAAACTGGAATAGATAGATTGATAGATAAATAATTATATAGATAGATGGACACAAAGAGCTTGACATGAACGATGCTATTGAAAGAGAAATATTGTAGAGCGATGGTTAGCTTGTCAGTATCGAAAGGCACTGAGGGGGTATTAAATCCTATGATGTCCTACTTTTATGATCTTGTTATATATTGTTGAATATATTTTACGCTTAGTTACTATCCCATGCAAACATACTTATGAACACATAACTAAATAGATTGATAGATAGATAGATAGATAGATAACAAAGTATTGTCGCACTTGGAATTTCATTGTTGTTAGGTTAGAGAGACTGTTAATAAAAATGGCGTTCTTAGTCTTTTCAAGGATTGTTCAGTCAAACGTACATATCAAAATTGTCAAGTACATTCGAAGACTTTTGATCGCACAAACCTGATACATATATACATATATTGTGAGATGGATATATATGTGATCAGACAGAATGATTATAAATTGTGTTATATTGAATATACAAAATAGATAGCAGTTTTCAATCCAAATTTTCTTTAGTTGTTTATTCAATTTACGTTGTCTAGACCAAGTGATATATTGACCAAATTGACGAAAGATCATTCCAAATAAGAGTCCCTATACAACATAACGCAATTTATAATCATTCTATCAGGTCATATACATCCATTTCTCAATACGTAACCGTCGGATCATATATCTCCATTTCTTAATACATAGCTGTTGTGTTCAAAGAAACGAATAATCTGGAGTGAAAACAGTTATTTGGGACTTTGATTTACTTGTGATTGTTTAGCCCAATTATAAATACAACGCTATGTTGAAGCAGCTACCTTATCGGTCGCAGGTTCGATTCCTGCAGCAGCACCAATTTTTTCAATTATTTATACTACTTACGTTGCCTTGACCAAGTGATATATCGATTTATGAGATCAGTTCAAATAATAATTTAGAAAGCAATTCATAATCATGTATATGAATAGCTGAACAGCCTGTCTACGCCGGGTGAGCATTCAAAAGATGGATTTGAAGCTTGTTATAATAACAGTTAAATCATTAGTTAGTATTGATGATTAAGAAAAGATTGTATTTGAGCACTTCTTGGTAAATCAAAGTTCTTCCGCTTGACAGATTAGGCTGTCGGTTAGAAAACCTTATATGCATTCGTCTGCAAGTGAAGCGTACCATTTTGAGAGGTTAAAGATTAGAGCTTGATTCAGGGATAAGTTAAATAAAATACAGTTTAAGGCCCCTCGATCCGCTAGAGCCTCCAAAAATGTGAAAGGTATTTTTGTTTCCAAATTTTGTAAGACGTTCAGGCAAAATTTTTCTGAAAAAAAGTGGTGTTCAAACTTAACATAGAGCCCCACGAAGTCTAAATCCGGAAATGTTTAGGAAGCATGCGCACTTGAGCGTACGAATTGAATATGAGACTAATCATTATTTTTCTTTTGTCTCAGAAAAGAGATTTAAACTGTTTCATTCATGTTATACTCGATTGCAATATTAAACATGTAAACTGGCTTATGCATTTACTCCATTATATATATATATATATATATATATATATATATATATATATATATATATATATATATATATATATATGATGTCTAGAAAGCTTTCCGGCTTTAAACACTGAATGCATAAAAAAAACCTTTTGAAATTTTTTTTTGTGTCACTTCAATCACTTATTTCCAAATATCTATTAACGCAATTTATGTATTATCTAATGTTTTACATATAATTCGTTATTGTGGTATTATGTGTGAATTTTCTCTTGTTGGGATCACCAGCTGTTTACCATGTAAGTGTTTAGGGGATTTTATAAACAAAACAATTATGTTAACATAACACCCTGGCTGTGTTAATCAAACCCCACCCCCCTTTCATTTATGATTTTGATATATAGCTTATGGCGTTCATGTATGTTTTTATTTTATATAAGTTTTTATCATAATGTATTGTTTATGGATGTTATATCATACTACAGATCATTTAGATTTTTTTTAACAGGACTTACTTACATAGGTCACTCAAAAACGTATTTAACGATAAGGGATCAGTAAGTATAAAAATAGGCGTGACTTGTTGTTTGTGCCCCTCCTGTTAAGTGTTTATCCATGTGAATATAAAATCTGCTGTGTCGGTTTTGATCTCAGACTTCATGCAAACCAACTTATGGTATCATCTTTGAGAATACTAATTACACAGAAAATTTTGTAGAGTTTATTTTCTACCAACATATTTAACTGGAGAGTTTTATCATTTTTTTCGACTAAACTTGAAGTTAATCTTCCCACGTCTTATACCATTTTGCTTCCTTCAATTTGTTTTTTTCCATGAAATTATCAAATGGATTATCCTTATAAATGATTGAAACAAAACGAAACCACTTTCTAGCGTTAATAACACCTCAATGGGCGATCCCATTATTATACCGACGCAATTTTTTACTTGGCATTCCATGTTCGATCTCCAATCAACCCAACTACCTATCAGTCTGACAAATGGAACAGACACAAATGTTTTCCCTTCTCCCAGGTTCAAGTCAATACAATGATTTTCCGCACTGATAAAGACTTGATCCATCTCTTTCGTTTACCTAATCCCTTAACATTATTACAAATACATTTTATATAATATACATTATTCATTTATTTAATTTTTATACTCTTGTTGATATATGCTTTAATTTTCGTTATCATTTCATTATGGTCAGGCTGATAGGTTTCAAAGGGATCAGCATGTATCGTCATGGCGATTCTAAATTCTCTAAAAGTCTTATTAATTTCACCACCTTGATTGGCCTATCTTGCAGATGAACAAACAATTTTCAGTATAAAATCAATAAATCTAAGGAAAACTCGGGCTATTCGTGAATATTCTAATTATATTGTACTTCAAAATGAAATTCATTGGTCGTTTATGTAATTTTGTGTCAATTATATCAAATGAAAATTCGTACCATCGATGTGATATCTTCAGATTGGAGCATTATTCTAAAGGCTACATCATCCGATATTTTCTTTTTTGTTTGATTCAGATGTGTCATAATGTGATTGGAAGATCCAGAAACATCATCATCAATACACTTTGGGACTCAAGAAGAATCATACATCGTTTTGGACTATATATCAAAATATAGTCTTTAACGATAAATAACACGCATGGCTTTAATATCATCTTTCTTCTTTTGCCTGATTTTACTTATGGTTCCATCTATCTCACCTGAGCTATTATAGCCATTTCCTCGAAATTTCCTGCATTGGAAAAGATGGATTGGTATATACCTCTCTGAAAGGGTCAATTACATCTTGACTACCCTTAGTACTAGTTCAATGTATAATCATTCTTTTATTGGGAAGCGCATTTCGTCTGTGTAATGCAATTTACAGTTTTTACACGATAACAGATGAATAAGATTTTGTGACTTGTATGAACATTTCCGCTGAAGTAGTTTATGACTGAAAATATTTTGCTACTTATATTAGATTTATAATCTTTTTCTGTGACTAAGATATCACACGTTTTACATAATGATGCCCCATAAGGAGTCACTATGAAATTGTTCGCTAAACGAACCCCATTCAGGATTTCCTACTTCGGTGCTCCAAGTGAAAAAGGTATTACCCTGTGGGGGTCTACTTGACCGCCTAGGGGATAAGCCCTAAGGGAATTCACTAGCTCTGAGGGCTGTTCAGCTCTGAGATGGGGACTAGTTTAAACAGGCACAATCCAATATGTAAAAAGATTTTTCAATTTTTATATTTTTGTTTTTTATTTGAACAAGCTCTAGTATCTTTGGCATTTTGGGTATATATATATATATATATATATATATATATATATATATATATATATATATATATATATATATCCACGTGTGCACCTGTGTGTGTTTGTTTATGTGTTGTAGTTTTGGTATATATATATATATATATATATATATATATATATATATATATATATATATATATATATACATAATGAGTATTTATATATGTGAATGCATGTGTGTATAAGTGTGTGTGTGTGTGTGTGTGTGGCTCTGTAACAATTTTTGAATGTATGTCTTTTATGCAAGATTGAAAGAAAGAGAGGGGGCCGGGGATAAGGGTCGTGCCAGCAATGGTGTGTAATCTGACGCAAATAATTTCGCCAAGGAGCGCGTCACGACTACTGACGTCAAGGTCTTGAAGGATTTCCTTAATGGATGTTCGATTCAGACCTATCCATTCGGCTATTGACGGTCTTCACCAATACAGATTTCCTCAGAGAGACATTGTTAGGATGGAAGGGAGGAAGAAAGGAAAGGAGAAAAGAGTGAATGAAGGAAAAGGGAGAAAATAACGTGTTTGATTAACAGAGACAGAGAGAAACTGACAGGGATAGAGAGAGAGAATGAGAATGAAAATGGTTAAAAGAAAAGGAAGAAAAGGATAACTGCTATAATGCAAGAAATATTTAACACTCGATCCTATTCTACGCATGTTTATCGATATTCAAGCTTAGCTTAACATGCTACTAAATAGAATAGCATCAAGTCTTGGAAAATCAGCATCCCAATTCCATTTTTTTTACCTGGATTATAATATCAGTGGGAAATACTCAACTATCTCAACAACAAGGAAAGCCTATTATTTTGCGGCTCTTTTTCACACACACATATACAAATTGTTCTCTCTAACTATAATTCACAATACTTTTGAGAAGCACCTCATACTTCAGTGAGCATAACCTCTGCGAAATCACTAACACTCATTTTTCACTCCCTTAATGATTTTAGAAGGTGTACTACACATGAGATGTTGTGGAAAATGTACGTACAGCATTCGGTTAACTTGCACAGTTAAATTTCACCGAACTTTCGGGTAGCATCTCGTATATAGATTTAAGGCTCTTTCACGGCAGACGGGGGAAAAGGTTCGGCAACCGGATAGAGTTTTGCTTCAGTGTTACCACTTCTCAGTGGATAAGAAATATGGGACAATAAAGCTGGCTGAATCAGATATTATGCTCTGATCCCGGAATCTACGGAAAACCACAGTTTGTAAGTTTTTGATTTTAACTTACATCGAGTTTTAACTTGGCTTTGGAGCACGTTGAAAAATCAATAGTGGAGCAGTTAAGATCACTATTTGAGACATGTATTACGATAAAAGCAAACGATTTGATGTGTTTGATCCACAGAGCTTTGATATCAAATCCGCCCAATTATCCATTTGAAAATCCAAGATGGTGGCCATTTCTGAAGATAGCCTAATCCCTGCCCCGAGTTGATTTTTTCGTAGATATATCTGCAGTTGTCTGATCTCGATTATTTGGATGTCGATTTGTACGTTGTGAAATGTTTTATGATATTTTTCCTCTAGTTTAACGCTGGTAAAATGACTTTGGTGATATAATGTGACATTATTATTATTATTATTATTATTATTATTATTATTATTATTATTATTATTATTATTATTATTATTATTATTATTATTATTATTTGCAATCTCACACCAGTTGCCTGGTGGTAACCGCTGGAGTTTGAGTGACAGCAAGTCTCCTCAAGTCTCCAGCCTTCCTCTCCTAGTATTCATAGGTCTCAGTATTAATGAGATTTACAGTTTCACTCCTATCATCATCATCATCATCATCATCATCATTATTATTATTATTATTATTATTATTATTATTATTATTATAAATGATAAAAATGTTTACCTTTGTAATTATATTGGAATTCAATCTTCCAATCGAAACTGTTTATATCGATTTCTCAAACCAATCCTCTTGAGAAAGACGTATATTCATCATCCCTTTTACGATGACCTCTTGATAATGATATTTTCCATAGTCAAGCCACTGGTACAACACCATTGAAAGGAAGAGGGTGAGCGAAAAAAATGTCCGAAGCCTTGAATAAATACTGCCCAGATAGTAGTAGCAAAATACCTGATTAGACGATTGTCAGCCTTGACAACGGGGCCAATGATTAGTCCGTTATATATATGTAAGAGCACTTTGGTGGATAGAGAATTCTACGTGAATAAATTCAACCATACTGACCGTCCAGTTCTGCATAGGGCAGAGGTAAAAATGCCAGCCTCTGGGTCTGAAGTGAGGGTTTCAATCCTACTTATGTTACTAAATGGGATAATGGATAGTCAAATTGATAGACAAATCATTTGTTATATATATATATATATATATATGTATATATATATATATATATATATATATATATATATATATTAAATCATTTAACATATATATATATATTAAATCATTTAACATATATATATATATATTAAATCATTTGTCTAAATGTTCATTTGAAACCATCTATAATGTATTATTGTGTAGTCAATGTAGAATGTCTGTTTTTTTGCATCCATCTAACTCGTCTATTTTTATCTTAGGAGTAGCTTTATCCAATCTTATCAATATTGCTTTTTATCGTAACTTTCCCTTTATATTGACTTATGTATATATTGTACATATATTCATACGTAGATAAATGTGCATCTCTGTCTACATGTGTCTATTCTAGGGAAAAGAAAGGCGTCTTTATAACACATTTGGCCTTGGAATTAAAGCGCAGATAGTCCTTCGTAACTTCCTCTACACTTTATATGCATTTGCCACGCTCTCATCGGGCCAGGATATCCAAATGGAAAGCGAGAATAACATGCAGATAGCCTCGCTTCCAATTTCTACGTCAGCGGCGGCCATTTTGGCTAAACGACAATGGATTTATGGCCGCGTGACCGCTCAACATAGCTTCCATGAACCTCATTAAATATTGTACTTCCAAGAGCATTTGATAAGCTGCGCTACCAATTACAACTGGAAAAGATTAATGTTGATTGAATGAATTGTTAGAAATAACAAATGCATAAAGGAGAATAAGACCAAATATGTATATAGGTACCCACATTAGCAGCAGGTCCGTAACCTAATAATGAAGAGAAAATACATTCATTTAACACAACAATTTTTCTCTCAAAATAATCTCCTTCGTTGCCAACACACTTAATTCAGTAGTCTTTATTAAGCAATAGATCGAACATTATACAGTGGAAATTTCAGATCAGAAACCAATAAATAACCATATGTCAGTCTGCAGACACATTGATTCATTATCGTTGATGTCGATGGTGAAATAAGAACATATCTACAAATTAACTGTTTATGTAACCTGCGATATCATGACTATTGTTTATTAGGCACAAACTTTCATTAACTTCATATTTAATGACACAAAGGTTTACAGTCAAATCACCTGGAAGACCCGGGTACAGGTAAATCATCAAAATCACGGAACGATTGATCAGATCAATATTCAGAGTGGTTATTTCTTCATAGAGCCAAGACAACATCTCTAACTTTGAGAAAACTTTTGATGATTAACCGTATTCTGCAAGTTTTAACTTAAAATTTGTTGTGCAGGTTTGAACACTGAATCTGTCCGCTACATGACGGGTTATCGGTGTTGATGTGTTATACTGCTAACCTGATTTGTACCACACACACACACACACACACACACACATACATATATATATATATATATATATATATATATATATATATATGTGTCTATATATATAACATAACAGCTGTCGGTTGATGACAATTATTTTTGCAATCAACGCTCCCTTCTTTAGGATTGAGCACTTTTAGGAAGGGCACTCGTCCATTATAAGTTTCAATTCAAAGCTCTTCCAACTCTGGAATGGAACTCTCGGGTGAATGAGGAATTGTGTGTAAATGAGTACATCGCTTGATTCAGTCCTATCAACCGTCCAGTTCTGCGTAGGGTAGGGGTAGAATGTAAATGCATTACTAATGAAATTACTATCGAAACGCATGATGAATGATTTTACTAGAAATACATTTTAAATGATTTTACGATAGGGTTGCTTATAAAATCAGGAAGAAGGGCATTGTCAGCGGTTAGGAATTGATAAAGGCGTGGCTGACAGAATAGGGTACTCGCGTGCTTGCTTGTTTTTGGTATGTAACGTATTCTATAGTGTTTCTCTCTCTGTTTGTATAGGTAGATATTGATATATATGAATCAAAAGATCGAATAATTGTCGATGGATATAAAGACAATAAGATAGATAGCTTTATTAATGTTGCTTTTAATCCTTACACAATACAATATAATAGACAACAATAATAAGATGGAGTAAAACAAGTAATAAAATATAAGTCTTGAGAATTTCAAATATAACTCCGCAATTAATGGCGGTGAATAACTCAACGAAGAGAGTAGGAGTGTTGGTGATGAGAAGATAACTTTGGATTCGTTCTCTGCTTGTGCCTCAAATTTCCTGTATCCGAAGATGTTGAGACGATATCCATGAAAGAAGGACTCCTGGGGTGCAAAACAGACCTTGTACGAATAATGACTGACAACCCAAGACTTGGATCTCTGAAAAACTATAACTGGAAATTACTTTAGCAGATGAATAAACTACTGATGTTTTCGGTCGCATAAGCTATGCATTCACGATTCATACCTCTAATTTCCCACATAATGAATAAGACCCCATCCCGGCCCCCCAAAAAGACGGGCCGTACTTATATTCTGTCAGAAAATTAATTCTTTTCATTTTAGATCTCAAGAGCAAGTTTTCCTGCACTTAAAATGTAAGAATGGGTATTGATGAGTGTCCTGTTCTCAATGCATATTTTCTTTGACCGAAGTGGTTACAGCGATGTCCATGAAAGATGGATGCCAAGGTAATA
Organism: Thysanoteuthis rhombus; assembly: GCA_963457665.1. Lineage (NCBI taxonomy): Eukaryota > Metazoa > Mollusca > Cephalopoda > Oegopsida > Thysanoteuthidae > Thysanoteuthis > Thysanoteuthis major. Next base: position 50,915,779 of record OY735200.1, on the reverse strand, counting down.
GGATACAATAGCACTTCCCATCAGATGCCATTCCGTTATTTCTAATTGTTGCAATGATCGAAGAGCAGATCATCCCTGTGTGTCATAATGCAAAAAACTAATTGGTTGGCATGAAATAATTAACCAACCAGTGATAGTGAAAATGCTCCATCTCTAAAAGCAAGCCTGAAAAAATAGAATAAAAGTAGAGCTGAAATGATTGAATGAATTCTTCATAAGAAAGCAACGCTGAGAAAACAGAGTACAGATAACAATACTACAATGATAGTGAAAATGTTTCATCTATAAAAGCAACACTATTTATAGAGAATAAAACTCGTGATAAAATGATAACTGAAGATTTTAATTTGAAACAATACTACACTAGTAATAGAATAATAATAATTAAAAAATTCTTCATCTCAATAGTTACGCTAATGTTCTAAGATCTAAAATAAGCCGGCAGTTATTCGAAATACTTGCTCCAATTGGTATTGTTGAAATAGGCGGTCAGGAATGAGCTAATAGTTTTGCCATCAACACTCGTCTATAAGTAGTTCTCATACATGGGTCCATCCCTGATTATTGGCCATGAAATCGTTATTTCATTATATACCTCGTGCGTAGGTCCGATCATAAATCATCTCAACAAAGAACCATATTTTATGAAAAATGAAACACATCTCATGAAACATTCACTAAAAATGTACCAATGTCCTTATACACTTAAGAACACTAGGAATGTGTAAATCAAGTTGAAACTTCAGGACAAAATCAGTGTCTCCTGGGTTGCGCAGCGGGCAAGCAACTCGGCTGAGCCAAGCGTGAAGTAAAAGCCTGGAACACAAGAAGTTCAAATTGTAGTCATGACACTTCACACTAGAATACGAAAAGTTCAGAAAAATTATTCAAGACAAGTCTGGCTGCCGTACTCCCAATTCTATTCCGACTGAAGATGATGCAACTTCTGTGCTGTGTACATAATAACTAAATTCTTTGTTATGTACTACTTGTCAGTTTAGTTCAGTTGGTAAGAGAGCTGCCTAGTAATCAACACGTCATGATTTTGGATCACGATAGGGGGTGTTATATATATATATATATATATATATATATATATATATATATATATATATATATATATATATATATATACATATATATATATATATATATAACGTTTGGATTAACATGATGTGTTGGACAAACAGCGATGACTTCACGCCTCTAAATTTGGTCAGGACTTTTCTTGTTACGGGAGGGGGGGCGCAAAGTCAACTCCAACTTGGACTGGATTTTGACAACAATGAGGAAAGAACATAATATACAGCAAGTTTATTTTGATAACTGGTAAATATATTTCATCTGTGAAGCCAAGTGTTACTCCTCGCCCATCCCATCAATTACAGAAACTCACAAAACGAGTACCCAAAAGTAAGTCAATTTGTAATATTGTACCTTATGATTTGCACTTGAACGCACGACTTGTACAAGATGGTTTACGATATGGCAATCGTGACTCTTGTTGATAACTTTATCATAACAGATTTTAAGGAAAGAAAAAATAAACACGGTACAGTATCTGCGCAGGTGTCCCGAAAGAAAAGGTAGAACCTAAAAACCTACAGCAGCAATCACGTGATTAAATAAATGTGTCATCCGTTGACTGCTAGGTGGGAAAGAACTTCGACTAAAGCTCCTTACAAAAACAGGACTTTGTTTTAATTGGTTGGCCTGGCTCCGCCTTCAAGTCATTTATCAACTAATTAAAATGCCGCTAAACGATTTCAACCGGAGCGAATCGGTTACTTACAGAAACTTACTCGTAGGAGAGTGGTATTGCTTCTGCTAATGTTATTAATCCAGATAGTTTTGTTTGCCATGTGTTTGTTTGCCAGCGCTGTTAAACCAAACAGTAAATGCTTGAAACGCTTGACTTTAAATTCAAGCCAACAAAATTCTAGACATGTATTCAAGATATTTTGTTAATACAACAGGCCAGAGACAAGAAATACCCTGCTTGTAAACTTCTTTTAACAATATTCCAAAATTAACAAGGAAATGATTGTTTTTAGTACTACACAAAAAAGACAAAAGTATACCTAGATAATTAGATAATGTTTTGGATGAACAATGCGTCCAAAAAAATCATACACTCTTTATTTTTTCATGAAATAGAATGTGGGTAAATACGTAAATTGAATTGTTCGAATGGGTATTTTTTCCGGTTGTCAAAAAATGAAAAGCACTGGGTACCATTCGTTATCCCAAGTAAATCTAAAAACTATTGGCAAATTCGAGGCCTGTATCCCCGACCCATGTTGACCCTCAATAATACAGACATTCTACAAAATAGTAAACAAAAAAACTTGCTCCAAGTGACCTAAAATACTTGAGTGTATTATGCATGTCTTTCCTTGGAAAAGTATTATAGAAATTGAATTTATGAAAATTTCTTGACTCCTGACTTCAGTTGGTACTATGCATTGATGTGTTTAGTTAAAATATTTAGTTGTGTGATTTGTATTTAATCTTAATCTGCAATAGATTAATTAATTCAAACGTAATTTGGACTATAGTACGCAAAATATTAAAAGTGTATCTGGTCTACAGACTTGTAACTTGAAGCAATAGATATGGATGTATAAAACATGACAGAACAGTTTATCATTAAATACTATTTTTTAAACTACCCATCTCTAAATTAATTATAGAGAGATAAGTTTATTAATTTATGACAACAGAAAACTGACCCTCCTTTTATTGACCGACCTTCGCACTAGTGGACATTGAAAAGAATCTAAAATCTGCTTTCTTTTATTACCATCGTTTTGGGATGAATATTGAGGCTATGTACTAAAGAATATGAAAGTTATTGTCTGAACATGAATTTTGCATAATCAATTTTGCGTTACAAAGCCACCAACAGTAGTGTTTAAAGGTAAAGGTATTGGGAAAAAAAATGAAAACCATATCGAAATAAATGCAGTGAATGTAGAAAGATTTTAATTATAATTCCGACTTGCTCAGATATGTAAACAAAACACTTACAATATGATAATGATAGTTGTTTTGAGCTTCTGCACTGACCCCATTTTCAAATTCAGACTTTTTTTCATAAACATTGTCTAACAAAAGGCGAGAGAAGTAACTAATTCATTGATTACCCTTTTTTCTAATTTCTTTTTGTTTATCACCCCCAACACGACATACTGCAGAAGGACGTCGGTCACGTGACGGTTTCTATTGACTGACCAACCAGGCTTTCTTTTTCTTTTCTATTCTGTACTTCTTTCTTTCTCTTAGTATTCTGTGTATTGCTTTCTGCAGAAGTTCCTTTCCTCTTTTTGCTTCCTTTTTGCATTCTATCAGGATTTACAAAATATGAAAAGGTTTGGCTCAAGGCTTCAACAATGAGACACATTATCTCTCTACATTCTACGTCTTCAAGTCCTTCCTTACCTAAATTTTAAATTTTCAATTATTCTTTAACTTCTTTGAATCATAACTCCATCCCTAGTTGATACTCGTAGTTGCCCTTTCCCGATACACACATGAGAATAAGTTCAAAACATTTCAAATATTCAAGAGGACATTTTTGTGAAGAGCAGACTGGGAAATAGTTGATATGGATCAGTTGTGGTACATATGCATAGCAGTCATTAGCAGCCCTGAGGTGCTCCTACTGAATGTATTGCACCCTATTTTTATCAGCAGACTTGAAATGGAATAGTCCATGGTTACGGACAGAGTGCAAAAAAAGGCACACTATTCATTGTATATGCAGATCAAATAGGTGCATATACATATATATAAAGATATATACACGTTTATATAATACGACAGAATGTTGATGAAAATGACAATAGGAATGTGAAGAGAAAAAAATGAGAGAAAACAAGGAGTTACATCTCATTTTTATTCATTATTCTGTGGGCGTGTTTCCATGCATTGTAACGGGTGCCTGTCACCTTTTTCAGAGTGGTTCATATAAAATTTTACTGTTAACATGTTTGTGGTCAAGGGAAGAAATGGAGATATTTCTGTGTTTTTTGGTTTGGCTCGGTTGGAGCAGGATGGGAGATGTTTTTATCTGTACAGGTGAGAGTCATGTTTGGTTTGAAAGGGCCTATGGATATTATATAATTAAGAAATGGATATATAAACCAACTGAATTAATTGTAAATCTGCTATATTACTTTGAAACTCATATTGAAATGTTCTATTGCACAATGAATGTATCATTCGGTCTAGTCGGAGTAAATAGAATGAATGATTGAAGAAAATGAGGCTGCTGCAGGAGCAAAGCTACGTTGAAACTCCTACCAATCAGTCCCGAGTTCGATTCCTGCAGCAGCCCCGTTTTCCTTGTCTCAATTGTTTATTCTATTTACTTTATGTATATAAGTGTAGGGGGATGAAATATCTACCACAATGTGTATTTATTAATCCAGAAAATTTTTATTCCAACAGTGGTGTTGTCGAGACAGTATATCGATTGACTATATAAATTTTGTCCTATAAATCTAATCGATATATACATGTGTGTGCGTGTATGTGTGTATTTGGGTGTAATATCAAGAAGTAAGTCAAGTTTAAGCTAAAATATACATGAAGTTATATTCACGGAAAGCTGTACGGTGCCAATTCACGTGGGAAAAAATGATTAAGAGCTTTGAATATTTGAATGCGACGCTTGTCCTCCGCTGGTACTCAAGAACTGACCCTTAACAGTTGCCTTTCCATTGTATATCACCCTAAGATAAATGTTTGTATTTTCCTATACCTATACAGGTAAACGCTTGAATGACTGAAAATATATTACTGCATGCAATAAACTGGGGAATAGTAAATCTTGCAGTATTCCTGTTGTTGTCTGCAAAATAACAGGAACTAGCCAGTGTCACAACTGTGGCGTTTGATGATTACATTAGCCCTGAGGTGCTGTCTAGCCAGGGAGAAGCATAAAAGCTACTATTCTATTAGAGCTGAAAACAAAGAAAGTCATGTATTATTACATGATTGGGAACATACCCGAAGGGAATATCTGCAAAGAAAAGTGTCATTCTCAAGAGGGACCAATCAGTTCCACAGCTGAAGTAGTTAAGTATTTCTCAACGGTGTCAAAGTTCGGTGTTTGAGCCAAGATAAAAAGCCACGATTCCAAATGCTGATTTTCTCAAACAGTTGGTTCTCTCCGATTGGAAGATTAGCACAACATAATCTTCCTGGTTTTTTCTCCTCTGTTTTTGTTTCTCTCTATCATCTGATCTTATGTTATGTTATACTAAACTTATTGCCTTTTTGATTGCTTTGATTAAGCGTGATGTATTTAACAACGTGGCATGTCCAATTAAGGCCATGGCTGGCTGGTTCATAAGCACTCTTCTCTCATATTCAGTAGAATGACTTAGATAAAGGGAGTCGCGACATGCTGCGAATCTTGGGACCAATTAGATCCACGTCATTGATGGTTATGCAGATTTATCGAGAGAATTTATATATAAATGCGACTTGTAAAATATTCGTGAAGCAGAAATTCTCAGTATTTTCGCGGAAGTAGTCTGACAACTTGAAATATGGAGACCTTATCTTTTTCTCTCTCTATATTCTACGTTCGTAAAAAGGCAAGATCTTCTACCAATCATTCTTTTTACTATTATCACCGCAACTGCTGTTAAACAACCTGTTCATATTACATACGGTGCGTACCATCAAACCTGTTTATTACATGAAGTTTCTACCATTTTGGTTTATTCGTTTTTAATATTGAAAAAAAAATCTGAATTAACATTTCTTTACACCTGCCGCTTTTATTGGTAAGGAGAGAAAAAAATTGGAAAATGAATAGATGTGTCATGGACAGAAAAATCTCACGATTTTTTCCTAAACTCAAGGGAAACAAGTTAATACATACTTTGTAAAAAAAATTCAAGTTGTCCCTATTATTTCAACTGAGAGAAATCATTCAAATACTTTGAAATATAGATCTACCAAAGAAAGGCAGATTTTGTACAATTATCTCACAAGTTACCGAAAAGAATTCACTATTTAAGAAATATATCGACAAGTTAAATTCTTCCCTTTTTCTTCAACTACATGTAGGCACAGATAGATAAATCGCTGCATGAATATGGTAAAATTTCTACGATCTTGTTTAGGGATTAGAATCCTTGAATTCATTATCTGTTGTATCCGATCCTACTAATTCGCTTCGCCGTGGGACAGAGGTTAAGCAAGATATACGAGCAGGTCATTAGATCCTAAATGCCCTTCACTTGTGAACTTATGCTCGACCAAACTTAGTTTATATACAGACACGTACATATATATTGAATAGAAAATTGAGTGAAATGCACCGAAGAAAAATTAACTTTAGGAAAAGAGAAGCGTTTAAGAGGGAAATTTAGAAAAAAAAACTATAGAAAAGCGCGTTGAGAAAGAAAGATTAAAAAAAACGCTTCAAGGAAGAATGGAAAAAGAAGGAAAGAAAGAAAAAAGAAAGAAAGAAAGAAAGAAAAAAAAGAAGGAGTTAAACAAATAGAGTTAAGGTTCGAGAAAGAAAGAAGGAAAGATAAAATGAATTGATAAAGGGAAGAAAGAAAGGAGCCGTTAAAGAAAGGGAGTAGCGGTTTCAAGAAAGAAAAAAAGGAAAAACAAGGTTTAAGAATTAGAAGAAGTCGTTTGAGAAGGAAAGAAAGGGGTGAGAGAAAGAAGAAAGGAGTGGTTCGAGAGATAAGAATTGAGTTATGCTATTAGAAAGGAAAAAATAATGAAAGAAAGAATTATATAAAAGGTACAATACAGACACTTAAGAAAAAGAGACTGACAAAAATAAAAGAAAAATGAAACGTCATAAAAATCATTTTAAAAAATAAAAGACATTGAAAAGAAACAAAAGGTATGAAGCAATTAGGAAAGTTTGAGAAAGGCGAGGGAAATGTTGGTTGGGGGAAAACGACATAAATTGGTTATCAAACAAAACGAGGAAATAAGAAACAATAAGAAAAACACCTATGAAAGTTGTTAGAACTACAAAGCGGAGGAATGTCGGAAGAAATAGTACAAAGAATTTCATAAGAAATTCACTGAGTTTTGGTCTGAGTCAGGTACAACAATGGCCGGTTCACCCAAGAAACCAGTGCGTGAGAAAAGAGTCGACGTCGACGAGGAAAAAAACTCGGAACCACACTTAATAAACAGTAGCATTCTCGAGCTGTCGGAGTACGGGGAGCAATACGAACTGTGTTCAACTCCAGTTGAGAGAGTTTGTCTCCATTTCGCACTAATACCTTTGGGAGAGACATGAATCCATCTCTACCCGAGCTATGGGTAAAAAAGAAAAACGAAGTGAGTTACGCCACTGAAGGCCGAGTAAGTTGTAATGTGGGTCCAAGCAGTGAGGGCTGAAGCCGTAGCCAGCGTAGAGACACTACTCAGTAATCTCTAGCTAACCCGCGTACAATGCTCTTTGGGTAGACACTTTGGTTCGCTGACAGACTAACAAGCGACTAGAGGGTGAGACAAACCGAATACTTGACTGTAGATTAAAAAAAAATGAAAACACTTCTGGACTGATGACTAATTTCCCTTCTCCAAGCTGCACAGGAGCCAGTGAGTGTAACCCATTCAACAAGGACTTCTTTCCGATGGTTTAATCAAGTCTCACTTCCTCAAGGCGACTGGAATTATGAGAGACTTTTGCTGGATCATCGTCACTTTTTATTCACTCGTTTTGTTGTGACTAGGAAGCGACAAGAGGACATAAAAATGACTGTCAGTAGGACTAGTCACAGAAAGTTTTTGATTCGTGTCTCTCGGAAGAGTATCAGTAATGAAAAATAGCCGCCTGACAACTGGACAATAATTTTTCAAGTTACTATTACAAAATCGTTCATAAATTAGGGTAACTTATTTTATTACAATCGTTAAAAAAAATATATTGTCGAAGCTTGCAAGGGAATGAGGGGGGTGGTATAAACTGAGATTGAATAACAATAGAATCTATTATCATCTTGATTTTTAATGTTTCGACCCTTTCACACCGCCACCTTCTTCAGGTGTCCTTAGAATTTTGAACTGGGCCGTTTAATCCACGGATGTAAATTGCACTCATTGAGCTGACCATGCTGAAGGATGTTTTTCATCAGTTATTTCGGCCCAATTGATTCGACCTTACAATGTTATTTTTTTACATCTTCCATCCGAACAGAGAGTAAAGCATTTTTTTTGGTACAACATAAACTAGAAATTAGACTCAAAACTCAAAAACGCTCAAGGTTAATAGATATGCTTAACAATGCTTTTATCCACAAGACAATTTTGATGATTCAGCGTATATATATATATATATATATATATATATATATATATATATATATATATATATAAATATATATACATATATATATATGTGTATATATGTATATATATATATATATATATATTTATATATATATATGTATATATATATACATACATATATATATATATATATATATATGTATATATATATATATATCTATATATATATATATATATATGTATATGTATATATATACATACATATATATATATAAATATATATATATATAAATACATATATACATATATATATATATATATATATATATATACATATATATATATATACATATATATATATATATATATATATTCGGTGTAATCATATTTATTGTGTATGTAATTACACAGAATCGTTGATTGCATTAATTACAAAAAAGTTCGATTTTACTTTGATAACATAAACTTTTCATTTAAAAAAAATAGTCGTCCTATACACTTGTTTTTGATTAAATAAAGTTCTGATCAAAATAAAACTGCATATTTGTTTATTTTCTGTAGAAAAAGTTGAAACTTCGCCAATTAGGCATGTTGCTGATTCGGCGTAATCTATCCATATATATATATATGTGTGTGTGTGTGCGTATGTGTGTGTGTATGTGTGTGTGTTGTGAGTACTACACACACATATATATACATATGTGGGGGAGAAGTGAGAGAGAGAATAAAAACGAGCCAAATTAGCGATAAAAAAAAGGCGGAAGAATAAATAGATTCATTTGAGAAAAAAACCTGTTATATCATCATCATATTCAATTTGTTTACATAAGAAACGCCAGTCGCTTTATTCTAGAAACGAGGCTCTATATTTTAGCCACGTGATGCATCTCCTTAGGCTCCAAACTGTATAAGAAAAAAAAAACAGCCTTGGATTTCTATTTATTATTCTTAGTTGGAGAAATGGTTAAATTCCTAATCTCTATAGACAAGCAATTGCGTATCATTGTTTTGATATGATGAATTCTACATTTGCAGGGCTTTGTCGGTTCAAAATAGCCCCCCGGCGACAAGCTATCCTAATCCCATCTTGGAGATATTGGGAGTGAGAGGAAATAATTCGTTAAAAGAGAAGAGAAGTGTTTGAAAAAGGTTTCCTCGCTAGACGTATGCTCCATCTAAGGTTAGCTTGACATTGTCGGAAGCTTCAAAACGAAGGAAACTATTTAAGGTAACAGAACTATGTTTGATTTTAGTTAAATTAACCTAAAAAGGTTGAACAGCTCTATTAGTTATACTGCTATAAAGTGCATCATCCATTATGGTATAACTGGTTATTCACTACAAAAGATATCCACGAATACATTCAAATTAGCGAACAATCATTTCAGAAAAAAACAGAATATATATATATATATATATATATATATATATATATATATAGAGAGAGAGAGAGAGAGAGAGAGAGAGAGAGAGAGAGAGAAAGAGATACATATGTACGGATAGATAGATAGATGGATAGATCATCATCAGTCTTTTAACGTCCGTCGTTGCACATAGACCTCCCCAAGGATCCGCCACATTTCTCTATCATGGGTGTTGCAGAGCCAGTGCTCTCTGAATTTTTGTTGTTCATCTAGCCATCTTATTTTTTCTCGGCCTCAATTTCGCATGTGGTCTCTGGGGATCCATGTTGTGAGTCGTGATGTCCATCATTTGTCTTTCATTCTCGCAACATGACCAGCCCATTGCCATTTGAGTTTTCTAATCGATTCTATGATGTCTCTGACCTTATTTTCTTTCTGAAAATTGTGCAGTCCTGTGATCTCTCCATGTGAGGTTGAACATGATTCTCTCATGCGAACATTGCATACTTCTCAGTTTGCAGGTCTGTCTCTTGGTTAGGTTCCATGTTTCAACTCCATGAGTGACTATCGGGAGGATGATTGGTTGTATACTCTTCATTTTAGGATTATTGGGATCTTGTTTTTTAAGGTTGAGCTAGCTTTGCAGAAAGCTTGCCACCCTAGGGTGATTCTCCGCTTGATTTCTTGTTTTGTTGATTTCATAGAGATTCGCTGTCCTAATTAGATGTAGTGGTCAACTTCTCCCAGTTTTGCATCTTCAATTTTGGTAGTTATATCCTTACTCTTGGTGTGATTGATACACATGAGTTTTGTTTTACTGAAGTTCATGTGTAGGTTAACTCTTTTGCTTTCTTCGTTTAGTTCATCTAGCATTATTTGAAGGTCGTATTGGTTCTCTGCAAAAAGTACGATGTTGTCTCCAAATCTGAGGTTGAACAGATATTCGCCGTCTATTTTGATTCCTCTATTTTCCCAGTTCACGTTACGGAAGATTATCTCGAGGTAAGCGGTGAAGGGTTTGGGTGAGCTAATATCGCCTTGTCTTACTCTTTTTTAGTGTTGAAGGGGTTCAGAGTCTTTATGAAGATAGATAGATAGTGAATAATATCTATCCATACAAACTTCCGTAAGGATATTCTAAGGCTCCACTTCATCTTCAAAGTGGACACAACGTTTCAGCTGATTTATTTTACGGTCATCTACAGATGGAGATAGTAGAATTATTTAGCCATAATGAAGATGCAAGAAAAATTGAACGGACAAAAGTTGCTCTGTTAATGACTCTTCTCAAAGTTATAGACAATGCATCTACCCGTGTTTCACATTTTCTTATCTACTTTAAAAATCAACAGTTTGCTACTTCAAAGCTGTAGAATGAGTCAATAAATGTTCAAGTCTTATAAATTGTATCCGAGGTTTTATTCAAAAATAAACTAAATTGATTGTTTCAAATGCGAGTATACGATATTTCTACCATCCAAACTGTTATCTTTGAATGGAAAAGTCCATTGTTGCGGAGAGAGAAACACAAGTGTCACACTGTTCCTTAGATAGATAGATAGATAGATAGATAGCATGCTGATCTTGCAAGCTATTGAAACTGAGCTCAGTTCTTGCCAATTGATCAAGACAAACTGCGTTGAGCCGAAATTCTCACTTGTATGGTATTTTTCAATTGTTACAGTTGCCTCGCACACTAATTATACCGACTGTAAGATGGGGCTGATGTTTGAACGATGGAACCCTTGTTACCAGGCTACAATAATTGCAACACAAAGCCTTGCCCGTGGGCAGCGATGAATCATGAACATTCGAAGTCCCCGTTTTTATCGATATTTGCTAAGCTTAGCTTAGTGCAGTAAAAGACCAAAAAATAGTTTTTCCAAGTAACGGGGGCCTGTGCGCTTTGGAATTCGCCATTCGAGATCGAGGCTTTAACTTGAACACGGGCTACCTCAACCAGGTCAGAAACAACAGCAGTATGTCTGATTGGTCACTGTTGATGTTGACTGGGAGAGGTGGAATCTTTTTTCTGGTAATCTAATAATTGTAGACTGGTTTGTTCACTCGACTTCTCAGTTAAACATCAGCGTATGACGTTGATCAGACGTTTTGCCAAAATATTTGACGATAGGATAGACCGTAGGGAGAAGTGGAACCGTGCCTTTTCCAAGATGCGAAGTAAGTATGAACAACTTGAGCCGGAATTCGAACGCGATCCGCCAGTTCTATTCACCGTTGCCCCATCGCATACACCACTTCCGCCCTATGTAAGAATCAATCAAGAAGAAAAAAAATAACCATCCGTCATGAAAAAAAATCTCATATTATGCATTATCAACCGGATATGCAAATGCAGATACAATTATTCAAATACTGGCTTTGTTGTTTCGGAGAAAAAGAGGCCTTGTAAAAAAAAAAAAAATGTCTGCATTACATGGATGTTGCTCAAACCCCTTCGGGCTATTGTCTAAACTGGGCCCGAAGTGTTTTTCAGTTCTGCCTTGGATGTTGCTCGTTCTGAAAGGCAAAAGATTCAAAACACAAGAATAGGGATTTCGGAAACTTATTTTCGCATCGGGAAAGGTTGTCATGACATTGCGTAGGCTCTAAAATGAAACAAGGTCCCTCTCAAACAAGTGGTTACTGGTATTTACCCCCTTTCCGAAAGTTCACTCTAGGCCGTTTTCCCCTCATTACGAAAAAGGTGGATTGTGAAATTTTTTAAAAATTGTTTCTCTTGCAACAGTTCCTGATGTTGGCAGTGCACAACCTCTTTAATATATATATATATATATATATATATATATATATATATATATATATATATATATATATATATTCTTCACCACTCTCTCCAGTGCCTCTCACCAACCTTCGATGACACAGCCCATCATGCCATCAATACCGTTTTAGGATCTGGGAACACTTAAAAAATTGTCCCCTATAAACAAAAAGCAGTTGCTTCTTCGATTTACGCCATCCCAGCTTACAAATGTTTGTTTTTAAAGGAGCGCACAACTTTCGGATAGCGAGGGAAGCCTATCGCTACGGTTAATAGAGCAGCAATCAAAGTGACCACCTACTACCACAGCCCACTGATCTCATCGCTTCAATTGATACTGACACCGCAGACATCATGAGAGAATTATTATCACAACATCCCCCCTCGATTAACCTGCTGCCTACGACATCAGCACTCTCTTAGCGATTAACATCGTTAATATCCCTAAATCTAATGCACCGGCTTATGCCTGACAAATAGCTCAAATTGACAATGATAACTATTATCCTTATTCTCCCTCTAATGTTTCCGATTCCCTCTCGTAGTCGGTAAGGAGAAAAGAAGATCTCCTTCAAATCCCCGATTTTCGTTTTTCTTCGGTCGACTTCATCTAGCTATTCTTTAGCCGCCTTTCCTTCATTTTTTTTTTCGTTCTCATCCCACCCTTTTTCTCTCTTTTCTCTCCAACATTTGTAAAGACTCACCCTTTTCATCTCTGCCCTCCTCTTTCTCTCTATCCCTTTTGAAGAGAAGGTGGCTTTCGAAATTCATCCTCCTCTCCATCTGCTCTCTCTCTCTCTCTCAATCTCTCTCTCACTCTCTCTCTCTCTCTGTTCTGTCTCTCTCTCTGTCTCTCTCTCTCTCTCTCTGTCTGTCTCTGTCCCCCCCTCAAAAAAAACAATTTCCCATTCATATTCACTAATTTCCTCTCCTTTTGTTTGCTCTTGTCTCTTCCTTTCATAAACATTTCTTTCTCTCACTCTCTGTATCTCCCTTTCATAAACGCACCCTATTCCTCTGTTTCTCCCTCTTCTAATTCCTTTCATAAACACCATTTCTCTCCTCCCTCACCTATTCCATTCATAAACATCCCCCTACGTTTCTTTCTCCCCTCTCTCGTTATATCTATCTCAGTTTCTATCCACGTATATTGTACGTATCCTCCCTCCCTCTCTCTCTCTCTCTCTCTCACTGCAACAAAAACCCATATATATATATATATATATATATATATATATATATATATATATATACTAATAAGTCTGCAGACTTTAAATTAAAAAGGAATTTATTTTACGCGACAAGTTTCAGCATAATATTCTTTGTCGATGTACCTAATTGTGGCAAATATTAATCAGACTGATTGAGCAGTGAGCAGTAAAAATTCCAAATCAATACATATATATATATATATATATATATATCTATATAAGTGTATGTGGGTGTGATCTTGATCTCATTCCGAAACGCTCACATACTTTCTTTCTCAGATCCTCACTTTCTCTCTTACCCAGCCGTCTCATCTTCTTCCTCGATTTCTCCATCACTCATATACCAGATCCTCTTTTTGTGAAGTCCAATCAACGCCTTTTTCTTCCCCCTTTTTTTATTAGCTGAATCATGCGCCAGAAATTTGGCCATTTCCAAGATCAATAAGTTTTATCTATGATAAGAAAACGGGGAAGCTACAATCGAAATCAAAATTCACATTGAGGGCGGGAGACTTTGAAAGATTGCAACAGCCCATATCCCAGACCCCAATGCCACGGAGAACTCTCCATTTCTCTCTTTTCAAGTCATGACATTTTCACAACCTACTATTAACTGAATATTTCTTTCGTTCATCGAAATTATACCTAGTCAACATTCATATTCACCTTTTTTGAAATCTCACATATAAATACTATTTTTCTTCCCTCTCAGGTCATATTCCCTACCTTGTAATCGAAGGTTTTATCAGTTCCTGCAATTTCAAACTGTCATTCAGTAATATTTCTACTGCTATAAACACCATAATAAGTTGCCACCTTGACAGTAACTCTCCATTGATTCCGACTCTCAAACTTATTAAAATTGTTCGCCTTAGGAACCCCCAACCCCTTGGAGCCAAACGCTTTCCGTTTGGGAATCACTCGCTATGAGACAGGGGTTCTCAAACCTTTTGGGGGTCACCGCCCACTTTCACCAGGAAACCACCGAACAAATGTACAGTGAATATTCCAAAAGGTATCAAAACATTTTTAATTCCTATAAAACAATAAAAATGGACAGCTTTTGCGTCACAAGATTCTTTAATGGAAGTAAAGAAAAGTAGTAATATCAAATGGTTGGCACTCACACACGGTTTTTAGATATCATTAATACGAACTCTGTGTCTGATGTCTGGCTATCTTTCAGGGGGTGTAACACGTATATATACCACGTATTTACCTACAAGAGTTCAGTACACACGTGCTGCTCGAAGATATAACTTTTACAATCCATGTTTTGATATTGATATACGCTTACGTGCTCCTAAATATGAATGATCTCAGTGAATATAAATGATGATGATGTCCTTTGTCAAGATTGACAATGGATTAAACAATGTGTCACAGTTAATCTTCCTTTGGTGGTTGTTTTAAGATAGTGATTTGTCTAAGTGTTTACTCACTCATCCTCTACATGTCAGAGCCTAGACATTTTCCTGAGATATCCGGCAATAGAGCAGGGGGGCAGGGTGTGGATGTACACCTATACCGAAAATATCAATGCTGAGTGAATACATAAAGCTTAGGCGAAAGTTTCAGCTCGGTTTGTCTCGTTATCTCACATCCGTATACGTGTATATCTGAAACAGACTACTTCTGACCTCGCCTCTCAGAGACCCAACTCATTTCAAACCAAACTTGGCTCTCACGTACACAGATACAAACACTTCAACCCTGCTTCAACTAAACAACCAAGCAACAGAGAAATATCCCCATTTCTTTCCTCGACCTCAAACATGTAAACGGCAAAATATTCTGTGAAGTAGATGGCTGGTGCCCGTCCAAATGCAACGAAACATGCTCACTAAATGATGAATAAAATTTGAAATGTAACACCTGCTTTCTCTCAAGTTATCCTTTTTCACCTTCGTGATTGTCACCAAATATATCTGTGTAATAATCTATTTATATTGCATTTATCTCTGTCTCTCTCCATGTATATATATATATGATACGAAGGTCCATCAATAAGTCTGCAGCCCAGTCAATTGCAGAATTATAATATATGTGTTCGCCACAAAGTGAATTGCATTGACATGAAAGGACATAATGTGGAAAAAATAAATATTTGTAGCATAAAATATTTTCCCCTTGTTAAACGATGGACATATTGATGTACCCAAATGTTTAGGTACACGTGTGTGGGGGTATTTGCATGTGTATATATAATCATATATGTGTGTGTCTGTGTGTGTGGTTGCGTACACATATCAACGAATAGATGTGAGTGTACATAATTAATAGCTATTTTCTAAACTGCCCAATCTATCCACAAGTCATTAATCGTTTCTTACCTATCTACTGCAACTATTCCTGATTGTTATCGACTCACCTATCTACTTACCAAACCCTTCTCGCACAGAATTACATATATACTCTCCAGTCTACATATTTCCTGGCCTCTACATCACGATCGGAACAGAGTCGCACGAAATAGATAAATTCTATTGAAAATAGTGTACTGACTGTCAGCGCCGTACTCTCAGACCGGCCCGGGGTAGAGGACCTAGAACATAAGAAGCTACACAGAGAAAACGTCACAAGCAACAACAACAATTATAACAACAACAACAATTATAACAACGACAACCACAAAACTTGCAGCAAGGAAGGCCGCGTAGCTTCAAACCCTAATGTGTCTCAGACCGCGACTTGCCGCGTGACCAATCATATCGAACGCTGAATTTCCAATCTCCCTCTAACTCACCCCCAATCTCCCCTTGATCGATATCACTACTATATTGGTGATATTGTCGCGTTCTCTCCTGAGAACCCAACCGCTCTCGGACACACGCTATAAAACTAAGGAGTGATCGGTATTGGGAGTAAGGAAAGACCACTGAGCGAAGTTTCAGTAATAATAAGAAAGTCCCTCGGGCAAGTATTGGCATATTCCTTCGTATCAATTCTTTTTTCCCCGACCCGCTTACCAGCCTACAACTGACCCTTTCCCCCGACCGTCCATAGCCCTTACCATCATGCAAGCCATACAGAAATCTACTCTCACCAAACCAATAAAGCAACTATACAACATTCCTAACTCGTATGGATATACCATTACGTATGACTAAACTTACAAGTGACTCATTATTACCGCATAAACTCAGGCAAAACAAAACTCCCGGCATTGAGTTAGGTCTTACTACCTAGTGACACTAGTCGTTATTGGTAAAACACATTTGTCAGTAAGTGTTCCATCAATGGACTCATTGGGACGAATTTCTTTTTGCAGACCAAATATCTACACGAAACAACAACGCAAATAACTTGATATAGAACGAAGTTCCGCTTGCTTACTTGTCTTGCAAACTCTTGTTTATTTCTCGTATCTTACTCAACCTCTAAGTTGGTTTTATAAACAAATATCTGCATATATATATATATATATATATATATATATATATATATATATATATATATATATATATATACATACTTGTACGTGTTGTTCAGGTTTAAGGTAATCCGACAAAAAGATGGTAGTAATTTGACCTTGTGGTGGCAAAAAATGAGGCATTTCACCACGTTCCATCATGGTATATAAAAGCAATTCTGTAATGCAGGAAAAACTGTAACAAATGTACTTCTCACATATCCGGGTGATATACTAAACCTGGAAGAGCATAGCGAGTCAGTGTTGGTTGTTGGTAAAGAGGAAGGGTAGTATCAGTGACAACGGCTTTTGTTACAACCTTTCCGCATTGCAAAAGTGCCTCTGAATACGCCAATGCAATACAGCGAAATGCATCGAACCTCAGTAGCTTTTTCTCTATGATGATATTTTGTTTTTGATTTAATACATCTTTCTCAAATATCTCCATATTTTCCATCTTTTCAAATTTATACGTCCATATATATATATATATATATATATATATATATATATACTTATTTGTGAGATTTATATCTGATTTTAATTGTGCCAGTTGGCACGTGCACTGATTAATCAGTGTTTGCAATTATTTTATTGATTGTTGGTAGTTAAATTCTCCAAGATACGTAAAAAAGGATTATGGCATTTTTAGAAGCAACATGGCCACCGATTCACATTACAAACTTTGAATTTGAAACATTAAATAACCAACAAACAGTCAAACAAGGAAGTAGACTGCACAGTTAAATAAACCATAGTGAAAGCTTATAGTTCAGTGTGACTTTTCCTAGACGCAAACCACATTCTATTCTCGGTTGCAACGTTTACGCGTTATCTTTTGGTTTAAGACTAGGTGGCTTGGTTAAACAAGAAGATAATACATAAATATTAAAACTTGGGACAGAATTCTTTTTGCAACTTCGGGAAGTCATACTGAAAGAGAAGTAGACGATCGTTAATTTATTGGATTTATTTCCGCAATTGAATACATCAGTTAGTTAATGAATGTGCTATTTTGTGGTTGTCCTTTTCTAGTCAGTAGGTGGTTCGTAAACTATTTCCGATAAAAACAGCAACAACACCGCCAAATCTTAAACCGAAAGATAACACGTAAATGCTGCTACTGAGAATACGATTCATTTGCGTCTTGGAAAAGCCATACCAATATAAAAGCTACCACTGAGGTTTATTTAACTGTGCAATCTATTTTCTTGTTTGACTTTTAGTTATTTGTTATTGCAAATTTAATGTTTCAAATGAACTAATTGTATTCCATTTATATCGGAATGAAAGAAAAGAAAATTTGACTGTACGATTGATACAAATTCTGTCAAAGTCAGATGCTTGTGTTTCGTTGCCATCTCGGTCTCGACCTAACTATACTCCGATTATCATCAAAGAAGATAGACTGAGAGATCGGACAGACACTTCAACTGCATGGATCTAGTACTCCCTCAAGGTGATGGAGAAGGAACAGTGTCTGGTGGTATCATTATGCCCCCCTGGGGTGTCCTGGGTTAATGGTAATGACGCTTCGCCCTCAAAATTATGCCTGGCCCCAGGGTCATCATTCTGATGAAGGTGTTGTTGGAATCATTGCAATAGTAGTTGTATGAATTTTCATATATATATATATATATATATATATATATATATATATATATATATATATATATATATATATATATATCCCTGCAATCCGAAAGTAGAACGTTTCCATGAAAACCCTTTCGTGAACTGAAATATATCGTGGAGAGAAAAAGCAATTACCATTTATCTACATGGGGAAATTCTTGAGTGCTTCAAATCATGAGAGAGAGAGGGGAGAAGATATATATATATATATATATATATATACATATATATATATATATACATATATATATATATATATATATATATATATACATATATATATATATATATATATATATATATATATATATATATATATATATATATATATATATATATATATATATATATATATCAAACATACCAAAAATGAAAACATGCATACATGCGAAATTGCAGAGAGACAGAATAAAATCAACCAGAATTAAGACACGGATATATATATATATATATATATATATATATATATATATATATATATATATATATATATATATATATATCAATAAACATGGAAAAAGCAAGTGACTGACTGAAAAAGACAAAGAGGAAGAGAAGAGGAGAGAGAGAAGAGGAGAAAGAGAAGAGGAGAGAGAGAGAGAAAGAAAAAGAAAGTATGACCGAAAATACACCTAGGTATGTGTGTGCGCACATGCGTGCATGATTTCGCATACATATACACAAACACAAACACACAACCTGCACATAGGCAGATAATTATAAAAATATAAAGGACAAATGAATCAAAACAAATATATACGTATACATGTATGAATTCATGAGCAAGCACACACACACACACGCACGCACACACACACACACACACACACACGCACACATACACTCAATTGCTCAAAGGTGCACACATACACATACACAGAGCAATGAAGGATCAGCCATAACAAGCCCATGTATATAGAAAAAGAAGAAAATAAGGGCCCAAAAATAACTATGTATATAATATGTTAATTTGGACTCACACACGGAGATAATACAGGATGGACAAAAAGTTTGAGCACTTCTGAATTCCTAATGATTGAGAACATATGTCATTAAATAAAGGTCTACATATTCGCCTCTGTGTACAGACTTTACGTCCACCCTGAAGACAGAAAAAGAGATTGATAAAAGATTGTATAAATGTGTATACGCTATAACCATATCCAATATCCTCACTTACATACACGCAATCAGTGTTGATAATACAATAATCTAATGATGAAGACATCTAAAAATAAGTTCGAGCGAAACAATAATGATGTTATGCTCGGAAATTATGTGCCCAGATTCAGGCTATGTGTGACCCAAGTCCTTTGTGTCACCTGTATTCCAACGTGCCTCAAGCCATCAGAGTTACTTCCCCTAATGTTTCCAAAAAACTCTCATGCTGAATTATACTTTTTTCCCGAAGTGTGCACGCATGCGTGTTCACATCTCTGCATAATGATGTCGTTGATGATGCAGAATCATGTTCAGATGTGTATGCTTATAGTAATTCGATTTTGTGTATCGTTAGTTATCTTTATCTTTATCTACTAAACTTACCTTAGACTGGCCCAAGGCTACAATTTCAGAGGGTTTCAGTGAGGTCCAGAGTTTCTACACTCGCGATTTGGTCGCCCAGCTCGCTAACCATTGCTCCACAGTGAAGCACATTCTACTCATATAATAAGCATCGTGATGGTCTATATTCTCTGTCCGTAATAATTGTCAATGGAGATAACTCTTGCATGATAATTGAAGAATAATCTCTCATTATCATTTATTCATTTATTTTTGCAAATGCAAGAATGAAAAAGGATTCATTTTGGTTGAACAAACAAAAAAATGCGGAGCAACATTATGTTTTTGATATTATCAAGCATTGTACGATTGAAAAATTATTTAAAAACAGGTGTCATTATCTGAGGACGTCGGAAAACTAGGTATTTCTATAAATATATATCTTTCCATTCCTGAAGACGCGGGTCTATCAGCTTGGGTGTATTGAAAGACAGAAGAAAATGATCAAATAGAATTATTATTATATCTAAGCAATTTTATACAAACGCTCGTATATAAAATTGTGTATCATCAGTTTTCGAGGCCCAATTTCAGCGCTATGTTGGAAATACCTCGTCCTTTAACCAGTATCTGCGAAGCCTTTGCACATATCCTTATATATATATATATATATATATATATATATATATATATATATACATATACATATATATATATATATATATATATATATATATATATATATATATATATATATATATATACATATATACATATATATATATATATATATACATATATACATATATATATATATATATATATATATATATATATATATATATATATATATATATCATTCTTTTTCTCTGCTCTTTACTCATAACCTTTGCATCTCGTTCTTTCCACTTGGAGATCGGTATTCCTTCGTTGCTCTTCCTCCTCTTTTCTCGTGCATGCTATAATGAGATTGAATAAAACGTAATGCGATGTATACGTTGGGGATGTCTTTGACTCACGCAGTACACCTGATTTCTCCTCTTTAGGTTTGAAACAAAAACAAAATTCGAATCAAATAATTTTCGCCACTACATTGAACTTGTTGCTTATTACCAGAAATTGTATCTATCTATCTATATATATATGTGTGTGTGGGAGTGTGTGTGTGTGTGTTCCCGTGTGTGTGTGAGAGAGTGTGTTTGCATGTATATATATATATATATATATATATATATATATATATATATATATATATATATATATATAGTTAAATTGACGTATATTTTCCTTTTCCATTTCGATACACAGACGCATACAATGGTTGATTTTACGCGTGTTACCTAAATACAGACCAGAAATAAACTGAACGTATTGGTAATAACGAACCAAGGCACTATATCTTTGCCTCGAGGGGGTCAAAGTTTTTTTTCCAGATGTCATTTGCGGGAGCGACTCTCAACATGTAAGCACGACAATTTCTTCCCAATTCTCTCTCTCTCTCTCTCTCTCTCTCTCTCTCTCTCTCTCTCTCTCTCTCTCTCTCTCTCTCTCTCTCTCTCTCTCAATGTAAGCCTCAATTTTTTCACTTATTCACTGTCTCGCTGGTTCGATTGCTCGCTTTTATCTTTTTTTTTCTTTCTTTCTTCTTCTATGTCTTTCTCATCGAGTGGTTCTCTTGATATTTCAAGTTTTTTCTTTCTCTATGATTTCTTTTTCCTGTTTTTTTTTCTTTTTTTTCTCTTTGCCTCTTCACCTTTCTTTCTTTCGTTCTTTTTTCCTTTCTTTTTCTTTCTTTCATTGCTTGTTCCCATCTATTCTTTTTTTTTTTTTTTTTTTTTCGTTTCTTTCCACCTTCTTTCTTCCCTCCAGCGTTAGTTTCTTTTTCTTTCTCCGGTCCCTGGCTGTCTCCCGTTTTTTTTCCCTTTTCTTTTTTTCTTTCTTTTTTTTTTTTTTGATATTTAATAAGCCGAGCTCAATTTTAAACGGATCAAGGTTTGTTCCAACCATTTTGAGGATAGGTGACGTGGCCCCGAAGTGAATTTGCAACTCATCAGAGGGGACTGTAATGTGCATGCATGAATAGAAAACCTCCCATTGGGTTACTCAGATGGCAGTGAGACGCTAGAGAGTGAGAGTGAATACTGTCTATCGCTTTCAAGATGCCTATATTTCACGTCTCATATAGGTTAGTTTCCAGCAAAAAATTCGGTTCCCTGAGACTTCAGATTTTTTCAAAGCGGTAAGGAAGCTGATAACAATCTCGAAATAGATTGATTAGACGTTGTCATAAGAAACAGTGGCTCCAGCTGGAACTACCAGGATTTCAACAGAAATGGCAACTGCCAGGCAAAAGTATGTTATCTGTGGGTTAGTTAGATTCAAGGGAATTATACATTACGGATTGCAGAAACCTTAACCGACTATTACTGCTCAAAGCTGCATGGAGCAATTGCCTCGTTTGAATGGTGCATTGACACAAAAAAACTTATTGTCAAGTATATCTGGTCGGTGATTCCAACAATTTCAAGATATCGAAAGAATACCTCAAATAAATCGTCGAAGTCGTTATTTTAAGATGGAATGTGCAATTTAGCTGAAATGTGCTGTAATATTATAGAAAGGGAAAGTATTTTGATGGCTGAATAATGATGCTATGAATTTACATGATTCAAAGATTTCGTCAGAAAATAATGAAAAAATCACTCTAAACCAACCCAAATATATCCGTAGGACGCAAGAGCACGTTGATATCGATAACATAAACTCTAGCACGCATCAACGTATTTATTTAGACATTTATAACTTATCAGACGGCTTCAGTGTCTCATCTGTTGCGTGACTGCTAACCAAACCCCATTTTTAGGTTTGGTTATTGAGAATTACCCTGACCACTTGCTCTCGGGTGGAAAGAAAGGGACGGACATGTGGACAGTTTTGATGAAAGCCTGGACACTTGGCTTTCTGCCACAAACTGACGAATCAAAAGTGTCTGAAAAATAACGAATATTCACATGGAGAAATCAACTGGCATTATGGAAGACATGTTCCATACCCACAATTGCAGGACGATAGACTCTATTTTGTGCATTGGTGAGTGTACTTCGATTTCGGAATGAATATTCTTATCTGATCAAAGCATATAAATAGATTGAGATAGATGTGTGTATGCCTAGGAAGACAGCAATGATCTGATTTGGAGATTTTCACTGGCATATCAGTGTGTGTGTGTGTGTGTGTGTGTGTGTGTGTGTGTGTGTGTGTTTATTGTGTGGGTCTGAGATAATCCGACAAAATGGTAGTAGTAATTGACATTGTGGAAAGTGAAAGATAAGGAAGAGTGTTACATTTCAAAGTTAATTATTGAAATGAAACTTTATGCATTTCCGTACTGCAAGTATTGTTGAAGCCTTGCGATAAGGTGAAACGCATGAAGGTTTATCCTTATAACAAATTTTGAGATGTAACAATAAATAATAAATCTTTCATTTTCTTCAGTTTCATTTGCTACTACTATTTATATATATATATATATATATATATATATATATATATATATATATATATATATATATATATATATATATATATATATATATATGTTTATATAAAGTTTCGTGATATGTACGTGAAATAGCAATTTTTTTAAACCAAACAAAATCCGATTAGAATAAAGGAAATTTAATTTTTATATGGTTCTTTTTGTCTTGACAGATGGTTTTGACATTTTCAGGACTTAGCGCTCATTAGGGGGAAGTGGTGTGCCAATATTTCTCTTGCCCCCTTTAGAGCATGCTGAATGCTTCCAAAGTAAAAAAGGACTCAATACGTTTGGGGATCACCATGGCTGTAGGGGATGCCTCCCAGCTGGTAACAGTAACTGGTTTTGACGTTTTTTCAACTTAAGAGATCGAACAAGAATTGATATATCCAGCTTGGTTAAGTCGTAACAAAGAATTAAATCCTGGTTAGATAGAAAATAATTTCAAAACCTAACCAGTCCGACCTTCTTAGGCAAGACAGTTTCATCAGGAATTAAGTTCTTGTATAATATACCATATTTCCTGGGCCGAAGATCAGGATTTTTACCCGGTGTTCCTCCGGCTGGTAGGTACTTTTTTTTAATTTTATTCTTTTTCTTTTCCTTATCTAACAAGTCAAAATTGGGTTCCTTCCTTGAAGCCAGAAAATATGGTAATTAAAAAAATGACTGCCAAAAATCTCTTGGTTTTTTTTTGGGGGGGGGGTTATAATTTGAGATTTCTTGATAAAGGTTGACCAAGCTGTCTTTTTTTTTCTTCAGTTTAGTTTACTTCTACCAACGAAATAAGAAGAGGTATCAGTATTCATTCGTGTCTGTACGTCCGTGTGTCCGTCTGTTTGTCCATATTTTATTCCTTAAAGTTCCTAATGAAGTATAATTAAATTTGTGCTGGGCTGGAGTATAGGCTACGAGCGAGTGTTTACACTACGAGCAAGATCCAGGAATCAAATCCCAACTGAGAGATATTTTTTAATCATTCTGCAGGGATAGAGTTTCAAACAAACTGTTAATAAAAAGATTGAACTTAAATTTCTAAGGGAGTAACCAAATATGTGTACGTTCAAAGATGTGTTCCTTGTTTACGATTTGTTTATTTCCATTCAGGTTTTAGCTGGTGTATGAAGTTTACATAGGGATGCACTGTCAGCATTTTTTTTTTCTAGTTCTGTTATCGTTTCTTTCGTTTTCTTTTTCTCACCGGTCTAGTGGTATTTGTAGGCAATCGTTTAGCAACACGTAGAAATGCACATATCCTTACCAACAAATGATAAATAGAATCGGCATTCTTTGCAATCTATCAATAAGAATTCACATTTTTATTTCCGGTGGAGCAAATACATCAAGATTCGTAATTGTAAGAGAGTAGAAATTGGGGGAAAATGAACGAAATGAAGCGAACAAAAAAAAACTGAAGACTCTTTACATTTCGGGTTTTCAAGACTTCCTTCATGACACCTTATAGAAGAGATACCGGTAACGAGAGAAGTCTTACAAAGTCTCGTAAAACTTATGCATTGTATCAAAATATGATCAGTCTCTATAACGTTTTTTCATTTAGTTCCCTACAGTTTCTACTCTGCAATATTTCAAGATATGCGAATTCAAAAGTTTATTATAGATATCATGTCTACTATACAGTATATATTATTATACAGGTATAATAAGGCATATCTATCACAGACATTTCTCTCTTACAGTGTTTATAGCGAATACGAAGATAGAAATAAGATGTTGTGCGTACAGGCAGGATTCAATAAAGTCTCTACTTTTGCACTTAATTGATAATTCCCTTCCTGAGAATTCATTCAATGAATAGAATTTATTAGGCATTCTTCAATTTCATCCAGGGTAATAAAAGATATGAACAAAGATATTTTTTAAAACTTCTTGCTAGTTAGGATGTTATCTTAATTCTTGAAATATTATAATCGCTTGGTGAGTTATTGACGCAGACCATTACAAATGTATTGACGTTGGTTCTCACTGATCTACCTCACGTTTTTTCAGACTATAAAAGGCTTAATAAATATCAGTCTATACGGCTGTTGTCAAGGCCTATAACAGCTTTTTCATTAGTGTTGCCTGGGCAGGTAAGCCAGAGATTTATACTCCAAAGTCTTCTCTCTCATTACTAATGAGACCTGTTTGTCAAGGCGCAGGAACAAAGCACAGGGAGAAATAAATTCATGCTTTTGCCAAGAATCTTATGACAAAATGAACATAAACTGTTTCAACCGCAATTCGAAACCTATTCTCCAATTTGGTTCTTCCTACCGATAACTGCATTGTATCCGAAAACGTGTCTATTGCTTCCCTGATACCCATTATATACAGACATGATTAACCGCACACACACACACACACACACACACACACACATATATATATATATATATATATATATATATATATATATATATATATATATATATATATATATATATATATATATATATACTTGTAGGAATGCCCAGGATACCTGGGGGAAATTAAATTCAATTTTAACAACACAGGAAATGAATGTTATATTACAGAAACTTCATGAATTAAAGGAAAAAATATTGAAAATTCATATTGCAACCTGATAATTAGTTTAGTTTGGATTGATTTTTAGATCCCCGTTACCGTGGCAGAAATAACTGATTGGAGAAATATTGGAGTATTTCGCCAGGCACTATTGTCAAAATTGCACACGCACACACACCGTAGGAAACGTTGCAGAGGTAAACAGGATACATCAGAGAATGTATTTCATAGCAAACTGAATTAAGTTGAATAAGCCTCTAATCAACGAACTAATCGAATTGAAGGGGTCTCGCACACTCTGGATGAGTCTGCACACATTCCCAGGCTAGCCTATGCCTTTCAATCGAATATTCACGCACGCTCCCAGATAAAGTTTAGCATCATAGTTACATTGTAAACAGAATACCCCATCCTAAAAACCTAGATACTAATTCTTCTTAAAACTCTCACACCACTGGAGAAAGCAGATTGAAAACAAAAAAAAATATATGCAAAAATCATTTTTCTTTTTTTTTTTTTCAATATCCGACTGATACAATATTTGCTTGCGAGTCTGCCCGAGAGTGGGTAAGTGCCTGCCCGGTATTTACGTGACATACGAAAAAAGTATGAACAAAATTACTGAAATATCATTTGAAATTCACACTTGTAAACCTACTTGAACCATCTTTTGGCTCAGCGGTTTGTGTCGTGTAAGAAGAAATGCATCAACGAATACATGCTTCACTCGCTTAGCAAATCTGATTCTTCCCTGGGCCACGCCAGGAATAGTTAAAGAATCACCTGTAAATATCAAAACGATGCAGTAAAAAAAAGTAGATATCAAATTTAAAAAAAAAAACAACGTAAAAAAAGGTTGAAATCATAAAAATATTATTGCACACTACATATCTGTTTAAAATCTTTGGAATGCAAATGTCTGAAAGGAGAAAACATTGCAATTTTTTACCTATCTTCTGGCGAAATTAAAGGGGAATGTGTTGTCTCCATTACATTAATCTCAATAAAAATCAGAAAATAACAAAAGATGACCACAAATGCCCTGGAAGGTCAACTGTACATAGTCAATGATATTTTCTGTGAAAGGATGAATCCTCATGTCAAATCATACCTTCCAAGGTTCGAAATCTTGAAATGACAATAAATTATCTCAGGTGACTTTTATGCCGTCTGCTGAGAAAAAAACGTATCCTCATGCCCAATCTTTACTTCCAAGGAGCCTAAAATTGCTATCATTGGTTAGAAATGACCTTCTCAACTGTGAAAACTATGCCAAAATTCAATTTCTTATATGCAAAATTGTGACCTACAACCTTCTGATTGGAAATCAGGGTTCAGTTAAGCATTATAATAACACTGTAAATAGAAACCCTATTGAAACCTTTATTAAATCGCACAGCCTATGTCCTTTTCTGTGGAAAAATGCACCACAATGCAGAATTTCAGCTTCCCACATTAATAATTGTGGCCTACTAGATGGAACAAACAGATGGACGTTGTATATATATATATATATATATATATATATATATATATATATATATATATATATGAGTTGGGATACTTGGTGTTGTCTCGGGTAATATATTCTCAAATATAACACAAGAAACAAATGATATTTTTTACTCATTTCATAAAATAAGTAGATAATGAACATTTTTCACTGAATTCTGATAATGAGTTAATTTTGCGATAATTTCCATCCCTATTATAGAGGGGAAAGTATCATTTGAAAAATCATGGTAGGTTTTACTTTTCATAGCAGTAAAAACTGAAGCAACACGCACAGTAAAAAAAAAAGTGCAGAAAAATATAAACAGAAAAAGAATAATTTCATCACAAAATAAATTATTTGGAATTGGTCTATAATTAACGCAGAAATCGAATCCCTGCATGAGCCTTTCCACACTTCCTGGCAGAATCACGAATCACTTGACTTTAGCTGAAAATTCTTCCCTAGCCGAACCAGGGTCTGCGAGACCCAATGGGAATAAATATGCAAAAGCGTTTTAAATACCGTCCAAAATGCCCACGGATGAACTTATTTGAACAATATTTTGATTTGGTGGTTTGTGCTGCAAAAGAATGGAATATATATGAAAAAGAATATTCTTCATAGTGTTGTCAAACTTGGAATTTTCCCTCGAGCAACACCGAAAAATCCCTATTTGTAACTGAATAGAGTAAAAAATATCTCGAAATATTTAAGATACATCGATACATACGTATAATGAAGAAGAATCACCTGAAAATATCAAAACAATACTTTTAAAAAGTAAATATTGACCTAAAAGTTATATGATGAAAGTATTAAATTCAATGATATATAATTAGGCACTATACATATTTATCTGTGTGAGTTATTTTAGAAAACAAACGACTCAACGGATATAACTTATTCTTTTCAATTTTACGATTTTCTGGTGGAACTTGTAAGGAATAAACTGTCCCCGTTGCATTTATTTTGATGGAAAATGGCCTGCCTGGTCAACTCTTCAACATTTATGTCTTTTGCTATGCAAAATTCTACCTCCCTGGGAGCAAAATAGCCTAAAACTGATACAAGTTGCTATGAATGGCCTTTGGTGACCTTAAAAACCTCTGAAGTCAACCCTACATAGCTCATGTCCGCAGCTGTGTACCTACCTCTAAGCAAAATTGTGAAAATTTGTAACTTACAATTGCTTCATTAGGCCAAAAATGACCATAAATTGTGACCTTAAGGACTGCAAAAGCCTATGTTCTCAGCTATAAAATGACGTACCCCTATGCCAAAGTTCAGGTTCGCAGTAGCAAATATTTGTCATCTATAGATTCAAGTAGAAATGCAGGATCCTTTTCTCAAGATAGACTACCACTATAAAAAAAAAGAAACTCTCTTAAAATCACAGCTTATGTCCTCCAAGGAAAAGAGACGTACCTCTATGCAAAATTTCGGCTTCCTACGTGCGAAATTTTGGCCTACAAGGTGGAACAGTCTGACATACAGACAAAAATTGAATTTTTTATACACTTATATGTATATATTTATATATCTGTGTTGCTATGTATGTATGCTTACATATATGTTCATATACATATAAGTATACACATGTGAGTATGCGTTTATAAGCGTACATATATATTATACTGAGGGATACCTACAACAGACCTGTTTCACAATCGTCAAGTGGATCATGAATTTTCGCTATACGTAGTATGAGCAGCTAAAAATGCTAAAATACTAATGAAGCTATGAAAACAATAAAAATTAGATAAATACCCATGAAAACAGATTTTTAAATTATGAACTACTTATAGCAATAACACTCCAAAATTACTAACCAATATGACAAGCTCAATTATGAATGATCTTACAAAAGGATGAAAATAGAAACACAAAAAACAACTACAATGTACACAGAATTTCAAATGAAATATGAAACCTAAAAGATAAAAACCATAAACATATCTTCAGTAACACAATGTATATAAATCAAGGGAAGTAACTCGAATTTAAACTGAACAGAAAAAGAATGAAAATAACTGATAGTCGCTGCTAAAAAACGAATAATGTTTGAATACTACAAAAGTGAAATTAACAGATAATGAAAGTATCTGCTTTGAATAAAAATAATGAACAATTTTAAAGTCCATCTAAGATGAAAGCAACTTACAATGAAAGTATCAAATAAAGATGATGTGTATTCTTTTTTGAAATACGATCCTCACTTGATGATCGTAAAGTCGTGAAACAAGTCTATTGTGAATATCCATCAGTCTGTTGTGGATAATTCATAAAGAATATTGAGCACAATCTCTATGAAAATAGCAGTTCGCTTACAGTGTGTGTATATATATATATATATATATATATATATATATATATATATATATATATGAACTATCTGAAAGATACTCTGTTCAATTCTGTTTGTCTACGTATACATCTATCTGAATACATCAATATGCACTTATATAATCTATTTTATAGATAGACATATATGTTTACATATAAGCATATAGAATGTATTTATGCTTATATATATATATATATATATATATACATATATACATATATATATATATATATATATATATATATATATATATATATATATATATATATATATATACCGATCCATCGTTTCCTTCGCTTCTCTCCTCATGGCCATGCTGAACAGGTCAAAGCTTCTGTGATACTGGATTCCATACAACCATCGGCCGAAGCGGCTCTAATGCGTCCCTTCCGGCCGCAGGGTATAAAATTACAGGTCCATGTTTTCGAAAAGCGTAGGACGTCAGCGCCAGTGCCGTATTCGCTGCCTTCGACGCCATCATTTGCCGCTGGTGTCATCCTCAAAGAGTTTTGGGGGGACTCAAGATAAAAAGCACAAATAATGGACAGTATTCGAGCGTTGAGGTGGGGACGTCGGAAAAGACAGCGGACACGGAGGAGACGCTGGAGAAGGGTCTAATAACAATTCTTAATCCCCGATGCTGAAGACCGCGTAGTTAGTTCGGTGATAATAATCGTGACGACGTTGTATTATTGTTGTTGTTATTAACGATGATGATGAAAGCAGGCAAGGGTTATAATCATAATTGTCGTGGTGTGCATGGTGATTTAAAAATAGCCATCACTATTATAGCGACAGACGTCATAGTCTAGTTAGTTACTGACATCGATACAAAATTCATGATAACCTAAAGTATATCAACAACAGGAATTATAATGATTTTGCTAACTCAAGGAATTATTTTTAAAAAAGGTGAAAATATGACGAAACCAGTTTGACTCTGGTAAGGTCAAACTTCTTTGCTTGATTAAAATCCAAGAGTAAACAAAACAGGATTAATTTCTCCATACACCATAGTTCCGTAACTACGTGACTCATTTCACTTCTTGATGTCACACCTTTTTCTTGCTGTCATTGTTACCCGTCATTGTTACACGCGAAAATAAGGTCAAAACTCAAGAGTTTGAGTCTGACAAAAGAGAGAAAAGATCGAAGTTTAATCTGCCACTGACCTCAAAAACGAGGGGAAAAGCAAGAAAAAAAAATGAAAAAGGGTTTTAGCTCCCGATTGGATTCAATCCCAAAGTCAACTGTTGATTAGCGGAACTCCCCAGCTCATTCGGTCAAGGAAATTATACAGAAAATTTATAATAATAATTTTCGAATGAATACCTCAAAATCAGGGACGAATATCAACTGCCTTTTTTCAATTCTTGTGTCTTACAATTTTAATGGTCTTATTATTCTATCAAATGTTTTGATGACATCCTTAGTAGCAAGGTAATTTTCACCGGAAAGAAAAATAAATGAAATATGAATACTTGTTATCATATATAAATAAGATTTGACACGATGCTAAGTCACGGAATCTGTCTTTTTTTTTTCCTCTTTCTTATTCATGTCTCAAATTCGAACATCTTAAATTCGAGGTGTGATTAATTTCGATAAAAAAACTGTCAGCTCTGAGAATTTGACAAAAAAGAAGTAGAAGAATATTAATAGCAAAAATATTTCGGCTCAGTGTTAAGATTATTTGAGTTTTCTCTCTTCTTCAAAAACATCAGAAGTAACTCCATGATCGATAGATCAAATTATGAAGGAACTTTGCTACATGAGAGATGCTAGTTCAATCCACAGCTAGTTCTTCATCGTTCCTTCATGATGATGATATCCGTTCTTCGTAGATCCAACTGGTGCAAGTGCATAGCATGGATTTAAAGTCATACTTTACGCTTGACTAAATTCAAGCAATCTCACTCTTTCCCTCCAGTGTTATTGGGTCTAGAGCAGCGTTTCTCAAGCTTTTTACCCTTAGGGAACCCTTGAAATAAATTCCATATCTCACGGAACACCTACATAAAAATTATTATGTAATTTTATTATTATTCATCTTTCTCCTTCACAAAGTTGAATTTCGTGAGATCAGCAAAATATGTTTTTTTGATAACTGGTTTTAGGAGAAAAAAAAACTTTTTTCGAGTTTAATGACAATGCAAAAAATAACTGGAATCAATCTGCTCGTTCAAGAGACCTCATGAGGAGGTTTACATTCAAACCAGTATTCTCAAGCATAACAAAATAAACTTAAATGAATATGAAAGAGCTTGCTTCATTATGTAAGAAATTGAAAACTGCAACGATATATTTATTACTTTTCTATGACTGGCTGGATACTCTTCTTCCGCAAAAATCCTGCACTTGTCTCACAAATCTCATCTTGAGCGTACGATCAGACAGCAGAAGTTCTTCCTCTTTTCTTAAAGTCAAGTTCTTGGGATGGGCAGAAGATCCATTGTATGGATACATTACCCAATCAAACTCATCTGTTGAAATGAAGGGGATTAATAATCGATTTTGATCAAGTCTTCTTTCGAGTGTTTCAATAAGAATAGCCATTTACTGTTATCCTTCTCCACTCTTAAGACCCAGCGGTAGTTGCAACATTTCAAGATTTCTTTTAGCAACATGGTTTTTCAAAAGCACTTGACGAACCCAGGCTTATTGTTTTCGTCTAAGTATCTCAGCAATCCATCTTTCAGCTAAAAAATCCTATTCAGAATTCTATTTCTACACCTGATTCCTGCGTGTAACAACGAGAGATTTAGGAGTTCTGTGTCGCTGCTTCCACACAGCTTTTTAGACATTCTGAAGTGAACTGGTCTTTCTTTAATAAATCTGGCCATTTTTGAAGTCCAATAAATAATTTTTCAATTTATCTTTAAGAGATTTTGAAATCAGCACATTTCTGTGAAGAGAGAAATCTTATAAGACGATGTCGGCATTTTCTTGTTTTACACGAGAGAGACAAAACCTCTTATGGAGCCAATCATTTATGGGTCACTCGCAAACTGAAAAGCATGCAGCGTGCGCACGAGAGAATCATGCTCGACCTCACATGGAGAGATCACAAGACGGCACAATATATCAGAAAGAAAACGGGGGTCAGAGAATCCATTAGAAAACTCAAATGGCGATGGGCTGGTCATGTTGTGAGAATGAAAGACGACCGATGGACATCACGACTTACAACATAGATCCCCAGAGACCACATGTGAAACCGAGGCCGACAAAATATAAGATGGAGAGATGAACTTAATAAGTTCCGAAAATACTGGTTCCGCAACGACCATGATAAGGAAATAGGACGGATCCCGGGGAAGGTCTATGTCCAACGACGGACGTTAAAAGAATGATGATGATGATGATGATGATGATGATGATGATGATGATGATAGATAGATAACAACACTGTTATTTTAGGGCAAATTGATTTTTTCCAGATATGCAGACAAATCAGATATATCTATTCCTTTGCTTGTCTCAGGCAATTCTTTGTGACAGAAAAAAGGTTTCTTGAGTTGGTAAAACTTGCAAAAGCTGCAATTTATTCGTAAGATCTGTTGATTGATCAACCTGGATGGAAAAACTTCTATTTTTCAGTTCATTACACAAAGCTTTTTCAGTGCCAAAGGACGTGTCATCAATACATTAACTCATTGTATTATTTGAATGGGGAACATCTTCAATTTATCCCCCTACATCTTGTTCAAGCTTTTTATGAACTGGTATCATTAGGCAATATCCTCTACAACCAAATAACTAGCTTCTTGAGCATTTTCACTGGCTTTATTTCTGTACGGTTGTGTGTCTTTGTGAGTGGGTGAAAATCTTTGTATATATCTATACAGAATGTAGTTTTAAAGACGAATTTAGATTAACACACAAACAGTCCGTTAAAAGATATGTTGGATCCGGGGAAGAATATCCCCCGCCAATGTTATATAGTTAAAATCCCCTCGTAAAATCTTCAACTTAACGGTGGTGTCAGAGACTGAGAATTAATATGTAAGACCATTTTTCAACTTCTGTTACATCATAAAAGCGTCATGAAGTTCAGAGGATTGATCTCATAAGATCAATCCACTGCACTTCAAGACATATTATTGAATGAAAGAAAAAAATATTATAATTGGGTATTTTTTTATATTCTTTTGCTAAACAAAACGTTGTTTACAAAAAGTTTCTATAAATTCTGACCAAAAACGAGCGATTTTTTTCACGTTTTTTTTTCCCAGGGAGCGACATGTTTTGTTTCTAAAATTTAAAAAAAAAAGGTTATTTCTCATATATATCTTAAAATACTTTCATTTTCTCATCGCTTTAGAAGATGCACAATTCATAACATATTTGTGCGATATGCGTTTTTAGAAATCAAAGTAAAATACACGCATTTATACAAACAATGCAAATATGATTCTTTTCAAGACTTTTAACCCATCAATTTTGAATACTCATTTCTTTATTCCTAATTTTCTCAGTAGTTTTTTTAATATCACAAAAAAAAATGAAGATGAAGGTAAAAGGTAATCAAGATTACAACACTTCATAACTAAAAGAATATTGTTTGTTTTCTCCTTCTATTCAGATCCGGCTTGTTTAAGGGGATTTTTACGGTTCTTTTTTACTTTTGTAAGACTGACAATCAGAAATAGGAGAACCTAATGTTTTTATATCATTTTTATTATTCATCTCTTAATGGTGTGCTTATGATTCGCTTTGGCATGATTTTTTTGTTATTTTGTTTCAAACTATACATTGAATTACATCGAATTGGAAAAAACACTTGAACTATGTACAGTTATCAAATCGAAATCTTTAGATAAATAACTTATTCTGTTTTGGTTTGTTTAAACATATTCCATTAATAAGTGCGTGTGTCCGACAAATTCTAGCAGGATGGTGAGAATAAAGATCCGGCAAAAGACGATCAGTTCTCAAAGACACTTATGAAGATGACAACGAAGGAAAGAGTGGAAGGGTGAAGAGGAGAAGAGAATTGAGAGAGAGGGGGGAAATGAAGCTGAAGTGAGATGAAGAAGGAATAGAAAATAAGGCAAAAGGATAAAATGAAAAGAGAAGAACGTTGGTACATCAATAAGTCCGTGGCCTAAATGATCAGAAGAGCATTCATTTTTCTCCAGGCTATTGTTTGCAAATATGCTCCCTTTCTTTATCAATGGACTCCGTTTGGGGGCTAATATTATTAGAAAATACTCTTTCTTCCTATCTTTACAGATACCTACTTGTCTATCAGTCCATCTATCGACCTAGTTCTGCCTATTACCGAGCCCGTTCATTCAGTCTAGTAATTTTTGCTTCCTCCCATCTTTCATTTTTGATTTTTGGTAGAATATATATATATATATATATATATATATATATATATATATATATATATATATATATATATATATATATCAATACTCCTCAATTCAGAGTTGAGCACTCTTTAAGAAAGGTAACTCATCCATTGTAAGCTTGGGCAATGCTCTTCCATAGGAATAAAGCACTCTGGTGGATGGGGAATTTCTGCATGAACAAATATATCGTTTAAATTCA
>OY735200.1:50797621-50877621 GCA_963457665.1 Thysanoteuthis rhombus | reverse complement strand
TTACATCCATCTCAACATACATATATATATATATGTATATATATATATATATATATATATATATATATATATATATATATCAGTCTAAGAGCCTCTGTGTTCAGATAGATAGATAGATAGTTAGATAGATAGATAGATTGATAGATCAGGCTTAGAGATCATGGGATGTCCACTTAACGAAATATCCCCTCTCAGGCCTTTATTATTTAGCCCAAAATAAAGCCGAGTGCGATACATTTAGAATCAGCTTGCCTGCAGGAGCTGCCGGAAAGTCGTGAAAGTTGGCATCCAACCGTTTCAAGGTGAACTCCACTCCCTATTTTAGAAACGCGGTTGTCCTTCTCTTAGACTAGTAATCTTCTCGACGCTGGAGTGGCCAGTCTGCCCTGCTATAACTTTGGGAGAAGAAGAGACGGAGTCTCACCTTTCTCAGGAGCAAAGGGAACATAAACAGTCCTGACCGAAGTTTGAACTCGAGTTGCCCATTCCAATGTCCTCGCAGTAAACTGCTACGCCACTCGTACTCCTATTGTCGTGATAACGATATGAATATGCTGGGAAAATTGAATGAATTTACTTATGAGACTAATGGTCTATATAATATTTTTATTGCCTTGTTCTTTGCTGAATGTTCATCATGTAATGTCTTTTATTATATCTTATCTATAATTGATCTTGTTAGTTTTATTTTCAAATAAAATGGCTATTTTAATCCAATAATCAAAGGCTGTTTATATATATATATATGCATGCATGCAAATTTCTTGTCTATTTGTGTTAAAATAATGGGATGCAATGATTCATTCCATTATTACAGAACAATGAAAATTATGTCATTAAAGATTCTCAAGATCTCACACACTAAAACAGCTTGAGACTTTTAAAAACTTAAATTAAGGATACTTGAATTATCAAAAATGAATTACCTTATCTTTAGGCTCCTTGGTTCCGCTCCATCCATGAATAACAACCGTAATTTTACAGTTATGTGCTTGTATCTAATGATATACGAGGTGCTAAACGAAAGTACAAGGAATATGACCATGACGAAGAAGTTGTTTACCCTTTCACACAGTCATACTATAACTGCCGGTTGCCTGCAGGTTCATAGGAGACGTTACACATAAAAATAGTAGCGTAGGTCCGTACTACATTTGGCTGTTCAAGTTTCCATATTACTATTGAAAAAATAATAATGTTTTTTTATGATTTTTAGTATAAGAATTAACTGAATTCGATCTGGTTTTTGTTTAATCGAAAAAAATTCACACACACACACACACACACATATATATATATATATATATATATATATATATATCACATAATCACACAGCACACACCACTGAAGATGGGAAGAATCCCGAAACATGTCAGGACAATTTACCCCAAAGGATTAATAAACCTTACCTCTAAACACTTTACTCCTGAGTCCGTCTCACTCTTTACAGTACACATTATATATATATATATATATATATATATATGTATATATATATATAATAAATTATTGCATAACACGTATGAACGATTAAAAATGCTTAAAAACAGTCTAACAAGCACTCTACGAGAAAATCAACCGTGCGATGATTACTGGACTGGACAAACAGGTACGCAGGAAGAAAAAGTTTGAGAACCCCTGGTTTATTAGGACGGGGGGAGAATAATAGAAAGTGAGGGCGTAACTTACGACCATTTCTACTAAGATAATACAATATTACAGGGGTCCGTGACCCTAAGGCATCTGGAGGGGCTCAGGTCCCGAAATTTTCTGATACACCCTTGACATAACTATTTTTAGATTAGAAATAGAGTTTAGATTGGCAGGAAGAAAGTATTAGATATATTTTCAGACGGGATTTCTTCCATAGATTTTCACAAAATTCAATCAGAAATGATTTTTCACTTATTTCATTTCACAAAACTTCGGTATTTCAATTGTTGGCTGAATAATTTCGGGGCTTTGGGGGCTTTTTCTGAGAACATTTGTTCGAGATTTCAAAATTTGTCTGACTTTTAATCGGCAAGAGTTGATTTTTCTCTATGCTTCTTAACCGCAAAATGCAAAATATATACTTTGCATTTTGCATTTGATTACACACACAAACAATAAATATACACATACATGCCATAAACACACACATGTCACATACACAAATATAATATATCAACACATATACCGCATACTCACATCCACTCATGCACAAACGTCACTTTTGCACACATATATACACTTACGCTCACATGCCACATAAACACACGCATACGTTAATACACATACAACATATGCATATATACGTACGTTTGTATGTATGTGATGTTTATGTGTTTATATGCTTTGCATTTCTGCTCGAACGTTGTGCCACGGCTGCCATCTGCGATTATCCTTTTTTCTCTCTTTTTCTCCTCTTTTTGTGGTCTCTTTGTTGCCACTTAGCAATCAAAACGATACATTTTGCAACCGAATATCAGACCCATGTTTAGATGTTTTATGTTTTCTCAAAATTTGGCTTCAGGAAAAAAAAAGAACAAATTATCCGATTCTACTTTCTTAGGAACACACCGGAACATACAAGTTACTTCATGAATCAGTTAATATAAAATGATAACTTTTTCAAATTTGGTGTCCTTTTTTTACTTTTTTTATGTCTTTTTTCATTATTTTTTTATACTCCGTTTTTCTTCTCTTTTTGGACTACTATGATCCATTGGTCCCTCTCCACAGCCTATATATATATATATATATATATATATATATATATATATATATATATATATATATATATATATATATATGTGAGTGTTTATCGATTAAAAGTGTAAATTTGATCTGATCTATATCTATGTTTAAATCTCCGCTTCGCTACTTCAGCTCATCAGATAGACAGTGCAATTAGACCTGTATATTATCTATGTACTATAAGGGAATTACTTTGATTATGTGACCTTTGTAGTAAATTGTAATTATTTACCTTGCAGCACATAATATGATACTGCTTTATCCAACATGTTCACTTGGGATACTATAAAAGTAACTGCTTTTACTTTTAACGATCACTTGAGGAATCTTTCAAGCTTTTTTGTCTAAAGAAGGTTTTATTTATTTGTTTAATTACAAGGTATGATCTGTTCAAGATATTCCATCAATTTGAGTTTTCATTTCTCATTTTCTTGTTTCCTTCGAAAATATTTTTTTCTTATCATTTTTTGTTTATTTTGTGATTAATGTCCCCTACATTTTGAAGATGTGGGAGCTAATTGTTCATAGGAAAGCAGTCAAGATTTTTGCAACTGCCTCAGTTATTTCGTGATGGGTGTTCTCTATGATTTAAAAGCCCCCAGAACATGCATCCCCAATACCTAAATTTGGAAGATAAGTATATGGAAAAATCTCTGCATACATACACACACACATTCTTATATATATATATATATATATATATATATATATATACATATATATATGTATATATATATATATACACATATATATATATATATATATATGTATATATGTATATATATATATATATATATATATACATATATATATATATATAAATATGTATATATATATATACATATATATATACATATATATATATATATATATATATATATATATATATATATATATGTGTATATATATATATATATATATATATATATATATATATATATATATATATATATATATTGTATGCATGGATTCTATAGCTGATTTAATTCTTAATGACTTGTTAAATACTTAACTATCTACGAATGATCCACAGTACGAGAGCTATTCCCTAACAAACGTACTGGTTCACCTGACATTTCATAGTTTCAGTTGCCACATATATGCTTAAAAATAATGAATTTTATAATTTTTTCTTACCTGATCACCCCCATTCAAGAAGAGTAATATGGAAAGAAATAATACGTTTAGATCTTTGTCAAAGAGATCCCGTCTCTTCCACTTTTTCGATTCTGTCTCTGTTCTCCCTCGATCATTCTATTTCCCAATTTCAATGTCGTTAACCTATCTTTGCCCTTATCAGATACTCTTCAAATCTGGAACTGATACATGTTTTACGATGATTTTCGGCAATTTTAAGTAGAACTGTAGTCTTCGATCAAATAAAGTCATTTTAAAGATTTTAGATTAAGCATTCTAAGCATTCCATGAATTGTTCTTGGTAACCTTATTACCTGTTGAATTTAGTACGTTTCTACCGTTGCATTTTATCTTTCTCCAGTCTGTCGTGCTTCGTAATCTTTTTTTTATTTTTATCTCGATCAATATTATAATTGAAAGAATTTTAATTCAATTTTATCATTGTTCCTGAACTTATTTGTTGCTCACACCAATAGCAATTGAGGGTTTACCCCGATGATTAAGTGAGAGCATATCACCTCAAAACACTGTCTTTCTCCTCAGTATTCTACCTGTTCTCTGTAATGCTGTCCCCTCAATTCTTCCCCAAATTTTCTGTTCTCTTGCTTGGTCTAGATATTTGTTCAGTGTTTCGTTTTCTTTCAATTTTATTTTCATTCCTACCAGAACAATGTCATTAACGATCTGGAATTTTTTGTATCCATGTTCCTCAGGGCTAGATCTTATCTCATGGCCTAGGTTTGAATTATCATTCAAATCTTAATTATTCTTATTATTTCTGTTTTTGTGGTTAACTTCCGTCACAAGCTCAAGATGAACGATCAACAGTTCTAAACGTGAAAGGTTTGCGCAACAATTAACGCCATTTTCATTCTTTATGTCTGATACAACATATAGATTTAGTCTACGCACATACAAATTCATCGTCGTGCACATCAATAGAGAGATAGATAAATAGATAGATAAATGGATAGATCTCGAGTTCTGGCGTATCTTTGAGAAAAAGACTCCTATATGTTTGGAGGTTATTTCTTTTCATAAACCATGTAATGTCGTATCGTTGAACCTGGTTTTTCCCTGCATGCATCTGTTTATGTGTACATAGAAGCTAATGTTCTTTGTTTTGCATATACGTTTCCCACCATCAGCTCCGGTATTTGGGTTTTCTCTGTCATCCGAATCCGTAGAGGTCTTCACGTCATCGGGGTTTTTGATGGACCAAGTTTCGTTTGTACTTCTTAGGGGTCCAGTTGGTTAACCTCAAGGTCCATCTGAAGTCTGTCAATCTCGCCACATGAACTTTGCAGTTCTGATCTGATTTGTTAATGTCATATAAATCAACAGAAAGAGTCACTTTCATTCACATCGCTTGGGGGATATTGTGGAAGAAAAAAAAACATCGAAATATTCGCTCAGTGACCAAAGACGTTGGTTTGTGGAAATCTATTGAATTGTGTTCCTCAGTTTCTTTTGTCCTTTCTGGCAAAGCATTTTCTGAAGAATGTGCTTCATATTGCGTTGGTTAAAATATTTTTCCTGCATTTTAAGTAAAAATGGGAGACATTTTCCGACACTAAGTTCATTGAACAACTTAATTTACTTTTTTGTTCCACTATCTTTTCTCATCTTTCAAAAGGATTAATTTTCAGTGAGATAGTTCAGTAAAAACCACAATACATGGTCACCAGAAGGTGCAATAACAACGGGTGAATACGGTGCATGAATGAAAACCTTCGATTCAAGCAGTAAGAATGGCTACCTGGTCACCGAAGAAATTATCTTGAAATCAAACAACATCCTGATTCAATAACAAACATCCTCAACTGGTCTACCCAATCGTGAAGCATTGCTCAGCGAGAACGCAGTCCTTTGATGACCCTTACACAGTCTTTGATGAAACAAAAAACGTACAGCAAGCGGCGCCATCGATCTAGTTCTAAATACAATTCACGTTCAGGGTCTGTCATTCAATTTGTCAAAAGTAAAAGTGCAGTGCCTGAGTCTACTGCTCCTGAAAACTAGCCACTCAACTGCAGAATGGCTTGGGCTGTTCTAATGGTCGTGGAAGGAGAAATAGATGGCAGTTAGCACTGGTTATGGAAAGCATTTAGTTCGAGATTACATCGTAAGGGACGTGTATAATTTACGGTCGCAATATAAATATTTATAAACAATGTCTGTATGTATCAATCAACAAAGTGCCAAACCTCACTGCGACAAATGTACCACTCGCATGTAGATAAAAATGTATATGTATGAAACATAGACACTGAAATATATATGCTTGTCTTTATATAGATGCAATCAATTATGTGCGAACTATCGACAAATACAGGATCAAATGTGTGTGTGTGTGTGTGTGTGTGTGTGTGTGTCTGTCTGTCTGTCTGTCTGTATGCATGTGTTTACGGAAATGAATGTATATAAATATAAGCTTACATAGTTGTATTCAGATATATATTTATAAATAGATCGCATGGATTTTTTCACGTATATATCCATGTACTTTGATACATATTAATTGTTCTGAGCGTGAGCGTATATCTCATTGTCATGTTTTGTTATCTTCTTTCCGTTTGTACTGCGTGCAAATTGCTTATTATGTCGAAGAGAAACACTCCAAAAAATCACCCTGAGATAAACACTGAAATTTATATGGCTACGTAATCTATTCTTGATTTATGCTTGATTTATCTCACACTTGATTGATGATTACGTTCATGAAAACACGATCCAAACATACATCAATGAAACAAGTAGGTTTATCTTGTTCCAATATATATATATATATATATATATATATATATATATATATATATATATATATATATATATATATATATAGTCAGATATCTATATATATGTTGGGTATGTTTGGAAAGTATTCATCTTTTTTGAATACCTCGATAGCCAATTGCAATTAGGCAAACAATTCGGAGAACTTCACTACGTAAGAGTAAGCAGACTCCCATTGAGTGAGCTTGTGTACTGCTTGACAGTGACATTCGCAATGGTCGAACAAGTCATTTATTATGTTTCTCAGAGGGTCTAACGGTGAAACATCGCATCGACCAAGTCTGTCATCTCAGTAGGGTCCATATTTGGCGTCCTGCAACTTCTGGATTTTCTCAAAAAGATTTCAGGCCATAAACGAAATCAATGATAATGCATTTGTTCAA
The DNA here is from genome assembly GCA_963457665.1 of Thysanoteuthis rhombus. Taxonomy (NCBI): domain Eukaryota; kingdom Metazoa; phylum Mollusca; class Cephalopoda; order Oegopsida; family Thysanoteuthidae; genus Thysanoteuthis; species Thysanoteuthis major. The sequence goes on along the minus strand of OY735200.1, from coordinate 50,870,565 downwards.
TTCGATGTGAACACACTTTACAGTTTGCCGTGTACCAAAGCAAGCTAAGCTTAAAAAACTCAATGCATACATATATACATATATATATATATATATATATATATATATATATATATATATATATATATATATATATATATATATATATATATATATATATATATATATATGTTGGTGCAGAGGTATCAAATTTTTTTTCAAAATCCCTTATTCAGATATATTCATAGCATCATTATCCAGGCGTCTAAGTATTTTCCATTGGTTTCTATGACCTTACTCTCTCTTTGAGCTCAATTTGATATCTGCATGGGGAAACAGGAAGACAAGCAGCAAAATCACTGCGTGACCAGAAAAGGTATTTCTTCTTCCAATACGTCATTCAAAATAGCCAATTGTTCACTGTAGCATTGCATAGTAGCAGTTTGGCCATATTGTTGTAATTCGTTATAAAGAACCATCTTTCAATCATATCAAACAAGGAAACAAAATTTGTCAGAAGTGCATTCTATCAAGTCGCGTAAGGCATGAATTGTTTTTTTACATCTCAAGAGATTAAGTGACAGATTCAGGCGTATCTCTGCATTTTTATTTTTTTTTTATTTTCGCAGATTCGATGTAAATAAAGATACAATTGATCATTATTGAAATTTAAGGGAGATCTTTGACAATTATTTTGTCTACCCAATTATTTGGACCAATTCTCAAGTATGGATTCTAATCAGGACGTAGTACTGTTCAAGCTGCTGATAACATCACCAAATTATTTGTTCCCAATGATGCAGATTTATCGAGTCATGCAACATATTTTATATCCTATTGACATGTCTTCTACATATTTTTTCAAGCATTTTGAACTTTATATCCTTAGTAATAGGTTCATAACAGGGAAGCTATGATTATTTAGATATATATCCTTTTCAATTCATGTTATTGAGAGATTTTGCGGAAATGGACAGTATAGTTCAGGTAAGATAGATGAAGTGATGCGAAAAATGAGGCAATAGGAGGAAGATGATATTATTAAAGCCATGCATTTTATCTATCCTTACGGTGTAAGTATTAAAGTTGAGAAGAAAAGCTCTTCTAGGGAGGGGGAAACCCTTGTTCGTAAAACCTCCAAAACATTTGCATAGTAAACGACTAAAGATCCAAACTAGAGGAACACAGTACAAAAAATATGCAGAAAAAACATAAACAAAATTATTGCGTTGACACATGTTGGGAAATAAGTGGCTGATGTGACACAAATAAAAGCTTTTTGGTGTTTAGTGTTTAAAGCTGTAAAGATTTCTAGAATATATATATATATATATATATATATATATATATATATATATATATATATATGTGTGTGTGTGTGTGTGTGTGTGTATGTATATATATATTTACATATGTATATGAAAATTGGTACATAAATTCCGGGTTGAGAAGATTATTGAAAAAAGGAAAACCAGGCTTTTTACTCATGGTTTTAAAGTAAGAAAATCCCATTATTCCTGAAAAGAAGGGTATACAACCAATATATACTACCAATAGTCACCTACGGAGCTGAAACAAGGAACCAAACCAAGGGACAAGCACGCAAACGGAGAACGATGTAACGTGCACAAAAAGAATTATGCTCAACCTCACATGATGAGACCATAACACAACATAGTATATAAGAGACAAGACGGAAGTTCGAGATACCGTAGGAACTGTCAGAAAACTCAAATGGCAATGGGCTGGATAAGTTGCAAGAATGTCAGACAACCGCTGGATATCACAACTCACAACGTGGATCCCCAGAGAACAACTGGAAGGCTATGGATGACAGAAAGCAATATGGCGTAACGAGCTAGACTAATTCAAGAGGTACAGGTTCTGCGATGCCCATGATAGAGAAGTCTGATGAATCTCGGTGAGGTGGGGGGCCTATGAACAACAATGCCCGCTAACAGACATGATGATGATGATGATGATGATGATGATGATGATTAATTTTTAATAAGACTCAACCAGTTTTGTGCACGTCTTCAGAAGGCGTATGTTATTCTGTTATATATATATATATATATATATATATATATATATATATATATATATCGTAGACTGCACCGTCCATGAACTCACGAAAGACTCGTGCACCGACGCACAGACATATCCACATTTCTTTCATTTCTCTCAGTTCTTTTTTCTTCTTTGCCAGAACCAACGGCGATAAACGCTTATTATCATCTTTTCAACGCCTGCTTCAAATAAGTGTCCTTACAAATAGCTACTGAAGTCATTGGTCATTATCGTAATTAAATGAGAGGCAATCCATCAAGTAACAAAAAGAGAAAAAGAAACAAGCTAACAATCTCCCCGCCACAAACAACCAAACCCCTCCCCTTTCCTTCACACGTTGATTCTCTATTTCCTTACATTAAATCATTTGCTTTTTTGCTTTCTGTTTTATATTTGCCCTTACAATATTTTCTAACCATAGTTTAATATGACAAGGATTTCAGGTACTGGGCATTCGATAAAAATCGAACTCACTTCATTTGTATTGGTCTGCAAGACTAGCTCGCTAACCACTACTCTGTGGCTAGGGGCGTAATTTATTCGTAAGCCCACCTTTGTATGACAGAAAGCTTCAAGACTTTACATTTATAGTGTTGGGAACGCTGCACTGATGAACAGCTAAAAGTTTAGCAGAGACGAAGATAATCGTCAACCACTGCCTTTTAAGATATGAAAATAGCTACATTCTCAAATTTTGATCTATTGTAGCATAAAGCTTTCTAAAAAGGTTTAGCATTCCAATATCAGATGATGATCACGGTTTATACAGGTAATCAAAAGAACAAATGAAATTAAATATACAGTTGAACATACTGCTTATTTAAATCTCCACGTGAAGGCAAAAACTATTAATATTTAAGCTCTCAAGAGCTATTTTTAAGGCTATTCGAGCAAGTTGAATTGGATAGGACCTAAATTCATGAAAAAGGAAGTTAGCAGTTTGCAGCAATCCTTGCTCCCGCCAAAATTTTACTCGTTCGTCAGTTTAGCGTTTTTGTTAGCTGTGCCCACCACTGCATATACGTGTGTATAATCTGTAATATCAAGGGTAGGATTCCTAAAATAAATCTGCCAGAACTTTCTAGCTCTCCAGTCATTACTTGGAAGTACATGGAGAGAAAATTGAAACAGTTGTATTTTAGCACCAATTGTTTGTTTACATCGGCAAGGTTTTCTCAACGTTGCCCACTGACTTTACCGCTACTACTCAACTCTCCCGACCACCTGTGCAGTTGCACTCATTTTCCGTTCTTACAAAAATATGTCTGGTGATACGGCCAACAATTTGTTGATTACTCACTAAATTTTGCGATTTTCTGACTGCTAATTTGTTTCAGCAAGTTTTGGCCCTGAATCTGCATTTTGCACTTGGGAACTCCAGAAAAATGAAGGAATCTCGGTTCAGGAATTAATTCAAACGTTATTGACGGAATATGGTTCTTATATTCATTATGTAAATGCATTACTAATGATCTTATGATAAAAATGCATTGGAAACCGGGCGTGGGTAGGGGGTGACATTGTCAGTGATAAGGAATCAATATAAATGTTACAGACAGAATATGAATATTATATAAATAATGCAAATGCTTCATTAATAATCTTACTAGAAATGCACTGAAAATCAAGAGGAAATGAATTGATAGTTGTCAATGATTGATTGCAAATGTTATTGAGCAAATAAGCTTATAAAATACATTATGTTTACTAACCAAAACACATTGAAAATCAAGTAAAAATTAATTGTCATTGTCCAGGAATTAAGTTAAACGTTATTGAGTGAATAGGTGTGTTATATGTATGGTGTACATGCATTGCAAATAATTTTGATATAGAAGCATATTACGAATAGTTTTACTACAAAATCCATTGGAAATGAGTTGCTGTCGAAATTTATCGAAAACCAGGAAGAAAAAAATGCCCGTGGTCTAAAATTAAAGCAGCCTTTATAGAATAGTGCTATGTATAACAACGTAAATGCATTACTCAATTATGTTATGATAAAAAAACCAGGAAGAGAAAGGATGAGTTAGCGATTAGGAATTAGTGCGAGTGTTAAAAAGAGAATAAGTCTATTAAGGATGTTCTCCGTCGATTGGGATTGAGATTTGTATATGTGTAACGACAAATTAGTGAAGTTGTCTGATTGGTAAAATTGAATTTTTTTGTGAATAAAGGTTTGATTTCACTTTGATTACATGAACTCCTGATCGTAAAACATACTTGTTTTATTATCTTGTTTTCAATGAATATACTTTATATATTTTTTATGTCTTATCTTTATTCTGATTTATTACAGTTTAACTCAAATTAAAACTACGTATCTATTTTTTACTTTTGTAAAATAGTTCAAAGCTCTGGTAATCAGGTAATTTCACAGTAATTTGACGGTTTAGGTCGTCGTAAGATGTGTATTTGGTGATGAAATTATTTGGACAGTGTCTTTCTTCTTTCCTGTTTCTATCTCACACTTCCATGTGACGGGACATATGCAAAATGTTTTTTTTTTTTTTTTTTTTTTTCAAAGCTGTAATACCAATAACTAACCTTGACAGAAATCAGTCAACTACAACAACAGGTAAATCATGTGATCAACATCTTTTGGCAGCATGCGATGTTTGGGGTAGTCAATCAAAAATTGAAAAAAAAAAGGGTTCAATGAATTAGTCTACTTCTCTCGCCTTTTCTGAAGTCTGAATTATCAATAATAGTGAAACCGCTGCTGGACACAAATAGAGAGACAAATTAAGAATAAACTTATACTGGAAATTGATCCCCTCTAAAAGCCAATGGGCACAAAATTTTCAAGGAACAAAATAACTGTTTTTTCACGCATAATACGGATTGAAGGTTTGGATTTTCAGCCCTCTAGCTTCCTTGGTCCGGTCTGTGAGCGTGATACATTCATAGCAAGACAGCCAACAAGCCCTACAGACCAACCTGGAAACTGAAGATACATATTTCGACAGTTTAGGTGGAAGTTTTCGTTGATGGTTTCTAAAAAGAGAGTAAAATATATTTGCTAATATTCAGTAAATATTTTTCGTGCTGGCGCTTCCCGATTTCCACCTTAGAACTATATTGGTTTCTCATCGCTGCATTTGCTGCGGAGTTAGTTGAAAGGGAGATCTGACGAAGTGAAAACCATGTAGAGACTACATTTTTGTAAGTATTGTTCCAATGTAGAGTGGGTTATTTCCCAAAAGTTATCCCTGATATCTGACCGGAGGAACAATGATATTTCCCCATCAACAATAGTAAATGCTCGTACAATTTAAGATAAGTCTTCATAGTGAATTTCTCGATGCTGCGATTTCACTGATCGTCCTTTCGCTTATTCTATCTCTTTTCCTCTTGCTATTCTTACATTCTTTTTTCTGACATCAGCAATCAGGTTGATACTTCCTCCTTTCTTTCTTTCTTTTTTTCTTTCTTTTTTCTTTCTTTCTTTCTTTCTAGAATCACACATACTTTTTTACTTTCTTTCTTTCTTACTTCCTACCTTCCTTTCTTTCTGTCTTTCTTTACTTCTTCCTTTCTTCTTTCACCGTCTCTTTCTTTGTTTCTATATCTTTCTTAGTCTTTCTAACCTTACTTATTCTGTCTTTCTTTCTACCTTTTATCCTTTTTCTTTTTTCTGTTCTTTCTTTTTTCTGTTCTTTCTTTTTTTCATGTCCTCCAATCATCTCTCTCTCTCTCTCTCTCTCTCTCTCTCTCTCTAGCTTTTTTTTGGTCCAGCTTATTGCTTTCTATTTTTCTTCATTTCTTTCCAGCTTTTCTTATTCTTTCTGTCTTTTTCTTTTGTTTCTTAATTTCTTCTTTCTTTTTTCTTTCCTCTTTCCCTCCCTTCTCTTATTTCTTTTCTTGTTTTTTCGGCATTCTCTCTCTTTCCGTTTCAGTCTTTCTTATCTTCTTCCTTTAGTTTTTTTACCTCCTGCAAGCTTTTCTTAATCCTTCTTCCTTTTTTTTTCTCCGAGTTTACTGTTTGTATATCTCTCTATCCATTCTTTTCCAACTTTTTGTTATTATTTCTTTCTCACTATTTTCTTTCCTTGTTTGTTTGTTTTTGTCCCTCTGTTTCTGTCCTACAAGGCTTTTCTTACTCTGTTTTTCCTATTCCCTCTTCCTTGATTCTCTTCGTTTCTGTATCTCCTTCTGTCCTTCCGGTTTTTCTCTTTCATTCTTCCTTTCTTTCTTTCTTTCTTTCTTTCTTTCTTTATTTATTTATTTATTTATTTATTTATTTATTTATCTATCCGTTTCAGGTCGGCAAGTTCCAATTCGTTCTTTTCCTTCTTATTTTCTTTCTTGTTTTCTTTCTTTTCCTTTCTTTCTTTTTTCCTTCCGTCCTTTCCTCCCTTTTCTTCTATATTTACTCAAAGTCTTTCTTATTTTTTTCTCCCTTCCTTTAGTCCCAGCTTGACGTTCTATTTTCTCTCTCAATTTTTCACAGTTGTTCTCATTCTCTCTTTCTGTCTTCCTTTCTAGCTTCCTTTCTTTACTTCTCACTCATCATAACCTTTCCTCCTCTAAATTCATTTTTTTCTTCCTCCTTTAATATGTACCTCTATTATCCTTGCCCCCTGCACTGCTGCATCCAACTATACTTCCCTGGACACTTCAAGGCAAAGTTATACGGGAAGGGTGGGCGTTGTCCGAAATAAGTCCGTGCTTTTTACAGATAATGGCCCAGCGCGGCTAACTTCATCTGACGACCATTAAATGCATTTTGTGTTCGTCCCTATTGGCTAGATACTTTTTTTTTCTTCCATTGGTGGCAGACGTGTACTTCAGTCGTCTTTGCTCAGAGAAAGACAATGGAAGCAAAATAAAAAGACGTATAACAATTGGTTGTGAAGCATTCAGTAAAAATGGAGACGTATTAAAAGTTACCTTGCCAATATGCTCAAAGCGTGAGATACACAATCAGCGAATAATACCGATCATGGCGTACGGATGTGAAACATTGGAATGAAGAGAATCACCTGGAAACAAACTCAGAGTCACACAGAGATCATTGAAAGGAACAATGCAAGGGATAACTTAAGAAGATAGAAAGAGGTAAACCTGCATACGAGTATTAAGGTTTGCCAGTAAGACTTGGCATATGTTGGTACAGTCAGGGTTGGCATAGAAGGAGCTGGAATAGGCCCTTTTCTGGGGGTGGACTTAAGATACCTACTGCTGCTGCTGCTGAACGAAACGGCTGACGGTGGATGACTCAATTATTAATTATAATTAACGCTCCTTTCTTTAGGAAAGAGCACTCTTAGGGCACCCATCGACTATAAGCAACTGTGCAATGCTCTTCCAACTCTGGAATGGAGCACTCCGGTTGATGGGGAATTATGCATAAGTGAATAGATCGTTTTATTCTGTCCTACTGACTACAGCCAAAGCATTTTCCCAAAAGTCATTTATGGAGCTGAAACATGGAACCTAACCAAGAGACAGACTCGCAAACTAAGAAGCATGCAACGTGCGCATGCAACGTGCGCATGCAACGTGCGCATGCAACGTGCGCATAACGTGTGGAAATGTTCAACGGCTCTTACGTCTTTTGTGTATACATAGTTTTATTTAATCAAAAAGTATCATTAGTTCAAGTTATCTTATCTTCAATTCACATGTGAATGTATCTGATTTTTGTTATCATTTGTTTTCTGTTTTATTTTGAATTTTCATTTGTTGCTTTTTGGTTGTTCTAGTGTAGTGAAAGTTTTTGTAATTATATTTTAGTATTTAATTTTAATTATTTCATAGTTCGTCTTGAACATTATTTGGTCAAGTTATTTTACGTTCCATACTTATCATTAGCTTGTTTTTCTTTTTTCTTATTCATTACCTTAATCTTCAAAGTTCTGAAGGGTGTATTTTTTTTATATCTGCATTTGACGCCTATCTCTGATTCCAAATAAAGTAGCTTATCTATATCCCAAAAAGTCAATAAGTGCAATTTTTCTTCAAGACAAAAATTACATTTTGAATGAAGGTTTCCACACACGTTGATCTTTTTTTTTTTTTTTCGTTATCATTTCCCAAATGGTCATAAGATAAAGGCGGTGGTATTCATTTTATTATCCAGTGTAACGGAGGAATCGTGGTTAGCTAGTCGGCTTTTAGAATTTAATTTCAATGTCAGGGTGCATTTAATTTTAGGAAACATTTCTCAGGTTCTCCACAGTTATATTTTCATCTGGATGATCTGGCATCCAACAAAATAAATACCTTAAATTGTATACAGAGCACAAAAATACACACATGCAGATAAAAGTGATCCTAAATTCTGAAAGAGCAGAAAATCTAACCACAAACAGACCTAATTACACTATCTATCTGATGAGCTTACATAGCAAAAGGAACTTTCAATCATTACTATAGACCAAATTTCTACGTTCAATCGATACGTATATATATATTGAAAAAGAGAAAAAGGGGGGAGAGAAGGTGACAGATAGAAGGACAGACAGACATAGGCAGAGACATAAAGATAGACGGACAGATGTATGACTGAATTTGGGCATTAAGCATAAAATGATAGAGCTGACATGTCTAAAAGTGTACAGATACATATATTTACATATATATATATATATACATACATACATATATGTATGTATAGAGAGAGAGAGGAAGGGAAGATAGACAGACAGACAGACAGACAGGCCGACAGAGAGACATGCACACATACAGTAAGTTAGATGAGACAGAGATTAACATATTCTTATACGTACATGCATATTAATGTCCGTATGTGGTCGTGTGAATTTGTTAGAGAATGTGCGTAAGTTTGGTTCTACCTTAATTTTGATTATTTTATCTAACGCCATATGGAGAGGCTCTGCCTTCCCAGTCTCAATTGTAGCAAATATGATCCGGTCTCTCTTCCTGTGGTGCAGTGTAGTGGGGTGAGATTTAGAGATTACTGGGAACGCGTTAATGGATCGTTCCAATACCCAATTCCTAATGGGTTGGTTCGATGTCCGCCAATCACTCTACCTCGTTTTGTCCCCAGGTGGACAGACAAAGATAACCAAACACAGCAGAATATTCCAGATAAGTCCACAACGATCTAATCCCCTTTGCTACGGAACATTTTTATCCTGACTTGCTCTTTGCTGATGGCCGGAAGGGAGCAACCCAGCTTCCGGGCCCCAGTGGACACATGATAATGTGGACGATTCTTTTACTTTTTTCTTTTCTTAGCTTCTTCTTCTTCTTCTTCTTCTTCTTCTTCTTCTTCTTCTTCTTCTTCTTCTTCTTCTTCTTCTTCTTCTTCTTCTTCTTCTTCTTCTCACAGTCTGTCCATCTCCCTCTTTTTATTTTCAATCTTTCTTTACGTCTTTCTCTTTCCTCACTTGTTTCTTTTTCTCCTTTTTCTCTCATTTCTTCGAGAGCTTATCTTACTAAACAATTTTCTATTTATTCATTGTCTTTCTTCTTTCCCCATATACACACACATACACACACACACACATATATATGTATAATGTGGGAATCTTCAAATACTAAACATTAAAAAGCTTTTTCAAATTTTTTTCGTGTCACTCGTCACCTATTTTCCAATATCTGTCAATGAAATTTGTGTAATATTCTTCAGTTTTTTTTCTGTTTTACACATAGTCTGTTATTTCGGTACGATGTGTAAATTTTTTAAACAATGCTTACTTGAGTAGCTTACCCAAAAGAAGGATCTATAATTATAACAACGGACGTGACCCGCAGTTCGTGTCACTTTTATTGAGCGTTTACCCTTATGGATATCAAATCCGGTGTATCGGTCTTAAACTCAGTCTGCATTCAAACCAACTCATATCATCTTTAAGAACTCAAATTACACAGAAAAACTTGAGTCGATTCTTTACCAACATATTTAACCAAAGAATTTGACAAGTTTTCCTTTAATGTATTTACTCTGCAATGCATTTGGTAAAAATATATACCTGTATTTCTGTTGAGTTGACACGTTTTTTGTTTTGTTTTGCTTTTGTTTTTTTTTAGTTGTTATTTTTTTTTTCGTATTCTCTTACTTACTTTAAGGCTTAACAATTCACTACTTCAACGCTGTTAATAGCGTTAATAAATGCTTTCACCTGAGGTTACATCCAAGTCGATGATTCCATTATTACTTATATGAAAACAAACCGAAAAGGTTACACTGTTCATTATGAGTATAGAATCCCTGAAGACAATTTCCTTGTCTTCCCTATCACATTTCCCTTCCTCCTCATTCTTCTTTTCCCGAGTCTAACAACAACTGACCGTTTTGTATATCTGCCATTGACATTATCAGTCACTCACTGAATTTGACATTGCAATGAAACTGATCACTGAAGCTACGATACAATAATGATGGGAACATAAAACAGACAAAATAACGAATACTTCAATAACGTCTATGCACCATTCATGATATCAATAATCATGTAACATTGTAAAGCAAAATAACAAATTACGAATTCGAAGAATTGATCAGAAATCATCAACCAAGCCTGTCACCAAAACAGTCAACATAGGTTTCTTTAGTTTTTAAGTTGATCTGGCTGTCTGGCAGGCTGGCTAAGTATGTGTATACCATTATAACTCTCACAGGCCACACTAATGGAGCTAGAGGGCAAAAGATTTCGACATGTACTCTTTATTGTATTTAAAATAAACGCATTTTTCGTTTTTTCGAACCCCTCCCATAATATGATCAACGAATCACTGTGTTTGTGTCCGGCAGCATTCACGCTTATTTTTTTTTCTTGAGAATTCAGAATTATTCTAGGATCACCGCCCAACAAAAGGCGAGTTGAGTAACTTTTTCATTGATCATCCCTATTCCCATGCTGCCAGAGCATGTGGATCACATGACAGTTTTTAACCAGGTCTGTTTACATGATGTACAAATTAGTTGTAAAGAGCAAGCATTTGTAGATGATTAGGATTTCTATCAAGACGGCAAGGGAAGCAGAATTCACCACAGAAGGCGATTCTGCAGCCTATATCAGTACGAAGAAACATTCTTTCATGACGATTCATTACCTCCACTAATCTTTGTCGTTACCATTTTCTATCTAAATAAAAGTATACAAAATTCCGACAGCCGGAACGAATTCCTCAACTTAATAAAAGCGACTTTGTTATAGGGAACTCTTTGCAACTAAACAAAAAATGATTAGTAAAACAAGTTCAAACAGTCAGAAATTTCCGTAAAGATATCACCATCGAATTCGTGACTGATAAGTGCACAAAATTGTTATGTGCAAGAGGAAAGAGTTGGATCCAAAGATATCGACAACGGTTATATTGATTGCATTTTCCGTCGGTTCGGATCATTGTCAACGTCATTTTTGTTTCTATCACAACGTTTTGGCTGCTGCACTCTCAAACTAATAGAAACCCATCAATTAGCCTTCACTGATGAAAATAACTGACCGTGAACAAGGGAAGGAGAACCTACTAAATAATAAACGTGACCGAGCCTGCAGATCATAACGATACAGAAGAGAGTGGAAAGATTGGGAAATGCCAGGACCTGGCAAAGGAACTGAAGAAGGTGTGGAATATGAAAGGCAGGGTAGCACCAGTGATAGTAGGTATACTCGGAACCGTGCCAAAGACACTGAAAATGAGATTGGAGGAACTGGGGATTGTGACTATGCGGACCACTGCACTGAGGATTACACGGATACTGGGGAGAGGGCGGTAAATGTGAGATATGCGATCCCAAGATGTGAGCATTGGCCTAAAAAAGAAAAAAGGAATGGCGGAGTCAGCACAGACCACAGTGCTGAGGACGTTATATGAGGAGGCCTGGTGACCTGGGGAGACATACTGTCGTTCAATTTTCAGCGATAACCACTGGATAACTGGCGTGAAACTATAATATACAGCTGTAGACTGTGGGAGAGCAAAGAGGAAGGCTGGAGACTTGCTGTCACTCAGTCTCCACCGGTGACCACTGGGCAACTTGTGTGAAAATGCAAATAATAATAATAATAATAATAATGATAATAATAATAATAGAAGAAAATTAGGTTATATTGATCGATATCTCATGCCCTGTGGGCAGGAATATCGAACAGAACGAGAAGGAAAAGGTAGAGAAATACCAAGACTTGAAGATAAAACAAGAAAAACTACGGAAAAAAGTAGATTGATGTCGTACCAATTGTCATTGAAGCATTGGGAGCAGTGAGTACTAATCTCAAAAAGATTTCCTGAAACTGAATACCAAGGATATTAAGATAAACGAAGTACAAAAGACAGTACTGTTGAAAACATCTAATATAATCGAGAGACATCGTGAACCTCGAGGGTGCAGTTGATCTTGAGTTCCGGATGAAAGAGAAGACAACCTTACATTGAACATGTGGTTTCCCGGAATAATAATAATAATAATAATAATAATAATAATAATAATAATAATAATAATAATAATAATGATGGATATTGCTGTTCTTGCAGATCACACACTGAGTTGAATTAAAGGAAGACGAAAAACTCAGAAAGATACCAGGACTGTCTCCTGGATCTTGTGAGATAACTGGGAAAATGAAGGTGACATGTGTGCTTATCAATATTGGACCAGTCCCGGAAAGCCTTGCAAAAAGATAAGAAGAATTGGAAATCCGCAGAAGAATCGAAACTCTACAAATAAGATTTACCAAAATCAGCCAGAATATTGACGAGATTGATAACCAGGTGGCATTCGCTGTGGTTTGAAATGATACACAAATATTGTGTTTATTATTTATCTCTGAGATTATGTTCACATAAACCCGTTCTCTCAATAGTTGAAATAGCAAGAAAAGTCTTGGAGAAGCATCTGGCACCGTACCTGAGTGCAGTTCCAGTGGTTGGCGTTCGATCATAAATGAAGCTATTTTGAATTTCTATAAGACTTTTGGGAACTGATCCGATAACGATGGGTCCATATATCATCTTTATGTTCCTTATTTTTTTTTTCAGTTAATGATTTGTTTCAATTGACAGTTAACCTTTTTGTTGGAACTTCCAAATCTAGAGCAAAAAATTGTCCTGGAATTCGTAACTGCTTCATTTAGATTCGAACGCGAATCACTGACACCGCAGTCAGGTACGGCACTTGTAGCTTCTCCAAGACTTTTCTTGTCATTTCAACAGTTGAGGAGGAAGAGAAGAAAGGCAATGGGTTTCTGAAGTAGAGATTACAGAGGCAAAACCAAAATGTAGAAACATGAAGAGGTCGATAGTAAAGAAAAAAGTGCAAAAATATTTATCCAAATCGCCAAAAGGACGTTGACGAGAGCTCATAACATGGCCAAGAAGTGTTGTACATCTTCTGTTCAACTACAGTTGTAATAACTCGTCACGGAGGCAGGGGTTCTGAATGTTGATAGATTTAGGGTTAAGGTTAGGTACAGGAGGTGAAAGAGAGAATCATCGACAGTGTTCGTGGGGCCCCAAGCAGAATAGGAAGTTTTCACGGTAGACCCTTGTATGGACACATAAACCACTCGTCAGGAAAAGTTTTTTTCTTTATATGAAAAAGCTTCCTTTTTATTTTCTCTCTCCGTGGACGGCTTCTTGGTCAGAATGATATAAAGTGTGACGATGGGGGGTGGCGGTCAGGTATAGATGTTAAGAGAAACAGGAGCAGTAGAAAGAGAGAGACAGAGAGAGAAGAGGGGGGAAAGGGGGAGGTTATTGCACACATTATGATTCAAGTGTCTGTATTTTCAGTCATATGAATCGACCTGAAGGCTGTAATAGCAACGGTGGCCAGGTTTTTTTTGTGTGAAGGAGATAGATGTAATATGGAAGAAAGTTACCGGTTCGTGTTGGTTTTTGTCGATGAGGGTGCGATTGCAGCATCGGGGTGTGAAAAAAAGGACCGTAGTGCAGGACGATGAAGACATAAACAGACGGTGGGAAAAGAAGAAAAAAAAGTTGGAGAAAGAAAAGGAAGTAGAAAAAAAAGACATGATAAGATTATGTATTGGTATAGATTTTTTTAAACATAATATATAAAAATTACTGCTTTATGTCACAATCAGCATACAATGTCTTTTCGGACTAAGTAACCCCACAAAAGAGTCTCAGTTCACGCATGTATAGTAAGGTTCGCTCTGGTTAGTTGCCAAGTTATCACAAGGTCGTGCAACTGGTTCTCGACGCATCCAAAATAGCTGGATACTTTCTGGATATACTTTGTATGCCGCTATAATTATAAAAAATTTTGGGTGTGAACAGAGGAGTAACTGCACCCTATCTGACGAGCAAGATAGGCAGTTATTCTTGGATATACGTACAACTTGAGATATACATACATGTTCAATGAAATGATGATCTTGTCCAGGTCAAATTCGGCAATAGGGATAGCAGCTTCTTACTGCGGCTACTAGGGCTGGTAAAATAGTTATGAGAGAGTGGTTCACCCTTCATGACTTACAACCTTTGTGGTAAGGTCAACAATATTTGGCCATGAGACTGATGATAAGAAGACATACAAGGTTTTTCCAGAAAGCATACGACCATTAAGAGAAACGGTCTAACTCGGGATGAGATACCTTAGACCGCTCCAAGTACCTCACTTCACACTAATCCTAATGTACCTTCCACTTTTCAAATCAATCGACAAAGACTTATTTCGGGATCGCCATCAGCTGCCTATTCCCGTTATCTTCAATCTGGTCATCGGTCTGAAATCACTTCAGAAGTTATTTGGAACCAAGTGTGGATTATAGACCAAGATTATGGGGTGTTTGGCTAAAACAAACGACATAAAACGCGAAGGAAGACTCATTTTGAACGTGACGTTCACACAGTAAACAAGGTAACTCGATTACGTCTCATCGAGGACTAAGTAAGGCCACGACAAGGTGCTTATTAAAACATGTGAAATGAGGCCGCCTCTGATTGGTTGTCAATCTACATCGAAGCTGCAGCACCGGTACCCAAATACCCTACGGTTATAACTCTTAAAATCATGTCTCATTTTTTTCTATTCTGGCAATAAACCAAGACTGGCGCGCTAATTATTGCTCGCTTATCGGCGTCTTGCAATTTGAATAATTAGTACAAGTATTGAACGCACTACAGCGGGAATAGTCTGAAGAATAGAAACGAATGATAACAATCTAGGAATTAAAAAGCAAGAAGAAGAAGAAGAAGAAGAAGAAGAAGAAGAAGAAAAGGAAGAAGAAGAAGAAGGACAAGAAAATGAAGAGATAGAACTTTGGAAATTACGATTCAGCAAGGAGAGAAAACAGGCGTTGAGATCAAGAAAATGTAAGGAGGGTTTTTGATGGCGTAAAAGGAAAGAGAGAAACGTGTACAGCAAAAGTCATAAACAATTGCCCGATTGTTTCCCTCGTAACAAGGGAGACAAAGGAGTTCAAATAAGGGAGAGAAAGACGCAAACTCAATAGCCATTTCTTCTCAATGTTTGTGTAACTCAACTTTGACCTCGGTGGAGAAGAAAAAAAAATCCAAATTTCTGGACTCAAACCAAAACTGTGCTTTCAGTAGAAATCATACAATCCACCCCACCGCATACTGCAGGTCGTCATCCCTTCGGAAGCCAAGACATTTACGGCTGGGAAAGTTTTAGTATCCAAATGTTTACACCCGTCGCAGCTCTTAATCGCGGCCATGGTCACGCTGATATGAACACAGGAAGGAGAAAGAGAAAGCGTTGAGATAAAAACTTTTAGCTTGGAGAACAAACCGGAAGCGTGGGCAGAGTTTGTGCAGCCATTGACCAGTAGATGTTCACACAGTTAGCCGTGTAGAACCGTTGCACAAGTATGACCACGCACGTACACATGCCTGTGCAAGCAACAGTGCAAACTCACGAGGATATAAAACACGCACTTGAACAGTTTACAGACAAATGTACAATACATGTACAATAATAACGGTTTTGTACATAATCATATGTGTATACATATATATATATATATATATATAAAGAGAGAGAGAGGGAAGATTGAAAGGGATATGGAGACAAGAAAAGTTGCGCAATGGTTACTGGTGCATGAGACGGAACCGGCAAACCAATTTCGAATTTCGGCTGAGGCCACTTGAATTCACTTCGCACTGATGAACTTGGAAAAGGTATATATTTACATCTTTCTGTTTTGTCCAGTTGGTAGATAACCTTACAAAAACGTTTTCCACAACCTCTACTATGCCAAGACAACTTAAAGAGAATAAAGTTAGATGGGGGACCACTCCCAACCAGGCAATATTAACAGCAAGATGTCATAGCCACTGCCAAACGTAACAGGAGTAAGCTTATATATATATATATATATATATATATATATATATATATATATATATATATATATATATAATGATATGACATAATGACACAAACATTCAAAGAAATGAATCATGAAAAAAATCAAGAATCAATATGAAAAAATTCCAATAAGGTGAAAAATCAAATACAAACAAGGTTTGAAGAGATTCACCTGAAAAATCACCAATAAAGTGCGAAACTGTTAGTTTACAAGTGAATTCAAATCAGAACAGAAGTAAATCTGTGAAAAATTCATTTTGTCCTTACATTTTATTCTTATTTGGTACATTAACAGACAAGTATTTGAGATGCTATTGATCTTTATGTTGATCTTCTGGTGTGTGCACGTTGTAGGGTCCGTTATTTATTACGTTCTCCTCATGACTGACAGGGTAAAGTTCCTGGAACTGATGAGGTTCCCTGATACAGGGTCTTGTTATATCAATGTAATGTCAACTGGTTAGAAGATGTGTGAGAGAGAGAGAGAGAGTTTTGTATGTGTATGAGTGAAATTTATGTGTGAGTAAGTGAATTTTTTTTTGTGTGTGTGTGTGTGTGTGGATGAGTAGGCAGGTGTGTGTATGAAGTCTGTAATGTTTATGCTTTGCTTAGGCTGTTTTTAGTTGCATTGACAATTTTTGGCTTTTCTCAGTCAATGGAATAATAAAGATAGAAATGGAAATAATGGAAAAAAAAACATAAAATAGCGAAGTTACGTGCATTTTCAAGACATTGAAGAGACTGGTAGTGTACAATATTTTGATGCCATTCTTATTTTAGGTATAGGGATATATTGTTTACATTTCTTTAAAATATGTAATATTCCTATCATTCTCACCTTGAGGTAATGTTCATTCAAGATCGTGTCCTGGAGTTCGATCAGCAGTGTGTTAAGGATTCCTTTTGTTTCGATGTATAGCTATATTCATGCATAATACGAAGTGAGGGTTTTTGAGGCAAGTTGTGGAAGAATAGAACGCATTTGTGTTTGTACACTGGATGTTATAAGAGTGGTTTTCCTGTGTAGCTCAATGTGTTACTTTTCGAATTTTGGAGTTGGGTTAGATATTGTTCGGATGGTTTCATTTACCATTTAGCCCTGCCAATGATAGAGTATCTAGACGTATTGTACGTCTGTGTTCCTCAGCTTCCAATGTTGCGATCGTTCGACCTGTAGTAAATTGTTATGCTTCAATTCTTATCCTTTGCCAATAACTGTTAAGTCTAAAATTAGAAGTGATTCAGCTTTCCCTAAATATTGTAGAATCAAGAGGGTGCTAACTAGGGGGTGGATGATATTTTTTTGCCTTTGCAGTTCCAATTATGCTGGATTTTGATAGTCTTTTTAGTTGTTATATTAGTGAATGTTTCTGTGAAGAGTACGTGGTCGCAACATAGATTGTTCTTCTCATCGGAAGGTTTGCAAAATTCGACGGTTTTCATCTTGTGTGTTTTTGAATTACTCTGTTGTTGATCATGATTTTGCTACTTATCATATCTTTGAGGTTTGGGGGTACGACTGAGTCCTGGTTTAAGTTTTAGAATATCCCTGCAATGCTTAATTTTTCGAGTTAATTTTGGATGGGTGTTACTGACTGACCTTGCAGGGAGTATACAATTACATGTATACTTGTTAGGTAGTTTTAGGGTGCCAACTCAAGGCTAATGATATCTCTGTTGATCTGTTCTTTCACCAAATCGTGTCGGTAGCCATATGTTGAGCAAATGTTGTATGGGTTTATAACTATTTTTATTTAGTTCCTCATCGTCCGAGCATATCTTTTCTGAGTTTAAGAACTTGGTTATTTTGGATGTGTGGATCTGAAATTGAGCTGCGTGTGCGTCAGTTGGTTTAGTGTATAGAGTGGTCGGTAATTTTCTATTTTCATCTCTGAAAATCAAGATGTCCAAGATGCTATACATTACGTCGAAGGTCCGCAGTCGAATTTATTTAGAACATGTTGAGAGTTGAGGTGTACGAGGGATGTTTTCGGTTTCAATGCCCCCACCCCCTGTGTATGTAAGGAATATGTCATCAACGTGTCTAGCATAGAAGAGACAGTCATTAGTAATTGCCGGACAGACATGTTTCCTCGAGTATATATATAATGATCTCCTTTCATAATAGTGAATGTATCACTTGGCCTAGACAAAGTAAATGGAAGAAACAATTTTTAAAAATGGAGCTGCTTAGATTGTTTATTTCATTTATGTTGTCAAGGCCGAGTGATTCATTCACAGTGTAATAACAGGCAGTCATTTCAAATATAGTTTCAATATAATAGGACACAATTTATAATCATTCTGTCGGATCATATATCTCATATACATCATATTTCTTGATTATATATATATGTATATATATATATCAATTTCGAGGATTTATGGATTTTAGGGTAAGAAAGAAGTGAGAAATCGTCAGATGGATCTGGGAATTTATGAATATAATGTGTATTGCTCTATATCTCATACAGTATGTCTGTAATAAGGACTTTGTATGCCATCTTGAGGATTATACATTTCCAGTAGTCAGACCGTGGCAGACGTTTAGTATATAATTCAGCACGCCTGATACTACAGAAGTCCATTGAGAAACCTGTCGTTGTGATTTTCTTGGTGTGGTGTCAGATTTTTTCATGAATACATCTGATTTTGCAGTCAATTTGGACCCCATCTTGAAATTGATACTTTTCCTGAAGGCAGACTTTGGTCAAGTTTTATATGGTTATCAAGCACACTCAATGCTACAGTCTCTGTTGAAAAAAGCGTTCTAGATTAAATAAATAAACGTGTGATTGGCATTATAAGTATTTGATGGCCATTCATGACGCCAATTTCATACACGGTAGGACCTGGAGAAAATTAGCGACGTATCTTTTTCCAATATGTTTATACCAGGTATTCATATACTTGAAATGATACTTCTTATAAAAAGTTTCCACTGGGTTAGAAATCAGCCAACACAATGAAACAGCTGCAGTAACAAAACCACAACAACAAAGGAATGTAAAACGTGAGCTGAACGCTATTTTTTCTGGAATTTGGTTTTTCTACATTATTCCTAGTGAAGCTGAATGGACTAACGTGTAAGATAAAGTGGTCACTAGAGTCGAGCACTCAATTATACTCGAACTCTTTTGCAATGGCCAGTTAAACTAACCAACGGACCGTCAGTCCCCAGCAAGTGTATGTACGTTTATGCGTGAACTTTCTAATCATATATCAACGACACTAGATGGTGTATATGCACATGTGTATATAAACATATACTTATTATATTTGTATGCATGTCTTTGTGTGAGTATGCATGTTTTCAATGTAAGGTTGTTCGGACCATTTATATTGTCCTGTGGGTTTCTTTTAATGTTACCGCGTTTCAATCAATCCATTTTAACGCTTTCTCCCAGAATCGGATTCCTTTTCCCGAAAATGACATTAAAGAGAAAAGGAATATCGGCAAATATCGAAAGAAGTGCTTACATTTACCTGGCGGACTCACACACACACACACACACACATGTATATATATATATATATATATATATATATATATATATATATATATATATATATATATATGTATATGTATATATATATATATGTATATATATATATATATATATATATATATATATATATATATATATATATATATATATATATATATAAACATACATAAGGTCACTTTAAATGTCTTTGCTTAGCGGGGAAAGGATTGGAAAGCACGTGCAAATAAACATATAATCATCCATCTCACGGGCTGCTGAGAGTGGAATTGCCTGCGAGACGCGTATTGCTGGGAATGAGCTGAAATGGTCAGTATTCTTAGCACTGCTTCGATTCTGTTTGTCACTCCATCCTCGAAAAAATCCCTCTCCCTTTACTTGAACGAAGTTGTTGATGGTATTGGTGGAATCGTTGTAAAAGGCTTTTTTTATTTATCACAGCAGATAAATTAAGATTAAGGTGAGAAGTAATCATAAGAATTAAGATAAATGTAAAATGTCGTCATAAGATATCAAATTAGAAACGATTTTTGATATTTCATCAGAAACAAAAGTTTAATACAATAGAATACATAGGATATCAGTTTTACATTCTTCCAAATTTTGATATATTCAGCAAAAAATAGTGATAATTCTTACAAACAGAAAAAATGTGTTTTTAAAAAACACATGAAAAATAACATAGGTCTTCTATTTTGAATATCTCTAGGATCGTTCTCGCAGCTTTGATGTATTTTGGCAAGCATTCAGAAACAACTTCACTGCACATGCATAGATAGACATTCTCCTATGGGGTTACTCGGTTGGCTGTGATACCCTATTGATTGAATGAGTATCATGCGGTTTTTATTGCAAACAATTGCATAACCTAGGTTCGCCACTCCACCTACAGGTCAGGTTCGGCTCCCTGCAACTTTTAGACTGTTAACGAGATTAAAGAGAAAATTACAAGGCTGCTGATGGCGATCCCGGAAGAGGACTTTGCAGTCTGTTTGGAAAAATCGGAGGGGCGCGGGGAAAATTGTGTGTGGTCCTAAGTTGAGTACTTTGAAGGGGAATAAGGCGTCATTCCCCTAGGTAGGCTATTTTTTCCGTAATTATCAAATGGCTGGATACTCTTCGGACACACCCCGTGTGCACCTTGGTATTCATCCAGCCACTGACTGATGTGAAAAACCAAAATTAGAAAAAGCAGTAATTCATCAACTTACAGAAAATTATATCATATTTCGACTATCAAGAGCTCATGAGATTCTGACCAACGCCCTCATCCCATCGAACGTAGCGGACAAAGGTCATACTTTGTTGTCTTCTGTTTAAATTAAAATAAATAGAGGGAAGGAAGAAAAACAATGCGAATCGTTAATTTTTGCGATGGTTGCCCATGTATCGGGATCACGTGAGTCATTTGCATTAATTTGTTGGTGGTAATCTATCTCAACTCTAATTTTGTTTTTGTTTTTTGGTTGTTTTTTTTTTTTTTTTCAAATACTGCAAACTAAAGAGTTAAAAGTTCGGAAGGTTGGTTTTGGTGTCATGGGAAAATAAAATTTAGCTGAAAATTGTCGTATTATCCATATGTCAAATGGATTTCAACTCTGATCTGTGTATGATATCTCTGTAAACTCGTATGTGCGATCTCTCTTCTCGCCTCCCTTCCCTACTTTCTCTCTCCCTCTCTCTCTCTCTCTCTCTCTCTCCATCTCTCTTGAACTATCCCATTCTCTCTTCAGATGTGTCTGCATCCCTCACTCTATTTTCCTCCCTTTGTTTCGTATTCTCTCTTCCCTCTCTCTCTCTCCCTCTCTCTCTCTAGATATATATGTCTCCATTCATTACTCTCTTTTTCTCTCTTTGTTTCTCATTCCACCTTCCTCTCTTTCTCTCTCTCTCTCTCTCCTCTTGTTCCCTCTCTCTCTCTCTCTCCTCTTGTTCCCTCTCTCTCTCTCTCTCTCTTTTCATCTCTTACTATTCCTATGCCTCGTTCTCAATTACACTCTGTCTCTCTCTCCCCAATCTCTCTCTTTGCTCCGTGTACGTACACACATCTTTGCAGACACACAATAGTCCATGAGAGCACGTATGACATACATAGATAATTATACATATGTAATTATACACATGTAAATAGGATATATATGTACATATTGTATATGTATGATAAAATTCATTTATGAGACGTGAAGATTGTGAATGCAAAAGCACACTCAATGACGCCTCTCTGCCTACTGAGTAATCCAACGGGAGAGTGAGCAGTATGGTTATTTCTGAATAGTTTTTTTTAAATAACATCAAAGCAGCGCAACCAAGATTCTGGAGATATTTGAAATGGCTTGATACCCCCGGGTAGACCTCACTAATACATCTAGTTCCATGAAGTGTTAATTTCAGTGTCGACCCTACCTTTATACACCATATGGTCTATCCCTGATATCCATTACTCTTCCGTCATCATTAATACAGTTCTTGAAAGCAAAACACACACACACACACACACACACATACACACACACACACACACACACACACATATATATATATATATATATATATATATATATATATATATATATATATGTATGTATGTATGTATGTATGTGTGTGTGTATGTATGTATATATGAAACCTGAGTCGACAAAACGTGACCAACGCTCGGCCTTGAAGGGTACGGCGGAAGTTATTTGGAACCCATGCCAAGCAGTTGTTACAGTACCCCTACTAGTCAGACGTGCCTCTGCTGCTCACAGAGATTTTATTTACTTGGGGGCTATTTTCGACTTTGAGACTGAGAAAATACTACAAAATAGATCACCTCTATGATTAGCAGTTGGCCCAATCGCTACCAATTATGAGTAGGCTTGAATCCAAAATATTCCAAAGTCGAAAAAGTGTCTGGTATCATGATTTTGTGCACGTTGGGTTAGCTTATTTTTGTCGGGCACAAGTCCACAATAGCTAGGTACTCAGTCATTTGAGAAACTAGTATAGTGACTTCAAATCTTGCACACTTTCGCCGCTAAAATAATTTTTGTATAAATTCTACTGTATTCAGGATGGTGGAACGTACTCGGCTTATACACCAGAGACATGCTTTAGCCATTTTACTGAAAATTGGGTTGTGATATAACTTGAGGACTAAATTGAAATTTTCTAAAAAAGAAAATTGACACTTTGCTAGAAGTTTTAAAATCTGGCTTTTGGCTACGTCAAAAATTTAGATATAAAAGGAGACGCCGATTCAGATTTCTGATTTCTTGATGCGACCGCCGTAAAGTCGGGCACTGAGCCCCTTGGGTTCTGAGGTTAAACCATTTCTGGTGATATTATATCCTTTTTTTATGACTTGTGACATTCTTCGAAGTTGATCATCTCCATAATGATCTTGTGTCTAAACCATTTGCTTCTGAAGTTATCTGGAACAATGAAACATTTGTATTCTCAATGAATTACTTATGGTGAAAATTCATCTTATTCTAGATCCTTAGTTCTCACATCTATTACGACGTTGTTTGAACATGCTATTCACTTTCTCTCACCAATTAATCGTTTTGTAAACAATATCATCTTCATTAATACACTCGGTATCATTACAAAAATGCTCATGTCAGTATTATCATATATTTCTCAGTAAGTAAGCTTGTAATCATACTTTCTATTCTGACTTTATGAGTGCTTTATAATTTTTCAATTGCTTGCATTGATTTACATCACTCAATCTCTTGTTATAGAATATTCTTGTTGTTGAATATATGAATATTATTACTTATTCGTTCTTCCCTATTTCTTTTCTCCGTCTTTCTCGTTAAGCAAAGCGAAGTGATCTGCAAAGACAATAGAAAAGAAAATGCCCTAGCTTCTTTCTATTAAAAGATTTTTTAATTACCTTTTGTGAGCGATTTTGTGATACATTTATAAAGAGAAACATTGCATTTCTAACTCAAGCACATTATTAACAGAAACACATTCGTACATTACATTTCGACTGCAAAACTAGCTTGTTAACTATTGCTTCATGGAGAAATACCTTTAAAAGATGTATTAATAAGCCAATTTTATTCTTGCTTGAGAAGCTGTGAGACAATAAATTTATAGTATGATGCTTCCTCTCGGACAGTCAGCATTGTTATACTGTGTCCGTACCTGGCTCTTAAAAACACCTTCTCGATTTTTCATTCAGGTGTGTGTCTTTTTGAAAATAGATAAAAACGTACTTCACCTATATCTTTTCTGATAAATGAAAGAATCATTTTGACAACATAGAACATCTCACAGTTTTCTTGAATAGCTCAAAACATAAACTTAACGTACTTCCCAGAACTTGAATAGGAATATTTGACAGAAATTGAGTGATTAATGAGAAGAATTCAGGGATATGCATTCAAAATTCCTTAATGAATGGAGGGAGGGAGTATCATATGCCATCAAATACAGTTGGTAACAAATGGGCATTTGCTAAGTATATCCAAGTCTGGCTCAAGGTTACAATTGAGGTTCATTTAGTGAAAATCAAACTGACTATACAAGACGAAACTATACCATCACGCTTCAATAGGCACTCTTGGTATGTTATAAGCACATACATAAGTATATAGATAGGAGCAAATCTTGGATGATTCCTCGCGATCCAATGGTTGGCAAACTTTTCCACAGACCATTACTCATGTAGTGAGTTAAGCCCTCACTAAGTCTCCTACTACTGCGGAATGTTGTTGCACTAAACATTGTAAACATATAGAGAGTCCGAGTAATGGTTTACCGGCTGGCCAACTGCGGTAAGATCGGTCCTTAATGAGTAAGTAGTGCTCTGGTCAAGGCTTCCGTCTCTTCCAAAAACCATACTTGCTTACTCAGCCCGATTCCAACTTATGAATTACACTCAGAGGCAACACTCAAAATGGCGTCACTTACTTCATCCTCAAATTTTCCACCAATAACTTGCGAATTACATGGATTCATGCTATTCCCAAGAACATTTGTACAAAGAGAACACAAACATTCCCAGGGGTGAGTTTGAACATCTACCTCGCCACCCTGCCCAACCCGGGCCTGAATAATAATAATAATAATAATAACAATGATGATAATTATAATTATAATAATAATAATAATAATGATAATAATAATGATAATAATAATAGAGGAAGTGAAATGAGAGCGGAAATATGAACCACAGCACTGGCGTGATAGGTGAAGGAGAGAGGAGATGTTGGCCGAAGACCTGAAGAGACTTATTGTTACTCAGCCTTCAGCAATGACCACCGGACAACAGGTGTGAAATTGTAAACTGCAGTATTACAGTGGTCTATGAGAACAAGAAGAGGAACGGTGGAGACTTGAGGAGACTTGCTGTCACTAAACCTCCACCGGTAACCACCAGGCGACCGGTGTGAGATTGCAAATGTTATGTGTACTAGGAGAGAAGGGCTGGAGACTTGGGGAGACTTGCTATCACTAAACCTCCAGCGGTTACCACCAGGCAACTGGTGTGAGATTGCAAATAATAATAATAATAATAATAATAATAATAATAATAATAATAATAATATATCGATTTGTTCAAGACGAGATAATTGGATATAATACATATACGTATACACAAAGCTTAGAGCAGTATCTTGCAGGCTAATCTGGCTACTTCTATTGATAATGAGTGCACACGTAGAGCAACTTCGTGCCAATCTCAGCCTACATCCATACATACATACACATAGTTGACTAACGTTCCGATGATGTTCGTGGCCGTGCTGTCATCAGTGGACTTGACTGTGATTGACAAGTCCTATTCTTTGGGCGTGCTTCAGGCGAGGACAGTGGGTGGGGGGTCAAAGGGGTGCAATGAGCAAGGATGATGAACCCTCTCGGCGTTCTTTAGCACTATAGATCCGCCCACTTCGTACAGGCCACGAATACTCTGCTGCGCATTTCGGTCTTCTCTTCAGCCTGTGACTTCAGCCCGTTTACTCTCTCCACCCTCTCTCTCTCTCTCTCTCTCTCTATATATATATATATATATATATATATATATATATATATATATATATTTCTCCTCTCTCTCTCTGAAAAAAAAATCTTTGTTTCTATCTTCCTACTCCCAACCATCCCTATCTCCTCCTCCTTCTCTCTCTCTCTCTCTCTCTCATACACACATATACACTCACACATGCTGAAACGACTGACTTCTTCTCTCTTACTCTTTCACTCTCTAATACTCTTATTCTCTCTTTCACTCTCTTCTCTCTACGCTCTTACACCATTTAGACTCTCCCTCCTTTCACTCTTTTTTTCTCCATTCCCTCTCTCTCTCTCTCTCCATCTTTCTTCTCACACCCCTCTCTCTCTCTCTCTCTCTCTCTCTCTCTCTCTCTCTCTCTCTTTCTGTTTCCTCCCTACTTTCTCTCACTTTCGGGTCTATCCCTTTGTGTGCCCGTATATTTATGTTCTTTGCCCTTTCTCTCCATTTCTCTTTTTATCTGTCTGTCTGTGTGTCTATATTTATCATGACTCTGTCCGTGACAAATGCTGATGTGTTGTCACTAGTCCTCTTCGGGCTGTCACAGTCCCAAATATCCCAGCACATTCCTGTCCATCAAACGACACCTCTATCCCCATCCAATTGCTCCCCCCGAACCTTGGCCTTACTTGAAAGAGTAAACTAAAACTGTTTCCAACCGTTTCTTTAATGTCAGCTTTTTTTTCCAAGTGTCGCTTCTCATTGTTGCTTGTCACTGTTCTCGGGCGTTGTACTTTTACCTATTTGCTGCGTATTTTTTTGCAAGTATTCCGTAAATTCCTTTGTTTAAATATATATTCGGTTCCCAGCTCCGTCCTTTGGATAATG
This sequence comes from Thysanoteuthis rhombus, assembly GCA_963457665.1. Taxonomy (NCBI): domain Eukaryota; kingdom Metazoa; phylum Mollusca; class Cephalopoda; order Oegopsida; family Thysanoteuthidae; genus Thysanoteuthis; species Thysanoteuthis major. The sequence goes on along the minus strand of OY735200.1, from coordinate 50,843,897 downwards.
TTGAAGAAATCTTAGAAGTTGCTTAAAAGTTCACTCAGCTCTTCATTGCTTCTGCACTAACACAACCGTCGCACATCTTTTACTAGCATCAAGGCAATTTTAAAACTTCGAAAAATAGATTCCATATGAATGGGAACGAACATCGGTCAGCGACTGAACACTTGTCTCTTGCTCTTTGCTCCACACAGGAAAAACAGTTTTTTGACTGTAATCTTTTGAATTAATTTCAAGCCATAAGTTATAAGATTTTGTCAAATTATTATTTTTGTGTAATATCAGCCACTTATCAAGTGAATGCAAGCTCAAATTTTGCCCTCAGAATTAAGCTTTTTCTTCCAGGCGATTAGAAACTTAACTTGATAAGTTGGGAGAATTCAAGCGCAATGGTCAATCGGTTCAACAATCAGCCTACCCAGAGTTCCCGATGACTTGATGGACCTATCTCTACGTATAACTCTAACGGTGAAATAACAGCTCCACTTTCAATAAATACAGATTTTTTTTTGTTCAAATTTTCATGAGCAGTACTCTTAGTAGAGTCGGAGAAGTTGGTTCATGGGAACCGCCCAGATTTTTTTTCGCCACCTGATTTTTTTCTAAATCCTTGAAGAGTCTATTTTATCATTCTGCCTGTTCCCAACCCAAACTGAAATAATTTGTTATGGGGTTCATTTTTAATCATATATGACACCTAGTGCAGTTCGGAACCCATACACTAGAATGAAAGAAACTTCCGAAGTAAACAATGTACTGAGAGTAATGAAAATATTTTTCCAGGCAATGCTTACACGGGCAATCCACAAAATGGTTACTATTCAGATTTAGATAAATATTGCCTCTATTTCAGGACAAAAATACGTCCAATTAAAAGTTCTCATATAATCATTTGTCCAGTAAAGTAGTTCTTTTTTCATAATCGTAAAGTTTTTATGTAATGATTTTGCCTCATTCTGACCTTTTATTACGCCTAGTACAAACCTGAACAAAAACATAAAAAAATGCAACAAAAAAAAAAACCAAATCACATATCTTTTGGAGTAAACAATATTCAAAGATGAATTAATAAGTTTTCAATGTAATTCTAAATCGAGGAATTCAGAGAAATATTAACTGGGCACAAAAATGATTACTTATTTCATCATTTTAAAGTTTTATGTTCATTTTTGGAACGAACTATTATTCAGTTATGTTCATGCAATACGCCATTTCGAAGTGTGAATTCTGCTCTATTCATTCAAGCTGAATGTTTTCATGATTCACTCTGGTTTATTTGGGGTTGTCAAATCAAAGATGGAAAAAAAGCAAATTTGAGTAATTTTGTTGTATGAGCTCAAAATGGGACGTAAAGCAACGGAAATTGCTTACATTATCAACCAAGTATTTGACCAGGGGGCCTTCAACGAAGGTACAGCTCAATATTTGTTCAAGAGATTTTGAAACATAGACAAAAGCCATGAATACATGGACATTCTTCTGTGATTGACAGCATCCAATTGAAGGCCAATATTGAGGCAAACTCACACAAAGCAACTTGTATGGTTGCAGAGGAACTAAACGTTTACTATTCAACTGTTCTTCAACATTTGTACCAAATTGGAGGAGCAAAGAAGCTCCATATGTCGAGCCAATGACACTGGATGAAGAGTAAAAAAGCTCGGATATCGCATGAATGACCCTGCAGAAACTGAACGAAACAGGCTGCGAAAGTCCACCTCATCCACCTTATCCAGCAAACCTATCTCCGACCGAGTTCAACCTTTTCAAGCATTTTTACCACTCACTGCAAAATCTGATTACATGTTTTCATATATAAATTGGATATTGACTGTCAGTCTTGTAATCTGCTCTCCTTGGAAGTGAATTTTCTTGAAGAGTATCTTCTGTTATTTTGACGGTCAATAGGCTGTACTAAGGCCCGGTGGGGATTTGTTTTAACTCTAAATTACACCTAATGCTAAATGGAGCCCGACCACCAAAAATTAAAATATTGCAGTACCTAGCTTTAGGTTTTGGGCTGTTACCTTTCATGCTGAATAGGTACGAATTGATAAGATACATTATTAGAAAGGAGATTGAATTCTCTTCCAAATGATATACATGATATAGGTATATAGGGGTGATCGAACCTAATAGGTATTTTTCAATTAGGTGGCTGTAACTGTATTTATGTCATTAAATATGACAAAAAGTCATTATGGAAAAGAGACTCCCCTTGGATGGGTCATTTAAATCTGAAACACATATCATCACTTGAACATTGAGAGAAAAGTTTTGCCATCCTAACCGACCGGAAAGTATTGTTGGTTCGATTGGATGAGTTAGTTCTCTTGCTAGGAGGTACATATGTGATTATTGAAGCGTTATAATTGAGAAATATGAAAATTTAAACCAGAAGAATACATTTGAATAAGAAAAAAGTAAGATTTTTTTGAATATGATAATCACCTGGTTGGACAAGTGGGATCGTTTGATGGTGAACCCCAATGATGCATTGTAGCAAGGTGTAAGATGGAGGAGGAACAATACTTGAATCATGAAGACACCAATGATTTGCTCCAAGTTAGTTTTCTTATTTTGCAGGCTTTTCGTTTTTCCTGTACAATTACAGGGGACCAATTAACCCCACTACCAATGCACCAATCAGTCATAAACATAAGGTTTTCTATAGATTCCATTCTAAGAAAAAAAGTTCTGTCAGAAGCTGCTTGAATTGCAGTATATATACACTTTATTGTCACTTCTCATAAACTTCTATTCATTAACCCTACAACAGAGCATGAACTTTGCATTCGTTTGTCGAAGTGGAGAAGTCACATTTCTCATGCTAAACCTTTCGTGCTTACAACATGTATGACTCAAACTTGGTGGCAAAAAAAAGCGAAATCTTTCAACTCAAAATGATTCAAACATGTGATGGAAACAAAGATTGGAGCGAATAATTCAAGCTGCTTCTGTGCCCAAATAGCTGCAGTCTCCCAAATCTCAACCAAGGAAAATGTACGAAATCTGTAGATTATGAAATATGGAATATACATGTACTAAAAATTCTATTTTCAAAATAATAAATACTTAACAACTAGTTTTCGATTGTAGTATTTCATGCCCAAAAGATACAGAAGATTGTCAGAAAGTCAGTAGAACTTTCTTTCCGGTGAAATACACACACACGCACACGCACACACACACACACACACACACATATATATATATATATATATATATATATATATATATATATATATATATATATATATATATATATATATATATATCACGAATTGATTCCACAATCAATAGAATGTTTATTAGGGAGTAAAAGTATACATAAAATTTCCTCGTAAATGCCAAATAACTAGTTATATTTTTATTTTTAATTGTAATTTTCTTCTGTATTAAGGGGTTCATCAGCTGTTTTACCAAAGCCCAGTTTCACGACTATTGCAGAACAAGGCAGGTTTATTGCTATGACACTCCCCGTTATATATATATATATACATATATATATATATATATATATATATATATATATATATATATATATATATATATATATATATATATATATATATATATATATATATATATGCGTGGATCAAAATGTATTGCTACTAAAGTTCTAGTTCAGTCATGGACGTTACTTTTACAAATACGGACTTGAACATATGTCTGGAATGGCTTGATGACTACAAAGTTGTCACTTTAATTCATCTTTTTAGAGTTTATACATAAGAAAAGTACTTTTAGTATCATAGAAAAACGATTTTGAGGCCAGGGCTCTCAGCAATATTCCAAGATTTACGGTTACGGTTTGTATATGGGACAAACTTTTTGAGGAACGTCGGGGAGACTTCAAAGAGCCAAAAAGGGCAAAAAGGTCAGCTCAGAAGGTGATGGCGATTTTTTTTTTATCTCAAGAGGATTTACCTTGATAGACTCCTCCCAAGAACACAAGACAATCGCAAGGTTTTATCACGATCTTGCATGGGTGAGAAAACGGGCAGTCAATTCTGGTCGAGTAAATTATCTTACATAACAACAAACCACCAGTTCAGTCTTTAAGAATAGTATAGGCTATCCAACGAGAATGGGAAACCTTACCTTGGCTACACTACAGTCATGATCTTGCTGTAAATCGAAGTTCACAGCATTTTTCAAGGGACGGATAGAGATAGAGAGACAGTGCATATACTTAGATGAAGGATATATCGAGAAACAATATCATTGTGATACTTTTGTTTAAGAAGGGTTTTCATGATTTTGCAGCAATAGTTTCTGATTTAACCTTGTATATATATATATATATATATATATATATATATATATATATATATATATATATATATATCATATTATTATATTTTGATGTATGATAGGGTTGTATTTTCATCTCTCATTCCCACGCTGTGGGGCAAACGAACAAATCCTGGTGGTATTGTAAGGTTTGTGCTCCTTTTGTCAGCGATAATGATGTCTCCGGCCCCAAAACCGGGCATCACCTCAGGACTATTAAATGAAGGAGGGACTATTGGCAACAGGTCTGTTGTTTTCACAGCAGAGTGTGTTTGAAACATATGGAATACATGGTTTGGAAAGCTATGCAGCTTTAAGCACTAAAGATGTTGCAGATTTTTTGTTCTTTTCTTAGTGTAGTTTTTCTCTCTTAAAGCATCCAAGTTGTTACTATGTATGAGGTATATTTGATTGAATGCCTTATTGTTGCTGTATTTGCAAGCATTCCTTTATAATGAATTTAAGCATATCTACGTCTACACACACACACATATGTATAAATATATATATATGTGTGTGTGTATGTGTGTAGACATACATATACTTAACACACACACACACACACACACATATATATATATATATATATATATATATATATATATATATATATATATATATATGTATGTGTGTGTGTGTGTGTGTGTTCCTTTTACGTCCATACGCAGCTGTCAGTACCGGCATGGACGTGAATGGATGTGAGTGCATGTAGGTAGATCAATAAGTCCATAGCCTAATAAGGAGAAATAGTGATTATTTTAAACAATAAACATTTATTTTTCAACATAATCTTCTTTCCTGTGAAAGGACTTATTTGGGAAGTCATTTTTGACATAACATAGATTGAACATTTTACGCAGAAAATGTCGGATGACGCGTATTTCTCTGTGTGCACATATATGCACGCTTAGCTTTCTGATTAATAGTTTATCGACCACGTGAATTTACAATGGATACGCAATTCGTTGATGATATGCTTCTTATTCATATAAACTGTTCTAGGTCTAGGTGTCACTTACTTGAGGGTGTACGTCTGTGTGACTGTATTATGTGGTCTAATTTATACATAGCCTAACCCTATTGATATTCTAGTCATGTTATATGGCAATTTACCGTATAAGGCTCCAACATGGCATTGGCTGTTATTACGTCACGTATCGGTGACTGCCTCGCGGCGAAACCCTTTATATACAATAGTACTTATTTACATTCTACCAGCTATGCGCTGCACTCTCTTTCTGACTTCTTTTACGCTAAGCGTCAGAAAGTTCTCCTCGTCCGTTTCCCTTGATTCAATCTTTATTCTGTCCAGTTTCTCCTTTTATGACTGACCTCCTCCCGTTCTCCCCTCGTCTCCCTTTTCACTCTTTTCTATTTTACCCTTTTTTTTTTTACTTAAGCTCTTTTAGTTCCCCATTTATTTATCTATTCATTTTGGTCGTTTATCCGTTTTCTCCTAACTTTTCTTTTTAGATATCTAAATCTCTGCTTGTCTGGCCCCCTCTCTCGTTTATTCTCACATTTCCACTTTCTCTTTTGCGTCTATCTCTCGTTTCTTCTTAGCCTTTTTATGTATCTCTTTTTTTGCTTGTTTGGCTTTCATTTCTTTTTTCCTCCTTCTGCTTTCTTTGCCTCGCTTTATTTCCTGTTCAGCCTTCTTTTATTTCTCATTCGTTCCTCTTCTTTATAAGTGAATATCAACCTCCTGAAGCAAAACCGGATCATGTGTACTTTGGACTCGTCGGGTGACAATACCTACTTTCTTTCCTTCGAACTTTCATTCGTCTTTTTTCACCATAAATATAGTTTATTGTCGTGACAAAGCGAAGATCTACTCACAGAACCCATTTGGCAAGGGGTCTGCACCATTCGTAGTCTTTCAAATGGATTTGCCGAATAGATTGTTCGGAAGTTTGGTCCTGGGAGACTTTTGGACCCAGGCGCAACTTTTGTATACACTGGACTATAAAAAGTGGTCTTACAGCTTGAGCCATTCCTTCTTAAAAAAAAATTGACCCCACTGTTTCAAGTGCAGAGACCCTACTCAGTATAAACTGGGCTTGAATAAGCTGAAATATTTGAATGTGTAGAGATAATAAAAAAAAGTATTCCTTTTAATATTTATTATAGGCGCTAGAAATTGAAAGGATGCAAATCAGTTGACTCAACCCCTTGGATATAAATGGAACTGTATCATATAATGTAATGTTTGCTTTGATTAGTTAAGTTAGGGCTAAAACCCTTTTTTTATTGAGGGTTTGGACTTACTTACTGATAACACAAGCTGCGATACAATCAATACAAAGTGAAGTTTTGGGTGCTTAATCTTATTTTCGTTTCTTTCTCTTTTTTTCATTTTATTTTCTGTTAGTTTGTTGCTTTGCTCTTGGGTTTTACCCTGTTTTCTAGAGCAATTTTTCTTCTTCTTTTCATTATATTATCCAACACTTTTATCATTTCTTCTTTCTCCTTCTTTTTGTTGGCTGGGATTATATTACCCGTACCTGTATTTTTATCTGCTTGTTTCTTTTTACCGACTTTTTAGGGAGTGCACAGCTTGGGTGTCCCTGTACCTGACTAAGCTGAGCGTACTGAAAGGATGCCTGGTGTTGAATAATGGTTGGTTAATAAGTCTCACTCGCCCATTTGATTTTATAGTGAGTTCGATCTTTATGAGGTAGACTCTCTTGCAGTCCAGCGCCAGACCTAGCTAAGTTAAGTTAAAGGACACCTGATATGGAGCAATGATTAGCCAGCTGGTCTTGTTCAGTCTTCTGCCAACAAACTAAATTCTGTCTTCATGGGTAGCTTCTCTCTTTCTCTCTCTCTCTCAGTCTCCTTCTCTCTCTCTCTCTCTCTCTCTCTCTCTCTCTCTCTCTCTCTCTCTCTCTCTCTCTCTCTCTCTCTCTGTGATAGACTTCTGCTAAACGATGCTAAGCTTAGTAAATGGATGTCCTGTGTAGAATAATTGTAAGCAAACTAGTATTGCTCGGCTACTCACATGTGAAATGAGATTGATGCTCACAGAATAACCACCTGTTTTCTAGAGCAATTTTTCTGCCAAACCAAACTAAGCTTAGAGTGCCAAACCAAACTAAGCTTAGAGTGTCTACTGAAGAGTAATGGTTAACAAGTTGCAGTTACTCGAATATATGATAAGTTCAATCTTCACAGAGTAGTCACGCTGTGCCGGACTCCATCATCAGTCATTTAGCATCGTTTGTTACGAATAGACCTTCTCAAAATTCACGAGACCACTCTATCGTGGGCGTCACAGGGCCAATACTTTCTGATCTTATCCAGTTCGTCACGCCACCATATATTTTGTCGTTTCCAGTTTCGCGTGTGATCTCTTGGTATCCACGTTGTGAGACATGATGTCCAGCAGTTGTCTGTAATTCTTGCAACGTGACCAGCTCATTGCCATTTGAGTTTATTTATATGATATCTCGGATTCCAGTTTTTCTTCTAATACATTGTGTTGTCGTGTGATCTTTCCATGTTATTCTGAGCATGATTCTCTCCTGTGCACGTTGCATAGCTCTCAGTTTGAGGGTCAGTCTTTTGACTGGGTCCCATGTTTCAGCTCCATGGGTAACTTGAAGGTTGGGCTTGCTCTGCCGGAAGCGTGCCATCCAAGAGTGATTCTTCGCTTGATTTCTTCTTCTTCTTCATTTGAGGATTTCATGGAGATTCGTTGTCCTGTTATTTTATACGACTTTATCTTTTGTTTTTCTCTAAATTATTTCCCATTCGATTTCTACCCTTTTTTTCTGTATTTCAATTTGCTATCACTCCTTTTTACCTTCGTTATCGCGCGAAAAAAAAAATCTGAATTGTTATCCAGATCTCTTTCCAGTTTCTTTCTCAATCTTCTTTTCTTTGTTTTGTTTTTTTTCATCTTATTTCAAGCTTTCCTTCACTCTCTTTTTTCATCCTTTTTTTTTCTTTCTTCCTCCTTGCTTCCCCTCTTTCCTCTTTTAAATCCACCCTCCCATCCAGCTACTATTTCCTCAGGTGCCCCGCTTTTCTATCTTTCTCCACTGCATTTTCATTGCAAGCATTCATCACGCAAGAGCGACAGAAGGGACAGTCTGTTGGCGTCAAGCGAATTTTAGCATAAAAAAGGGTATCATCGCGCTATTCAACAAAGCAGGAAGTCATCAAAGACCGCAAACATTGATATATATATAAATATATATATATATATATATATATACATATATATATATATATATATATATATATATATATATATATATATATGTATGTAAAGAGAGAGAGAGAAGGGGGAAGAGGGGAAAAACTATGCGTGATCTGTGTATGATTGCAGGAAAATGAGATTTCGCGGAATAAGATAGATGAGAACACATTCTGCGCATGCATGTATGTATGTATGTATGTATGCATATGTGTGTGTGTGTGTGAGTGTGTGGGACACGTTATCTATGTAGGAGGCCAAAAATCTGCGGTTTCGTTGAATGAGTTAGATATAATACGCCCAAATATGCGCATAGTCTCTACTTAAACGAATGGAACTTGAAGATTGATTTTCGATTTTAAGATAAAAACGTTTCATTTTCAGGCCAAATATCTTTTTGTGCGCGTGTAATAGCTGTGTCATACCTTGGTTCATATAACTACCCTGACATTCACTACAACCCCAAGGCAAGATAATGGAATCAGCACACTCAAACATTGTTCATCCGGCTTTTTTCATCATCAGCCTTTTAACGTCCGTCGTTGAACATAGACCTTCCCCAGGATTCAACACACTTCTCTATCAAGGGCGTTGCGGAGCCAGTACTTTCTGAACAGCAAATGAACAAATCACAGATATGGCTTAAACATTTTTTGTTTGATAGCTGAACATGGCTTTTTTTAAATCATTCGTATACTTTATCAGATCAGATCTAGTAGGGGAAAAGGTCAGAAGAAAGCTTTCCTCTTAGTAAGATTTATAGATGTCCCTCTCTGATTCGTCTCATTATAAGTAGTGATTTTCACCATGAATTGACCTGACCCTTAATTGACCAGTAGAGACATCAGAGTTCATCCCCTCTATAAATCCAGTGGTCAAGTTGGCTTGGTAGACAAATCTGCAGCCTCAGATTGTCCCTGTTTGGTCAGTTATGAAAAACATAGTGGCCAGAAGAGGAACAAACAAATAAAACGTCTCAGTACTGGAAGAAATATTAGATAATCTACAGCCATACTGAAGAGTTATAATAAGACGAAACAGCTTTCTGTGGATGACACAATTATCAATTATTATTATAATCAACGCTCCCTTCTTTGGGTTTGAGCACTCTTAGGCGGGACACTCGTCCATTATAAGCTTCTATGCAATGTTCTTCCAACTCTGGAATGGAGCGCTCGGCTAGATGGTTAATTGTGCATGAGTAAATAGATCACTTAATTTGGTCCTACTGACCGTTCAGTTCTGCGTAGAGCATGGGTGAATATTTGCTTCTGGGTCTGAAGTGAAGGTTTCGATCCTACGCGTAGAGCAGGGGTGATAAATATTTGCCTCTGAGTCTGAAGCGAAGGTTTTGATACTACCCCGCGGTACCAGAAGGGATATTGGATAGTCTACAGCCACACTGAACAGTTGTAATATCACGAAACAGCTGTCTGTGGTTGACATAATTATCAATTATTACTATGATTAACACTCCCTTCTTTAGAGTTTGGCACTCTTAGGTAGGGCACTCGTCCATCATAAGCTTTTATGCAACTGCTTTTCCAGCTCTGGAATGGAGCAATCTGGTGGATGGGGAATTGTGCATAAGTAAATATATCACTTAATTTGGTCCTACAGACCGTCCAGTAGAAGCGAAGGTTTTGAGATTTCGATCCTACCTCGGGGTACTGGAAAAGATATCGGATATTTTATAATCACCCTGTAATACAACGAAACAGCTGTCTGAAGTGAAGAATTGTAGCCTAAGTTAAATTTAGTTTGCAGCTACTCCCGATATCATAACCACTGTAGTGGGCACTATTCTCAGTAGATTACCCAAACGTGTGGGTTATTTGTGCACTAAGTAAGCTAAGCAAAGTAATCAACAACGACTATTGATGATGTAGACAAACTGAATACCGTTGCAGCCAACAATCAGAAAATACTTAGATGGATTTGATTTACTAGGAATCCAGATTACATATTCAGGCAATATCTTGGCATTAATGTACTACCATTGGTTTCTGAAACCTGACACAAGTGTTCCACGACAATAATATATTTTAAAGGTTGCGTTTGGGTGAATATGAAACAGGCATCTTACAATTGTTGTGAAGATAAATCATTGAGTTGAAATATCGTTCAAATCCTTAATTATATCCCTGGGTTCTATCCCTAAATGCTCGTGCCCTGCCATATATAAGATTGGTGCTATAAGAATGCTGTCCATGGTTGAAGTACCTGAAATCAGTTGTCCTTCAACGTCGGGTAACTGAAGCTTGAATTGAAACATTGACAGTACATCAAGATTAGACTTTAGGAGCCTATTACCCACATCTTTTTTTATTTTTCATTTTATCATTTTTATTCTTTTTATCCTCAGGGAAAAGCAAAGATCACAATGCCATCCTTATGGAGAATCGTTTGTGCTACAAGAGTGAGTAGGGAGTTGAGGCCTCCTGTCACCGTTGGACCATGCAAAAAAAGATTGAAAAGCCTCATCACAATGAGTGTCCCGAAGGAAAAGACAAATATACTGTAGGGTTGCTATATCTGAACATTCAATAGAGAGGACAATCCCAGTCACTGTCAGAGTTGTTAACACATGTAAATAATATTGCGATGGGGGCTAGATTATGTTTGAAAATTTCGAAAAAGCCTTAAATACAGCACAAGAAAAAACAAATGCTGTAGTGTAGAAAGCCGTAACAAAAATGATGCAACTTTCAGCATTTTATTAATAACTGCAATGGCAATATGAAAGTATTTTGTGCTCAGCAGAAGTACATGGCACTAGATGCTAGCCCTAAAACTACAACTAAAATTATTCCTCTCTCTCTCTCTCTTTTTCTTTCTGAAAGAAGGAAACATACAATAGAAAACAAGAATTTCGTTAATGATTACGTTCGTTACGAAGCATTCATAACTGAGTAACACAATAAATGACACTCGAAATATTAACGGCAAATATTTCCTCTTCGTTACGTGGACTTGATAGGCCAATTAATGTTTTTGAGAATTCAGCTGAATTCAAATACAAATAGAATAACGCTCAACACAAAAAGGCTTTGTTTTAAAACATGCTAATTTCACTCGTTGCATTTGTATGAAAGATACTCCCTTAAAATTTCCAAATTAAATCAGTAAATTTAGATTCAAATCTTGACTCTCAAATTGAAACAATAAGAATTAATTCCATGCTGTCCTTAACTACTGGTGAATTGCCTTTAATGAACTACAAAAATCGTTTTTGTTTTATTTTTAATTAAAAAAACATTCTTGTGATATCATGGATAGGATTTATTAAACAGACACGTTACGTGCGTCAGAAATTTCATCCAATCAAATGATTACTAAGAGACACAGCAATACCTGCCAGTGAGAAAAATTAAAAACTAAAAAAATTACCGTTGTATTTTAGCGCCCATCAAATTTTGAGCCTGTATATGAAGGCAAGTTGTCAACGTTTCTCGCACTTCACCACCATTGTACAGTTAATTTTCAGCCATTTTACGCATTATTAAACGAAATATTTCTAGAGGTAAGGTGAACAGAACTGATTTTTAAGTACAGAATTATTAACCGAAAATTTACTCGAGCAAGTGTCGGCATGTTGTGCATAGAAAATCAGAAAGAGATGGATTGGCAATCGTCAGAAATCAAGGCAAATATTTCTGGCAGAATGGACTTAGTATGTAATGGAATACATTGCGAATAAATCTTATACAACAAAAAATGCGAATCTTTCTCCTATAGAAATTCATTGTAAATAATTTCATAAATGTTACTGAGCAAATAAGAATTGCTTTTACTGCAGGAAGATGTTGCAAAGATGAAATATTTTGAATGCATTGAAAATATAGAAACGAATTGTTATTGGTCTAAAATTGATTCAAGCGTTACCGACAAAATATTGCGATTACATAGCTAAGAAGCAGGGTTACGCCGCGTTACCCGGAAGAAAATATGTGATTTGATATATTTCTTCTTACAAAATTTAAAAACGATTATTCACATTATTTATACATGGAAAAGTTGCTGAAGCGGAAGAAACATCCTGATGCACAAAAGAGAACAAATGATGTCGCTTAGTTTTGATCGAGCTTCTAGATATGTTACACATTCCCCTCCGCCCCCCTCAGGTGCCAGTATGAAAAAGTTGATTGGGGATCCACCCCTAGAATAGCCAATGTAGAGTATGGGAAAAACATGGAGAGTTCAGGTAAAAGCAAGTGATCCTCGGAGTTTTCCCTTGTGTCTTATTACGAATTCCAGAAATTACTGCAGGTAACCTCCAGTATCAATTTCAGGTTGCCTTTAATTTTAGCCGTGTAAAGATGAACTCTCATGCGAAATTTCTACATCCTAGGATCAAAATTGTGGCAAAGAACTTGGAAAATTCATTTGAAATGACCAGAAATAACATATGGTGACCTCGAATCAATCTGTACTATTTCTAAATACTCCTTCTGTGAAAAAATTTAACTCCATGCCAAATTTCAGTTTCATATGTGCAATCTGTGGTTAACAGCTTGGAAAATTGGCTAGAAATAGCAAGAAATGGCCTCAAATGACCTCAAATGACTTCCTAGGTCAAAACTGTATTGAGTCTGACCTTCATCGCCAAGAAAATATTTACCCCGATGCAAAATTTTAGTTACCTATGTACAAAAATATTGCCACCAATTTGAAAAAATGACTGAAAATAGAAATGTCGTGTGGTGACTTTGAATGACCTCAGAAATCAATGCCATAAATTGCGATCTTTGCGTGAGAAAATGTATCCATATGCTCAATTTCACCATTCTTCTCGCAAAATTATGACCTATAACTCTGAAAATTAACTAAAGATGACCAGAAGTAATCTTAAACGACATCGGAGGTCAACTCTTAGTTCTATATAACCTTTGTCATCGACAAATGAACTTCTATGCCTAGTTTCACAGTTGTCAGATCGTGGCTCAAAACTTGAAATGACCTTTGGTGCCCTTAAATGACCCCCAAGGTCAACCTCGCATAGCCTAATAAATTGACTTCTCCTCAGTCTACATGCAAAATATTAGGTCGATACGCCCCGTAGTTCTAACTGAGACACGAATAATAATGAAAATATCATGAAAATGCATCACAAGTGATTTTATCACAGACATGACTTGAAAATCAGGGAAATGCCATTGTCAGGGATCAGGAGCTAGAGCAAGCGTTACTGACAGAATATGACTCTTATATATGTAATGTAAATGCACTGCTTATGACGTTACTATATAAATACATTGCTAGTGAGTTTAGTAGAGGAATGAACTGGAAATCAGGAAGAAAGAGATTATCATTGATTTGTAATGTCGCCAAACATTACTGACGTAAAACTGCTTTTAAATGAATGATGTCATGTTTTTATGATTATTCTGAGAAATAAAGACATAAATCTGGTCATTGGCTGGAAAACGAAAACTACAAATATTATGAAATGAAGTCCCTGTGGGCTAAGACTACTCCAACCTGAGATGTTTCCTTCGAATTTTGTCGTAAAAATTGCCAAGTTACGCTCCTATTTTCCCGCACTGATTCCTACCATTATCGTAAATATTCAAATGACATGACATAATTCAACGTGACCAGACCTCTGGCAGTTCGTAGATTCTGTTGTGTTACGATATCAACCGGAAAGAAATATATTTTTTTTATTCTTGTATTTTCTGCTCAGTGAATTATTGAAACTAAAATTCCTTATCAATGTTCGCAATACTTCAAATAGCATTTCATTGTTATTTATCGATATTTACCCTGTCAAGTCGTGTAAAGAGAACAGAAGTGAAAGTAGATTTTATTCCAATAAGATGCTAAGTACGATTTCTGGTGATTTCATATTTGCACATGATAACCTTCATTTTGGTACTTACTTCATCTTGACAGCTTATGGAGTTTCAGATACTTGGTGGAAATCTTCTAACCGAAGTTTTCAGGAAATTCACATTAAAAGTAGATACACCGTCTCATGTGATGCGATATCAGAAAAACTCATTAAAATTAGTTTGGGTTATTAAACATTCTTACTTTCAACGAGGATGGTTAGATGTATTTCAAATCAGAAAATCGCCTAATATGACAGGCAATAGCAATTTTCAGCACTAGCTTGAAACTGGCTCACGCGACTTGATACCTAGTTCGACGTGCAGGATTACATTCATTTGTGAAAACGTTGCCCCCAAAAACTTAATTCCTGCGTTTTGGTTTTAATTAACGATGATCGAAAATTGCGCATCGGAACATTAAACTTTTCCATGAGATTCAGCCAAGACTATCAATGCCTTTAATGTGTTGGGTGTCACATTACTGCGATGGGAGGATCGAACATTGTTGAGCCTTCCATAGGCAACCTGTATGCGTACCGGTGCATCTGAGAAAAAGGAGTCTGAACAAAAAATGCCCGTTCTACCTCAACTGGAAATAACAAAGTGATGTATAGAATGATATATCACACGTTTGATCCTTTGTGTCGAACGAGAGAGGAACTCATTTTCAAAGCAATGAATGGTATC
This sequence comes from Thysanoteuthis rhombus, assembly GCA_963457665.1. Lineage (NCBI taxonomy): Eukaryota > Metazoa > Mollusca > Cephalopoda > Oegopsida > Thysanoteuthidae > Thysanoteuthis > Thysanoteuthis major. The sequence continues at coordinate 50,828,885 of OY735200.1, read as the reverse complement.
AGAAAATGCATGGATGACGAGCTTCGTCGGGTCGATCAGTTATTCTCACTCTCTCTCTCTCTCTCTCTCTCTCTCTCGTATTTTCTCTTTTCTCTTTCTCTCTCTTATTCTCTCTTTTCTCTCTCTTATTTTCTCTTTTCTCTCTCTTATTTTCTCTTCTCTTCTCTCTCTCTCGTATTTTCTCTTTTCTCTCTCTCTCTTTTTCTCTTTTCTCTCTCTTATTTTCTCTTCTCTTCTCTCTCTCTCGTATTTTCTCTTTTCTCTCTCTCTCTTTTTCTCTTTTCTCTCTCTCTTATTTTCTCTTCTCTTCTCTCTCTCTCGTATTTTCTCTTTTCTCTCTCTCTCTTTTTCTCTTTTCTCTCTCTCTTATTTTCTCTTCTCTTCTCTCTCTCTCGTATTTTCTCTTTTCTCTCTCTCTCTTTTTCTCTTTTCTCTCTCTCTCTCTTATTTTCTCTTCTCTCTCTCTCTCTCTCTCTCTTTTTCTCTTTTTGTGGTGCCTTTTGCTCTATATGGGCTTGTCAAATAAATATCATTCACTTTTTCTTTGTCCAGTCAATCCCGCCAATCAAATGCGACGATGAACCCCCCAGAACATCCTGTTACCATCTGACCAATCAGAGGCCATGACACATTCATGCAGATCTTATTAACATCCGACCACACCTTGTTACAAATGTCGTCTTTTGATAAGTAATTCAGTTTTCTCATTTAATTGTAAACTTCAAGAAAATCATTTTTACCTTCGAAAACTTATTCTGAAAGAAGAAACTGATTATTACTTGTCTAATCGTCATAGGACAGTGATAGGCAACTTTGTCTTGCAAAACATTACTTTTGCACTGAATATAACCATCAGCGAGTACCTCACAATGGTGACCTTTTACCTCACTAGAAAATACCTATAGAGTGCCGAGCTGTTGGGTAGTAGTTACCAAGTGAGTCCAGCATATCATTACCATGACAATGAATTCGATCATTACAGAATACAAGACTCTTGTTTCTTTATGAGAGAAAAATCAGAACCTAGGAAATATATATTGAAGTACCTTGCCGATCATGTGTAGGTAGTGGTTATCAAGCTTGTCTCACAAACTATTACTACGGCAGCTAATTTGATCCTTACCGGTTACCAACCACTTGCATCCTCATTTGATATTGTACCAAGTTTAATAAATATAGAGAACATTAGCGTGACAAAATCTTCCTATGGCCATATTTTTTCCTAATACATCGTACTGGACTAGGCTAATTTTCATAAACAACCAGCATTCACCACGATTGAGTTGTCCACGCACTAATTTCACAAGTTGGCGAAATTGAGTACGATTCACATTGTGGTTGTTTTGGGGTCTTTTGTTTGTTTCTTTGTTTGTTTCTTTGTTTGTTTTTTTATCTGGACCCGTTGAACCATTACGAACATCAATATTGATAGAGATTTGCAAATATCAGCTTTTCCGTAGAATACGATTTTAAAACATCGTATATTCAATCATAACGTAGTGTGCAGACAAGTGAATGCGGTCGTGCACAGAGTTCGCCCTCGAGGTTTTAATAGCTTCGCACGTTTGTGAAATCAAGATTTTTTTTCACTGTAGATTAGTTGGTTATTTTCGGCAATTATTATTATTATTATTATTATTATTATTATTATTATTATTATTATTACTACTACTACTACTACTACTATTACTACTACTACTATTACTACTACTGCCGTTACTGCTGCTACTATTAGTGAGAGCATTTTTTTTTCGACTGAAACTACATTGATGACAGTTGTTGGTGATTTGTGAACTGTTTTACGGCCTTCACTTCCGACTGCACCGGGTTTCCAGGGAGTTTATCAAGCTGGAGCCAAGCGATCAAGTACAAGGTAGATCATGACGTCTGATTAATAGCCTCTGGCGCCCGCCATTATGTCGAGACAGAGAGGCATGCATACAAGAGCGTATATATATATATATACATATATATATATATATATATATATATATATATATATATATATATATATATATATATATATATATATATATATATATATATGTAGTAGGTTGCTATACATCAAAAATCATTTTTAGATCATAGAGAATAATGCTGAAAGTGGTGGATTTACTGATGTGATTACATTATCGCAGATTGAATGTAAAGAATGATATAATCCGTGATTATTGGAGGGTTTTTTATGCTCTTACAACAGAGGTGTCCATATAAGAAGTGTGACTGATTTTCAAGTAGGAATTCAAATTAGTACATATTTCTGCAGAAGTTGCTGACAATGTCAACAAAGTATTTGGAGTGAACACTATCACGGTGTGAACTATTCGCTGTTGGTTGAATGGATTTATATCTGGAAACAATAGGTCCACGAGGGAGACCCGAACTCCTTTTTCAATTATGAAAAATTATTGACAGAAGTGGAAAACAATCCACAGACAATGGTCTGAGGATTTTTTGGAAACCTTAAGAGTTATACTGGAACCATATATCTATGTGTGGAGTTCGTGATAGCATTTGTGAATTGATAGCTTCTTTACCTACAAGACTGTTCACAATTGAAATCCATTTAGACATTTCATTCGATGAAGTGTATCTTACTTAAGATAAGCGTGTAGTAACGCCTCTAAACTATTGATATCAGGGAATCAATCCAAATCTGTCGGGAAAGTATCCAGTCATTTAATATCGACAAATATATGGCTCTGACAATGATGTTATACTGTCTTACTAAAATACTTATCCTAGCGTCATTTCCATTTTTCAAAATAGTGTACAGAGCTGTCTGTCGGGATCGCTATTAGCTTCCCTCTTATGTTCTTTTTGATCACTGAAATCAGTTGGGGAAAATTCAGAGGTCACAGCGAGCCAAATCTACAACAGGGGAGGGGTGGCTGAAAAACCTGAGTTATATTTAGCCAGAAAACTGTGCTGGAACATGAAGAATCACTTACTTGTTCATTGTGAATGCAACTGTAGCATATTACTCACGCTTACTCCATAACGTTCCACTGCCGACTGAGTAACTTCACCAGAGATTTTCTGTTCACTCATCTGAAGTAAGGTCCCCTCTAATTGGTCTACAATGTATTGGGAGAAAAAAGAATCCCAGAATAAAAGTCACGGAGCAAATGCAATAATGAAGCGTTACCATGAGCCAACTTGAAAAAAAAATGTTATAGGAAGAAAAGTCATAAGTCACTGATGTTTTTTAAAATGAAATAAGCAATATTAAATTTATTATATATTTATTTATTTTGAAATGACAGAAGGGATAAATAAGTGATGTTTTAATAAAAGAAGTAATATCTTAATTTTATTTAGAATATTTTTTTCAAAATTTGAATGATTGAAGGTTTTAGGGTATTTAGTTACGAACATATTTCGACTCAATTTGGGTGGATTAACGACCTCCATTCCCTTAACGCAACACATGTTTTGCAGGATTGAATATAGCAACCAGTGACTGGTTCTTTCAAAATTGCAAAGGCATTTACAGACAAAACGTGCAATTCATCAAAACAAGACCATGCAGTTTTCTAAAAGGACTTGTAAGTATTTGTTGAAGCGGCAAGATTGCATTCATTCGAGTGTGAAGAAAGACACTGCTACAAGAAAACCTATTCTCCTTGGGTCTATTCAAATGCCACTCGTGCTCACGGAAGAAAAAAAAACGGCCATACACAGGGGCTGAGAACGCTGTCAAACTGTGTTTGAAAATTGTTGTCAATCTTTCACATGGTGAGAAGCAAGCACTGGATAAAGTAGCGCAAATCTCTCTGTCAAAATACACAGTGAAGCTTGGATCTATTATGATTGATGGAGACTTTAAGCATCGGCTGATGGCAAGCCATTTTACGCTCTGTAGTTTAATGAAACCACGAACATTAAGAACGATGCTGTTGTTTCTCGAATCAAAGCTTGGGAAAAATTGTGGAGCATCATCTTTTTTTGCTTGCCAGCCGTACAGCAAATAATAGGTGAAATGATTTTCTCCAACCTGGAATGAATTCATCGAAAATGAAAATTCATCTTGGTGCAATTGTATTGCTGTGAATTGGGAAAACACAATTAAAGACATGCATTGAAGTAAAATCCCAGAATTGTACTTTTTTACAATGCTGATTACATTGAGAAGCTCTGGTTGCCACGAAAGTGAACATTTGTGGCAAGGATCAGGAAAATGAAAATTGTTGCAAGGTGAGCTGAAAATTGAGTTATGCAAGGATATGTCTATAGATCACATGATTCTCCTTCTGCAATCTTGAGCTCGATGATTGTCATATGGAAGAGTCCATGAAGAGGCACTCTCCCTGAAGAATGAACCATACGTGTTTTTTTTAACTGACCAAAATGAAGTGAAAGAAAATTGCGTTATATGATTTCTGTTTTTGACCATATGAATTGGCTCAACTTGTCACTTCAAGGAAAAGGAGGTGACATCATTGATTTTTCTTGGGAATATAAAAACCATGGAAAAGAGCATTTCTCCAATTTCCCACATTTGGAAAGATTTCTCAAAGAGTGCAAGAGAGCAGAGAAAAACGGCCTGATCAGGAAAAAAAACTAAATGACATCAAATCAGAGCATGTGTAATTGTTGTCGAGAAATTTTGTGGCAAATCTTCCTAAGAAGCATCTGCAGAAATTGGATAATCTGATGTGGATAGTTAATTCTTTTATCATCATCCACATCCACCGAGTAGATGTAAGGGTAAATGTCAAAAGTTTTAAAAGAGTTTCAGTATGACTTGAGACAAAAATCATCCCTTGAGATGCACTCCTACGATGAAGATATCTCGGTTGGATTACTTGATCTCCCAGAAGACAAATAGTTTGTCTTGATGATAATTGTAACTATCCTATTGGAACAAGGATTTTCGAACTAAGTTGAAGTGAAAACCAAGAAACAGGTTTCACTTCAGGATGTTTATTCATTATTGCAAGAAACAGACCCTTATTTTGAGAAACTTCATAAAAATACAGGAATATCTTAATCACTGCTGATAGATATAACATCATTTTATTTCATGGAAACAACAGAATTAAGGATTTTCCAGATCTGGATTTTTCACACATATTTTAAATTCAAATTCAAAGTCTTTTATAAAACATTTATTTGGAAAAAAACGCTCGCGTGACACATTAAATTAGAGAATTATATATCATTTATAGTCTCCTTACAAGAAGTACATATCTATTTTTAAATAATACCCTCATATCTGTTTGGTCAGCAGTGAACAGAATTTCATGATGAACGTTTCTGGATACATATATATATCTATATATATATATCTATATCTATATCTATCTATATCTATATATATATATATATATATATATATATATATATATATATATATATATATATATATATAGTCACTAAAATGATAATTTAACTAAAGACATGATTATGTCATTTTTAGATTTTGCTGCTGTATTGCAGATCTTTGAATGAAAAAAAAGTTTTAATTTCATTTTTGCCTTAATATCTGATGAATATATTGTTTGATTATACTTTTTAACTGAAAATCATACCATACATACATACATATATATATATATATATATATATATATATATATATATATATATATATATATTGCATTCCGTTAAATGGCATGTACATATAGCAATTGTAACTTGCAGTTGTCCATACTACATAGCTTGCTCTTTGATCGATGCCTTTTGACCTGTTGCCTTTTGACCTGGATTATACACGTCACCCTACGATGGGCACCGTCTTCGTATCAGTGTAGATATCTGCTAAACTTGGTTTAGGGTGGCAAAGATTCACAACTGTGAGCTCCAACTCAATACACAACAAATAATCCACGGAACTAATAAGCTACCTCACACCCGTGGGTGGCTAAACCGGCGTAATTTGGCTTGACATGAAATTGGGGAAATAGATTGTAGGAAGTGTTAAGCCAATTTCCTTGCTAGGGGAGGTATACCTGTCTTAAAAATCAGCATTCAAGTCACAACCTTTTATCTGGGCACGAACTACTTGGCACCAGGGAAAAAAGTACTGATCTATTCCAGCTATGAAGCGGCCAACGGTAATTGTATATTGTATGCGTGAGAGTAAATATTCACTCATGACACCAGAAACATTGTTATTGTTTCTTGTTACAACGGATACAAGATGTATATATATATAAAATTGCGTTGTATTATATAGAAGCATGTTTAAGATGATCTCCCGTCATATATATATATATATATATATATATATATATATATATATATATATATATATATATATATAAGTGTGTGTTTGGGTGTTTATAATTATAAATTGCGTTATATTATATAGAAATTTGTTTGAGATGATCTCCTGTCATTACAAGGTTCGTAGGTTCGATTCAGCAGCCCCATTTTCTTCGATTGTTTCTTCTATTTATGTTGTCTAGTGATACATTAACTGTGAAACGACGGGAGATCATTTCAAATAAGTTTTTTTTAATATATACGATCATACAGAATGATTTTTAAATTGCGTTATATTAAAAAAAACCCTCTATATATATATGCATATATATATATATATATATATATATATATATATATATATATATATATATATGTATATATATATATATATATATACATATACACATATATATATATATATATATATATATATATATATATATATATATATATATATATATATATATATATATATATATCCATTCATCAATATAGATAGATATATGGATATGAGGTGATCGTTCCGACACAACATAGTACAGCAAAACATGTTCCTATCGCTCTTTAATTTTTACTCGTGTCAGACTGAACTGGGCTTAGAGAATATTCACAATAGAAACAAAAAAGTTGTCATGGATTAATCATGTCTTGTAATTTTTTATCAACGTCATTTCACCAAGATCATAAACTGAACATTTTTATCTGTTTTTTATCAACAACACAGTGATGACCGCATAAGGCGTCATGTCCAAGAGACGATTGTAGTCAAAGCAGGTCAAGCTCGTCCGAAACTAGCAATTAATGGCTGCCAGAAGACGGTAATCGGGGACACCCGACAGTTGGACAGAGAATTCGACGGACAGACAAACATTGAAAAAATGAATGCGACCGACCAGAAGATAGCTATTGTATTTGTATCTGATCGTCAGGCAAGCTAGGTAAACAAGATAGAGACAAGATAACAACAACAACATAAAAAACACCAGAGATACACAAAAAAAAATACAACCAATGACAAATGACGTGAGGAAATGTGAGGGTGAGAAACGGGGGTGGAAAAAGGGTGGGATAGATCATATTTCCTTCTTGCCTTCACCCCCTACTGTCATGCATGCAACCAGTGATTTATGACTACATTGGGTACTTTATCGAGGTGTATTAGCTAGCCTGCTCCTGCTGATCATCACTACTGAGTGAGGAATTCGATCCTCACTAGGTGCACATCCTTATGAACATGTGCCAAAACTAATCTAAGCTTGGTAAATAGTTACTTTTTGACTTAGGTACTAATCTTTAGTAAGTTGCTGTATTGCATGATAAAAGTCATTTCATTCTGTGTTTTCTTCATTTTATAACTTTTTATTGTTATTTTCTCCTTCAAATTATTCGGTGTATTTTTTTTTCCCTGGAGACATTCATTCTCTCGTTTCTTTCTTCCTTTTCTTCCTCTTTCAGTAATTTCATCGGCAAAGGCTTCTTTACATTTAAACTTAATTTAGTGCAGCATTTTCGCGGAGAGACCTTGAAGAAAGGCATGGATCCACTTTCCGTTAATCTTCGTCCCATCGGCAGATATCTTTAGATAATGCATTGACATTTGTACAGACAGGTAAGAAAGCGACGGGCTGGTTGAATAAATCACCCTTCCATAACTACCTTACCTGTTCAGGCAGTAGCAACGGAAAGTCGTTACCCCCAAAAAGGCGACCTTGACAAGGTCCAGTCCATTAAGGCCAAATGGAATCATCTGTTGCATCGATCGCTATGCAGGGAGGGCCTGTCTAATATGAATATTAGTACAGACCACCAACGTTTCCAGTAAATCGGTTATGTGCCTCCGATAGCTGTTAGCTATAAATTACCTAGGCAGATGAGGTTGGATTAGATGCTCACCTTTTTCTTCTTCGTCAATGATCGTGGCATGTCAGTGATCAGGCGAAATGTCAAGGTATCCAACGGTGGAATACAACATCCAGAGTAATCAACACATGCTTTCCCCGAGGGTATAAGATTTAATGAAAGCAAACAGCCTCAGCCAGATTTTGAACTCGGTACTCTGAATCCGTTTTCAGTGCTGGTAAACGTTACGTCAACGATCTACATCTCTGCGCATCCATCCTTCAATCTTTCCTTCGATTCCTTCCTTCTTTATTCATTTATTTATTCGTTTATCTATCTATTGTTTATGCCTTGTGTTTTTCTATTTAGTCTGATTTTTCTCAACTCATTCTTTTCTTCCTTTTTTGATTTCGTTTTTGTTTTGTTTGTTTTGTTTTCCTTTTCAATATGATTTAATTCCGATCCACTCTCCTTCTTTCCCTTCATTCCGAAAAAGATCATTCATTACGTGCGGTAATCTTATCTCTTTCTACATCTCACATTTGTGTATGCGTACGGCTAAATGAAGTAACACCGTTCTCCCCTTCTTTCTCTTTCCTTCTCTCTCAACTTTCTCCACCTCTCTCTTTCCACACACACACACACACACACACATATATATATATATACACACACGCACATCACACACAAACAATATATATAGAGAGACACACATATATATATATATATATATATATATATATATATATATATTGTTTGTGTGTTTAATATATATATATATGTATATATAGTTTGTGATATATATATATATATATATATTGCTTGAGATATACATGGATATATACATACATAAATGTGTGTGTGTGTGTGTGTGTGTGTGTGAGTGGGTGTATGTGTGCGCGTATGTATGTTTCTCAATAGCTTCTTCTGTCCGTCTCTGTGTGCTGTTCCTCCTGTTTTGACTAACTTGGTCGACCGCTCGGCGTTCAAGGACATCAGGGTACGAAGGTAGGTGGCCGATGACAGGGTTTATTTAACAGATTTTGGGTCCATAAACAACGGAAGTGCTTTTCACTAAGAGGGAACAGAAGAGAGACGGTGATAGGAGATCGGTCGTGTTGTTGGCAAACAGTTTCGTGGGGCACCGAGCGAGGTGGATTGCTGCGCTCAAAAAGTGGTAATTATTTTGTTATTTTGTATCAACCCTTTTTTTTCTTTCTTTATTTTTATTTTTATTTTTCGTTTTTTTTTTTTTTGTAGAAAGGGCGGGTAAATTGGTATGCAGATAGGCAGAATGAAATTAGTCCAAATAGTAACAGGCACTGGTGAGAAAGAATATTTGAAGGTAAGTAAGATAAAAAAAATGGTGGAAAGTGTGTAAACGATAACTTTTGCAAAAGGTTTTGATAGATAAGTTGATCATCAGTTGAGTTGTGCAAGGTACGGTTCCTAATATATTTTATTCAAACATTCAGTTGGCAATTATTGATATATACTTTCAAAAAGATTGTCGATACAAACTGAGTTGGATGAAAAAAAAGAGCTGACGACGTGCAAGGTTGGATAGATACTTGCAGATTTAAATAGATTGATGGATAGATAGATGGAAAAGCGTGTATTTTCGAAAGATATATGGGGCAAAACAATTCTTTTCTCATCAACCTCGACAAAAAATCTTTCTTTATCTCGTCAACAATTTCCCCGTGCGTCGCTGACTTGAAAATATTACCTATGATTGCAGCCCTATGCCGAAACTAAGCTTATTAATAACTAAATATATAAATTTTCCCTTGCATTTATATGTGTACGTGGGGGAAAAAGCAGCAGAAATCTGTGATGGACATTGCCGCCCCCACCCAACTCGTTCATCGTTGTCATGTTCTGGTCTTATCACCATCGCCAATGTCCAACGGTCTGACATTTCGCGCCAATAAATACACGAGAGAATAACTCTGCGTCTTCATTTCGTTCTCCTTTCTGTCATTATCTCTGATTTTCCCACTTTTTATTTATGGTTTGCCTTTCTTTCCTCTTCTTCTTTCGAGTTTCCATCTTTTTTTCTCTCTCTTTTTCTTTTATCTTTTCTCTTTTCTCTTCCTCTTTTTTCCTTTGCAACTCGCTATTCTAAATTTCTTCTCTTTCTTTATCTTTTCCTTCTTGTTCTTGTTCTTGTTCTTGTTCTTGTTCTTGTTCTTGTTCTTCTTCTTCTTCTTCTTCTTCTTCTTCTTCTAATAACCTTCGTTTTCATTCATGAATCCAATCCTTCTGTAATCCTTCTCCTCTTGTCTTTTTACTTTTTATCAATATTTTCATTTTCTTCTTCTTCTTCTTCTTCTTCTTCTTCTTCTTCTTCTTGTTATTATTATTATTATTATTATTATTATTATTATTATTATTATTATTATTATTATTATTATCAGTAGTAGTGGTAGTATCATTATTAGTAGTAGTGATAGTCGGAATAACGTTATCAATTACATGTGTATGTCAGGATTTTCTTGTCATCACCATCGTCGAGATTTTATAGACTTTTATTTAGGTTATTTCATTTTCATTGAGAAAGGGGGTTTATCAATCATTTTCCAATATAGTATCATCGTTATTGTTATCACTGATAATTATAATTATCATGCTATTATTTCTTGTTGTCGATGTTAGTCGAAAAAACACTACGGCGTATTCATCTGTGCCTCTTATCTACTTTTCTTAACGTCGTGTTCTCGGCTCGATCAGCCGCCTAGTGAGAAAAACAAGTATAAAAGTGGAGATAATTCACGTCTGATAGCAATCAGCGCCGCCGAATTCGTTTATTAAAGAATTGTGCGACCGACAAAAAAAGGGCAAGAAAAAGATAACGAAAAAAACGAACAACAAAGCAAAGCAAGGAAAAAAAAGGGGGAAAAACTTATTATGGCGGAGTGCTGGAGGGTTATCGTAAGTGCAATATCTTCTCGATTTGAAAGGGAGGAACATTGCCGCACGAAGGGGCTTCCACAATCTGTGCAAATCTTCTCAGACTCAGACACGTATAAGATCCAATGCATCGGAGGTGATAGTTATTGAGGTCCTTTTTCATCATGTCTTTTCTTAAGGGGGTGAAGAAGCTATATATATATATATATATATATATATATATATGTCCTTTTCTGGGTGGGTGTGCGTGGCGTGGCTTTTGAATAACGGAACTGTTCTTATGCAATTCTAACAACAGCACGCACACGGGAAACACGTTGGTGTACGTTGACCAATGGTCCAGCATTAACAACTGCTGAAAGTTTCAATCCGCTTGCGTGTTCAATTTTATGTTACGCATTAATTTGAAGTAGATTTATATTGATATTTCTTTTGCGTATCGTGAAAATGGTCATTTAAAAATAGAACATTGCATCAATTTCTGATTTTTTAGTTTATTTGTTTCTAGTTAGATTGAACCAAACGGCTACCAAATATTCCTGAATGCGTGTTGCGTGCACGGGTACTCTATTGACCCATGAGATTTAGTGAAAGTAAAGAGAATGTCGACTATGATGTTCGTTGCGGACGCACACGCCCTTCAAGAAACGTCTCTTTATCGTTAAAGACCATTTCGACAATCGTTCCAACACGGAGTAGTTGATCATTTTAGGTGATTTGTTCAGTTTTTCAATACTTTTCTTCACTATTCTTTTTATGTGCATGGGCGCCCACAACGTTCGTCGTCTCCGACATCTTTTCGACCTTCAAAAATACCTCTTGTGCTACTCGAACGCCAGTGCCCGTGACATATATTTTTTCCATCTCGTCAAAAAGGAGAATAAAAATGTTACAATGTATATCAATTAAAACAAGATACTTATTAGCATACATGGACGCGAAAGAGAGGTTAAAATTAGTAATCTAATATTTTTTAAGTAAATATTTATTGGACAAAACCACCATATACATAGATATATGCACATCTCAGTACAAACGTGTGTGCACGCACGCACACACTCACACACACACACACACACATACATATATATATATGTGTGTGTGTGTGTGTGTCAAGTACGAGACGTGAGTAATTACTTAAGGAAAGAAAGTTGGTCGACCCTAATAGAGTAAATTGTAAACAAAATCATTGACGCCTGTAGGGAATATAAACGCACAGAACAGGTAAAAATTTCCAAGATTTCAATCCCGATACTAATTTGATTTTAAATGTCTGGCTAAGGTGGGAATAGGGGGACCATGATGCGATAGTCTTCCAAATAGAGATTGTCTGCCTTGAAAATCAGTATTCGAAATCCTGGCTTTTACCTCGGCTCGAACAACGACTATTGGCACCGGCATGAAAGATGCAACTATCTATTCAACCGAACAGATGCAAAATTTCCAAGATTTTCAAAATTTCACCTACGCTTCTTTTTCACTCCTGACGTCTCAACAATCTTCAAACCCGTACAGAAATGGTAACAGGCCAACGCTAGTTAGGAAATGTAGGCCCCATTCCAAACTGCTCATTAAGTATTTTTATGATCAGTGTTAAATACATTAGAGGGTGTATGCATATACATGTAGTGTATATAATATAGATACTAGTAACAGAACGGAATACAAAATCTAGAACAATTTATAAAAAATGGTATTCAAAATATGTATAAGAAAATACTGTTCTGTAATAATAGTATTTGCTTCCACTAGGGGATAATAGGCCTCTTAGAATGGAATATAAGAACAAGAATGATTTATAAAAAATAGTACTCAAAATATGTATAAGAAAATACTGTCCTGTAATAAAAGGCAGCAAATACAATAGTATTTGCTTCCACCAGGAGGTAATAGGCCCTTTAAAATCATACGGCCATGCCAACTGGCCAACCTGGCTCCCAATATCTATTTTGGCCGACAAATCTTCCTTCATTTTTCTATTTTGTAACTCAGTACGCATTCACTTGTTTCCTGAGAAACGTCGTCCATCACAGGCATTGACCAACTTCCACAGATCTGATGATTTATTTGTTAGTTCTAAACGGGTTTGGCAGGCCCTGATGCTTCCTCGACAAATTTCCGACGCCGCCTGACCGTTCCTTCTGCGACGCCAACCGCGTACCACATCTTGAAGATTCCTCGCACGCCGAGAATGTGACTTGTCTACCACCCCTGCCCTGCCTCACTCTGACAATCTAGCAGTGGACAAGACGAATGTTTCTCAATATTAGAGCTGTTGTTAAGCTCTAACACGCATCAACGAATACGGTCGACGATGAGGGGTGGGTCGTGACTCTGTTTTTTTTCCACCCAACCTCTCTATTTATTTTCTTCTTCCGTTACTCCTTTCTCTCTCATATATATATATATATATATATATATATATATATATATATATATATATATATATATATATATATATTGTAAGCTAATGCAATGCCTTCCCACAGAAATAGAGCACTCTGCTGGATAGGGAATTTCTGCGTAAATAAATATATAGCTTAAATTCAGCCTTACTGAACGTCCAGTCCCTTAGCCCAGAGGTAGGATATCGGCGTCCGGGTCTGAAGCGAAGGTTTCAATCCTGCCTCGCGGTACTGGATGGGAAGTCTATAGCCACACTGAAGAGATGTAATACATCGAAATAACTGTCTGTGGATGATACAATTATATATACACACACACACACACATATATATATATATATATATATATATTATATATATATATATATATATACACATATATATACACACACACACTTATTGTTTTCAGTTACTGGACAAACTCTTTTATTCCAATAAATTCATAGCACGATTATTCAGAAATCAAAGCCTTACCCCGGGTTTTCTTAAAGCTAACCTGTGTATTCTATCATAAAAGAACGATTCCGGTTTAGATTCGATCAATCCGGCATGGACACGAACAATAATATACACTGGATAGTGTAAACGAAAACACTAAACAACTCCTTCACAGATGGGAACCATTTTTTTGACGAGTGAAATAATCAAATGAAACCCTAGAGGGAGCTTGATGTAAATTAGACGCTCCTTACTTTTTGATTCCAAGATATGACCTAAGAGTGTGTGGTTATTGTGTTTTTCACGCTAACTATATTTGTACTTCATTCTGAGTTCCATGAATCCCACATTCATTGTATTTATCTGGATACCGATGTAGTTACATCTTAATATTTCGAAAAAAAACAAAACAAAAAAACACATTTCAGACAGCGTAGGATGTATTTCTAGTAATATTCTTTCCCAGTTGTGACTCCCTCAAATTCAGCTTTTGGCTGGAAGTTAGCGTGTTTCAAGACAAGCAATCAATATATTAGGCTGACCCAAAAGTTGATAAAATCCCCAATACAACGGAGATACACTTACATTAATCAGCCAAGGAAACCTATTTCTGATGACACCTTTTCTGCTCAGTTGTTTTTCTTGAACACGAAACCTTTGTCGTGAATTGTTTTTGATACAACACTATCCTCTGAGCTTTGCAAAATTTATTTTATTTATTTTCATTACCATTTCACTGTGCTCACTTTTTTTTTTTAATTGAAATTGATGGCAATGGGAACACTGTAAAAACGTAAAAATGTAATTCTGGGCTCTCAAGAAAGTTTATTTTAGATGTGTCCGCACATCGCTGGAAGACACTTTTCGGTCGGTCGGTCGGTCGGTCGGGTTGTTAGTCCTACTTATGCTCAACAGCAGAAATAGGAAGTAAGGAAGATATGTAATGCCGGTGAAAAGCATGATGCCTTTGAATAACTTGAGGAAGGTGTAACATGTCTTCCGACCACTGTTTTTACCAGCTGTTAATGATGTCACAATAGCATATTCAAGGTCACCTCGAAGGTCAAAAATGGCCCCAAACTGCCAAAAAAGGGGCACATATGATCTTATGGAAAATCATACTAACAGAATATTTCTATTTCACAATATTTTCCAAGTATGAAAATCAATTGATTCAAAGAGAGACTACTTGCTCTTCCTCCTCTTCCTCCTCTTCCCCCTCCTGCTACTACTACTACCATGGATGGCGAACGGATCGTTGAACTTAGGGTTCTTGTTTGTTTTTTTATAGCTTTTTCTAACCAGTCATTTACAGTATTTCTATTCTTTCATTCCAAAACGCAAACGAATTGGGAAATTGATTGATTTTATTCGCATTATTTTTGATAATATTATTGTTTAATTATCCATTTTGTTTTTTGGTGTTGCTATTGATATCATTACCGCTCTATTTTGTTTAAACCTGGAAGGAAATATTATTATTATTACCACTAATTGTGTTTGATATTCTACATCTTATTTTATGAGCTTTCACCCAGCAAAATTGCATCATCATCATCATCATCATCATCATCATCATCATCATTATTATTATTATTATTATTATTATTATTATTATTATTATTATTATTATTATTTGCATTTTCACGTCAGTTACCTGGTGTTTACCCCTAGAGACTGAGTGACTCTAAATCTTCTCAAGTCTTAAGCCCTCCTTTTTGCACTCTCACAGTCCACAATAGTACTGCGATTTACAGCTTCACGCCAGTTGCCCGTTCGTTATCGCTGAAGGCTGATTAACAGTAAGTTTCCCCAGGTTTCCAGCCCTCCTTCCATATCTTCCCCACCTATCACAACAACGCTGTGGTTTGTACCGCCTCCTCCATGCCTTTTGTTGTGAATCACAATACCGTGGTGCACTGTGAGAGTCTGGATAGGAGGGTTAGAGACCTGAGAAGAGAAGCTGTCACTCATCCCCAAGCTTTTTACCACCACGCAACTAATAATAATAATAATAATAATGATAATAATAATAATAATAATAATGATAAACACGGTCACGATAGAATAGCAACACTGATACACTGGAACTGGGTGGGACTTTGACATCAAAACGGACTGCCCCATCCAAGCGAGAAGACCGGACCTAATAATCGTAGACAAGAAGAGGAAAACCTGCCAAATGATACTCGTGGACGTACCTATAAACTAAAGAAGAAAAAGTGAAAAACTGGGGAAATACCAGGATCTGGTAAGAGAACTGAAGAAGGTGTGTAACATTCAAGTCAGGGTAGTACTAGTGATGATAGGTGCACTCGGAACCGTACCAAAGACACTGAAGGTGATATTAGAGGAACTGGGGATAAAAGGAAGTATTGAGACTGTGAAGACCACAGCACTGTTAGGAACTGCACGAATACTGCGGAAAGTGCTAGAAATATGAAATCCACGACCCTCAATATTAGCAGTGGCCTAACAGAGGAGAAAAAAGCACCCAACAAGTAATGGAGGTATGAACCACAGCACTGCTGTGATAGGGAGAGATGAAACGAGATGTGAAGAGGTCTAAAGACCTGGGGAGACTTGCTGTTAATCAGCCTCTAGCGATGACCACCGGGCAACTGGTGTGAAACTGTAAACCAAAGAACTACTGCAGACTATGAGAGCGTGGAGAAGAGGGCTGGTGATTTGAGTACACTTGCTGTCACTCAACCTCCAGCGATAACCACCAGGCAACTGGTGTGAAATTACGAATAATAATAATAATAATAATAATAATAATAATAATAATAATAATAATAATAATAATAATAATAATAATTGCACGGATACTGAGGAAGGTGCTGGAGATATAAGTACTGCAAAGAATTGTAGCTCTGTCATATGTGAAAGAGAGAGGAGACGTTAGCTGAAGACCAGAGGAGACTTATTGTCACTCAGCCTTCAGCGATAACCACTGGGCAACCGGTGTGAAACTGTAAATCGCAGAATTACTGCGACCTATGAGTACTAGGAGAGGAGGGCTGGAGACTTGAGGAGACTTGCTGTCACTCAAACTCCAGCGGTTACCACCAGGCAACTGGTGTGAGATTCCAAATGATAATAATAATAATAATAATAATAATAATAATAATGATAATAATAATAATAATAATAATAATAATAATAATAATAATAATAATAATAATAATAATAATAATAATAATAATAATAATAATAATAATAATAATAATAATAATAATGAGACAGGAGGAGATCGGGATTAAGGGAAGGATTGATACTGTACAGACCACAGCACTACTGGGAACTGCACGGATACTGAGGAAAGTGCTGGAAATATAAGGACTGCAACGTTAACTGTCAACAGTGACCCAACAGAGGAAAGAAAATGAAAGCGGAAATGCAAACCGCAGCACTGACATGATAGGCGAAAGAGAGAAGAGATGTTGGCTGAAGGCCTGAGGAGATTTATTGTCATTCAGCCTTTAGCGATGACCACTTGGCAACCGGTGTGAAACTGTAAATCGCAGTATGACTGCGACCTATGAGTACTAGAAGAGAAGGGCTGGAGACTTGCTGTCACTCAAACTCCAGCGGTTATCACCAGGCAACTGGTGTGAGATTGCAAAAAATAGTAATGATAATAATAGCGGTTGTCCCAATACTTATCATTTTCCAATCATTTCAAATTATATTTTTACAATTTATTATCGATATCATTATCGAGATTTTTCTTTATCACTTTAGTTATTTTGATTACTGTAATTTTCTTTTTATTCTCAGTTATAGAATTCAAAAGGTCTTCAAAAATACACTGATACTCCATTTAAGAATTTCCGTTCAAATCATTCCTTTTATTTCCTTCTTTTTCATTACAAAAAAGTAATGATGATGATGAGGGGGGGGGAACACGCATTCAGATTATCGTTAATATTACCATTCTTTCGCTTAATGTCACCGCAGCAATGTTTTGCCTTCATTTGTGTTGTTTTTTTGCTTGTTTGTTTTTTTTTGGTCATTTTCTTGTGCAGTTTTTTTTAATGAGTTTCCTCCGTTATTTTTTGTTTCTTTTTTTTTTTTTACACTAAAACTTTAATTCTTGTGCTGTAGCCGACGTGTGATGACACGGCCCCGTGCTCGCCGTATTCACGAAAGAAACCGAAGCTGAGACGCACATGGTGCGCATTAATCCAGCCTGATCACGCCACAGCAATGCATGCTCTTCCCAAGCACGAAAACTAGTGACCTGGAAAGGCTTGGCACGCGTTGTCCATTCAATTGGCTTTTCTTAAGCCGCTGACGTGTTTTAATGGACATTTTTTGAGGGGGGGGAGCGATGTTTGTTGCAGAATAACAGTGTACAATCAGCATCACCCGCCCTGCTTCTTCCTCTCACTCTTTCCTTCTCACTCTTTTTGTTCACTATATATAATTCAATTCCATTACAAGCTTTCCCGGGCCAATTTCATTCAAACTGATCCTTACTTAGGATTTTGCTCATTCTAATTCCAATTCATTTTTCTCTCTTCATTCCATTCTTTCTATCATTTCCCTAGCTTTTTCTCCTCATGTGCAAAGTTTTTTTAATTCTCTCCTTCTTTCTCTCTCTCTCTCTCTCTCTCTCTCTCTCTCTCTCTCAACGTTCTCTCTCTCTCTCTCTCTCTCTCTCTCTCTCTCTCTCTCTCTCTCTCTCTCTCTCTCTTTCTCTTCTGTTTTATGATGAATGCTGTTACCTTCTCTATTGACTCTATCTATTTTCCTAATGCAGGGCTTCCCAAACCTTTCACATAGACGACGCGCTTTATAAAAATGGAACTTGTCACATTGTTCGAACATTTGACCAGAGCCACACGTGGTTCTGAATCATATAATGCTGACGAATGATCGATATGATGAATAAAGCCTACCAAACATGACAACGCTGAAACCCTTTTTGAAGAGCCACACGAACCACTAAAACAGAAAATAACGACTGACCCTGGGATGATATAGCTAACAATTGGGAAAATAGAACTGAACCATGCATGCAGCCCAGCAGAATATACACCATTTAAGACTGATTACATCATTTTATTAAGAGTCTGCCTGTAGATAGAGGAGGTGAATGTACCAAATAGTAAAGACGAGAAGTGAAGAATGGAGAACATCTTATTAACCAAAAAAACTAAACTCTGGTAAACGGGATACGAAGGCAGCTAAGCACATTCTGCCTATCCCTTCCGTTTCTTCTTATCTACATTTGATTCCATCCCAAAGAGTCCTTCCTCTCATCCGTCTCTCTGCTTTTGGATACCAGACTCCTATTAGTGATGTCCACCTATTATCAGACATTCGTATTACGTGACCGGCCTATCTTAGGTTTTGCAGTCGATTTTCTCTATACGTTCATTCGGCATATGCTCACGGAGCAATATATCGAGAACCTTTCGTATCGCCACTCTTTCAGTGAGGGATAAGGCTTGATCTTTTCTGTCAACAAAGCTGGCTTAGTCCAGTAAATATCAAAATGTATACTGAAGCGCATACACTTTGAGCATTAAGACAGCCATGCTGTACAACACATGCATGAATACGCCAAATATTGTGTATACAACTAGTATATAAACGCGTCATATCTATATTAACAGTATCAGTCATAAAAACGCAATCAGAATTTTGTGTAATCTCACACAAGACAGAATTGAATGAAGATACGCACGCATTCGAGCACATTACGCGCATGCGTTCGAATGCCCACTCCCTGTGCCAGATGAAAATCAACAAAATAAGGCGAAAGTCGGGAACGAGTGGACCAAGTGAGCCGATAAACTCACTGGTCAAGTCCGACCTCTGGACAGCTGACCAAACGAGGAGCAAAGCGAATACGTGCAGCCAACGGGCAGTGAATGGACGATTGGGTTAGAACGAGGATTGAGCAGACAGAGCGCGCGTATCAAAGAGAATGATGGTTCAAGGATAGGGGTAGAGAGTCATAAGAGGAAAGAGTGATGCAGAGATATAGAGTTATGGTGAGAGAAAGGGTGTGTGAAAATAAGGGACTATGTCAGTATAAGAGTGGTATATATATATATATATATATATATATATATATATATATATATATATATATATATATATATATATATATATATATATGCTAGCATGGATACCCAGCGTAATCCAGGAATTTCGTTTTTTCTTTCGAAATCAATAAAAATTTGCCTATTAATGAGAAAATGCTTGCAGAAGTAAAAACATCTGTTTTCAACCAATAAAATCATAGTTAACTCTCGAAAACTGACCCTGTTGAGAAACTGTTGTACTGAATAACAGGATAAAAGAAGAAAATGTAGGGTGATACCGAAATTTTTTCTGAACGCCCGAGTAAAGCCCAGAATATTTTTGGTTTGGAAATGTTGTGTATACTGTGTGAAACAACTAGGCATAATCCATTTTCGAAATCGTGAAGGAAAAGTTGTGTGAACGTATTTAGTTAGCTAAGTTAGATATATTCGGTCCAAATCGATGTAAAATAATGTCTCAGCGCTATTTTTGAATACATTCATATATTACATTAGTACACATAATAGTTTAAGTTCACTATTCGTAAAGTATTACACATGAAGTTAATTGTATCAGACCAATATATAATTGTGTAAAAATATCAGACAAAAGAAAAAATAAACCCCCGAAATCATTTTGTTTTGCATTTGATATAAGTATGATGCCGTATTATGTCTTATGAACCAGACAAAACAAAAAATTCCCTATAAAGTATATATTTGACTGATTTTTTTAAATTTATTCTTCAATCAATATAAGTAGAACGTTCTATGGTTTGAAACTAATATGTATTTTCTTAATATTTCAATCTCGATTGAAAAAATCTTTGACTGAAAATGTAATCGACAACTACTGGCTGACTCATTAGAAAATTGGTTTGTTTTTGTTTTGTTTTTTTGGTGGGGGATGTTTGAAATTTGTCTTCTTTTCCACGTATGTATTTGTTCTAAATGTCAAGATAAATACGAAAATTCTCAAATACACTCACTTAGGGATATATTTGGTCGATGCGAAAATTCATCTTTTGTATTTAACACGCATGGCTCATTGACTTGTTTGTTAACGGAAATAAAATTGCGGTAGAAAAAGGTTAGTAACAGGATGCAGAATTCACATAGACAAAGGCTTGGTGTATGTTTGTGTCTCTGTGTGTCTGTGTTCGTGTGTCTGTGTTTGCATGTGTGTGTTTTTAATATTACTACTTATAATGATACTCACTACTGTGTCATTGACAAAAAACGCTCAAAGTTGTATAAAATCGATTCTATTGTAAAAAGAGTTTGTGCCATCGATAAGACGAATAATTGGAGAAAAATTTCGACATGAAAATCGTTTCTTTCCAATGTTTATAACCTGAAATTGGATGGAAAATGATCTTGAATGACCTCCAATGTCAACCTTGTATGGCTTATTTGGGAAGATGGCCTCTTTTCGGTCAACATGCAGAATATTACATTGATACATCTTGTAGCTTTAGCGAAGAAGAAACACAAACAAACAAAAACAAAAACAAAATATATATATATATATATATATATATATATATAATGGTGGATCAATAGGTCCGTAGCCGGAAACATAGTTATTAGATGAATTTTCATCTGAAATTCCCACCGTATAATGTCCCAGTTACATGATTAATATTCACTATGGAATCAATTTCATTGAAAAAGGTGGGGATTATGTTGAAAAACGAATATTTTGCGTGAAATAACTAATTTTCCATGAATTCACTTTGGATCTCGTGATGTGCATACGCACATTTTATATATATATATATATATATATATATATATATATATATATATGTGTGTGTGTGTGTGTGTGTGTGTGTGTGTGTGTGTGTGTGTGTATGCAGCAGTTATAAGTTTACTGTTGGACAAAGGCCCGATAGATAGATAGATAGATGGATAGATAGATGGATAGATAGATAGATATGTTGGTTAATGAAGAAAGTAAGGAAGAAGAAAAAGGAAAAAATGGAAGAAAGAAAAGTTAACGTGATCGAATAGAGATGGAAAAATATAGCATTAGGGAAAGAAATGAGAAGAAGAAAAACAAAATTGTTAGGGAACGAGTGAAGAAAACGTGAGCAACAATAAAAGAGAAGAAAAAGAATGGAAAGTTAGATGAGAATTGAAGAGTGTCCACTTGTGTTCGCAGTGGTCGGGTTGAAGAAAACACAACGATGCTTCTACAGGGAAGTGCGCAGGTAGAGAAGTTTGGGGGGGATTTTGATTGTGGTGCGGGGCAAGAAGTGGGGGACAATGATAGGCGAAGTTCAACTGCTTTATTGCAATATATTGGCAACGCCCCCAAAACATTTGTGTCAATCTTAAGCTCAAGTGAGTCGAAGCGTGACATTTATACACGGAGAAGAGATAGGGAGAAAAAGAAAGAGAGAGAAAGATAGACCGTGAATAGGCCTCAAGACGCCGAAGTATGGTGTGGCCACGCGCGAAACATCCTTTTAAATTCTTTATGAGCGTGCAACGAGGGTGTAGCTTGTAATTGCTTGTTGGGAAGCCTTGGTACGAGTTAACTAGCACGGTCCCTGAAGAGAAGTGCAATCTGTGCTACAGAGCTAGTAGTAGAGCTTTTTTTTCGTATGACATACTCCAAAGATGGTGGTCCCGAATTATCTTACCCTAACCCTACACCTAACCCCAACTCCAACGTTAACATGAGATAACTGGAATGTTGACAATGTTAGCGTATGGGAATCGAAAATAAACCACTCCTTTCTAGGAAGTGCACCACTACTCAACTTGAAATTTTGTAAAAACTAAGTAAAAAAAAAGCAGATAAGTTAGAAAAAGCCTTTTGGAAAATTGGTGTGCTCTATGGCAAACTTTTGACGAGGCAAGCTCAACCCTCAGGAACAAGAAAATCCCACTAGTGCTAAAAGGGAGGGATTTACAACCAATGCATCCTCCGTTAGTCACCTATGGAGCTGAAACCTATAACGTTACCAAAAGATTGACCGTCGAAATGAAAAACATGCAACATGTACATGAGAAAATTATGCTTTACATCACATGGAGAGATCAAAAGACAACACCATATGTTAGAGGAAGAATAAGTCTTAGATATCATGTTATCCATCAAAAAACTCAAACAGCAATGGGCTGGCCGTGTTGCGAGAATAGCAATCAACCGCTGGACGCCACGACTCACAACATGTATCCCCATAGATCACATGTTAAAACGGGGCCGACAAAATATAAGATGGTGTGACAAACTAGACAAGTTCAGAAAGTACTGGCTCTGTTGTGCCCAAAATAGAGCGGCCTGGGTCAAAATACTGTGAGGTTGATTATAATGAATCTCAAACAAGACAGTGGGATGCTATTTGAAACTTATCAAGGACTTCCTAGAAGCGACACTTACTTAGAGCAAGGTACTTGACACGTGACGAAGTGGAGTATTTGAGAGAAATAGTCTCGTAATCTGGTTGGGTAGTCTTTCACCTTACATAACGTGATTGGCTGTGTTTTCTATCTCTAACATTTGTCATTTGTCAAGGGAGATAACTATCAAATGCTAATTAAGGAATAACCTCTCTCATTTATTGATTTATCAATTTATTGTTTAAAAACCATCGGCCACAATTAACATAGGTTTCTTCAGTATTTAAGTAACTGACTGGCTATATGCGTATGTCTGTTTGTACGCGTTGGAAATTGAATATTCACTCATTATGTCGAAAATAAAAGCTTTTTTTATTTCAAACCCAAATAACTGTTTCGTGTCTTGGGGCGTCAATTTACAATGTAATTCCATGCTAAATTACCCACTCCGTTCATTCACGCTTGTTAGTTAATTTTTTTCTAGTTTGGACTTTTTGGACTCCAACAAAAGACGAGAATTCGATTTATTCAATTGATCATCCCCAACACAGCCAAATGGTGTTTGTCGCGAGAGTACCCAATCAAACGTGTTTATTCATCTATTTTTCGAAGAATCGTAATAAATCTAGGAATATTCTGGTTGAACATAAGTAGGAAAACGCAGAGCTATATGATAAATATTTTTGAATGTACAGTGTAATTGCAAAATTGTTTAAATACCCTCGTCATTTTTTGACGTCATGGGTGAACTAGTTCACAGAATAATTGGCTCAGTTTGGTAACCGCATTTCAAAACAGAAGTTCATTTATAATACAGAAGTCAGGCAAGTATGGAATTCAAGATGTGGTTTTCTTTGCTTTGGGTGTTGGGAAACTCCCCCATGTATAACTTGAAGTTGCCTTGGTAGATGGGTAGAAGTATGTTAACGTCTATGGTCCTAGCACTGCTGAAATGGATTCTTGCGGTAAGTATATCAACTCATTAAATGTAGATTACTGAAATTTCAGTCACTGCAGCTCTATGGCTCCTCTGCAAATGACGAAAAATTTCCGTCAGTCACAATATGGCGTGTTCCATTTAGGGATTTTCTTGTTTTGTTTTCTATGTCTTTGTTCGTAACTTGAAGCGGGAGATACATTGTTTAGAGAGAGAACAAACTGCTCTGTTTAATTTGGTCTCACCATTATTATAAGAATTACAACCGCTCATATAACACGGCAATCAAGCTACCCCTGCTCGAGTTGAAGAGTTAATGATTACCTTTTTTTTTTAATTTCTTTTGCCATTTTTGTCCTTAGCAGAAAAAGGCCAGGGACTATCATTTGCGAACGGTGTCTGTCTTGTCTTTGTCCGTGTCAATTGGATAACATTGTTATTCCCTAATATATTTCAATGTTATTGTATACGTAAACTAGTGGAGATACTGTATCCGGGAAGTGGGAGTGACTTATGACTGATCCGCTGTTTGTTTACTTTCTATTAGCAAAAACGTTGTTTTCGTTTACGATTCAGAAAATTCCTCAAATCTTGACCGATTTTGTTGAAATTTTGAAATAATATTGACAAAAAAAAAAACCCGGGAATTGAAAAATGGTGATTTCGTATCGATCCTATCATTCGCTTACATTCTATACACTAAAAAACCATGTCAACATGCAAAAATGTTGAACTTTTAAATTACTGAAGCGATCAGAATGACAATTTTTATAGAGATTCTTGGGCACGTGATTTCTGAAAATATGTTTTTCTGGAGTTTATTGGTTGAATAACAAAAACATTGGGTATCTTGGAGTTGACAATCCTAAAGAACAACTAATTCCCCCATCCCCACCCTCACTCTTTCGGGTGTTTTCTGCTGGGGACCTTTATACATTTAATATTTTTCCCAGAGAAATAAGGTCTGTCATCTTTCTCTACAAATGATCTACCAGACGAAAATTGATTAGCCAAAACGTTGCGGATGGATACTCACATGAATGTGCATTTACACGCATGCACCGAGATATATAGTGAATTCTGACAACATTATAGAATGAACATTACAAAATGAATAAGTAAAACAGACGATATGGATTAATTAGAGTAATTAGAATGAAAGTCATGTGAATTTGGTTTCTGTTAAGCACAGTTGTATAGTTTTTCAGATAGAGGTTTTCTTTCATTTTTCAATCCGTCTTATCCTTACCCTCGTTCATTCCTATGGTTCTGAATGTGGTGTGAATTAACATTGAAATATCAATAAAAAACTTCTGCTTTCAGTTCCTCTTCATGTAACCTGTTATGACTGGTTAGCCTGATGCCCGCTTGTATCTACCACAGGGCATTAGTAATCAGATTCCCTTTAATGGAATTCGAACCGATCGCTAAAAGGCTGCACACCAATATATATACATATAACGAATTTATTAATATATATATATGTGTGTGTGTGTGTGTGTGTGTGTGTCTGTGTGTGTGTGTGTGTCTGTGTGTGTCTATGTGTGTTGTGCGTGTGTGAGTACGTATTGTACATGTGTGTGCGTGTGTGTACGCTTGTGTTTTACTGCTGGCAACCAAAGGGAATGCTTTTTCATAGTATGACTGTCCAAAGGGACATAGCATTACTTATATCTCTCATCGTCAAATCAGTCAAAAATCTTCTTTTTTTTTTCTCCTTTACAGACAAGCTGTAAATTTGCAAAAAGAAAATGATTTTTTCAGTGTATACCGAGGACTCCATACAGGCTTAGCTCGTGATTTCTCCTTAAGAATATTAAAGAATATTATAAAATCTTATAATTATTTTTCTTGATTTCTTTTTTTTTCTTCCATCGGATGCATGTTTTCTTTTTGTATCTTTTATATATATTTATGTTTTTATGTCTGTATGAAGCATTTTAATTGATGAAGTTATTAGGTGCCCACAACATCAGCTCCACCCCATTGTGGTAGTATCGTAATCAGTAAGCAAGCCAAAACCTTCAATGAATGGAAAATTGGTGAGCAGCAAAGTTTTGTTGAAACAGGAGTTTTAACTATCTACCATTTTGCAAAAAAAGGTTTCGACCGTATTTCAGGATGAGATTTTCAATCTCAAGTTCGTAAGATGCAAGTCTGGGGCCTCTTCTTAGCACTCTTCCAAAGCACACAACTTCAGCTCCTCCTCGTTTTGCTTGTATTGCAGCAATTCAGAGCACAGCATACCCGATTCGCCGATTCCAGTTACCGCGCCAATAATTGATATGTCACCTGTGCCCCTTTCATTCTTTTACAGTAATTATTCGAGGTGTAAAGTGACTGTAGTGGTAACGGCAATGACAATAAACTCTTCAAAACGGGTTCAAACTCCGGCTGGGAGAATTCGTGTTCACTTTGCATAAATGCCCCTGGGAGAAGCATGAGTGCATTTCTCCGACGAGCTATGAGTAAAATAGCAGGTGAAGTGAGTGACTCCAATCAAAAGCGCAAGTCATCTTTGAATCCATTTTACATCAGTAACTGAGTGAGTAGTAATGAGACATGTTGAGTCTAAGCAGGAATGGCTGAGGCGGTAGCCGACATCAGGGAACTTTTTATAGTTCGACTTGGGAGATTTGTGTCTTGGTTCAGAAGTTTCCAAGACAAATCTTCGACCTGATTCGACTATGAGGCAAGTTCGTTGGAAAATGTCCGTGTATGGTGCAGACCCCATTGCCAAAAAGGTTCCTGATTATATCGTACCTTTGTTTCTACACTCTCTTCCATTAGGTCCTAAATCAAAAGTATCATAACACTTCTTTATATAATAACAATTCCATTTATATCAAAGAGGTGGAGTCAGCTGATTTGCATAGAATCAATTTCCATCACCCAGGAATATTTTTTAATTGTCTGTATGCATCCAAACTTTTCAGCTTCCTCAGTGCCAGTTTAGACTGTTTTAGAATCTCTGCACTTGAAATAGTTGGGGATCAGTTTTTCTAACCATGATCAGATGAAGCCGTAACCAGCGTAAAGGCACTTTTTATAGTTCGATGTACATAGGATTTTTGTCTTGCAGACCATATGTTGTTCCCATAACAAAAGTTCCAAACAAAATATTTCCACGTTATTTTGCATTTTAAATTATTCAAATTTAGGCATTATTCATCTTTTCTTTTTTTTTTTTTTTGCCAAAAAATTAGAGTGGATATCACCTGCTAACGAACTAATTTCGCAGATCATCCCCGCTGTATAGCGATTTCAATACATCCTTGAAGCCTCCATACATTTGATCTTGTGCCAAACTGAGTTGAAGTTAGCAAAAACCTGCACGTGGCAACGGTATAATGGTGCTACACTCGTGGCCTTTTGTCAGGATTGAGCAAACCTTATTGGATTATTTCTGTTTAGTGAGTTCTATTCTCACAGAGAGACCTGCACTTGTGGCTTTGTACTAGTTCAAGCTAAGCTTGGTAAATCTCTCTCTATATATATATATCTATATCTATATCTATATCTATCCATCTATCTATCTATCTATATATATATATATATATATATATATATATATATATATATATATACGTACATTTAATGTACCCTGCTAGTTATGATGGCCAGTTTCGAAAGATAAATATATCTTCAAGTTACGTACTACTTCAGAAACAGCGGTGCTTAGGAAGAATAATAGTTTTTCATTGATTTGTTTTGCCTAAATTTTATTCTAGCATTGAAATATCTCCAGGTGTGGACGCTGAGCACTAAAAGGGTGAGAGGCATATAACAAAGGAATGAAGGCTTTTAATGCACGAAAATATATCTTACGCATGTGAAGTATCTTAATGGATATTCGAAGCCTAGAGAAAAAAATACATATTGACATTGATAATGATAATAATCGTGACTGTATATTTTCTAGGAATGTCAACTATACTCTAAAGGAGACACACAAGTCATAAAATGTCAATTGCCCCAGAAGTAAAGCGCTATTTTCCGTAGCTTCTGCATATAGTCATATACGCCGTCCTTTCTATTGTCTAACTCTTTCAATTTGCGTTGGCAGCAAGGTGATATTTTTAAAACTTATAGAATGCAGATTTTATAAAGTGTTTTTTCTCAAGACTTGTTATTTCAAATTTCCTCAAATTAAATTCGTATGACAGCTTCCATTTCATTTGATCATTTATTTCTAGATTCTTTTTTTTTCCTGGAATTTTTATCTATCTTACCTTTAGCTTGGTGCTTTTTTTTTTCTAGAATATTTCAGGAGTGGTTTTTGGCGGAAATTCAGCAGTTCGTCTTTGCTCTTTTCTTTGTGTTTTGGAATAAGATTCAAGAAAACATTTCACTCTGGTTTTGTGTTCCTTTTATAATCTTCTCATTCCTCCTTCCCATTTTTCTGAAATTTTTTCGATATTTCATTTTCTTCAATCTCTCAATTTTCTTTCTTTTTCTATTTTCCTTTTTTCACATTTTATTCAGTATTTCATCCGTAAGCCTTCATTTTCTCCATTCCTTCCTTTTTTCTCTCTTTCTCTCTTTCTTTCTTTCTTTCTTTCTTTCTTTTTCTCCCGTTTCCTTCGCTCTCTTTTTTATCGTTCTCTTTTTATCTTTCTTTATGACCCCCTGTCCTTAATCAGCTGATTTTCTTTCTTTGTTTGTTTCTTTCAATAATCTATTTTTGTATATTTTTTTTCTTTTTTTGTTCCTTTCATTCACATATTTTCTTCCTTTAATCTTTTTTCTTTCTTCCTTCTTCTTCCATTTTCTCTTTCAAATTTCATTCTCTAATTCATCTTTTACTTTTGTTCTTCCTAACTCTCTCTCTCTCTCTCTCTCTCTCTCTCTCTCTCTTTCTCTCTCTCTCTCTTTCTCTCTCTCTCTCTTTCTCTCTCTCTCTTGCCTGGTCTCACCGTGTCTTCATTTTTTTTTTCCCTTTCTTTCTTTTCTCATCAAATTTTCTGACGTCGTCGCGAAAATCCAGATATTTCACGCTGTTTATAAACCAAAAAAACAAATCTTAGAAGTAGGCCTGATTGTACTGGCTGGCCTGTCAGCCTCACCGTAACCCATCTAAAATTCTAAAAATGCTTCTCAATTCTGAGGCAGGGTTCCAAAATTACGCCTCTTCAAAAGAAAATGCATAACTACATTCGATCAAGCATCCATTTTATAACGTAATACAAATATTCAGATCACTGACATGCGCAGTTATGAATCAGAATAAAAAGATTGCAGTATCCTCTCAACAAAACGTACGATCATGTAGACTGACCTGAGCCATGGTATTAAAACGTGGATATCAACAGGCAGATGAGAAGCTGAGTTTAAGTTGATTTTCTCTGGTACTGAATCAACGCATGAAACATTTACCATCATCAACAGACCTGCATCTACCAGATGAATTAAATCGCAACAGCTGTATCGTATTTGCGGCGTCATTTTGCTCACTGTTTTCGTAGAGGGCACTAAACGCTTGCGTCATGGGAGTCAGCTTGACATACCTTTTCTCCAAGGAGACGCTACACAAGACGCACCTACAAATATAAATACAAAGAGAGAAATAAGGCACTGCGCTACGGGGTAATGGTTAGTGAGCTAACCAAAAAGAATGTTCCTTCCGTACGTGTTCGACCTTCAATGTGTATCCCATACTTTTGTCCCCGTGTCGCACAAAGTAAAGCTTAGTACATGCAGCTGTACATATATATATATTTACGCATACATATATATAACTACTGAAAGCTTACCAACTTACTGTGATTTGTCGCTTGATTTCTTCTTGTTCTTCCGAGGACTTCATGGATATGCGTTATCTTTGGTAGACGTAGTGGTCTACTCTCTTCAGCTCTGTGTTTCCTAATTTGATCATTGTGTCTTTGTCCTTAGCTTGTTAGTTGAACATGACAATCGTTTCATGTGGAAGCCAGCTTACTTAATTCTGTTCGTCTAATATTGTTTGGAGATCGTGAAAGTAAAACCCTTCAGCGAAAAGGACGAAGTCGCCAGCAAATCTGAGATTACTCAGGCATTCGCCGTCTTTTCCGATTCTTTTATGTTCCCAGTGTAGGTCCTGGACGATCATGTCAAGGCAGGGTTCAGTGAGCTTGTATCACCTTGTTTTTCTTCCTTTTTAGAGTTAAAAATTGTCTTTATGTTGCTTAATGAATGAACAGCTGTATCAGTATATGTTACTAGACTGGCGGATACAGGGTCCACGCCATGTGGTATGATAGCATCGATGACCTGAGGGGGTTGGAGGCCTTCTTATAGTTTACAAATGCTACAGCGAGTGGCATTTTGTGTTCTGCTGCTTCCTCTTAGTTGATTTACTGAATGAATACGGTTAATAGTTGAGTTGCTTATTCTGAATCTAGCCTGTTTTTGTAGTAGGTTTTCATCTAGTGTTTTGATGATTCGGTTGGTGATCAGTTTGGTGACAAGTTTTTTAGATGCAGTTGAGTAGGTTTATGGGCCCGTAGTTATTTCGATATTCCAGGTTCCCTTTCTTATGTAATAGCAATATGATTGCAGTGTTCTTCTTCCCTATGTCTTGGTGTAAGATGAATAGGATGGCTAGTATTCTAGTGATGATTTCACCAGCTTTCTGGTTAGGTCGATGGGTATGTTATCGAGTCCAGGGGCTGTTCTTTTTTCATTTGTTTGATGGCTTATTTCGCCTTCCAAAGAGTAAATTCTGAGAATTCTTCAAAATGGTTACTTGTAAATTGTATATCCTGTTTGTCTTGTGTCGCTCGTTTAAAGTAATAGGGTTTTTTGTGGAATTCTTGAGCGCATTAGACATTTCTGTCTCATCGGTCGTCAGGTCTCCATTTTCTTCGAACACACTAGTTACTGCGTTTTCCTGTGCTGGGAGCTTTTTTAATTGTTTTGAAGACCCTCCCCTTTTTAAAAAGCTTCCGAAATGCATCGAAACGCATTTCTATTAGTCAGTTTGCAGTCAGTCTGTTACCATAACATTGAACTATAGAAAAACGAAGTAACGGGGTAATTTTATTCATTTACTAATAGTTA
Source organism: Thysanoteuthis rhombus (assembly GCA_963457665.1). Classification (NCBI taxonomy): domain Eukaryota; kingdom Metazoa; phylum Mollusca; class Cephalopoda; order Oegopsida; family Thysanoteuthidae; genus Thysanoteuthis; species Thysanoteuthis major. The sequence goes on along the minus strand of OY735200.1, from coordinate 50,797,711 downwards.
TTATGTCGGAAGAGAACGTATGATATCTTCAAGAGAATATTTTGTTTATTCTCGGTGAATCATTTCAGATGAGTTTCTATATAATATATC